>CM076242.1:23389418-23989418 GCA_038380155.1 Pseudococcus jackbeardsleyi
AATTACTCGACCTGTAATTGATCAGGAAATGTCCACTATGGCTTAAATCTAGTTTAATATCCCAAAGCTCTAGACCCAACTTTTTTCCGATTTTTGACGATTTTTTTTTCCAAAAAGTGCCAAATTCAAAAAGTGAAAAAATGGTGCCTAATAATATCGACCTCTTATGAAAATCAACAAAATTGATCACACTCGCTAAAAAAAAAATTTCTAATATATTTTTCACAAAAAAACGAATGCGACCAAAATCTTGATTGTAAAGCCAAAATTCGTGGAGAAAAAAAACAAAAGTGATAAAGCCATCATATACCTAATTATGGCAAGAATGTGATCAGTGGTATGGTAATTTTGTAAATTGTGATCGATAATGAAGAAATCAATTAATTAAAAGGAATAATTGTTTCAGAAGTCAGGTAGAAGTACATAATAATTTTTTTTTTTTTAAATCGAATGTATGAAATCGTATCTCAGAGGTACTTCATACATTTAATTTTTAAAAAAAATTTTACCGAAAAATGGTATTTGACTTTATCATTTTCGTTTTTCTAAGTCATCTCCATGAGTTTTGACTTTACAGTTGCGATTTTGGTTTTATTCGTGCTTTTTTTTCTAAAAAAAAAAAAAAAAAAGCATAAGAATAATTTTTTTAAGCTCACTTAAGACATTTAGTGACGAGGTAAGCCGGGGTAAGGTCAATACTAAACGTGGGTCGATATTGGGCGCTCTTACCTATTCTTATAAAAATTTTTTTGATAAAAATTATCAGATATTTGCATTGAAAATTGTTCACTTTTTATTTTCATCTTCATAATTTTCTATTTCAAAGAAAACATTACAAAATTATCATCTTTTGCTTTTCAGTTTTTTTTTTTTTTTTTTTTTTTTTTTCACTCAAAGAAAGGTTTTTTATTTATTTATTTCAAATTTTACTACAATCTAGTTTATTCAAAAAACTATTTAGTAGTATTATTTTTTTGAGGTACTTTTATTTTTAATAAACTGAAATTGGGAAATAATTACGAAAAAAGTGCTTTTTTATGTTGATGAAATCATGTGGTAAAAAAGTTGAAAATTTACAAAAGCTGGATACAATATGGAATTCCTTGAAGATGATTATGAGATATTCATCGTGAGTTTCTTTCTTGGGCTTTCTTTGTGCCTATTCCTTATTAGTGCTTATTGGAATGCTTTTTTATTTTTGAAAATTTCGAGGTCCTAATAAATTGAGAAAGGGAAGGAGATTGAAAATCAAGCTTGGACATTCAATTATTTCTTAGCTAGGTCTGAGGACAGTTTGGTATTGTATTACTTTCTTCCTTAGATTTGCACAATTTTGGGAATTTTTCTCGAAAAGTTGTTCTAATTTGTACATATTTTCCACTTGAATTTTAAAACTTGAAATTTTTCAAAAGTTGGTACTGCTGTTTTTGTCATGTTTGAATAAATGTGTTTTTCCGAAACTGGAATGATTATGGAAATTATTAGTGTCGGACAGTAGGATGAGCAAAAAGTAAACTTTTACGGCGAGTTCATCATTTTCAAAAAATCTCTCTCAAAGATCATGAATTTTTGAAAAAATTGTCAATTAATTTTCAGATTTTCCCTGGAAGAGAGAGAGAAATTCCTCAGAAAATTGGCTAGAATGAATAAAATTATTTCTGAATTTATTCATTCTGAGAATTTTTTTTCTCTCCCAGGAAAGATCTGAAAATTAATTGACAGTTTTTTCAAAAAATTCGTGATCTTTGAAATTGATAAGCTCTATTTTTCTTAAATTGAAGTTCAAGTACCTATTTGTACGTAATAATGAGACATTCGGAAATTTTATTTGAAGGCAAGATTTTGACCCATTGTGTCTCAAAATTGGCTGAGAACGAAAAAAAAAAAAGAAATTTCGAAAAAAATTATATTCAATTTTAAACTTTATAGACTTCATTTTGAGGCATTTTTAGCTTGATATAAATCAATTTTTTCGGATTCCAAATATAATAAAACCCATAAATCAGAATTTTTTAGAAGAGTAAAAAGTCAAAAAATTTCACCAGAGCTTTTGTTTGCTTTATTCTTCATACTCTTCGGTTCATTTAGTAATATCCATTTTATTTCAAACTAAATTAAATTTCGATGTTTCTCAACTCAATTTTTAAAATTAAAAAGACCTCAAGTGCAAATTAATTACGAAAATTCGAAAAATTATTCATCGAATTGAAATAGATTCCTAGTACCTAGACCTACCTACCTGACTGTTTATTTCAAAAAATAAATAAACTTAGTTGATTTTCTAGTATCTATTTTTCAAAAAGTTAAAAACCTAAAAAAAATACCAAGTGATGTCAAAAATCTGAAAAATCATTTACCTACCTATAGAAAATCTGAAATAGGTTGGTATTTTGTTATCTACATAGGTAAGTAATATTCACGTTGGTAAAATTTAAAAAAAAAAAAAGCTGGTAGATACAAGATTGGCACAAGTCATCTTTCCAACATGATAAAATGTCCCTTTTGGAAAAATTTGACGTGATTTTCGACCTAATTTCGTTACGATGGTATCTTTATAGCAACAAGTTCGGAGAAATTTTCCTCCTTCCACATTTTTCTACGTATTTGACGTATGTAATCTCACTGGAGCGTGAAATTTTTTCTCCAAATTTTGTTATGTTCGTAAAAAGATGAATTAGGTTTATGGAAGAGAAAAAAAAGTCTCGTATTTTTCGTCGACGAAGAAAAAAAACTTTGCTATTTATTTTTTCTCTCATATTTCTTTCTTCTGTTGCAAGTATCGTATTAATTTAGGATTTGATTTTAAATTCTTTTTTCATTTATCTTCCTTTTTGTTCTTTTCGAAAAAGGTAGACGACGATGGTATTAAAAAACAGAGAAATGAGAAACGAAACGTACCTAATACTTAACAAAATTCGAATAACATTTCCATCATTTTCACAATTATCATTTGTAAAATTACGTTTTCTATATTTTTCTAAATTTCTATTTTCTGGATCACCTGCATATCTACACATTACAAATAATAGACACGATTTTTTCTTCTCACGATTGCATTTTCTTTAAATTCTAAAATCAAGGGAGACTGAAAAAGAGAGCAAAGAAAATCCCACCGTTCACTCCAATAGTCATTAATCTCATCGCCAATTTCTCCAGAACACTTCGTATTTGTATCAAAAAGACAACATATCTAGCTTATGAGTTAGCAATTAAACACGTCTTGTCGTCGACTCGTATTCAATCATTTTACACTTTGAAAAGCAACTCCAGCTACAAATCACCAGAGGGTTGGATTTTTTCAACATGTTTACCGAATACGTCGCCAAGGCAGGGTTGACAGATCCGCAGATGATAAATAATTCCCACTGATAATCGTTTCGATTAATTATTCATGAAATATCCGAACGCGTTCGCTGGAAACAAACACCTTCGCTATTCAGCGTATAAAAAATACCAAAATAAACTCAAGATTGCGTACTAGGTGCCTTCGTAATAATAAAAACATGCTCGAGATTTTTATTTTTTCTCAACAAAATTAAACTTGGGTGTTATCGTAATTTCGGTGGAAAAAAACTTGATAAAAATTTCGGGCGAAAAAACTCAAACTTTTACGTGATTTGAGAAGTTTAAAATTATAATGTTTTAACATATTTAAGTTTGCGATTTCGCCGCCAACCTTTCCTGTAGTTGGGCAACTTTTCCGGTAGTATTTTAATAGGCGCTTTTTCGAATTACCATTAAATTAGGTATATGGAGGAAGCCGGATTGAGAGGTGGGGGGGGAGACCACGTATATAGAATTATACGTAACCGAAGGAGGGAATTCTCTTTCTGTTCGGTTAAAAGTATATCTAGATATTTACAATGGAGGAATAACGAAACGAGGTGAACAAATTTGAATATCGTCGGGTGATTTTATAGATTTGGATATTGCGATTACGTTTGGTTGGTTTGATACACGACGCAGCGATCTCCGCAGCGGTAATTTCAAACAACTCGGTATCGTTTTTGGAACGGATAAACGCAAATTCAAAAAGACAAAAACTAATTTTAAACCGAAATGATGTTTCGAGCGATTTTTTTTGCCTCGCCTTAGCGACGAATGGCGAAAACTGAGCAAAGGCGGCGTAAACGTCGACGATATATTTTGCAGTTATGTGGTAACATTTTCCGTTTGGCAGCGATGTTGTATCACGTGCCCGTCTAATAATCCCACAAGGGTACTTCCTTACATAAATAAGAATAAATGGCGTATACCGTCAATTATTTCGCTTCAATAAACTTTCATCCGCATTTTTATGAATGTATCGTGATTTTCGTCTATTGTTTGTTTTCATTTTTTTCCCCAATTGACTTTTAATTTTTTTTCCTCTCTGTGACGTTACGTGGACTGGGCCGGGACGAGGAAGCCCGCAGCACCGGTGTATTTGTATAGTTCGCGATGACGACGAAGAGAGAGAAAAAAGAGCGTGTTGTGGAAGCTTTTTATATACTTTGCGCTTTTCAAGCTATCCCATAGTTTTACTATGTCGTTTTACCCGGTTTTGTTCAATGACGCGAGGTAGCATCGATTGGCTTTGCTCGTCCTGTACGAATACGAAACATTGGCTCATCTTTGTTGTACTCACCTGTAACAGAATAAAAATAATAATAAATATTTATAGTCCCGAAATGGAACGCTTTTGATGTAATTTAAGAGTACGAATTGTTCGAGCAGACGAGAACATTTAATTGTACAACGCGATATTCAGATTCTCTCGTCGTGTATTAGTTTTGTGTTCGACGAAGACGAAATTGTCGAGACGGAGAAGTTTTCGCGCCGCGGATTGTCTCTCTGGTGTTAAAGCGAATTGTAGAGCTTGTAGATTGATTCGTGCGATATTTTTAAGTGTAATGGCGTTTTCTTAATTCCTATTCCCGGTTGTCGTGTAGTTGCGAAATGAGTTTCGCAGCTACGTATCATAAGAATACGTATAGTCGTATAATTGCTTATCCAATTCTCGAGTAATTTTCGATTAACTTACGCGATGAATTCTTTGTTTTGTTGTAGATTCAATGGTTCGTAATTTGGTGTGACTGGTTCACGAGGTGGAAGTGGATCAATTGGGAAAAGATGTTCAGTTGCTCCGAGACAGGTAAAAAATCTTTTTACCGGTAATAAATTAAGAAATAATTTACGTGTAATTTTAGTATTTGAAATATCCATCGACTTGATAATTGGATAGTTTTGAAAACATACAAATATGTGTGGCGAGAACATCGTTCAAAAATCGTAATTTTGGCCAAAAAATCAATCAACCTGGGACCAACTGCAGATGATTCAAGGTTAAGGGAACGATTTTGAGCTGAGATCATTTTTTCCATAGAGTTATATCTCAAGACATTGAAATTCATGGTGAAATTTTTGAAAATTTTCCTTAGAGGGAGGATAAAAAATTGTTAAATTACCAATCTTCTGACCGGGCCCGTCTATTCTCACCCGGAATGAACAACAAAATGACCGAAGTATGCGCAATCTCGTTCATTTTTTTCGTCATCTTCACTGTTACATTGATAATCTCATGATCTCAGCTGGTCACTGTACTTCTCAAAATTTTAATTTTTTCAACTTTGGAATTTTTTTTATAATATTAATTTTTTTCGACTCCTGCAATAAATTTTTTCCAAAATAAATTTTCTTCTTTAAAATTTTTTGTAACCTCCAAGATTTTTTTCCAATTTCTTCGATTTTCATTTTATTAATATTTATTTAAATTAACAACAAATTGTGAAATCCCATTCTTTGATCTTAAAATTTTTTAAAATCTTGACATCCTCACCTTAAATTTTTTAAAAATGTTTTCAGCCCAATTTTTTATTCTAAAAATTTCAGAATTGGAAAATAATTTTTAGAAAAACATTTTGAGCTGAGCTAGAAAAAATGAAATTTTGAGGAAAAAAATCCAAACGGTGTAAAAATTGAACTTTGAGAAATAATTTCGGGAGCAAAAAAATTTGAGAAAAGATTTAAGTTTGAGAAAAAAATTTCTAGAGTCGAGAAATGAAAAATATGCATTTTCAGTAGAGTTGAAAAATATTTCGAGGAAAAATTTTTGAAGTTGAAAAATACCCGGAGAAAAAGAAATTAAAAATTGGAACTATTATTTGAGAATCGGAAAAAAATTTGGGCCGAAAAATTGTTGATTTCGGTTTCAAATTTTCAAATAAGTACCTATCTTAAGATTACGAAGTTGCACGTCACGAGACAGGTTGCGAAGTTGTCATTCGAGCGAACGATTTACATTTTGTTGTTCATTCCGTGTGAATACAGACAGACCCCTTCTGACCTGGAAGGAGGTATGATCCTTTTGAATTACCAAATGTTTACGAATCACTGGGATTTTGACCTGGAGCGAGGAATCGCTAAAAATTGGATTACCAACATTGGTACGGAAAGAAAACTTGAATTATCGAAATTTGTCTGGAAAAAGATGCAAGAAAACTTTAAATTGTCATATTCGTGTTCTGTAAGGTGGAGAGGGAAGAGGCTACAAGAGAAATTTGAATCATCTCAAAATTTTGCTTGTGAGGAGGTAGAAGAAAACTTCAAAAATTACATTTCTGTCCTGGAAAAAAGAGAAAATTGAGGAGAAGTGGAGAAGAAGAGATTTAAATTACCCAAATCCTGAGCTGAAAATGTGAAAAGAAGGGATTTGAATTAGGTACTTACCTGAAATTCACCCTGAAAACAATACAATTAGGATATATATTTTTACTAGAAGTGAGCAGAAAGGTACGAGAGAAATTCAAATACCAAAGTCAAATTCTGAGCTAAAGAGATAGGATGAAAAAAATTGAATTACCCAAATTCTGGCTTGGGCTGAGAGGAGAGAGGAAGAAATTTGAATTTAATAGCTAAAATTTGTTCAAAAAACGATGCGAAAAACATTAGAATACCAAAATCTGTCTTGGAGGGAGCAGGAAGGCACGAAAGGAATATCATTTATCCAAATTCAAGGCTGGAGAAGGAAACGGAAAAAATTTGGAAAAATTTAATTAAGTATATGTAATTTGTTATTCTAAATGGTACGAGAGAAATTTTAGAACTATTCAAGTTTTGCCTAGAAGTGAGGTACGAAGGAAATCCAAATTACAATTTCTTTTAAGTTGCTCAAAAATCAGAAAATTGCAAGATTTTTAAATTTTACTGCAAAAAGGCAAGAAATTTCATGTGTTCATCTCTCCTTGAATTTTTTGATGAACGGGATAAAACTAGGGTTGTTCTATTAGCAAATTTAAAAACGGAAAAAATTACATGAAAATGGGAAAAAAATTCAGAAAATAGTTGGAATTTTCATTTTTTAAAGTTTTTTTTTACAAAAATTTCATAAAACATAAAAATTTCATTTACCTATCTACCATTGATAATTAAGAAAAAAAAATGAAAAAAAGCGCAATTTTTCCTGTTTTTTTTTTTTTTTTTTTTTTAAATGAGTAAAATTGGTTTACTTTTACGTCTTAATTTTTTTTTTTGAAATGAGGAAAATTTAAACGTTATTAAAAATTTTTCAACTACTCCAAATTTCAAAATTCATTCAATTTTAATAATTGAAAAAAAGTTACCTTCACCAAAAAATTATGCTATGGACTCTTTCGTTTCCCTTTTCTATTCTAAATAATTGAATATTTTGAAACTGAAACATTTGCCCTTCCAATTTCAATTTTTTTTTGAAAATTCTATCTTCTCTTCATTATTGTTGAATGAATTTCCCTTAACATGTAATTTAGTATGAAGAAATCCATGAAATTTGAAATTTCTTATTGGAGGGAGGGACAAAAAAATGCTTGAAATTTCCTTTAGAACGAATATACATAAGAGGGGGGCGGGTGTCAAAAAAATCATTCGAAAAGGTCAAGCTAAGTCAAGCTTTTTTTCTCGAAAAATTTTGTTAGACACGCTGAATTGTGAAAATTGTTCCAAATGGAAATGAATTGGCTTGATAAAAAGTACAGTAACTGAAACCGAAACCATCAACCTCGAAAAGGCGTAAAACAAATTCAGTTCGACAAAAATACCCCCAATTCTCAAAAATAACACACCATTCGACTCCTTTGAAAATAAATTTCAACAGTTGCAATACAAGAATGGTAAATATACCTACAAATATCTACAAGGGATGAGGGAAAAACTACCCCGCCGACCGAAATCGTATTAACATCGTCGTCCCCGCTGTATCGGCGAAATCTGGCGCTTGAACGCGCACGCTACGTCGAACAGAAAAGAATCAATTTCGCTCTAAAATTGAATGAATTTCGGTTACGTACCGCTTTCAAAGTTGATTATATTATTTATAAAATAACAAAGGAAGTGGAAAGTGAAAATGTTAGTTCGTTAATTGCTAACATGTAACGTACGTTTAATTCAATTAATTTCCTAACCGTTTGAAATAATCGCGAATGTTTGCTAACTTTCGATGCGAACGTTTTCTTTCAGGTTGACAATGTTATGTTTAAATTTTAATAAATTCAGGCCTTAAGGAAACAATACGCTGGGGAATTGTTAAAGCTTAATAAGTTTTACAAATTAACATTTGCGCGAGAAAGGGAAATTATTCTGCCGAGTTCGTTTCTTGCGAATTGGTACAGATCTCGTATAGTATAAGTACCATATATGTACCTATACTCTCTTATTAGAAAAGCGAATAATATTTTGTGCATTATAAATGTATAAATAAAATACCTACATTCGAGGGCGAATAATACTTAAAACCAATTTTAAACCTCGCACCATTCCACTTCTACCTACGATTGTAAATGCTCGTAGGAAAATATTTACGATCATGTGGGGTCTAGAGCTATATCGCACCCTCAGTGCAATAACAACACATCTCAAAAAAAGTAAAAACAACACATCTCAAAAAAATTGAAAATTTCTTGGTTCTTTAAACGTTGAAGACAAATTTATATTTAATTTTTTTGTGAAGATCCATTATAATTTTTCACGCACTTTCCAATGACGGCAACAGATTTTTACAATACATGTTATTTTTGATAGTTTTTTGAGATGTGTTGTTTTTGAATTCACGATTTTTAATTTTGAGATGTGTTGTTATTGCATTGGAGGTGCGATATACAGGTAGTAGGGTGGCACTTATTTTTCAACTTTTGAATTTCTATCCGGCCAAGGCTGAAATTTGTTAGACTACATCCCAGCATTATGTAAAAAAAATTTCAGCCCAATTCGTCAACGTTAACACGTGCCCCACCCCCCTCGAAGTTTGAAATAATACACTAGCCCGTGCTATTAGCGTTGCGTCCACGACGCGCCGTGAGGATTCGCGATAAGAGCGGGCGACACAGATTCTTTAGTGAAGCCGGGGAAAGAACCGTATGAATTACGTAAATTGATTGTTAGTGGGTTACTGGGTGGAGGGGGAAGAGTCAGCACTAAAACAAATTTAAAATACAGATTAAAAAATTAAAACAATATTTTCAAAATAATTTTAATAAACATTAAAATGGGTAAAAAATGAAGTTTACGGCTCACAAGGGAGGTATCCCAACTCATTGTAAAATTTTGAGCCAAAACAAAAAATAATCGAAAGTTCATCGTGAGAAGGCCCTGCAACCAAAATTTCATGTGCTGAAGTGTATTTTTCGAATTTTGGCGAATTTTTTAATTTTCGAAATACCTTAACCTTATAGTCTGAAAAATACCAAAATTTGATCTAATCAAGTTAATCAACAAACAGATTTGAAATTTGTTATACTTATTCTATTTTCGATCTGCCAAATCGATTGGAAGCGATTTTGAGACGTTTCAGAGCCACCAGAAAATTTTGGAAGGTTGAAAATTGGGTATCTACCAAATTTCAGCGTTTTAGCGCGTAACGTGTATCTTGGGCAATTGGGCATACTTTTGAATTTTTCAAACCTGGAAAATGTTCTCTCGAAAAATGCAAATAAGAACTGGAAGTTACGAATTTTGGAAACTTGCGCTCTAAGTGAATAAATAGTTGCCAATATGGGCAATTCGCAATTATAGGTGCTGAAGTGCAAATGGATCATTTTTATGGGTGTTTCTCTAACGCTAGAAAATTCCAAAATTTTCTGGTGGCTGCGAAACATCTTGAAACCGCATTCAATCGATTCAGCGGGTCAAAAATAGGGTATATACAAAATTTCAACTCTTTTTTTGATTAGATCAAAATTTGATATTTTTCAGTCTATTAGGTATTTCAAAATTTAAAAATTCGACAAAATTCAAAAATGTACGCTTTCGCACATGAAGTTTTGGTTACAGAGTCCTCTCATGATGTACTTTCGATTCAACTTTTGTTTGGGCTCAAAATTTTACTTTCAAGTTGGTATACCTCCCTTATGAGCCGTAAACTTCATTTTTTGTCCATCTTAATGTTGATTAAGATTATTAAAAAAATAGGTATTGTTTTAATCTGTATTTGTGACCCTACCATAAAGAAGGGACCTAGTGCAAAAAAAATCGATATCTCATTTTTCACGTTTTTGATCCAAATGGCACCGAATCTGAACCATCAAACACATAAAAATAAAAACCTCGATTTTTTTACACAGTATAAGGTCCCTTCTTTACGGCAGGGTCACATTTTGAAGTTGTTTTAATACTGACTCTTCCCCCTCCACTCAGTAACCCGCCAACAATCATTTTACGTAATTCATACCATCTTTTCCCGGCTTCACCAAAGAATCTGTGTCGCCCGCTTAACGCGAATCCTCACGGCGCGTCGTGGACGTAACGCTGATAGCACGGGCTAGTGTATTATTTCAAACTTCGAGGGGGGTGGGGCACGTGTTAACGTTGACGAATTGAGCTGAATTTTTTTTTACATAATGCTGGGATGTAGTCTAACAAATTTCAGCCTTGGCCCGAGTGAAAACTAAAAAAAAAAATTTGTCCGTGTATACAAGTGCCACCCTAACAGGTAGTTAGGTACCTAGCTGCAAACAATCATCTCTATTTTTATGATCTCTCCTAATTTTGTAAATATTATCGGACAAACTAATGAAAGAATTATTCTATATTTTATCTGTTTTGGTTTTGCTTATCAATACTTGAGTGATTGATGATTTTCTCATACGTGTGAATCATGAAAGAACAAAAATATGTATAAAATGAGACAGGTGGGTGGTCGAGTAGATAAAAAGAAATATATCATTTCGGATTTTGGCAAAAATTGGTAGATTGAATTTCGGTTGTATGAAGGATATTTGACATTTTTTTTTGAGACCCTCAGACCGAAAAAAGGACGGAGCTGCGGAGGACCGCAAAATGAGGCGATTCGAAAAAAAAAACACGAAGGTTTCAACTTTTTTACCAATGCAAACCTTGATCGCTTCTCTGAAAAGTTTCGATATGAGTTTCGACAACTTCTTGAACCACTTACTTGAAAATGGTGCATTATTTTATGCCTTTTGCAGCCTTCTTGTGCAAGAAAGTTGAAAATTTCTGGTCGCAAATTTGAAAATGTTTTATTTTTTCCAAATTCTAATTGCTCTCTCAAACATCTCAAAGTTGAGTCAACATTCATTTTAGTTTGGTATCTAAAATTATTTATAATGAATTTTTTTTGGTCAAAAAATTAAAACGGAAGTACCATCGTGATATCAGTATAGGTGTTTTTACCCTTCTTCAAATAAACGACCGGAACCAATACATCTAAAAATTAAAAAGATTGGAGCCGAAGGCGTCATTTCAATGCGTTAAAAATTTTTCAAACTGTCGTTTCTCAGAGAAACGACAGGAAACGACGGGCCAAACATATCCAAAAATGATCATTTCTAGTCATTTTCCTGAAAAAAAAAAGATTTGAGCCGAAGGTGTCATTTCAATATGTTGAAAAATTATTAAACTGTCGTTTTTCAAAGAAACGACAGGAAACGACGAATCCAACGTATCTAAAAATATTTGTTTTTGATTATTTTTCGAAAATGAAAAAGATTGGTGCGGATACCATGATTTTAGTACGCTGTGAAATTGTCGTTTTTGTCGTTTTTTAAATGAAACTACAGCAAACAACGCATTTAACACACCTACAAATGATTGTTTTTAGTCGTTTTCTTGAAAAAAAATATATTTGAACCGATGACGTCGTTTCAGTGTGTTGAAAAATTTTCAAACTGTCGTTTTTCTAAGAAACGACAGGAAACGACGGATCTAACGCACCTAAAAATTTTTGTTTTGGACTTTTTGGTCTTTTTTTGAAAATGAAAATGATTGGAGGGAAAACCATGATTTTAGTATACTTAAAAATTGTCGTTTTTTGATTTTTTTTTCCATTTTTTATCCACAAATTTTTTAGAAATTTTTTTGACGTTGTGCATTGTTATCGCATTTTTGTACCTTCTGTATTGAAAAAATCTCTCACCGAACCTGAAGTCATTACCTGGATTCTGATTTCTGAGTCTGTAGCTGCAGCATTAATATTATAAAAAGGTCATACCACAATCCAAAATCACACTTTTTAGTTTTTTCATTTCATTGGACACCTTGCTATGCGAAGAAGGGTGCTTTTCAGTTTCATTCCTCTAGAGAATCTAAATATTTTTAGAAATCCTCCACACCAAATAAACTACATCACTCATTTAAGTCGAAATCGGAGTCATTTCTTTTTAAATCCTACCCCAACACCGAATGTCCTTGAAAAGTAGCAGAAATCCACGATGAACAAACGTCTATTTTAATATAATCTAATGGCACCATAGAAATTAAACCTATATACCGAAGAATTCAGCAACAATCGACTTTTCAATGCTGCGACTCGACATTTTTGACGTAAAACTAATCCATCTTTATTCCTTTTAGCTTTTCATTTCACAGATGGACGTGTTTTATACCGTTTACCATCATCTTAAGGCAATAGGTAAATTAATCTTTCCTGTTGGGCCATTGATATAGCGCCATTATCCCTACACATCGTTCCAGTTCCAACAAAAAGCAACAGCTTACTGGATACCAGATGCTTGCAGTTACCCAGTTACATAATGCTACCTAATCTATCCCAGTCTGTTTTCCTTGATAGTCAGTTTCATACCACTATGAAATACCACGCGAATATTTTCCATAAATACCACTCGAATCTTTTGTTTCGATTTGTGAAAAAAAATTTATTTTGGGCCATTGAATCGAAATATTTCAAAATACCTTGCTAAATATCAGAAAATGAAAAAAAATTGGATATTTTATTTCCTTGTTTTGCCAGTTTTCCAGCAAAACTCGCCAAAATTCGATTCAAAATTTTCAAAAATTTTTTATCTCAATATGTGAACTACTCCACTGTTCAAAACTCCAAAACTGAAATTTGTCCCCGTGAGATTTTTTGGAATAAAAACAGAGGCCTTCCGAAGCGTTTTGCTCGGGGGAGGGGTGGTGGTGTTGAAAACTTCAAATTTTTCAACTATTTTTTTAAATATTGATCCAAGGTTTCTAAATTTGAAAATTTTTTCGACATATATGTATTATTGAAAGGGGGGACATTTGTTGTCTGTCGTCCAAAAACAAAAATTCGTGCATTTTCCAACCTCTTTTTTAAACCAAACTATACTTGATAACCATGACCTCCTCCCTTCTAAACGAATCGATTTTTTTTTGAAAATTCCATTCAACATTACTATCGAGTTCTGTGATAAATGAGAATAATTTTGTCCCGTTTCGAGGTGGGTAGGTGGTTTATTGTAATATAGGATTTGTCAAAAAATACAATTTAAAAAAAAAAAACAAAAAAAAACATTCAGGTGGATTGGAAAGCGAATTGGTCCATACCATTATTTTGAGAATGAATTGCGATTATTATGAAAATGAATTATGGAAATTTACTGAGCCCAAGTGAAGTAAGGGCAAAAAGTTTTCAAGAAAAATGCATCCAAAAATTGAGAGAGAAGAGAGAAAGATATTTATTTTCGAGGATCAGCTAAAAAATAGCTATTGCACTCGATAATTAAAAATAAATTGAATTCTCTTCAATTTATAAAATCATAATTTTAGTATTGAATGAAATTTGGTGCTTTCGGCGTATTTTTTTGTTAAATGGTAGGTAAAAATTTATTTTTTACCTTATTTTGTACTTTTTCGTACCAGATTTACCAACTTTGTGAGAAAATTTCTAAAAAAAAAAGGTTAAATTTTGTTTCAATAGTCGGTACATTTTTGAAGATTTGCCGAATTTTGGAGAAAAATTGTCGATTTTCAGCTTGCAAAATTTGTCGACTTTTGTGTTAAATTTACAACTCTCATTTTGAAATCTTTTTTTTTTTTCAATTTCAGTATTTCACAATTTTTCTACATTTTACCACTCGTACCTAATTTTTTCCATCCAACTTTTTAAACTGGAAAATACCTCCTCGATCGGTAGCGTCCTGGATAAAACCCATCAAAACCCCAGTAATCTTTAATGTTCGCGACAAATAACCCGTCTTGGTTGAGATTTCGGCGCGAACAGAATGTTGAAAAAATGTAAATTTATATGAGTAACTCGTCTGTGTCACATCTTCGTTTTATTAAGAAACCAAAAAAAAGACAAGAAAAAAGTGGAAAATCCAATATAAAATGTATTTCCGTTTTAAAAAGATTAAAAAGTTAACCGAGCCTGGATTCGCCACAGTGGCTTTTACGTTTCGAGGAAAACAGGGTGAAAAAAATTGCTCGGTATTTTTTTTCCTTCCTACGAGCTCCGGGCTTTCTCAAGGTTAAAAACATTTGGCATATCTGGAGTTTTGTTTAATGAAATTTGGAAATATACTCGGTCTCGCGAGGTATACTAACTGTATCGTTAAATTTTATGTTTTATTCGTGAATTGCCCAAGTTTTAAGTTTCGCTCGCGTTTCGTTTACGAATATAATGATGTTCAAGGACGCGCAAATACAATAATGGGTACGGGTAGATGAAGATATAGTGGTTATATGATGTACCACGACTACTCGTATATTCGCCAACGTTTATATATTCGCGTTTTATTTACAACAATTTATAGACCGCGATTTAGCGCAGTTTTTTTGCTATACATATTTTCAAAATACGAGTAATTGCGACGTTGGCGAATTTGCTTAGGTTTTTTTTTTTCCTCTCTGCAACAACAATGGAATATACCATCTGTGAATATTCGAGTTGAACCCGAAATGAAATACGGATAGTTTAATTTTTCAAAAAAAAAAAAAAGTTTATGGTTTTTCTTACTTTGCTGCATTCTGGAAGCGTTTATTGGCCAACATTTCGTTTGAATATTATACGAGTACCAGAGATACACTCTAAGCTTCAGATAATTCAACTTTTCGAGGATTAGTGGTAGTTTTCTATGAGAAACTTGCGAATAAGAAATCGCTGCCGGATGAATGTCATGCACCGAGGGAGAGAGAAAAAAAGCGAGTACCATTTGTCAACTTTTTTTTTCGCCGATGCGGAAATGCAACCTTATTTTTATTTCCATTGGTACAAATACATATAACATGACTCGTCGAGTGTTTATCCGGCATTACTTCGGAGTTTTTTTTTTTTTAAATGAGATTTTCTGCATTGAAAATACGCTTATAATTAGAGAAAATGAGCGCGGATGAGAGTGACGGGTACAGAAGTAAAACGCTGCTTGGAAATTTTTCCTATTAGTGTGACGTTTTTCATATTTATCAACTTCAAGTTGGCAAATTAAGGAAGTTCGCTGAGTTGCTGCGGACTCGTCTGAATAATGTAGTAGGTCTCAGAATTTCGCCGATGAATACTTACTCTCGACAGTGTGGAAATCATAATTTCTGGTTGAGTTTTTTCAATAGGTATGTGATTTCAAAATGATGATTTAGTTGGAAGCGGATGAGAGACGAGGGCAAAACTGGTTTTGAGCTGAATTTCGAAATCATGTCATACGTAAAAACTGTTGCATCGAAATTAATATTTAGAAATTTTCATAAAAAAAGGATCTCTGTACAGGAGTGATCCCTCCCTCACCTTTAAGGGTTGATAATAACCCCGAAAATGAACCCCAGGAAGGGGGATTAAAAAACATGGAAGTCGACACCTCACTTATGAAGTTGAACAATTTTTTAAATATCATTACACACCTTCTGCTCACACCTGAAAGTGTTTTTCTGGGTTCAGGATGGAAATAACCCCGAGAAATAGATTTGATAGCTTCAAAATTTTTCAAGAGTTTTCCACATTTTTTTGTTACACTCTCACAATTTAATTGGTTTCACCATAAAGATTTAAAAATATTTTTTGGCTGTAAAAATGTCTAAGAATTCTAGGTCACAAATCCATGGCTTCATTGATTTCCATTGAGAATTTATTTTTGAAATGAAACTGATTGAAATTTTTTTGGTTTTTCCAAGAAATTTACTTTCTCTTTCACTGGAGCACATCACTCATATTTGAAAAGCAAAAAAATGCACTTTTTTGATATTTTTAATGTAAAAAATTTTTGTCTTGAGCTTAAGAGGGTTTTGTGTGCGGTGGATCCTTCCTCGGTTTTGAATAAATTTTCTGGTTAGGATATTTTTATGGAGATGGTTGTAGCCCAATAGCCAACCTATTGAGTGCATCCTGGGCCCACCTAGTATTTGTTTTTTAGGACGAGTAAGTATTTTTTGTGATTTGACTGAAGCTTTTGGGCATAGCCCTAAAGGATTTAATTTTTTCAAATTTTTATTAAATTGAACCCCAAGTCGAAAGCCGAAACCAAAATTTGAGCCACATTTTTTTCCCCGGTAATTTTTAGACAATTTAATCACCAAAAATTTATTAGATTTTGTATTTTTGGGCTATGGATTTATTATGCAGTCTTTCAAAATACCGGGTGTTCAAAAAATTCCGACTTTCCCCTGGAATTTTTAAATTTAAAAATCGTGGGTTGACAATTCTGGCTGATGCAAACAAACGAATGGGTATTTTAGTTAAATAATTTTAATATTTACATTGTATTACCATGTTTTGGCATTTTACATGTTGCCAACCTACGACTTTCATTAAAAAATTGTTTTGAGGGAGTCAGAATTTTTCGAGCACCCGGAAACCTATGCACCTTTCAATGATGGCTCGTGAGTTTTTCTGGTTGTAGTTATAAATATTCGTAGTGTGAGTTGAATAGTATCATCTTATGCTTGATAGTGCCCCCGATGCTCCTCTGAATTTTGTAAAACTGCTCGGAATCGCACCTATATCTTATTTTTGAACAATAAGAATGTTCCATTCAGGAAAGTTTTCTCATTCCCGCACCTTCATTTTACCCAGCACCTGAAATAAAATTGAAAATTCTTGTAAAAAAAAAAATCAACTTTGAAAAAAAAACATCAGTTTTCTAATTTCTTGGGGTGAGAGAGTAGGGGGAGTAGTTAAAGAAAGCGAGAAGAAATGTAAATTTTTAAAAAGTCGAAAAATTAAATTTTCTTAAACACTTCTTTTTTTTCCTCTGACTGATCGCTCGGCAGTGCAAACAAGCGTGAGGGTATAATAAGATTGAGAATGGCTGACTCTTTTTTCATTTCCTAAAGATCTCGATCTCATCATTAGTCTCAAGTGTCCACGTGAATAAATACAATTAAAACTACTTTTATTTTTTCAAGAATATCCACTCGAAACGTAATTATAATTTCAACGCGGGTTTCTTTTACAAATTTCGAGTAGATAAATGCTATTGTAAATTATTCAAACATATACCACGAGTACTGATAAGAGGATTACAATATACAAGAGGGAGGGTGGTGATAATTGACAAAAACTAGATTACGATTCACATAGGTACTACGTACATGTGCATAACCGATCAACAAGTTCTTCGACCTGCTGACGTTTAATTTCCTTTCACGTGCTCTTATCATTCAACAAAAGTATCCTTTATTTTTTACTTTCATTGTGTAGTGTACACATTACACATACACACACACATAAAGTACAAATCGTCGTAGCGTCGAAATGTTAAAATTATGGCGAAGAATATTTGAATGTTGACGCTTCTGTACGAAGGACTTTGTTTGCCAATCAATTGATGCACTTCTTTCAATAAACATTACATAAATACGTACATATGCTCGTATGCGATGTATGTAGAACTATCGAACCATCAAAGAGTTTACATTCGTGGAGAGTGCATTGTACTCTCGGATTCGTAATTCGGATGTATTTTCCCGTCTGTCAGACAGGTCTGGTAAAAATTCTGCATTGGTCGCGAGTACAAAGACTCTAGGATGCGTTTTAGTCGAAATGAATTCTATAAAAAGCTTTCGCAATTTGTATTTTTGAGGCTTTTGCGTGCCCTGTGTGTATTGCTATCGATGCTAAAATCGACCGAGTCTGGTATTTAAACCGCTACAGCTCGTTAACAAATTATTCGGGTTCGCGGTTTGTCGTACGTGTAAAAGTTGTTTCGAAAATAAAGCAGGAAAGTTACAAAACGTATGCGAGTTGATTATTGTTGTGCTGTATTTAAATCGAGGTGTCCACTTTCTAAAAAATTTGGAAAAGTTAGGAAATTTTGAAAACCTGGAAAAGTCAGAGAAATACCAAATTTGTTTTTGAATTTTGTCTGGAATTTAAAAAAATTCCAATGGAAGAATAAATCATCTAAGTACAAAAGTTTTTCTTTGCTTAGTTTGTTATGAATTTTTTGAAAAATTTCACTCTCGTTCCTTTCTGGACAACTCTTCATTGAAAAAATTGATATTTAAATGCATACGTAGGTATTTTTGGGCATTAAATTATGAAATTTTCAAAAAGAATTTTCCCTTTGATTCGCTTGGGCTTGGGGGTAGTTCACACTTCTTCTTTCTTCAGAATTCATTAAAACCCTTTTTTTTTTTCTTAATGAGCTGTAGTGGGGAAAAAATGCCAGGCCTTGAACATGATTTTGAAAAAAAAAGGGATCTGAAGTAGAGTCGGAGGGAGAAAGACTACCCTCAGGCGATTTTTTCGGAGCTGTCAGATTTTCTAGTTGGCCAAAAACACAATCCATGTTTTTTTTGCCTCCTGAATTCGATTCTAGCATTATTTTTGCCAAAAAAACACTCAGAAGAGTAGGGAGGGGGTCAAATTTCGATTTTTTGGAATTTTTCGAGTGTGGTATTCAAGTCGTATGTTTTTTACCCCTTAAATTCGATTCTGGTGTCATTTTGGTGGAAAAGATCGAAGGAGAGTGGGGAAGGGGCAAAATCTCAATTTTCAATTTTTAGAGTTGGGTATCCGAATCTATGTTTTTTGCCTCCTAAATTCGATTTTGGTCTTATTTTTTCAAAATAGTTCAAAGGTGGGGAGGGAGGAATGTAAAATTCAAATTTTCGGAATTTTTCAATTGAGTATCAGAACGTGTATTTTTCACCTCCGGAAGTTGATTCTGTAGTACCTTTTTTTACAGATATGTAAAAGGAGGTCTCAGGAGGAGTTGAACAAAAAAATCCTGGAAATTATTGTATTATTCAGAATATTTTCCAGTCATTTGGCACGTTTTTTAAAAAATGATTGCGAATGTGTGATATTCAAAGAAAAATTATTCATATTTTTTTCGTCATCTTCATCGTCGAGCCGGAGAGACTAGCCCTCTCCTTCCAAATCCATGAAAAAAAGAGGAGGGAATGGAGGAAAATTAAAAAACATTAGTCACGTTTTGGAAAACCTCAAAGATAGATAAGTGATCAATTTTCAACTTCTGAACATAAGCGAAGTTGGGGAAAAATTTAATGCAAGTTGGGAGTTGAAAAAATTTATGTTACTTACTGCATACAATCCAAAATAAAAAAAATGGGAAAAATGGAGGTATGAAAAGCAAGCAGCGATTTCTTATTCAATCAGGAAACACTTTTTATTTCAGAAAAATAAATTTCCACCCGTGAACTTGAATAGATAAATTAAAACACAAATATCATCCTAAAATAAACCAAAAATTTCACTGGACCTGGATGGAATTCCCGTGAAAAATTTTCTCGAAGGTCATAAAATCTAAAAAAAAAAATTCACTACCTGTGTTCACTGCTCAAGAATATTGGAAACTGAAACTTTTGGTTGTAATTATGTAATTTTGATTTGAAACTTCTTCTGTAATTAGTCAAATTTCTTTAGTTTTTTTCGGGAGGGGGGGCAAAATTTTTAGAATTGAATCAGAATCGTTTTTAATCGTGGGAAAAGAACGTCAAACATTTCGTAAAAAGTAAAGATTTTTGAGAGAAAAATTCATTGGACATCGTGTGAAAAAAAGGTTTGGTAAGTTTTGGAAAATTAATCTGCAAATCTTGGGAAAGTCAGGAAAAATTTTTAAAATATTGTGGACATCCTGTAAAATATTATAGTTTATTTTACGCTATTACTATAAAAAATAACTACTCGTATATTAAGTACGTATGATTTTCTCGTAACTTCACATTCGAGCACGCTCCCATTACAACGTATAAGTTTCCCTTCGGAAATGTACACACGGAGAGGCAAAATCATGCAGCACCGTTTGAAATACTACAAACGAAAGAAAGGCTATACTATGCTTCAACTTATTTGTATTCATAAGATATCCATTTCGTAGTTATTTATGCTTTTTGAAATGATAACGTTTCTTCGTTTTAGTGTTCGAGAGTAAAAGAGAGTGTGAGCAAGGAGCATGAGAAAAAAAAACTCGAAGAGAAAGACCGCACTTTATATCCTTTGCAATTCTTGCTTTAAAAACCGTTTAAGCCTGGCCGTAAAAAATAGTTTTTTATTCGGGAAATATATAATCGAACGACAAAAAAGGAGGTTTGAACGACAGTCAAGTGTTACGACAGTTAATAGTGATGTTAACGACAAATTAGGCGGTTGGAACGGTTAATTTTGAAACGACTAAAATAGGTTGTCTCCACGACTATTGTAGTTTATCAATCACGACAACTCCCTCAACGACAGAAATGTTTTTTTCAACGATAAATTTGAATTATTGAATGGTAATAGGGCAAAAGCTCGAATTTTCATGAATGAAGATTACCAGACAATTGAAGTAAAGTACAATGGACTGTGATAACGTGAAAATTTTTGGGGGCGTAATAAATTACCAAAAATGAAAAATAGATAAATAAAAAAATGAATAAAATTTCTATTGTTTAGAAAAACAAATTAAAATAAAAAAAAAAACAAAAACATTTCAGTATAAAAGACCCCCTCCATGATTGGAGGGTCCCCCCATAATGAGTTTTTCAAAAAAATTGGCCTTCTTGAAGCATTAAAAAAATCAAATTTTATCAAAACTTCGCCCTCGCTAATCATAATTCAATATTATGAACTACCTATTCAAGATTTTATTATGCAAAAAAAGGCTTCCTTCTAATTTTTCAAAACTCCATACCAATTTTACACCCTCTCAAACGAGTGTTCGACGTTGATACTGGAATTTATTTTTATAGTTTTTTTGTTGTTTAAAAATTTCTTTTGCCGTTCAAAAATGTTCTTTTGTCGTGAATCCATGTAACTTGCGATGATTTCATCTGTCTTTGAATATATTAATTCGTCGTGAAATATATATTTCAGTCGTACTTTTCTTACGTCTGTTCAACTTTATTTTCTGTCGTTCGAACCTCCTTTTTTTTGTCGTTGGTTCATCCTTTTTTGTCGTGCTGATAAATCATACCCTTTTTATTCTCCGAATCGAACACGTTTAAGGAAATTTACCAAGTTATATAGATTCTTATCTCTATTTTAATTCCGTCTTTAAAATGAAATTTCTGGCCGAGTGGAAGCCGGCGAATTTTTTTACTAAATTTACGACGATGCTCCATTTAGCACGCGGCCTGGCCGAATTCGTTTTTCAATTTAATTGAAAATTATGGCGGTCGCGTAATTTTCCTTTTATCAACGCCCCGGCCAAATATGGCAAATACCTCGAACCGAAGTCGAATTTTCGTCGTGGTTTCCCTTTCTTTAATACAAAGAGTGACCATCGAACGGCGAGTCGCCGGGTGCAAATGACATTGGTATTTTACGAGATGAAATTTTAATATTTTTTATACGTTAAGGTAGGATCGCCAAAGAATCGATAAAATTGCTAAATTTTTCGCTCGACGAAGGCCTTAATGTCTGGGTAAAGTTTTTCTGATGTTTTGTATTGCAAATAAAAGAAATTGGCTGTGGAAAATAATGAAATGAAAGGTGTGGAAGAATAATTGAAATGTTGAGAAAAAGTAACGATATGTTATTCGGTTGCTGAAACAATCAACCAAAGTGCAACGATTCGGTATTTTCTTGGTCTATGATAAAAGTGTTCCAGGAAATTGCACTCGTATCCAGAAAAGGATATTATGAAGGAAATGGGTGGGAGCTGCACTCGTAATAGATGCTGTAAGCTCGTGTACGTTATTTTTTCGCCGTTAGGATCCGAATTAATGGGCACTGAAAGTAAATAGATGTAACGGAGATGTAAAATTGAACCGGTATTTTGATTCGGTACACATTGGCTATGACAATTTACGTTTCGAATATCTCGCATTATGTAAATATTATACCTTATCGAATGACTGTATCGACGTTCGCTTCTTTCGAAATAACGTGTGTGGTGCGCCAATAATAATTATTGAAGCAGAAATCTCGGAATATTACGTGATATCGGCGTATGAATAATTTTATAAGTCTATATGAATTTATTGCTTGTTTTAGTATGTCGTAAAATAGCGAATCTGTTTATTTTTTTGTGAAGAAATCATAAAAAAATCTGCATACTGATTATAAATAAACAAGAGAGAATTTTTTATCTTTCGTTGCAGAAAAATTTTTAAATCGAGGAACTGTCTTTAATTTTTTGGAGAGAAGGTCGCACCACTCATGAAATTGGAAGGGTTTTTTGAGAGGTAGCTCTAAATTGTTTATTTTACATTAAAATATTTTACTCGAATATCGGAGGAAAAAAAAACTATTTCATTTTGAGCAATTTATTTTATTGATGCAACGTTGAACTTTGAACACGACGTTGAATTTTTTTCTAGGAAAAGGGGGAGAATCATTCATTGATTTTCCATCTACCTATAGTTTAAACTTTGAAAACTTCGATTGAAAAATAATCTTGAACCATGATACAATATTTTTTTAAATTTCATTATACCAATCGAGATCACCTGACACAATCAATTATTTTTTCGAAACTTGATACAATTTTTTGAACCGAATGATCTGACATAATTTCTGACTATTCATTTTATGTGCAAGTAAGTATTTTGAATTCCAACCAAAAAATTTTCTTAGATATATATGAATTCACACTTATCCCTAAAACAGAAAATTGGATTTTTTTTTAAATAGCACTTCAGAAACGAAAAAAAAACAACATGATATTTTTTTTGTTTTTTTTAAAAAAAATTTATCGTCGTTGGAATGCATATTTAAACCGGAGTGAAAATTCTACAGAGAGTATGTTCCATAATCGCAAACCAAAATTTCAACTGCCTTGGTTGATTGTTGGATTTCCGGAGAATTTTTGGAAATCCAGAATTGCCATATTTTTTTCAGCCAACAAGCTATTCGCTATTCTGAAAAGATATCTGTGATGTAAAATTCATGGAAAACAGTTCCCTGAAATCCATCTCCCAAAATTGACTCACTATTTTCTAATTATTCTGGAGCCTTTTGCGAGTTTTCAGTTTCCTAATTTGTTTTCAATTTCTTTCACTATAGACAAAGAGATCAAGAAGTCTGAAAAACGAAAATTTGGCCAGAGAAAAATCAAGAAAAATCATTTTTGTGTTTTATTGCAAAAAATAAGTCTTAAATTTTGAACTGTTGAGGTAATTTTCTGGTCAAGAGAAATTATAAAATCGGTACTAGAAAAGTATCTAAATCCTGCTGAAGACTCCAGAATGATCAGAAATAATATCTGCCGATCATTCAGTTTTGAAAAGTTGGTATTTTAACATACTTACTAGACAGTTATTTAATTTTTATTGATTTCATTGAAAAAACTGTTTACAAAAATCACATTTGTATTGAGAATGGCGATTTTAAATTTCCAAAAATTCCTTTAAATTGAACAATCATTTTGGTAACTGAAATTTTGGATAAGTACTGTGGTTTTGGAGCATGTAGAGGTATGATGTATCTGAAATAATCTCAAACTTCAATTCAAGTACCATTTTTATCAATATTGATTTTCGATAATGATTGCACGATCTCTCTTTTTGAATTTCACAGATGAATTGAATTCCATTTCAAAATTATACATGAGCCTGGGTATTAAAACCACCCTTAGGGGTTGAAAATGGGTTTTCAAGTTTAGGTTCTCCCTTGATTTTACTCTTTCTGAAAAGTCTAAAATCAGTGTCAACTCAAAAACCAATTTTTGATCCCCAAGGGTGTTTTCTTTATCCAGGCACATATCGTCCCTCTAATGCAAAAATGTCGTAACTCCAAAATTTATAATTTTTTTTTTGCTGAAGTGGTAACTATGGAACGTCCTCCATCCGATAATAACATTATTTCAGCTCAAACATCAAACAAAGCCTTAAAATTAGAAAAAATATATTATGTCGGCGTAACTCCATATTCTGAAAATTTTGAAACTTTTCGGTCGTAACTTCATCAAAAATGCAAAAAGGTCATAAATCGAAAATTTGACTTTTTACAAAAGTGATGAGAAATGATGTTACTTATAATTTTTGAATTTGTGGAAAGTGAAAAAATGGAAGAAATTTTGAAAAATAAGAAGTTGAAAACAGTTTTTCAAAATGAAAGTTGAAAAATTGGGGGGGGGGATGAGTCCAGGACTGCACAAAACAAAAAACAACTAAAAATTTGGGAGATGAGAACAAGAACGAGAACTACCCTGAGTGTTGAGAGAATGAGAATGAGAACAATGATTTCTTTTTTATTTTTTTTTTTTTTTTTTTTTTTTTAACGCCATATACAGCAACTAAGGCTAGGGGCGTGTGAAAGAATAATTAGATCAGAGGTTTACGTACATTCTTTTTCAAATTTTCTTAAGATGAGAAATAGTCCAAAATAATACGAAGTATAATTAAAAACACAGCTCTGCTTTTGTAGTATGTGGAATGAATTTTAAATTATTTTGTTTCAAAATAAAATTTTTTAATTTGGCATAATATCAAAAATTTTCTATGTTCTAGTGTAAAAGATCGTAACTCCATTTTAAAAATTTGAAATCAGTATTAAAAAAAATAATAGTTGAAAATTTATTCTCAACACTAAAAAACCTTAGTAAAATCAACACTTCTTCGACGAAATTCAAAAATCTCAAGGAATACAGTTTTTCAACTCTCCTGTGAAAAGTAAAGTTTTGGAATTACGATCTTTTGGCATTAATGGAACGATATAATTATATTTTTTAGTCTTCACTTGGATATGTTTTTAAGGACGAGGAGGAATGGGACGAAGTTTGATCATGATTTCAACCAGAAAATGTCTGAAGAAAATGAAAAATCATCCCAAATTATTATTAAAATTTAGCATTTTGAGCAAATTCTTCAAAAATTTCAAATTTTTTTCAAAATTTTTTCCTATAAAAAATTCTTTGATTCAAAATTTAAAAAGTTACCTGGATCAAAAAAATTAATGAAAATTTTCAAATCAATATTTTTTTATATTCCCTGAATTTTAAATTCTCCAAAATCCACATCCGCTGGCAATTCTTAAACTACGAACCAAAAAAATACCACTCGACTTTTTCCTACGAGTCTTTCACGAGGCTCATTTCTCAAGCTAATTTCTGCGCCAGGAGGAGTCTAACGGTTGATTCAGTGCCGCTGTTGGGAACCAAAAATGTCATCTTTATGATGATGAATCATCTTGGCGCTAGTTTACTTTAATTATCACAATGTACATCGCGAATGTCGAGAGAAAGGTAAAACACGTTTACAAATGTCCGAGAAGCCAGCCAGCTAAATATATTACTCATTCACCTGGAAATATTTTATTTCAAAACAAACCTGTAAGTACGTGATATTTTTACGTAAATGACGACACGATACAGGTCAAACACAGTATTCAACGGTTACATTAGTCATTAATTACTTTACTTTTGTCTCGGCACGATGAGCTAGCCTTGTTACCCATTTACGTACGTTGCTTTACGTATACAAGACAGGCGGACTTGATAATTTATGCGAAGATAATTCGTTTCTCGGTTGACATCTTAGTTTTATGTAGATTCGCGTGTACGAGTATATGCCTCGCAAAGGGAAACATAATTACTGTCATTGCTTACCACCAAACAATCTTCGCGCAAATAAATAACGCCACCTTGACTCTGCCTTCTTCTTCGTTCGGTCCCGCGTTGAATTTAAATATCAAATTTTACCACACCCGCCGCCCACACCGACGGGTATTTACACTACGGCTATAGAAACGTGCGAAATGAAATACTTTGTTACGTGCTACATGAGCTCGAAATAATATCCTATCTTTATGTACAACACGCTGACGTTTCCTTCATTTAAAACGGAATTTTTTCCATGGCTGCGAGCGGAGGTCTCGCGAGACCAGCCAAATCACCACCCACGCCCAAAAGTCCGACTCCGAATTCGTCTTCTGGTTTACGACGTACACGAGTCGATTATGATGGTAAAATGGTAATTCGCAGGCAAAAATCTTACCTCGAATATCTCGGCCCGGCATAAGGATTAATTTACTATCTGTACAACGACCACAGAGCGGAGCGAGAAACTGAGTAAAAAAAAAGTACACGTCGTAAAACGCTACAACGGTAATTACCGGGGCGCCGAAGATAAAACGCTACGCACACATTACCTTTTAAAGGTATTTAGTGTTGGGTCGTAACTGCAAAATATTCCATTTCACCTTATCCTTATTCGTCGAGGTTAACGTTTTCTCAGACTGCGCGTACGATAAAAGGGGTTACGGGTACCGGAGCTTCGGAAATGTTCGCTGGTTTCTAAATCTAAACCTTTGCTCCGACCGAGCTCCCGAGCTCGGGTTGTGATTTAATTTATGAACGTATGACAGGAATTTACATCGTTTTTGCCCCCCTAAAACTGGTACGTACTGGGTGTTTTATAGCCGAAAGCCAACCTTTCAAGGACATGTGCAGCAACCCGAATCACTTTCGGGTCGAATCGGTTGCTGAATGTTCAATTTTCACAAGCCAGTGCCTAAGATTCGAACTGGCCCATGGTGTTCCCAGAGTATGCTACTTATTTCACACCAATGTTTTAGGACTGCTGTCCCGAGAGAATGGCAGAAACCCATTAGACGGTTTGGCGTTTTTAAGCATTTGGAATGCTGTTCGAAGTTTAATAGGCGATTTTTAGAGTAATTTTTACGTTGATTACGAGAAAAGTAGTGAGGAAATTCCATCGCTTCGGCCGAGGATTTTTCTCAATTTGATTTTTTTTTGTTTTTTTAACACTTTGATGGCTTTCGACACTTGAAATCAAAATTTTCGAGCTAAAGCAGGGTGTCTACCGGTCAAAAAAGTCGCAAAATTGGCCCAAATTCGCGAATTTTTCCCAAATTACACAATTTTTTTTGAATTACAGCTTTTTGAACACATTTTTCTGAAAATTTTTGCCCTCGCTTCGCGCGGGCTCATAAATTGAAATTAATCATTTTTAAATTACAAACCTTCCTTCCATTCCAGAATTTGAATATTTTGATACGAAAAAATGGATTCTTTTGGGAGACTTGATAGCAATTATAACTGGAATTTTCAAAAAAAAATTGTTTTATTGAAAAAATTAATATTTTGTATCCATTTTCTGAAAAAGTTGGAAAAATCGTAGATTTTTTTTTTTGTGATTTCATTAGGGTTTTTTGAAAATCCAGAAAGAGAAATCATTTGAAAATGCGTTCCTTTTTGTATTTTTTTTTAAAATAATAAATTCTCAAAAAAAATTCGCCCTCGTTTCGCTCGGACCAGATCACATCATTTCTATACAACGGTATGGCGCGATGGGGAAATCGGGGAAGTCTTTCCCTCAGCCACTTTCCAGCCGGCAAATTCCAGAAAAATTTCGAAAATCCGGTAAAATCTTGGAAATTTTTATCAAATTAGGTCTTTGGTAATTTGTAATGGGTTTTACTTTCTCTCTCTGAATCAGAATTTTTCAAAAACTTCGGCCTCGTTACGCTCGGCCTTATTAAATTATGCTACAAAAGTGATTTTTTCCAGCTAAATTGCTTGAATTTTTTTCAAACTCATTTTCTAAATTTCAAAATCAAATTTTTTAAACGTTTTGGCCTCGCTGCGCTCCGCCCAATCGTTATTTTCGATCAAAATTTTTTCACTAATTTATCAACTGAAAACATTGTTTTATTGCACTTTGAATTCGAGGTCTTCTAAAATTTTCTCTCCCTTTCCATGATTTTTCCCTAAATTTTAGACTCAGAATCGGCAAAGTTCATCAGCGACTTCAATTTGTGAAAAAAAGGGTATTTGCAAGGAAGCGACTAACAAGTGCTTGAAATTCCCTTTAAAACGAGTATAAGCAAGGAAGGGGTCTTTTGGGCAAAATTAAAGCAATATTTGAACAGATTTAAGCAAAAAATGTTTTTTTGTTTTTTTTTTTTTTTAAAAAAAAGAAAATCCCTTTTTCTTTGAATAATCATAGCTCCAACCCCGTTGGAGTTGCGAATACCATAAAAAGGCCATCAGATAGGAAATTTGACGTAGAATAACTTCACGGACCCCATTTTATTGATTCTACTTTTAGAAATGCACGCTACGAAATTACATAATATGCATAGTATAGATAAATTCAAATTATGAAAATCTTAGTTTGAAGAATTTTTTCCAATTTTTTTCTTAATCGACGCGAAAAATCCATTTTCTATGTCGACCTGTGTTATAATTTGTGACATTTCGGTTTATATTTTATATTAACCGTATTAATATTTTTAAAAACGTAATTTTTATCTCTAGTCGTGTAAACGTTCCAGACGAGGAAGGAAAAAAAACCGCACCGAGTGACAGCTAATTTTCATCTTATTTATTATTCAGCTAGTCGATTTCAGATTTTCGAGCAACTTTCGCGGAAGTTTTTGCATTTTTTTATTCGCGGATAACGAATCTTTAATATTCGTACGCTTATGATGTTCTCAAACCATGGAACGCAATTTGTTGATGAATCTTTTTTACGCGCACGTTCGAATCCGTCGCCGGATTTCACTGTTCGAAAGTGGCGTGTAGCATGTTACTCGTAAAATATTATTATTCTTCGGTCGTTTTGTAGTATACTACTGAAAAAAAAAAATACATAGAGTGAATTGGCCCAGCACGATCTACGATGCAAACGACAGAGCGCGGTAGAGAAACCTTCGAAAGCATCAGAGAGAAAAGGGTTCACCGAACCGAGGTATATCCGCGTATTTGGAAGAATTTGAAAAATTACGTTTTCCAGAATAAAAGTCAGCATCGCAGCATCGTTCCTAGCAATGGTAAATTTATTAGAAAATTAAATACATAAATAAAGTACACCATTGAATTAAACGAGCTACGTAATAAAAATGATGAATAATGATCATTATCGTTACTTCTTGGTTGCGCGAGTAAATAAAGGAATCGTTTAATAAGTTCCCGACCTGCCGCGAAGTAGGTAATTCTCCGAGGAGAGTATTATACTAATGAAACGAAAATGAACCGATAGGTAGGAACGATTTATTTCGCGGAGGCGAAATTATATTCGACGAATATTATTCTTCTTTCTGGCTGTGTTTGCGTTGGATGAGGAAGTTTACGTTTCGTATTGTTGCGGTGAAGAATTATTGTGTTGGCTCGAAGGTGTATGTGTAAACATTCAGATGTGTTTGTTGAATCGGCGGATAAATTGAGGGTTTCAAATTTTGAGGATTTTTTCATTCATCATGAATTGGGCTGCCTTGCGGTGTCTTATATTATTATTTCTGTTTTGTAAATATGATTTAAACACGGATTATTTGAATAATTTTATGTGAAAGTCGGATCAAATGAAGAAAGTAGCAGAAGAAGAGTCATCTGATGTCCCCAAACTACAAAATGGATGTTGAGTAGAAAAATCTTGCGGATCTGTGTGAATCAGTGAACTATTAACTGAAAATCATTGATTTTTCATTGATTTTTAGTCAAAATTGTTGATTTTATCTGGCAAATTGCGGATTGATGGAGAAATCAGCAATTTTTGACTGAAATATCAGTGAAAAAACATTCATTTTCAATGAAAATCATTTCACTCTTCTCAAAAACAAAATTTAATCTAAGACTGATTCAGATTTAAACAAACATTTTTCACATGCTATTTTGTTTTGAAAAAACATTCCAACAAGATCTACTTTTTAGATTAAGACACTTGATCGTTATTTCTGTCCATGTTTCGGTATTAGAATGGAAATTTTGAGCGCTTCTCAAGTTTTAAGGGTTCGCAGGGGGCATGAAGGGGTGTGATTTGAAAAATGGTATTTTCACAAAACTTCAATTTAAAGTGTCTAGTCCCTCAAAATCCACATTTTGAGGGTTGTGCCCCCTGAGGGGGTAGGGGTGGGAAATCATTTTTAACGATAAAATGGAATTGATGATTTAATACCCAACAGTAGACATCAATATAGGTAATTTAATTTCTTATAAAAAATCTGTTGTAATGAAAAATCTGTTTTCGAGAATTTTTCAAAAATCGTGAGGCCTACCCACCGTTCCCAAAGAAGAGGGGAGCACGGAGCAAGCATGACTATTGATTGCCTGTCTTTAAAACTCCGTACGCTTCTCAGTGTCGGAAGTGAGAGACCTTAATTTTGATTCTTGGGTTCTGGCATTTCAACTATATTCCTCAACTAAAATGGGATACAAGTGTTTTTTGCATGCTTTTTTCCCAATTAAATTTCACATTTTTGCTCATTACAAATTCGATTTTCAACTTCAGGACTTCAGGTTGGCTTCTACCCAATTTCAAAGCTTCAGGGAATAAAATTTTATAAAAAAATGAAAATTGAAATTTTGATACATAAGGTCTTGATCAATTATTCCAATTATTTTTACCGATTAATCACCTTTTTAGATTAATTAATAACACAGGACGACAAAAAAAATGTTCTGTTTCTGGGTTCTCATGCCAAAATTCTTTTTCTAGACATCAAAATACATCACCTTGCTCAATCCTGGTTTCCAAAGTTTGCGGAGGGGGGGGGGGCAAAAACTGATTTCTCCAGGGCAATAAGCCTGAGCAATACAAAAAATTTTGAAACAAAATTTTTGGACCAATCTTACGGAAAATTTTACGGCGAATCCAATGCTGCAAATCGCAGACCTCTATCTCTTTTAGAAAAAAAGTTACGGCTCATTCTTTCCAAAATTATGTGAAAAAATCGTATTTCATTTTTTCGTGAAAAGGCACAAAAACGTGATTTTTTCACATAATTTTGGAAAGAATGAGCTGTAACTTTTTTTTAAAACGAGATGAAGGTCCACGATTTGCGGCATTCGATTCGCCGTGAAATTTTTTGTAAGATTAGTCCAAAAAAAATTTTCTATTTTTTTGTAATGCTCAGGCTTATTTACCTCGAAAAATCAGTTTTTTGGGCCCCCTACCCTGGAAAGCAAACTTCGGTCAAAAAATATTTTCAAACTTCAAAATGCGGACCCAGAAACAAAAATCGTGTCGACCGGTGTAATCGCCCAACCATATTTCAGGTGATACCTAGAATTGATCGTTCCATTCTGCTCTACATTTTAGTTAATCTATCTTCTTGCCTTTTTGTATGATCCCATATTTCACTTCCACACATTGCAACTGGATTGATACATTGGTTCACAATCTTTTCTTTGTAGGCTAATTGAGATCATATTCTTCCAATATTTAGCCTCTGAAGTTGTTGCTTGTAGTCAAAATCTGGCTTTAATCTGGCCTAACCCTGAAGTAAAATTTTCAGTCCGATCGGTTGAGGTGCGCTGTCTCTCGGTAGGCTTAAAATTTGTGAACAGTTTTTTTTTTTCAATTTCTTATTCAAACTCAGTACTTGAATAATTTGAAAAGTATTTGAAACTCGAAATTTGCATTCTGGCGTTGAAAAATTTGTAAAAGGGCATAAACTGATGTTATTTGGGTCGCTGATTCCGAATGGAATCGCCTAGATGTCCTAGGAACATAGAATATGCCAGGGTGTCTACCGGTCGCGAAAGTCGCGAAAAAGTCGCGAAATTGACACAAAAGTCGCGAATTTTTCCCAAATTACAATTCCTTTTTAAATTTCAGTTTTTTGAACACATTTTTCCAAAAATTTTCGCCCTCGCTTCGCTCGGGCTTATAAATTCAAATTAATCATTTTTAAATTACAAACCTTCCAGACAATCGAATATTTTGAAGCGAAAAATGGATTCTTTTGGGTAGCAATCGCGATTGGAATTTTCAACAATTTTTTTTTTTTTTGAAAAAATGAATATTTTGTGTCCATATTTTGAAAGATTTAGAAAAATCGTTGAATTTTTTTTGATTTCACTAGGTTTTTTTTTGGAAATTCAGAAAGAGAAATCATTTGAAAATGCGTTTTTTTTTGGTTGTTTTTGTAATAAATTCTCAAAAAAAGGAATGGAGGAATTAATTCCCTCAGCAAATTTCTAGTCGGAAATTCCAGCAAAATTTCGGAAATCCGACAAAATTTTGGAAATTTTATCAAATTAGGTCATTTTTTACTTACTTACTCTCTAAATCAGAATTTTTTTTTAAATTTCGGCCTCGCTACGCTCGGCCATATTCAATTTTTCCTTTCATGATTTTAAAATGAACCAAATGCTACAAAAGTGATTTTAAGTTTAAAAATCAAATTTTTTAAATGCTTTGGCCTCGCTGCGCTCGGCCTAATCATATTTTTCTTTCATTATTTTTAAGAAGTAAAATTGACCAATTTTTACGCAAATTTATCAATTTGAAACATTGTTTTATATTGCACTTTGAATTCAAGATCTTCTAAAATTTTTCCTTCTCGCTCCGCTCGGAAATGAAGCAGTCCTATTTTTCAAGTTTTTGTTACATTATTCTCTAAAAATTGTGTTTTTTCCTCTACGTGATGTTGCTTCACATGTAGACGTCCCATGATTTTTTTTTTCTGAATTTTAGATTCAGAATCGGCGAAGTTTATCAGCGACTCTACTAGCCTGTGAAAAGAAGAGTACTTGCAAGGGAGGGACTAAAAAGTGCTTGAAATTCCCTTTAAAACGAGTATACGCAAGGGGGGGGTCTTTTGGGCAAAATTGGAGCACGGTGTGAAAAGTCTAGAAAAAGTCGCCAAAAAAGGTCGCGAAAAGTCGCGAATTTCGATTTTCCAAAATTGGTAGACACCCTGATATGCCTGAGTGGAAGAGGCACAGAAAAGCCAAAATTTAAATTGTGGGCAATAACTTGAAAAATGGCCTACCATAACGAAATTAAATTTGCTGATTTCAAATTTAGCCTTATATTTTGATTTTAATTTTGTGCCCCTCTATAAATACCCTTACCCCCAAGTTGCGATGAAGGGTCTAAAGTCGAAATTGGAATTCTGGCATTAAATGGTTGGTAAAAAGGCATAATCTGATATGTTTTGGGCTTTTTGTGGTAGAATTTTTAAATGCATTTTTTTCTTTTCTAGTTTTCTTGCTATTGAGGTCAAATGATTGCTACTTTCTGTACTTCCTTGAATATTTTCAATTTCTCTAAACTAGGTATTGATCATAAATCTCTCATCATCGTTTTCTCAAACCCCATTGTATTTCAAAAAATCAAACAACTGAAACAACCTCAATCAAAAATACATACCTATGCATCGTAAAATAACGCCATATTCCTGCGAATATTCCCCCATATTTAGCACCGTTGGAAATTATTTTCATTCGCAGACATATGATTAATAGAATTTTTCTCGTCCAGAGTTTGGAGAGAATACATGCTCTTCAGTCTACGCCTCAAAACAGTCGGATTTAAAGGAAGGGAAAGGGGAGATCGGGACACCCTTTAGATTAATTACGTAACACCCTACATACGGTATACGAGACGAGACAGCGTTAAAAATAATAAAATCGTTGGTTATACTACGTAGACGTACGAATATAGAGTACGTTGTCATCGCATCGTTTTCACCATGCCCATTCGTCGCATTCGTACGTACTCCATTTCGCGAAACCAGCTCTATTGTTTCAAATAAGGTGACATTTGTAAATAATGAATTCGGCGGCGGCTTGCAAGGCGGACAAGGCACCGCACTCATTCCATATGTAAACTCACCTGCAATATACATATTCGCTACACTTTTCGTTGGCGCTTTGTTTTCGGCGAAACTTTTCTGGTGGCCTTTATAGTATACGTATGGTTACGTATACCGTATAACTTCGCCATTGCCATTGCCGAAAACTGAAAACGAGCTCGGTGATAAATCGATTCACTCGCGAGTATTTTCAGATAATGTGAAATTTGGTGTTGTACGCGAGGTGTTTTTTTTTGCGTTTTCGTTCTCTTCGCTCCTTTTCTCTACATCGTTCGTTCTTTTACATGATAAAAATAAACGCAAATTTGAATATCAACCGTGAATAACGGTATAATTTATAATTTTACGTCGCTCGTTTCATGCCCTCTATATGTATTACGCTATAGTGTATCTCGCGGTATCGTTTTCTTCCCGATAGATACTTTTCTTCGGTTGTGTGTATTGCTTTTCTTTTTTATACACGTTTGCGTGTAGTTTATCAAGGTTTTTTTTTCGGAACTATAAATGTATACTTTTTTTCATCGTCAAACACTTTTTCCTACTTTTTTCCCTTTCTTTTTAAGCAGCATAAAGGAAGAAATATTGATTGAAAATATATCGGTTATGGTTTCGAAAACACAAAAGCCGAGATCTTACGATGTGTAAACCATAATTTCCCAGATTCCGCGGATGATTCTATCGCGGTCTGATTTTTAACCGAATATATGGAATTTGGTGTTTGCTTTAAACAAGTATTTCATATAGTCATAAAGGAAAGGAAATCGGGTAAAAGCAAAATCTGTAACGTATGCCTGTTTGGGAAGACAGAGGCTGAAAGATGCCATATTTTCTATATTTGACAAAATTTATAAGCTAAGACAAGAATTTATTTAAAGAATTTTTAGTTAGAGATCCAGATGTAAGCAATAATTTTGATATTTTGCTCTGAAATAATTTGCATTTATTATGGTTTTGGAAAAATGATTCAAATCAAAAATTTTGTTCAATTGTGGAAATTGATGGTCGATGCCGATGCACACTTCTAAAGCAAGTTTGACATGAAACGAGAGACAATCAAAGAAGAGTGAAATTTTCAGAAATGACAAAATTAGGTGTTTAATTTTTAAAAAATGTTACTTGGCTTCTTCACCTTCTAGAAATTGAAAACTCTCCCAGCTTCTCACTATGCTGTACAGATGACTCGATAGATCCATTATTATTTTTTTAAAAATTTGATAACAATTTTTTTGGCAAAAAATAGAGAATATTTGGTAGCTGGAGCTTTGAATTTTTGAAGCGTATTTTCATCGCCAAAAAAATATGTAATATTCCAGGATTCCAGAAAACGGTGGATTGAAAATGATAGAACGAGGTGTTATCAGGCAAACTAAAAATCAGTATTGGAAAACTGAAACTGAAAAAAAACTGGAACTAAAACTCTGACCTAAAAACTCCAAAAAAGTTTGAAAAATTATGAAAATTTTTACAAATAAAATGGAAATATGAAAATTTCTTGTAATTTTTTTCAACAATTTGACTTGAAAAAGTCAAAATTCACTCTCTAATCTTGAAAAACTTTCAAATGAACAATTTTGCATCAAAAATTAAATTTTTCAACACTTTTACGTCTTCTATGTTCATAGGTACTTGAATCATGAACCTAATCTCTTTCTTTAAGCGTTCCTAGTTTTGTTTTTTGAGTATAATGATATTGGAGAAATTCTCCGTCAAAATTAATCAGAATCCTGAAAAAATTCCTCCAAAAACTAGAAAAAGGAAAATTGAAAAATTGAAAGAAATACTAAAATGCGATCACATAATATTTTCTAGAAACAGTGTTGCAAATAGGAAAGTACAAAAAAATCGGTGAGATGGAAAATTTTTGAGAAATATGATATGGTAACATTAAATTAATTATTTTCACAATATGGTTGTACCTAAACCTTAAAAATTTTTACGAAAAATTTCATTCGAAAATACATATGAAAATTTTGATACCGGCGGCCTTGTAGTGATCAACTGAAAAAAAAAAAATCAAATACATATCTACATCACCAATGAGTGATTAATTTGGAGCCGAATCAATTAGGGGGGGGTGAGAAACGCAAGTTCTCTCTTTTTATTGTAAATTTGAATTTTTTTGTCAAGAAATACCCATAGGGTTGAGCCAGAAAATTTTCGAAACAGATGACTTGAGAAATCTTTTTTTTTTTGAAACTTTCGGTATGAGCTTAGAGTAGGGCAAAATTGTATGTACTTTGAATCGAAAAATGATATAATGAGTTCAATTTTAGTAGAAAATTTTGGAATTTCGTCCTTTAAAATTTTCAGAACTGGAAACTGAAATTAGGTTCGAAAAATTTTGAGAACTAAAACTGGAACTGGAATTAATATCATTTCAGTTTTTTATCAGTGCTAAAAAAATTTCGACATTCCTGTTGTTTTGAGATTAGATCCCAAAAAAATTCTAGCCTGATTTTTCTCTTTTTCTTTTCTTCTATGATTTTGAAAATTTGAATAATTCATAATTGCTTGGAATACAGGTGTTTGTTGTACCCTTTATGCTTACCTAGTTTATGAAGAGTTTTTTTTTTCTTTTGTAAAAAGTTCAATCTCTTTGATCGATCCGAAATTTTCAGTTTTGAGGTTTGGTTGAAAAATATTCATAAAAATTTCAAGAAATGAAGTAAAGTTTCTTTTGAAAGGAAATTTTGTTAACATGGATATGGGTTTTTCTCGCATACTGACTTTTGATATTAAGTTAATTTCAAAAATATAAAAATTTGTTTTTAAAATTTAAAAATTGGCTTTTAGCTCTTTGATATTTTTTCTGTTATTCAGACTTTCTGATATTAAGTCAATTTTCAGCTTCTGACTCTGATATATAAGTTGGAAATATAAAAATTTTGTAAGTTTTCAAAAGTCAGCTTTTGACTTTCGGACATGAAGTTAATTTCTAAAATATAAAATTTATAAGTTTTTGACTTTTGGTGACGTAAAACAGCGTCACGAAAAATAAGGTCTTAAAAATTCTGGAATGACCCCCCCCCCACCCAAGAGGAAAAAACACATTCATGTTAAAATTCAGTTTTTAGTGAACTGTTCATTCTCTTCTGAGGACAGAGAGTATCTCTACCCCCCTGCCCCCTGCCCCCCGAAAAGGAAGTTTTAGCGAGTTGATTAACAGATCACTATGGGGGGGGGGGGAATGAGAAATGAAAAAAAGCAGGCTAAATCTTCCTCTCCATTTTTGTTCGTCAACTCTCAAAATCCATCCTTTTTTCATTGAAGTATTCTGATGACTTTTTTATGTAGTAGAAAAATGGACAACGAAATTGTTTTTTTTTTTTTGCTGATTCTCAATGACTAATTAAAAAATCCATTCCTTGATCGAAACCAATTTCGATACGATGCATTTTTGTGACTTCGGAGCCTTAGGTATTCCTTAAAATGAGAAAATACCACCGCTATTGACAAACGTAAAAATAAATTTCACCGAAACCGATTCGTTTATGTGTTTTTAGCGTTACGCTGGATTCACGTGGTAATCGCCATCGTATTTTTTATCGTCATCGCAATGTTATACACTATAAAGCCGAGTGTCAGCGAAAGTGCGACTCCATAAATTATTGAAAGGTTAAACGAAACGACGCTGATAAGCGACTACCTGTTTGCAAAATATGAATATTTTAACAGCTCGGTTTAATACTCGCCAGATCGGTTGCCGCGAACGTCGGAGGGGTAAAAAAATCTACTAAATGCTCGTCGGCTGCCGCTGTCGTGGATATGACTCGGAGTGCGGGAGCGTGTATATGGTACCCGTACAGTATAGCGATACGAGAGCGACTAGGGTTATTCAACAAATCGTGGAAACATTTACGATAAAGCGTATTTCAACCGCATTTTTTGCTTTTGGTTTACAGTCGCCATAAATCAGTCGTGTTAAAGCAACCAAGATTTACTCGAGTACAAGCGTAAACATTTTCTGTCGGCTTTTTCCTCCATTAGTATGGACAAGATGCTGTACCAAACGGCTATTCCTCCTCCTCTCGCATCCCCATCCCTCTCGGCCCACTCCGAGGGCCTGATTATAGTCTGAGAAACGTATTGTTGCGGGAATATTCCATCATATATATTCCATTTATGTAAATAATCAAATTTTAAAACCGCATCGCGCCAGATGATTCAATATACGGCCTGTTTTCGACGTTTATATTCTTGTACGCTGATGCTGATGGTGTTGCTGGATGTGCCGGAGTTTCTTAAATGCAGTTTGCAAAGATAAGAAAGGCATCGCGAATTCATTATACGATGGAAGTCTCCGTGGCGCCGATGGTTTTGCGGCTTAAGTTTGGGGAATGAATTATAAGAGGAAAGAGAATTTTTGCTAAATTGCAAAATTTAGTCTAGATGGTGAAATTTTTCCAAGTTTTGAAATTTCGATGGTCCAAAGTGAAAAGGTGCAGTTTCATTGCGGCTTGAACAAAATTTTTGGAAACTCAATGGAATTTCAATTAAGGTGCAGTGAAGTAATTGCAGACCACTTTTTGATTAGTGCTATTTTGCCAGCTCACTGTGACGTGACGGCCCTATGGCACCAAACAATCTCAAATTTCTGTCGCACCAACTTTAGAGGGTTCTTTGTTAGTGGAAAAAAATTTCATGTCTTTTAATTCTCACATTTGTAAAAAAAAAATGAAAATTTAAAATTTTGAAATTTTAATTTTTGCTAAATCGTACATTAGTTACTTCATATGTTTTTGGCCATTTCGAAAAAAATGTCTTATTAATCATTTCAAATTTATAATTCGATTGATTCCCTTCTCGTGACCGATTCAAATTATGAATCTGCGTATTGATGTAAGCTGCATATAAAATAGTTAGGTAATAGGTAGGTACCTATTGAACACTCATAATTTTATGGGGTGAAAAATTTTTTCCAACATAATGAAACAATACTCTTCTTATACTTCTTACAACTAGTGTGAAATTGTAAAAAGGCTTACCTACTCATTTTGATATCTTATTTTTGCAATAAAATTTCATTCATAACTCACCTGAAACAGAGCAAAAATTATTTATCAGTTGATATGTATAATAGAATTTTATCTACACATAAAGTTGAATGAAAATTTTTAAAAAAAAGTCTCGTCAATATGATTTGGAGGACATCTCATGTAGACTTCAAGTTCTTTGACAGAAGAGCCAATCATGACGAGAGGATTCCAAAAATATATTAGTTTTTGCATTTTGAGGAATTTTTGGGCGAGTTACGAGCGTTTTTCTTCATCAATTCTCCCCGTAGCAAAAAACGCTACCTCTCGTCCAAATGCTCGAAAATGAATGATGAAAAACCCATTCGATTGTTCATGATGAGAGGATTCCAAAAATATATTAGTTTTTGAATTTTGAGTAATTTTTGGCCGAGTTACGGGCGTTTTACGTCATCAACTCCACCCGTAGCAAAAAAGCTATCTCTCATCCAAATGCTCGAAAATGAATGATAAAAAACCATTCGATTGTTCATGACGAGAGGATTCCAAAAATATATCAAGTTTTTGAATTTTGAACAATTTTTGGCCGAGTTGCGGGCGTTTTTCTCCTCTCAGCTTCCGACTTTGGGACAAAAAGTCATTTTTCATCCAAATGTTCGAAATTGAATGACAAAAAAAACCATTCGATTGTTCATGACGAGAGGATTCCAAAAATATATTAGTTATTGAATTTTGAGGAATTTTTGGGCGAGTTACGGACGTTTTTCGTCATCAACTCCACCCGTAGCAATAAAGCTATCTCTCGTCCAAATGCTTGAAAATGAATGATAAAAAACCATTTGATTGTTCATGACGAGAGGATTCCAAAAATGTAGTAGTACCTGAATTTTGAGCAATTTTTGGGCGAGTTACGGGCGTTTTTCTTCATCAACTCTCCCCGTAGCGAAAAAAGCTACCTCTCGTTCAAATGCTCGAAAATGAATGATAAAAAAAAACATTCGATTGTTCATGACGAGAGGATTCCAAAAATATATTAGTTTTTGAATTTTGAGGAATTTTTGGCCCAGTTACGTGCGTTTTTCTTCATCAGCTCTCTTGTAGCAAAAAAGCCATCTCTCGTCGAAATGCTCGAAAACGAATGATATACATGTTTTTTCCTCTCATCCTGACTTCTGATATTAACCCTGCTATACCATACCCCGTGACAATTGTCAACAGACCGGTTTTTTCGTGCGTTGCGTTCGCAAGAACGAGTGATCGGGTGGTAACGTCTTCTGGTACCTATACGCGCTTGCTCAGCCGATCATTTCCGCTGTTGGGCAGATTGCCTACTTTTTCATTTGAAGGGGCAAACATTTTTTTAAAGAATCCGGACCGGTATGAATTTTAATTTTTTTTAGTCCCTTAAATCAAAAGGGTAGGCAAATTGCTTTTCATGAACCAGTAGGACATAGATACACAAGTACCTAGCATGTGGTAGTTTCATCCCCTCCACTTTTGATTTCGTGTGAAAAAATCATCAATAAATACGAAAAAAGAGTTTTTTTTTTCAAAAAAATTTTGCCCCTTCAAATAACGATATAGGCAATGTGTTCAACAAGAGAAATGGAAGGTTGAATATTCATGTACATCCCTTAGAAGTTTTAAGGTCGTACCAAGCTTGGGTCCAGCGTCAGAAAATTAGACATTTTTTTACCGTATGGTCTTCGAGGGTTAAGTCAAGTTCAAAAACATAAAAATTTTTGTTTTTTAAAATTTTAAAATCGACTTTTAGCTCTCTGATATTTTTTTGTCATTCTGAATTCCTGATATCAAGTCAGTTTTCAGCTTCTGAGTTTCTGACATTATATGTTAATTTCAAAAATAGAATAATTTATAAGTTTTTGACTTTTTGGTGACGCAAATTAGCGTTTTAAAAATTTTGGAATGACCCCCCACCCAAGAGGAAAAAACATATCCATGTGAAAAGTACTTTTCATTCTCTTTTTTTTCGAAAAAATAAACTTACGAGCTTTTTAATAAATCGTTTAAGACAGGTCAACTTTTTTCATCCACCATTTTCTGTTTGAAAAGATTTTATTGAGACATGACTTTAACACTTTTTTGGTAAGTAATAAATTATTCTTGAAAGACGGAAAATTGTTCATAATCTTCATCTCATTGTTATTTAGAAAAAATCAAAGCATAACCGTTGAGAATTCGTTTTTTGAAATTCGAATCAAAAAATTATTTTTATCAATTTTTACCTAGGTAATATTAGTAGCGTAGTAGGAGAGCGAGAAATATAGGTACCTACCTAAGTATGAGAAAAGATGAAAAATCCTCCTTCAAATTTGATTAAAATTTTTTTATAGAATTAATAAATAATAATTAGGTGGGTATCTATAATTTTTGCCTTATGTTCATTTTATACAGAAGCAAAAATATAACCTAAAATGGAAATTTCACTATAATTGAAATTAGTGAAAATTGATGAAATTTTAATGGATCGAAGATATCTCATCTTCATCCACACTGATATCCCTCCCCTCCTCCTCTTCCTCCTCCCATAGGAAAAATTCATTTAAACCCTATCTATGGAGTTGGGTATAAAACTCGATTGAAATTTGAGTTTCACTAAAATAGAAACAAAAAAATTGTACATCCAACTCATCATCTCTTAAATACGTACCGTACTTACGTAGGTTACGAACTCAGCTAAACCTACATAAAATTCAGTACGCGATAAAACGCTACTAATTTTTAAGCTTCTTTTTTACCCAGCGTCAGATTACTTTTTATACGAGTATTTTAAAAATAACTGACAGTTGTTTCATTTCTCAAAATGAACCATACTTAAATATATCGTACACCTAGTATGATTTTAATCTGAGTCAGAGCGACGGTGAGAGACAGGGAAGCAGGCACTGAAATGTAATGCTATACTAGGAAGCATCTGTGAATAATGGTTTCAAAACCCGTTGCCTTCTTCGTGTTCAAATAGCGAATACTATACTACGTATGGCGTTAACGTCGAATCTAGAGTATTGACTCGCACTCTCAGTGTATACTAAAAACGGTCTAGCGTTTAGGCGTAATTTCTACAACGCCGAGATGATGACATTTTTTGTCGACGAACAATGCCGTTACAAAGAGAAGAGCTTTGATGGCGGCGCGGCGCGTTTTAAAAATGGTAATTTTCAATTGACCTTAGTTGTCTGCGTAGGCAGCATGTCGACGGTGTGTATTTTTCATTTACTGCGAGCAAAGCGGAGAGATGAGAGAGATGGTTGTTTGCGAATGTGCCCCGGCTTATTTGTATTTACGTAGAGTGATGGCTGGTGATCGATTTTACCATATTTTTGTTTTGACTGGGATTTTTATTGATGAATTGTGGATAGTTAACCTATTTTTATTAATTCGACCAATTTTTGCCGTGTTTTTCAAATGTTTTGTATGTTTGTTTTCAGATGTAATTCATTTTAAGAAGTTCCTGATGCCTGGTTGATGAAGTATAAAAAACGTTCATTTTACCATTCTCCATCTTGTTCCAGTAGTTTCGCGAATCACGTACCAGTAAGTTCTTTTCTTTCGTTTCTCGAAGGTTGTTATATTAGTAGAGAATTTACAGCCAATTGAAACGGTTCAAGTTTCTCCTCCTCTTTTTATACGCTGAAACTGGTCCATGGTCCGGCGCATCGATCATCGATGGTCCAGTTTCATGACGTAGGGAAAGAGATGCGCGCGTTTCCCAACCAGTTTTAATGTTTTTAACGTTTCGCATCAAGGATGTGAAAAATATTACTCTGGACTAGAATTTTTTTCCATTTTACTCTGAAATTATTTTGTGATAATTTTTAGAGGATAAGTTCAATTTGTGCTTTTTGTTTTTAATGGGTGCCTTTGGATTATTTAAAATCAATCGCAAATCTTTTGGTCGAAATTCCATTCATTCAATACTTACCATATTCCTGAAAATTACTTTCATCAGTAATTTTTTCACATTTGAGATATCCTGTATACTTGAATTGTAAGTGCTTGAGTTCATTTTTTTGAATTTTTTTGAATTTTTAAAAATTTTAAACACTTTATGGCCATGTGAAAGTAAGTAAAAAATACTGATATTTCATTTAGGTAATTAAGGTAGAAATTGAGATTATTTAATGGTATCTACTCTATTTTTTCAGTCTCTTGGATTAATTGAAAGCAGTTTTGAAATTTTTCAGATCTCCAAAATAATTCTTAGGTATGCTATGCATTATTTAATTTTGAAAAAAAAAAAAAAATGATGAAAAAAATAATAGTTTTGATCTATCATTACCTTAATGAATTTCTAGAAAAGTTCTTTACCTAATCGATTGAACTGGCCATCAAATAAATGTGCATGAGTGATCCCCCCCTTTTTTTTAAGCTAGACTAAATTTCTCTGGAGATTCTAGATCGGCTTAAAATCTTTTTCCATTACAACAGAAGGCCGAAATGAATAGGTATGCGTGCCAGTTTTCAATTTTCCACCCTAAACTATGCTGAAAATTTGGAAAAAATGTCAATTTTGACCCGGCAGAGATGAATTTTAAAAAATTATGCTTCTTACTATTATATGGGTCATCAACATTGGTAATCTGCGTTTTGAAGTGCCCAAGTTTAAATGGGCGGTTTTTATGATTTTTTATTTTCAAAACTGTAAAATTTCAACATTTTTCGAAATCGTTAGAAAATTTGAAACAGTTTTCAGACATGCCATTTGAAAAATCAACTTTAGCAGTTGAAATTTTGGATAATATAAATTGTATTGCTGATGCAATTTCGATCTATTTTCATTTTGGCTCATAATTTTACTGTTGTTTGGGATACTTTAGGTTACAATATTCATCGTCATGGTATCTAAAAAATGAAACTGATGGAAGTAGTGATTTTGAAAATGTGCAACTATGAACCACATATTACAGAAACGAACGTAAGTCACAAAACAATGAAAGTCCATAATTTTGGCCGAATCGTGTTCTCTGATGTGGGGGAACATATTTAGACTAAAAACATGGACTTCCATTTTTTTTGTGACTTAAGTTGTTTCTGCAATATGTGGTCCCTTGAAAAACTCCATTTTTTCATTTGATCAGCAAATAATTCGTTCTTTTTTTAAAAAATTTTGATTTTTCCCAGATTATGTTGAAATTTGAAAAATTTTCAATGGTAAAATTATTAACCTTGTTGATTTTTTCTGGGGGGGGGAGGAGGAGAAGGAGGAGAAAGAAGAGGAGAAGAAGAAGGAACAGGAAAAAAAGGAGGAAGTGAGTTGAGAGGATTCTGAAAATTTGGTAAAAAGATAGGTAATGGAATGTGGTGATTTTTCAGCAAAAAAAAATTCCGTTGTGAAGTATTCTGTACGCAAGCCAATTTTACATCAAATTTCCATATTCTGTTTTTTTTTTCTGAGCCATAAAATAATTTTTAATTTTCGAAAATTCGCCAAAATTCAAAAATAAACTCGTATCTCTGAAATTTTAGGTACCTTGGGTTTTTTTCCCCGTGACGATGCATTATATTTTTATTTCAGGCCAGAATTTTTCTCCAAGTTGGGATAAATCTCCCCTCCACATAAATAATTTTCTAAATTTCCCGAGTCTTATCAAAAAAATTGTTGATTTCCAAACCAAGAGAACCCTCATAAATATGAAAATCTCCGTTCAAAAATTCTCAGCGCCATAAACGACCAAAATCAATCACACAAGCTCGTATAAAGTGGAACACCGTTGTAAAATTTAAGCTTAAAAATAGACAAAATATGTTTTCACGTTAATAAAACACTTATCTCTGGTTTTATAGAGGTTTGCCATTATCACACCTTTCCTAAGGGGAGTCGGTCGCGTGTTAATTCCATTTAAACCAAAAATCCCATAGTAGGTCACTGATACGGGGTTAAAATGTATCCTCGTTCGCGGAAATTGAACGAAAATAATGCTCGCCTTTTTGGGTAAAATTTTCGAAAATTTGTATACCTGGTTTCGTAATATATATGCCATGAAACGAAATGATACGGAATTTCACCCCTTCTCCCTTCTCCATTCCATCAAAATATAATCTAAATCAATTATCGAGCCTAACCCTTGACGACTTTCGATAAAAAAAACGGTGGGGTTTATTTGTTTACATATTTTAAACGTTAGATATTTGAAACGTAACCTTGAATAATTTCGTCGTGTACTGAAAAAATTATAATTTAAAAACTCGTCGAGAAGAAACATCGCGATGCTTATTGTTTACGAAAGAAATTCGAGGAAATAAACAAAAGCGGAGGAAATTTTTAAAGAGGCGGAATTTTTTAAAAAATAAACTCATCAACTTCCGAATGTAGGTGTTTAAAAATAAAACGAAACTAAACCGTTGAACTTTTTATAATGAAAATAATAATACAACGAGCTGAATGTTTTCAAAAATTTAATTCTTAGCAACGTTACGAAAAAGTTTTACGTGAAAAAGAAGTTTTCGTTATTGTGATCTGTTGATATACAAAATGAGAACATCATTTTATATGTTTCGAGATATTTATAAAATGATCATCGAATTGATTAAAATTTGTGTAGGTAAATACATATCTTCGATAAGTTTCGAAATCGAACACAAATCCTCCCCCCTCCCCCTCGAAAAACACGAAAGACGAAAACTAGGTATACATAAAAACCTTACGCATTCTGCGTAAGGTAACCGACTTTTCCACAAAAGTCGGTGTAGAATACTTAATTTACTTTCGTTCAACTATTCACAAATATTGAGTCTACTGAGAAGTACCAAACTCGAAATTTTGGACTCCAGTGTATCCAGGGAAGGGGCTCAAATCAAAATAAAAAAGTCGGTAATACATAAGTTTAAAGAATTGGTACCCACGCTATTTATCAAGTAAAATGACTGAAAATTGAAATTTTGGTCTTGCACTCAAGCTCAAAATTTTGGGCCCTCAAGCTCCCATATCCATAGGGGCACCTGGTGGGGGGGGCACAAATTCAAAAAAGTTGATAAATTGATATTGAATGAAATAATAGTATGCCATTTTTTTTATTTCTTATTTCAAGTTACTATTATTATTTGAAATTGAAATTTTAGCTCAACTGTCCCCATCCCCTCAGGCATTCTTATATTCTTAGGGACATGTAGAAGATTTAGATCGAAAAACAAATACCAAATTCGGAATCAGTGATCCAAAAAATATCAAACTACGCTTTTTCACAAACTTTTTAATGCCAAACTGTAAATTTCGATTCTTAGATCTCCTTTTGCATCCTTTGAGGACCGTTTTTGAGCAAAGGAAGGGCCTTCCAAAAAAAGGCTGTATAAGAAGTTGTAGAGAATTAAATTTGTGTTCTATAATTTGTCATTAGATTTTTTTGAAGAGCCCTAGTTTTTTACCGACTTTTTTATTCAAATTACGTATTTACGTTTCAAGCTTGCATAAGAAATTAAAAATGGCAGTTCACAAATTTAAGCTACCGAGGGACGACTTAGGAACATGTGGAGGATTCAAATCGAAAAACAAAGACTTAATTCGGAATCAGCGACCCAAAAAACATCAGTTTATGCCCTTTTACAAAGTTTTTTACAAACTTTTTAATGCCAGAATGCGAATTTCGAGTATTGGACCCTCCTTTGCGTCCTTTGAGGACCGTTTTTGACCAAAGGAGGGGCCTCCCAAAAAATGCCTGTATAGCAAGTTGTAGAGAATTAAATTTGCTTTCGACAATGAGTCATTAGATTTTTTTGAGAATGCCTAGTTTTCAAATTATTCGACCTTCAAGTTTCAGTAAGCTATTGAAAAAAACATTTTAGGCGTACCGAGAGACGGTGTACCTCAACCGATCAGGCTGAAAATTTTTCTGTAAGGTCCTCAAACGTTTCTTTGCCAATCCTGAAAATTTCAGCTCAATCGGTTCAGTAGTTTTAGAGAAATCGAAATTTGAAGCGCAATGTAACTTTTACCTTGGTTGTTTGAAATTTCGGCTAAGTCCCACCCCCCAACCCCTAAAAAACACAAAAAGTTCAATATCTCGAAAACGGCTGAACCGATTTTAAATCGGTTTGAAAATCTCAAAACTACGTAAAAAATGCTATCTTTTGGGATCGTTGTCCCCTTCTGGAGCTACACAGCTTCCGAGTTTAATCGCGGACAAAATTATACATAAACATATAAATATATATATATATATATATATAAGGAAACCTCGTTCTCAACCACACGTCCTATCGTGTTCAGAATGTCCGAAAACGTAAAAAAAAATTGTTCCCGACGCTCCCTTCAACTACGATGAACAATTTAGTACTCGACTTTTCCTAATGGAAAAGTCGGTAAAATAACGAATTATTTCTTAGCCGACCCTGACTTACATTTCAATTAATATTTCGGTTTTCTCATACAAACGATCCAATGAAAGATTATTTAATCCGATGCTCGTCATTGATAATGTGGGTAAAGAGGATTAAACGACGTTTTGATTAAATATAAATATTGCGGTACGCAGAGATGTCAAGTCTGTTGGCGACAAATGCTCCAAATGAATCTTGTTAGCGACGTCGGTTACAAAATTAATCGTTTATGACCACTTTTTACTCGCACATATACCCAATCAGCGCTGCAACACTTGCATTTCCACGCTTTTCGACCAATGGCTTTTCCACACCATTGTAAATATGTATCTACTAATGATCAAATAATTCCAACGCTGAAATTTTTTTTCACTTTGAATAAATTTAATTTATGACATATCTTTGAGAGTTCCATGGAGTTCAACAAATGTATTGAAGAAGGAAAAAATTTTAGAATTTATTTTTAAATTTATGATAAGTGTAAGGTATGAATGCAAACAGATAAATTCTTTTTTCCTTTGTGATTTTTTTTAAAATTTCAACTTCCGATTTATGTACCAAAAATTAAAAATTTCTTGATGATTTTCTGGTGATAAAATAATATTCTTAAAAAACCTGACTAATTTTTTAAAATTTGCTGCTTGTAGGTAAGTTTCACAAAAATAAAAAAAAGTCTTGCAAAAGTTCTGTATTTCTACTTGCAAGTTTTCTTGAACGAATTGAGTTGATTCACCATAATGCCATAATGATCATCATCCATTTTTCAAAACAAATACAGTAATGGGAGTTTTTCGAGAATAATTCAATATTTTATCAATTTTTTATTTTCTCCTGTATCCTTTTCTTCACCTCCGCTTCCTCTGAACAATTTTTTTTTGTATTATTGTTTTCTTCTGTCAAGCTACATATTTTCACATCACAAGACCTACTTTTTGGCACTTCGTTTTTTAAACTCCGAAATCAATACCGAATATCTCGTAATTCGATCTCGTTCTCGATTTTATTTGACTTTAATACACACAACAATCGCGCAACCTATTCTAGTTCTTATTTCAATATCACAATCTCGATTTTCTCCTCACTCTGTAGTCTGTACTATATCTGTACCATACCCCATGGCCATTTTATTTCCCTAACACAAAATCGCTCATTTTTTTCCTTCACCCATTCCGCATTATAGCGACATTTTTAACACACTGAACGCAGAACCGCGAGACAGAAACCAGAAGGGAGCAAGGAAAATCAAAAATGAAAAGGTTATACAAGCCCGAAGGAGCATTAAAGAGGCGGCGAAACATTTCGGCAAACGCAACGTTCCACATTCTTACCGTGAAAAACCTAATATTTACTATTTACAAGATAGATTTAACGCAGTTACAAAGCCTTTTATGCAAATCGATTGGCTGCAAAAAAAGAGTAAAAACATATTTTTTAAAAAGAAATGAAAAAAGAAAGGCCGGTGTAGAGGAGGGTAAAATATATATATAAACCGGTGAAAAACGAAAGTACCTAACCCGTTTCGAGTGTGTATATTCGATAATATAAAACGCTGGATGGCTGTCTCCACTTGAGCGGAGTAAAATTTCCAGCGTAGATGGTTTTTTTCTTTTTCTCTCTCTGGTTCTCGTAACACGGTATAGTTGTTAATACGTGTTTGCGAAAAAGCTCGTTCGTATGAAATGGTGAAAAAGAAACTCTAAATCACATTAAAATTCAAACGTTTTTTTTTTCTCGGGTACACCTAATTTTTTGGCGTTTATTTTTCTCTCGCGAAAGTCTCGTAAATATAAATTTTTGCAACGTATTTATGCGCAATTCTACGTAGGATATTAAAATCTGATATGGGTGTATTGACAACGGTGTAAGTAATAGAAGTGCCAGACATTCTGCGAGTAAAATTATGAACGAGGTGAATAAAGAAATCGATCAGATAGCGAGGGAATCAACTAATGGAATATTTTTCCTAACGAGGGAGGTATCCTAACTCGAAGTAAATAAATAAAGATATTGAGCTGAAACAAAAATAAATGCCTCAATTCCAACATTTCAAGAGCTAAAATCCATTTTTCGGATTTTTTCAAAAAATCGTGGTTTTTTACCCCCATAATCCCCCTCCCCCCAGAAATCTCAAATATCACCCTAAAAAAATAAGAAGCTGTTGAAATTAGGCAGATAGGGGGAAGGGAATTCTCCTATGTTTGGTAAAACCTTCATAAAAGTCGAAAAATTGGGATGAAAACGTTTTATAAATGGTTCTGAGCATTAATCAGGAATAAGGGTGAATTTTCAACAAGAAAATTTTACAGAAATTTCATATCCAGGGGGTGGGGCTTAAGGGTGCATTAATAATAATTCATACTTATGGACATGTGATATACCTATCAAAATAGGTAAATGTTTTCTGGGTCGTAGAATTCGAATATGACAATATTTTTTTCATTAGGATTGAGGGGGTGATACTTGTTTTAATGAATTACAGATAGAATCACAATTTTTTTTTAAATAACTCGAAATCTTCTAATATTTGTGACTTTTAGTTCAAATTTAAATTTTTTGGCAGGAAATACCTCTGGGAAAAATTAACAACTACGTTGAAAACGTGCATATTGAAGTAAAAAACTAAAACTTTATACTCGATTTGAGGCATTTCAGAACCTCCAGAAAATTTTGGAATTCTCTAGCACACCTACTTACTGCAAAAAAGCCCATAAAAATGATTCATATTATGAACTTCGGAAACTACCTACTCTCTCGTTTTGAATTACTTAGTGGAAAATTCAGCGGATTTTCGATGATTTTTCAAAAAATTTCTCCGATTTTTTCGAAAATTTCACATTACTTGTTGGCTCGACTTTTTAGTTTATTTTTCACTGATTTTTCAACAATTTTTTTCACTCTTTGCTCTCAGTACCATAGATTTTTTTCTATTGATTTGCTACTGTGCTGCAGATCTGACTGTTTTCCTGTGACTTTTGATAATTTTCATTGATTTATACCTAGAGAGTATTTTAATGGCAAATTTTTCTGCTAACAAGGGAGATACTCCTAGTCTCCTATCGGTAGTGAAATTTTCGACTGAAACAAAAATACTATAGAATGTGCAACAAAAAAGAGTCCAATATACGAAATTTCAGGTGCTAATATTTTTAATTCTGCATTTTTGATCTTACACTTTATATTGAACTTTCAATCAGCATGTTTTTGATTTTGAAAATCACAAAATCCTTCATTTTTGGCTTCCATTTTGGTATTTTTTTTTCAGCAACTTTAAAAAGGAATTTTTTTTTAAATTTCCTTAAGTAATTTTTTTAAAAATTTGGATTTCAAGTTTTTAAAAAATTTCGTATGGCTAATAAAGTAAATAATTGCAAAGGATTTTTGAGAACATAAAATTGAGAAAAAGTGGAAAAAATCAAATTTAGATTTGAAATAATTTTACTGATGAAAAAATTTAAAAACAAAAAATTGAATACTATTTTGAAAAAAAAAAATACAATTAAAATGATGGAAGAAATTTGACCTGAAATTTGAATTAAAAAATAAGAATAAATTTGGGCGTAGATTGTTGAAATCTCGATTATGGCAAAACTAATTTGGAGCTACCTGGTTCTAAGGATAGACTTTGATTTGATTTGGCTATTTTTCTGGAAATATTTTACCAAAAAATTAATATATACTTGAATAACTCTCAATCTTGGAAAAATAAATCAATGGAAGTTCGACTTCTCTAACTTTTTGTTTGGAAAATCTCCTCAGCAATAAATCTGTGTGAAAAATTGAAAATTTTCAGTTTTCCGTTTCAATAATTTATTCTAATTCCATAATTTCCCCTCATTTTCCTTTTTTTTTTTTTATTAGTTGCATTGAAGTAGAAAATGTATAAGTTTTTATTTAATCACTTTAATTTCTATGATGAAAATGGAGGTTGAACTCTCGCACTTTTTCACATTTAGCTGCCGAATGCGCGCATTAGGCAAGTACATACAACATTAGATACATAAACATCGTGAAAAGATTTTTCTAACCAATCGAACGACGCGTAAATAAACCTGTACCCGGTATTAAATTACAAAATATACCATCAAAGCGTAAACTTTTCAGCATTAAAGGCATAAAAAACCGCTGATAATTTTGTAAAATACAATTTCTTAAAAGGAAATTAGCTTCTAAGTACTGGAATTTTGTTTCTCTAACGAGAAAAGTTTCAGAAAAATAAAATTTTCCCACTCTATATCGGCCGGGACGCGACGAGCTCCTAACGATATTACATTAATGTGCTACGGGTAGATTTAAAACCAATGATAAGATATTCTTGTTCGCCATGAGAGAAAATGTGTCATTTTTAAAGTAAATGATATTTCAAGAATTAATCGAATTTTTTTTTCGGCGCGTCGCTACAAAATCGTAGCTCGTAGCGCGACGAGATCTCGCTCGTATTGTCGTATCGTAAATTTCCTGCGTATATCAGCGACCTACCTAGGTCTTGCTTCTGGTTACGCAAGCTAAATCGTAAATTAATGAAACGATAATGTATTCAAAGTCGCTACGTAAACTTTCTTATGCGCCAAATACCCGTCGAATAATTTTTTTCAAATTAAAACCCAAAGTGGAATTTTTTATCGGCTGCGAACCTGCCGATAAATTACCAATTTCTTCTCAGCTTGACATGATTTGTGGCTGAGCTTCGTTTGAATTGTGGTTAGCAAAGTATGCCCGAAGTCTGCGTTTTGTGAAAATTTTACAATTTAGGTCTCGGTCTGATATTCAATTCGGCCTTTCGTATCAATTGCGAATAACCTTGAAGAATTTTTTTTCGCAATTTATTACCAGCAGCAGAGCCTTGAAGCGAATTAAATCTGGAATTTTATATGCATTATCAATGTGTCGGCTGTCGCGAAATCTACCCTTAAATTTGTTTCAAAATTTTAATCAAAGTGGAACGAAGGTAAACAGAGATGAATTTAATTATCGACAATCTTTTGAGCGCATTTTTTCATCGCAAAGTTTGAATTTTTCGAAAAAAATAGTCTGTCGAAGTTGCATTCTCGAAATATTCTGTCAGTGATACTTTCATCGCGTGCTTTATAATTCAATTTGAGACATTTAATAAAAATAGTTTAGAAGAGATGAGAGATAAAGAAACATTAAAATATGCATCGTGAAAAGCGCAATATTAATTTTCTGTCATTTCTTATTCGCCTGTAGAGAAAGCAATTGTTAGTTTGGAATGTTTGTAATTGACGTAGCGTTGCTACTTCAAGCTCTAATGAGGCATCATTGTTCAAGGATTCCCAAATTCGGATGCTTTTTTCATCGCTGGAATAGAATTCATTCGTCAGATTATTTTCTAAAAATTGTATCGATCGAATATTCGTGGACTCGTTCAATTAGGGATTCGTTCGAAGATAGGTTCTTTTTCTAAGCCATTTATGTTTATAAAAAATTCTCAAACCTTGAAATCCATGTGTAAGAAGAATTTCATCATTTTTCATTTTTCTCCATTCCTCCTCGTCCTATCGAGTACCTAATTCAAATATTTTTAATAAATTGAAACGGAGAATAAGGAGGAATGAACATCAAATTTGAAAATTTGATCATGAATTTGTCGATCAGGAACAAATTTTGATTTTAAAAGGAGAGACTCAGGTCCATCCACAGAAGGTAGCTGAGGTAGCGATCGCTATACTTACTTCACAAATTTTTCGTCTTGTTTTTTTTTTTTTTTTTGGTTTTGTGTTAAATTTTTGAGCAAAAATTGATGAAAGCGGTTAAAATGGAGAATTTTTGATTCAGAAAGTTTATCAGGCATGTATGAAAAAGATTTCACCCTTGTAAGACGTCTATAAGAGCTTGTGTGATGTGAAAAGTGAAAAAATTTTCTTTGTAAGACGAAGATGGATGCCATTTTTCAGTTTTTATTTTTGACATTAGCAGTGTTGTCATCACTTACTCATTTCGTTCACCCTTGAAGAAATCCAAAAAATTGATGAAAAAAAGTATTCCATCCTTTCTTAAAATTTTTGTTTAGATCTGCTTTTTTCATCTTTTTTTGAATTTTCAAACTTTTTTAATGAAATTACAGTAGGTAAGTCAATGTCGAAGGTATTTTTTTTCAAATGGAGTTGGACCAGGCAGAGCCATAGGCGTGCCCGGAAATTAATTAAGGGGGGCCAAGAATTTGAGAAAAATATGGAGAGGGGTCAAAGAGCCTTTCCTAATAAGGGTCAAAAACGGCCCTTGACCCAAAATCGGTCAAAATGGTCTCAAAAGGTTACTTATGGTCTAAAAACATTCCAAAAAAATTTTTGACCTTTTCAACCCCACCCCCTTTCGGAATTATCGCATTTTCAATGTCGAAATTTCAACACGCGATATCTCTGGAAGGGGTGGGTAAAAAATTTTGAAATTTTCACAGATTATACATCTTGCTGGGTAGTACAAATGAAAATTTTTTGAAAATTTTCGGTTCACATTTTCCCAATTTTTTTTCACATTGAAATTTTAAAAAAAATTTTAAAAAAAATTTTGAGGGGGGTACATGGCTGGAATTTTTTTTATTAGTTCGGCCAAGTGGTCATGTATCACATAATATTTTGTTTGGGCCCCAAAACGGGGTGCAACATGGTCAAAAAAATTCAAAACCAAAAAAAAACGTGATTTTTTTACTACTTTTTTTGTAGTTACAAGCCAGGTATCCCTACCCAAAGTAAAATTTTGAGTCAAAATTGTCATAAATTGAAAGTACATCATAAAAAAGTCCCATTTTTGAAATTTCAAGTGCTGAAGTGCATTTCTCGAATTTTGGCGAATTTTTGAAATTCCAAAATTACCTCATCGTCCTGTAAATCAAAAAAATTTGATCTGATCAACGAAACAAGCTGAAATTCGGTATACACCCTATTTTAGACCTGCCAAATCGATTGAAAGCGGTTTCGAGAAGTTTCAGAGCCACCAGAAAATTCTAACTTTTTTTCAGCTCTAAAGAAAAGCTCATAAAAACGGCCAATATGAACTTCAGCACCTATATTCGCGGATTACCATTATTGGGGACCTAATTGAACAACTGATGCAAAATTTTTCAAAATTCGTCACTTTTTGCTCAAAATTATATTTTTGACTTACAATTTTTCCGCAAAAAATTTAAAACACACTTTTTTTCATACAACAAGGCAAAAAGCTGATTTGTTTGTAGATATCCTGTTGACAGATATTTTGACTCCGTTCTTTACGCATTTGAAACAAAGAAAATCTCAAAGTCTCCATACCCACTTTGTGTTTGTACCTTCTACAAAGAAAGCATTTGACTCAATTGCTTAAAGTTCATAATTATTATTTTCGTTTTTTAAGGTCAAAATAATTAATTTGAAAGTGTCTGCTTGTTCCAAAATTACACATTTATCTAAGTTTTTTCTCTAAATATTTTATGCAACTTGTATAATAATTTGATAACACCCGTGTAATTGTGATTTCTTGATACATTTATGAATGAAAATGTTTCAAAATTATGAATTTACCGTTTTCATTGTGTATTTTTTGGGGTGTGCGAGTAAGGAGGAATGGTAAAAGGTGATCTAAAAATTTCTCGAAAAAAATCGGAACAAATCAACTTTTTACCTTGTCGTGCGAAAAACAGGTGTATTTAAAATTTTTTGCGGAAAAATTGTAAGCCAAAAATATAATTTTGAGCAAAAAGTGACGAATTTTGAAAAATTTTGCATCAGTTGTTCTATTAGGTCTCCAATAATGGTAATCCGCGAATATAGGTGCTGAAGTTCATATTGGCCGTTTTTATGAGCTTTTCTTTAGAGCTGAAAAAAAGTTAGAATTTTCTGGTGGCTCTGAAACGTCTCGAAACCGCTTTCAATCGATTTGGCAGGTCTAAAATAGGGTGTATACCGAATTTCAGCTTATTTCGTTGATCAGATCAAATTTTTTTGATTTACAGGACGATGAGGTAATTTTGGAATTTCAAAAATTCGCCAAAATTCGAGAAATGCACTTCAGCACTTGAAATTTCAAAAATGAGACTTTTTTATGATGTACTTTCAATTTATGACAATTTTGACTCAAAATTTTACTTTAGGTAGGGATACCTGGCTTGTAACTACAAAAAAAGTAGTAAAAAAATCACGTTTTTTTTTGGTTTTGAATTTTTTTGACCATGTTGCACCCCGTTTTGGGGCCCAAACAAAATATTATGTGATACATGACCACTTGGCCGAACTAATAAAAAAAATTCCAGCCATGTACCCCCCTCAAAATTTTTTTTAAAAATTTTTTGAAAATTTCAATGTGAAAAAAAATTGGGAAAATGTGAACCGAAAATTTTCAAAAAATTTTCATTTGTACTACCCAGCAAGATGTATAATCTGTGAAAATTTCAAAATTTTTTACCCACCCCTTCCAGAGATATCGCGTGTTGAAATTTCGACATTAAAAGTGCGATAATTCCGAAAGGGGTGGGGGTTGGGGGTCAAAAATTTTTTTGGAATGTTTTTAGACCATAAGTAACCTTTTGAGACCATTTTGACCGATTTTGGGTCAAGGGCCGTTTTTGACCCTTATTAGGAAAGGCTCTTTGTAATTTTTTACCAGTCAAAAATCACCAAGTTTTTCTACAAATTGGGAATTTATTGAGAAATTGATGATTTTTGGCTGAAAAATTGATTAAAAATTATCAAATTTTAAATTAAAACGACTAAAATACTGCCCGAGCAAAGCGAGAGCGAATTTTTTTGGAAAAAATAAATATAATTTGAAAAGCAAAAAAATGCACTTTTTAAATATTTTTGCAGTAAAAAATCTTTTTTCTGAGCTTAAAGTGGGGGGAAGGGGCTCGAGTCCCCTTAGCCCACCCCTTGGGTGCGCCTATGGGCAAAGCTTAGATCAGCTGTACCTTTTCCTCTTATTTAAAAAAGTTCATTTTCAGTGAAAAAAATCCATCGATTTTTTTTTTTTTGGGGGGGGGGGAGATGAATAAGTCCTTAAATCAGAGTTGAATCATGTTCGTTAGAATGTTCTCTAGCTACCTCATCAGAAAATCCTGTGGGTGGGCATGGAGAGACTGTTGAAATTTTGAAAAGTGATTACGCATCAGCATGGATGATAGTGCTGATTTTGTGTACCTTCAAGTTTGAACTAAAAATTGCTTCGGTATACCCAGGTGAATTATACCAGCCAGTGGAGAAGGGGAGGAGAAAGAACTATAAAAAGTCAAAAATTGTCATTTTATGGTCAAAATTTGATAATCTGACATTTTTTGATCACATAGTGGAAGGTGGAAATTTTGACATCTTGTATCCAAGAAGTCAAAAAATTTTGTCTTGCAAAAATTATTCGACAACCTGACATTTTTTGCATCAAAAAGTCAAAAGTTGACCTTTTCATATCGAATGCTTTTCACATTTCATGAAGGAAAGAAAAATTCTAAAATTGCTTTTTTGTGATGGTAATTCCGCAATTCTTTCATTTTTCATCAAAAAGTCAGAAGTTGATGTCTCATTTTAGTAATTGTTCTTTTTTGTTTAAAGCTGGCACTTCTTCTTCAAAAAAAAAATGAGAGTAAATGATTTGATATTCAGGGGATTGTTATCAAAATAAAAAATGATTTGAACCAAAAGAGGGACATAGAAGAAGAAAATTTTAAAATTACATAAAATTCAGCCTGAAGGAGTGCGAGAAAAATTTAATTTAAAAAAAAAAAATCAGCCCAAAGGATAGAGGAATATAATAAAAATTTGAAATTAGCAAATAATTTATGGGAAACACAAGTTGTAAATTTTTACATCAGAACGATATCTGAAGAGTCAATTATTCTCAAAAATTCTCATTCGTGACATTTTCCGCTTCGTTTTTCATTTTTTATAATTTGCACAGAAATTTTGCTTCCGTACGCCTAAGGCGTTTTCGAGTTAACTAGGATCTCCTCGAGCATTCAAAGTCGGCCGCTTTTTAATTGGTGCCTTTCCGTAGGATGTAGAAAGGCAAGCAAGCCAAAAAAATCCTTTTCTCTGTCACTCTCGTCTTCCTTTCACATAGCAGATAATTTACATCAAAACGTGTTACCGATCTCTAAATGCTACAGTTTCACGTTTAGTTTTGATTAGTTACACGACGACGAGGACGAGCAGCAACGTAGGTATTTCAGGTTATTCAATTTTAAAACCTTGATACAATTACAGAAGAAAAAGTGTACAGTACCTATGTATACGCCAACAAAGAGGTAAAAACGATTTTGTAGAATAGGGAAGACTGCTGCATTACGGATGCTTTGTCGCTTTGGGAAAATTTCGACTGGAATTGAGCCATGAGATAAAATAAACTTATTCATGCATGAGATTAGGTTCCTAGTTTGCGCTGTAATTAACTTTGATACTCTCTGGTCTTCTAACATCATCAGCGAGGTGTACGCTAATGCAAACTTTTCATTACAACTGAAATTAACGCTTTACTTGGTACGTATACTTTTTCTTCGCCAAGTATATATATAAAAACCATTTGATTATCGAGTTCGTCGAATACCAGCGCAGTAGCGGCGACTAGCTGCTCTTTTGCCCTTTCTGTATTGCCTTTGTCAAGCCTTAAATGGTTTTATAATTTCCTTTCGGGGATTCGAACGCGAACGGTTAATTATTTTTATATATGTACTCTTGTCTCCATCGTGTAATTCATATCTGCAACTATGCAGTGTACCTGTATCGTTATGAAATGCTTGTTGAACGCTTCTACCGGTTCTTCTTTGAGTTTTATCTCTGTACATGAAGCTAATTTATTAAAGTGTGAAAAAATTCGAATACTCGTAGCATTGTTGAAACGAACGCCAGTCAGATACTGCACAATTGTTGGAGGCTATGTTGAGAGAATATCTTTAAAAATGATAGGTAGGTATTTATCGCTCCCGGTAATAGAGTAGCAATTTAACTCATGTCAGCGTTTTAATTTAATTGGCAACGTGCTGATTTTACGTAGAAAAGAGGAAAAACCCCTTGTCAGAAGCAAAAGGTTAATGTAAAGTACGTTCAGTCTTTCATTTCGTGGTTTAAAAAATTAAATGCTACCTTGATTCGTTTTGAAAAGTTTAAACGTAGCGTTTTAATGGCTTACATTTTCTTTCCTATAAATTTTCAAAAAGGGCCATGTGGTATGAATAGGTCAAAAATTGAATCAAAATATTAAGTTAATTGTAAGATGGGTTATTTGGTGGTTTTCATCATCAAACTTGGGTAAATTTCCGGTCTCTCAATTTAATCTCATATTTGGGGGAGAGAGTGAAAATTGCTTTTAAAGTTATGGAGAGCTTGATCAATTTTTCATCTCAATCATTGAGTGCATGCATAAAAATATTATGTCTGACGCAAATCGCAGCTTTTAAGCTTTTCAGGAGTTCCCAAAATATTTAAATTTTGAAAATTGAGAACTTAATATGGCATACTTATACTTGATGAAGGGGAAAACTTTTTTTGACCGAAGTTTGCTTTAGGTGGATGGGTGGGAGGGAGGGGGGCAAAAACTGATTTTTTAAGGGCTTTAAGCTTGAGCATTACAAACAAAAATTGAATTTTTTTTGGACCAATCTTATAGAAAATTTCACGGCGAATCCAATTCCGCTAACCACAGACCTTCATCTCTATTAGAAAAATCAATTACAGCTCATTCTTTTCAAAGTTCAGTGAAAAAATCGCATTTTTTGTTTTTTTTTTCCGCGAAAAAATGAAAATTTTCGAGAAAAGTAAGGGCTTTAAGGCCATAGTGACTATGGTGAAAGTTGTGAAAAATTTCATGGCGAATCGAATGCCGCCATCTGCAAACCTTCATCTCTTTTAGAAAAAAATTTACAGCTAATTCTTCCCAAAATTATGTGAAAAAATCACATTTTTTTGTGCCTTTCTCGCGAAAAAATGAAATGCGATTTTTTCACAGAATTCCAGAAAGAACGAGCTGTAAATTTTTTTAAAAAGAAATGAAGGTCTACGGTTCGTGGCATTGAATTCGCCGTGAAATTTTCTACTAGATTGTTCAAAGAAAAATTTTCAGTATTTTTTGTAATGCCCAGGCTTATCGCCCTTGAAAAATCAGTTTTTTGCCCCCTCCCCCCAAGCAAACTTCAGAAGCCAGGATTGAGCAAGGTGGTTTATTTTGATATCTGAAATCAGAATTTTGGCATGAGAACCCAGAAACAGAGCAAAAAAATTTTGTCGACCTGTGTTATTACATACAATGCGGAAGAATAGCGAACACCACCAACTCGCTTGTTTTAGCCCTAGGCAAAGAAATCTTTGGGAGTGAGCAGGTGAACGACCATCGTGTTGGTTATAGTTTTCAAGATACAGCCGTTTTCGAAAGTTGGGTCAAAAATTTCAAAATTGGGTTTTTTGTCGATTGTTGCGGTGGCAACTCGGCTCCAAAGTCTTGACGCGGTTTTTTTACGTTGATAAGATAATGTAAAGGTGAATCACATGGAGAATAAAATAATGTAGTTTTTTGAAAGTTTTGCAAAATTAGTAAATTTCTGAGGAACGTTTATGTGAAGTTTTTTTTGTAGAGGAGAAAATTCTATACAAAACGTAAGTTGTTAATTTCATCGTAGAATCCAAATTTTGAGTCAGGTTTTGTCTTCAGCTCCCAACCTACTGAACTCAAATGTGAAAAAAATCGATCAATATCGAGTTAGGTGTCAAAATCCAGGGTTTATGAGCTGAAAAATACAATTTTCGGAGTTGTTTTGTGGTTTGGTTCCTTCTAGAGCCTTGGGGAGTGTTACTGAAGTCTTTGAAAAAATCTATTTTGATTTTTGGTGTTATTGAGAGGGGAGGGGGAGGATGATACCGAACTCAAGTCCTAAAATTGAGATAATTCTAAGTTTGTTATTAAAATATAGATTTTCCGATCTGACAATTATGATTTGGGAATTGTTCAAGAAGGTTTAATTTGGTATTGAAATGAAACCTTTGGAAAAAATTAATCAACCAAAAATCAATTTTGAAAAAGGTTACTCAAAACCTTTTTTATATGGGTTCAGTACCAGATTCAACACGCCAAAACAACTTTATTTCGAACCAGAAAATAAAGATTTTCGCCTATACCAGACCTGATGTTATCGCATGTTCAAGAAATTGAGTTCGCACCCGCCCCAACAAGAATAAAAAATCAAAATAGCCCCAAAATCGTATTTTTTGGACCAGAGAACCAAGATTTTAATATCTATCTTGATATTACACAATTTTTCAAAGTTTTAAAGGCTCCAAAAGAGACCAATCCACAAAACAACCACAAAAATCGTCTTTTTCAGCCCAGAAAACTTGGATTTTGACACCCAACTCGATATTATTTGATTTCTTTTCACATTCGAGTTCAGTACCACCTCGCATGGGGGTCTGAACTCTGAAGATGAAAACTGACTCAAAGTTTGGATTCTACGTCGAAATTTACATATGCAGGGTGTCTAGCAGGACCTGTTTTGGGGCTTTTTCGGTGAAAAGTCCTGTTTTGTAACAATTTTGGGAACCCATCCGCCAAAATAATAGTTAATATTTGAAATTTCGTCAGTGACAATACAGTGTAAGATGATGAGAGATGATACAGGATTTCTGAAGAAATCAACTTTTGAATGCCTTTTTTTCTGCAAAAATTTTCGCTCTCGTTTCGCTCGGGCTCAGTGAATTTACATATTTTTTCTTTTTAATGTGTCTTCCTTATTCTTGAATTTTTGAAATAAATTTGCACTTATTTCTTAATTATTGAATTTTTTTCAAAAATTGTTTGCTTGATAGGTTCTTAATTTTTTGTTGATGGGGGGGGGGGGTGACAAAATTTACCTACTGATTTTTAAAAGGTCCTGCTGGTCCTGTTTTGGGGTTTGAAAGTTTGTTACACGTGGCGAGTTATTATTTTTTCAAAACAGGACATGCAAATAGTTTTTTTTTAGCGGACTTCCTGCTCTAGTTTTTTCATTTTGGCCCACTGTGTGACGGTTCTTGACCAAAAAAAGATCTATGTAATTCAATCTTTCCCTTTTGATTTGATTTCATTACCATTTCCATGTTTTTCTGAAACTCTGTCGAGAAAAAAGTACTCTCTACCTGCCATTTTTTTTTCAAAATTTTCAAGTTTTAATTTCGCATGGCTCTTTTTAGACCACCTCGAGTCATGACATAGTCTTCAAGCCATATTTTCATAGCTGTTTTCAAAGCTTCGAGTATTTCTTCTTCTACCTGAGCTTTTGGTTTATTTTATACAACGTCGTAGCAGTCACCGCAATCGTAGGCAAGATGTCGACGCAAAAAGTCCTTCAAAAATTCCGCGAATATTCTGTAAATTAAATTTACCTAGCTGCTCTTCAATGCTAAGCCAGCGTGAAATATTTATACTCTGCGCAACCTTTTTCTACACGGGGTATATGTAGGCAACTCGGTCGTCGCGTCGCGTCCCTAGTCCGTTATATTGGCCATCCGACGACGACTAAATATTTCAATAGAACATAAATCCCAAATCCTCATGACGTGACCCGTGTTCACATTGATATCAACTTCTTACCACGGCCTCGTATTTTGTCCTTGTAAAAAAGGGTCTACGTCACGTGGGAAAGTATAATTCGCGCCTACTACGGCGACTACGACTGCCACATTCGAGAGTAGTTCAGATTAGCCGTGTCCGTTTGCATATCAAGTGTCATATGGTTGAGTTTCATTTCGAATGAATATCACCTATATACGTATCCATAAACAAACAAATCTCAATACGCTCGAATACACAGACGTCGAACGGTTTCATAAATGGAAATTCAAACAGTAGAAATTCTACCTATAACATCTTCGCCTCTTCGGTGCCTTATTATCTCACATCGCAGCGGCACGTCGGTCAATACCTTTCATAGCGTGTGGCGAAATTTTAAACCTCCGATGAGATACTGGCCGTGTAACCGTCATCGCGTATATCTGAGTAAATATTATTAACTATCTCTGCGAAAGTCTAGACTTCGTCATAAATCAAATACTGTAGACTATTTATGGACCAATCTAAAGCCGAACGACTTTAAGCTCGTTTAAAACAGACGCTCGGCGTAGAATTTTTCCACCGGCAGAGCTGCTTCGATGGCAGGTCGGTATGTGAAAATTTCTCAGATTATACCACTCGAGCTTGATATAGAGGGAAAAATAGCCAAGAAAGGGTCGAATAATGATGCGAAAAATAAAATACAGCGGTTCTTCTCGCTAGAATGCGGCTGAATTGTACTTCAAATACCTGTCTGACGAAGCAGTAACCTGAGATGCTCGAATGTGGGGAAAAATTGTTAAAATTTTTGAAAAAGTGAACGTCGTGAGAAAAAATTCATAAAATAAAATAGCTCGATTTTTTTTTCACCATTTTATGAAAGCAGCAGGCAATTTTTCTTTTCGTTTTTTTTATGAGCACTGAGCAGTCCCAATTGCTAGAATTATTTTACCCAGTTTCCAAAAGATAAAGATTGAAAAATTGGATAATTTAATTTTTTAAATATGGAGGGGGTTTTTTTCTGCCCCAAATCGTAGTATCGAAAGCTGAATGCGGCTTTTTGAAGATGCTGAATTGATTGCCGGAGTCGGATTTGATCTTGCTGAATTTCCAATTTCCCGTCAAACAAGGATACCGCCGTATTTTCGTGGTGAAAATTGACCATACTTACTTAGGAAACAAAACTTAAGCATTCAAAATGCACACCAAATTCGTTATTTTTGTTGGATTTTTAAATTTTGTATTTTACTTCTCGGTAGATAGGAGGATTTTCAAGTTGAGGAAAAGAGAAAGAAGTAAAAAGTGGGAAAATTTTGAAAATTTATCGCTTTTCTCCGAGAAAAATTTTCTCCTCTCCACTTTTTTCAATTTGAAGGTTGAAGAGTGGGAGAAGAAAATTGGAAAATGTTTTTTTCTTTAAAAAAAAGAAAAGAAAAAATCTGCCAACTATTCCTGACCATTTTCTGAGCATTTCCGATGTAAAAATTGGCAGTTAGGTAATAAGAAATAAAGCTCGACCATTTAAAATGGGCAATAGATTCGTGACCAGCATCTTTGTTCTTTGAATAATTTGTCGTAGATCGACGTTTTTCAGAAAATTTCGACTGATGAACCACTTTGAATTTTTCTGTGTGAAATTGTGAATTATTTTTTTCTATCAAGATTGAATTTTTGAAAATTGAAAAATTACTCTTCGAGATTTGGAATTTGAAGGGTTTGATTTTAGAGACGAATTTTTACTTGAAAAAATGTTGAGTGGTGGTAATAAATTCACTATTGTACATTTGACAAGAAAGTTTTAGAATTTTTAAAAATTGGATCAATTTAATGTGGTTGATTCCAAGTCTAATGATTATTTTTTCAATGAACTTTCTGGGACGGTTCAAACGGCAATATGTTCCTCATGGCGAGAGTATGAAAAATCGATGGTCAAATTTTCAGCCTCGCCCACAGGAAGCCCAACCATTGAGAACCCAGTTTTGGTCAAAATTTGGAATTCATTTTTTTTTTTTTTTGCAAAAGTAACTTTTAACGCTGAGAGGATTGAAATGCAGTATTTTTTGAAACCAGTTCACTAATTTGCAACCAATTGTCAAAAATTTCCAAGAAAAATGAAGTTATCAAAAATTTTGTAGGATTACCAACAATTTTGAAGAGCTGAAAAGATTAAAAACCATACATTATTGGTGAACTCATTTTTCAAATCAGTTCATTGGGTTCTTGGCAACTTGTTTTCAATCTCAACAAAAAAAAAGAGAGATGCAAAAAATTTCAACGTAACCGCGCTGTTTTTGTTTTCAAAATCAGTTTAGTAATTTTTGACTAAAAGATCACTGAAAAATCCCTGATTTTTAATCAAATTAATTTCGTCAAATCAAAAAGGAATAATTTCACTAAATTTGACTGATTCAATTTAAAGGTAACAGAATCTTTTTTTTAAATTGATTTTTTCGTGTTTACGAAATACACGATGACTCGATGAGTAATGTTTCGTCAATTCGAAGTATGAAAAAAATACTTAATATCAAAATTAATCTTCCTTCGATCGAATACCTACTTTCACCCTTTCAAATTCCAAAATCTACAAATTGTCGTGACGTATCACTCGAGTTATCTTGGCTGCTTTATGAGCAGACAAAAATCAGCGACCTGCGACCAAAACTCCTCGTAACTGCGAAATTTAAAAAATAAAAAGTTTTAAATTCAGAAGCGTATCTGGAAAATGTGCGTTGGGGGAATTCGTAAATTTGCTACTTCTCGAGTAATCTTCGTTGCATTTCGCAAAAAAAATTTCCTTCGTGGAACTCGCTGTTAAATGATGTCATGTTACGGTGACTACCTGAAAAAATTTTCATGCTGGGGAAATCCTTTCTACCTTATTTGAAATGACATTCAGGTTTATGGCTATATTTCGTCGACTGGAATTAGACTGTCACATCGAAAAAAAAATTCAGCTCGACAAATTTTTTGCTGGCTTATTAAGGGTTTGAAGAGGAAGAAAAATTTGTCAACTTTTTCGAAGAGGAAGTGGATACCTATTTTATTTGGGATTAAAAACGTGACGTAAATTAGATTTTTACTCCTTGGATTTTAATATTTTGTTACCTACTACTATCGATTTTCGTGTCCAATTTTTTCTCAATTTTTTAAACATTTTAAAAAATTATAACCCTCGATTTAAATTTTTCTATGATGCAAGGTATTTTTAAACAGCAATTCCTAAGCAGCCAAGAACCCGACGAAAAAAGTAATTTAAAGTTACTTTCTCATATACAAATAGCAGCATGACAAATCTGAAAATCCTGGCACTTATTCATCCCGAAGACTTATTCGCATACCTGCTCTTACATTTCCTTATTTGCATCTCCCTAACCACGACGGCTTGGAACCCCTGAAAACACGACCATGTAACCGTGTGACAAGTTGAAACAAAGTATAATTCTTCATGGCACCTTCATTCACCCCTTTCCCATCTTTCCGCGAATCTCGCGCCAAAAAGTCAAAACTCACAACTCACGTTTGGGCGTTCATTTCTTGAAAAGTGAAAATATTTCAAAACTCTTACGTTACGTACGTACCATATTAAGTTTCACGGCGAACGGTGCTCGGCTCCGGCGCGGTTAAATAAATTGACAAAGTTGGCCGAAAACACACCGAAATTATCTTGTTTTCGTATTTTCCTTTGCCGTAAGTTATTATTTTATTCGTTACGTTTATATTACCGAAAGCGAGTGCTTTATTGAAGCGTTCAAAGTGAAAGAACCTACAAGTACCCTGGATCCAGTTCCCCTCGATTTCGTCTTTTAATCTTCTACCTAAGTAGATATATAATACAGAAAACATTTTACAAAAAAATCACTTTTTTTTCATTCGCCCGGACTGAGCGGATGCTGCAGGGCGTCCGTAAGGTAAAGTCATGCTAGTAATCCGGGTAATGTATCTTGCATTACCATCGTTAATGGAAAAATGTGTTCTTTTTCACAAAGGAAATGTGCAACGCGAGATATAAATTAACAAGCGAACAAAAATTTCCGGCCTGAGGAGTTTCCTTAGGTAAACTTCTTACCAGCTTTAACATTTTTTTTGCCTCGACTATACTTGCAAAAACCTAACGGAACTTAACCTTTGCACTTTTAGATTTGCAATTAATCGTCGAGATGCGGTGCTTGTTTCACGCCAGTATTGTGTGTTTCGTCCCTCTCATTTGTACGGATTTTCTTGGTACCTGAGCTACGTATCTAATGTTTCGATGGTGGGTAATGGTTGCTAAAATGTGTTATCGTTGTACACTTTTGAAGAAATTTTTTTGCTCATATCGAAACTGGCAATTTAGAAGATTCGTGACTGAAAAGTTCAACAAATTCAACTTTTACGAAGTTGGAACGTTATGTAGAGGAATGAGAAAACTTCGATGCCTCGGAGCCTTCTTTTTATTGCGCAACGATGGACACAGGCTGAATTTTACCCAACTTTTTTCTCGCTCGATCGATAAGGTCAATTTCTTTAGGTTCGATAGCATTCAGAAGTAAATTGGGTGGATGGGTGAGGGGAGGGAAGCATCAATTCAACTAATTATTTTTCAATGAAGAAAATGATATTTTAGGAGGATTAGGGTTGTGTTTTAAATTTTCTTATATTCTTCGTGAATTTCTATTCTAAGCGAATTGGCGAAATTTTCTTGCTCATAGTTTTTATAAATTTCATTAAAAAATTTAAATTTTTTATTATACTTTCAAATTTTGTAATCGGTGTGGAATTTCGTTCCATTGAATTGTAATTTCAATTTTATTTTTATTTTCAATGAACTCTCCTCACTCTTTTCGACATTGCAAAAATACAGAATACAAAATTTTAGCAATTTTTATGAACACCTTCATCAATTTCTAAAGGTCAGTCAAGAGGAAAGAAGAAAAATTGATGTGCTAAAGCAGATGATTGTCATTCTGTCTTTTTTTTTTCAAAAATTCAACGAGAGAGGAAAGATCATCAGAAAATTATTCCTAGAATTGAAAAAAAAAAACCTGAAAATCACATACCCTTTCACGGGTCTTTACCCCCTCCCCCAGACACACCGCCTTTATTTCGGTCTAAATTTCCTAAAAATTGAAATGATCCTAAAAAATGTTGTCAAAAATTATTTTGAAATTACCTAATGCTTTTAATCAAGTAGGTGTATTGCTGGTGCCCAGCACTTTCTACCTTGACTCCATTTTTTAACAAGACTAAACAAATCACTTTTTTTATGTCATTGTGTTTGGTTCAACATTTCAGTAGAGAAAATAATCCAATAACGCTATAGAAATATCAAAAAATTCTACCAATTCTGACTCTTACATACATTTTTTACCCCCCCCCCCCCCCGTTCGGTCGACAATCGAATTACCTACACAATTTTTTGTCAAAGTTTTATTACTTTTAATCGGAATCTAATCATTTTTTGACCTTTTTTTTTGAAGAACGAAAGCTACGTAGACCCCCTTAAATTGTCAGAAGTATAAAATTTTCCTTGAACTTTGCTGCAAAACTAAATTTTGGAAATTGATGTAAAATTTTCAAAAATTGGTAATTTACATTTAATTGATGTAAAATTTTTAAAAATTGGTAATTTCTATTTATTCACTCGACCTTTTTCAAAAATTGATTCGAATTTGTTTTCAAAACAAACCAGTTTTGATCAATGATTAGTTTCCAACACTGACAATCACTCCAAATTGTTGATTTGCACTGGACCCAAATCCTCTCCCCATGATCCAATTTGGGTTCTGCATATTTATTCAATGCAATTTTTAAAAAACTCTCAATTTTGGATATCGTTTTTGATAGATGGAAAATGGTGAAATAATTTTTCAAAATAACAAAGCAGTATTTCTAATAAATTGGAATGAAAATCCACGAATCATGGAATATAAAAATAACTTACTTATTTGAATTTATATTTTCGTTATGGGAATTTTATTCGTTACTCACCTGAAACAAAAGAATAAGTAGTTTATTAGTTGATAAAAAATCAATTTTTATTCTCTTATGGACTTGTACGAAAATTTTCTAATATTAATGTTGAAAAGAATTTATTTAAAAAAATAATTGTGGAATAATCAAAAATTCTGAAACTCTCAAAAATTTGTTACCAATTCAATAAAATTTTCAAATAGGTACCACGATGTTGATACATTCAATTCCAAAAGTTTTTTTATCATCAAAATTTTTTAATTCAATTCTTTTTTTACATTTTGATCGCAATTTTCAAAACTTTTTGGGAGAGTTTTCTTCCTTTTCTCCATTACATTTTAATCAATTTTCTGTGATAGATATTTAAAATTGATTTTTTGCAAAAGCGAAAAAAAACAGTTGTTTTAAAATGATGCATAGAGCAGCAAGTGGGTGGACATGAATCATCAAATCGAAGAGGCATCATTTGGTATGAGTAGGTCAAAATACCAATACAAAATTACATTTTCAATTCGAAAAAAATTTTTAAAGTCCAAAAATTGAAAATTTTATTACTAGGAAATTTAAATTTTGCGTTTCTAGCGAAAATGGAGTGAAAATATTACCCCTTGATCAGGAATTTTCAGTGGTTAGCCCTTCATAAATCTTACCAATAAATTAAAAAAATTTTAATGTATGACTCAAATCAAAACTTTCTTTTAAAATAAGTTTTAAAAATCCCTGAATGAACATCAGTAATAATATGAATTAAATGAATTTCAATTTTTTTCTGACGGAATTCTCTGAAATCACCAACAAAAAAATGTACTTTTTGATGGAATTATTTCAATAAGGTTACCTATTTGCAATTCTTAGTACGCAAAATTCAACTCAAAGAAATCTTATTTCTTAACTACACGATCTGGCTTTATTACATCGGGTACCAGTTGAGAAATTTTTCGTAAATGCTGTTTCTCTTTGGGGAAAACAAAGTCAGCTGAGAAATTTTCCAAGATGAATTTTTTTTCTAAACAATAAGCCTGTAAACTCGTCGTTGAACGATGGCAAACTTCGCACCATAAATGAGCAACATAGCCGGAGGAAATCGAAAGCGAAAAATTTTACATTTGGCACACCATTTTTGGTCGGGCTTACGTTAAACACAAGACGAAAATTTATTACTTTTCTGAAGATTTTAGGCCTATTTCATCTCTTTTTTCCCTCTTCAAACCACTTCGTCCAAAAATTTTCCGCAACCGTTGCGAGGAGTTACTTTCAGCAAATTTCATAAATTTTAAACCCTTCTTTCTTTCTTCGTTGTATATCAAACATCCCACAATCCAGAACTCTCTTAATCGACCAGACATTTCGCGTTGTTGGATAAAATTAATTTCAGTGTTTTAGGCGGTTTTTTGCTGTTTCGTTCAAGTCAAATATATAAAGATGAGGAATCCAACTCTACGAAATTTTTTATTCCATACAACCGTTCGAATCTAATCCCACACAGTTCTTCTCAATATGACGACTTAACCGCCTCTCGTGAGACATTTTCGATAAAATTTCACGCGACGAAACCTGGCGACCGTGGAATTGGAAACTTGTTTCAGTACAAATCGCGCATTGACCCGTGAAAAAATTATTCGCCGAAAAGAAAACGTAAAATTGAAATATCTCCGCCGAGACCAACGAGGGTGAAAATTTACCCACGTATTTGCAGCCAGACCTCGACTTCGACGAGACGGTTCGGAAAACCTCGACTCGACGCAATTCATTACACAATTAGGTGGGAAAAAATCCCCCCCCCCCCTCTGGTATTTGGAATACGGTACCGCAGGTATACCATCCGAAGCCTCAAGTTTTGCAGAAATGAAAAATGAATTTTTTTCGCCAAACAATTAGTCTTTGGGAATAATTTAATTAAAGATTATTTCCTCGTTTATTCGCTAGTAAATTCGCGCCAACCACTTTTTAATTATTTACCATTATATTTAATACATCCTCGTAGCAACCCGAAGGAATTGCTCGCCAACTTTGAACCCGGGTATAAAATTAATTAAGTACGGGGAACCTGGAGGAAAAATTCCGGCATTGCCAAAGGCCGCGGAGGCGTTAAAAATGAAAGCAGAAAAAAAACATAGAAAAAAGAAAACACCAACAACAAAATGTTCGTAACATTTTTCATTAATTTTCTGCGCTTGTCTCGCGCGTTCCGTATTCCAATTCGAGTTCTATCTGCGCGAGAACTTCGACTAAAGGTGAAAACTCACGTTGCTGATGAAACGTTCCATGTTTATATTTTACCCTTTCTACGTATTAATAAGTTTGCTACTTATGTTGGGTAATGATCCATAAAAAAGTCGGAGAATATTCATCTCCTTTGTTAAACAGAGCTGCGGTAAGGAATCTCTAAATATGTATGGAATTAGACGTTGAAGGAAGTACCCGTCGTGCAATGAGTGTCAGATTTTTGCCACAATTTTGCCACAAATGTGTCAATTCAGTGTCAATGTTTTTTAACCAATCAGAGTAGAGAAGACTCCGCCTACTTTTCGTTCCGAGAGCAACACAGAATCAAAGTTGTCATTATACTGTCAAAATTTTGCCAAATTTCTGTCAACACTTTTTAACCAGTTTTTTACAGTGGCCTCCGGTGACAGCGATATGGCGTGAATTTGACATGTTATGGAGGGGGGTGCTTTAAATAATTTATATAAATGTCATTTAATTGATGCAAGGGCGAAGTATTTAAAAAAAAATTGATATTTAATGCCTAAAAAAGTGTTATGTTTCAATCTTTTAAAAAGATCAATTTTTTAAAAAACTGTGCCATAATTTCGGTTGAGCATGAACAAAGTTAAAATTATTATGAACTATTTGAGGCAACAATGTGAAAAATACTCCTTTTTGCCTCTCACCAGACTTCGAATACCATAAAGAGGAGAAAATGGGAGACTTTTTTTTTTTTGCAGTCATCGCAGATAGGTTGATATAGTTATAATTACGATCATGCCCGAGCGAAGCTTTGAGAAATTTGAATTTTTCAATATCCAAAAAAGACATTTTTCACGTAATCCCTGAGGGGAATGATTTTTTACGACGTTTTTCGATGTATTTTAGATACACCTCTCAGAATTTTTTTCAGATTTTTTTAAGAGGTGGAATTTGATCAATTATTAGAAAAATCGCGAAAAATAAATGAAAAGCAGTAATTTCAAGTAACAAAAATGAATAACTACGCAGAATTTTGGAATATTGTCAAAAAAATCAAAAGAAATTCCGAGAGGTGTAAAATATATCGAAAAACTTTGAAAAAAATAATAAATTTTCACTCATCTTGGAATTGTCTTTCCTGAGGCGATTTTAAACTTTCGAAGTCAAATTCAAGATCACTAAAGTGGTTGAAAAAAGCTGAAAAATTCCAGAGTGCCCCCCTTTAGTACTTCTACCTGTGTGCAACGTTTGAAAAAAATCTATTTAAATTTTGTCACTATAGAATTTTTATTTTTTAACCAGAGAACATCACACATTTTTGGGCACCCCTCCTTCCAGGGATGAGATAAAAATTCGGTCATACATTTTTAAAATCATCTTCTACCAAGAAAAATCGAATGAATTGTAAACATTCAAGCATTAAAATTCTAAACTGACTAGATCATTGTCATAGTCTGGTAGCCATGTGGCATAGGATAGGTAGTTAGGTAGTTAGGATTTTAGGGTTGCAGGTTCGATTCCCCCCTCCTCCTGACATCAGGAATTTTAGTGGAAAAATTTGGTACATAACCATTGTAATTCTAGAGAGAATGACAATATTCATAATCAAATCATGATCTAGGACTCCCTACATGCTTTTTTTATTTAATGAATGCGGATAAATTTAGGTTTTAATAACACTGCAATTCGTTTAACATGCCGCTACGCCAGCTACACATGTGTAACAGTGCCTAAAAAAGCAGTTAAACCACTTATCTTGAATATGTCAAAAGAGTGTCATTTCCATGTCATTTCACTGCCACAGAGTCAAAACGCTGTCATACCCGCTACCAATAAACTGGTTTTGTGGCAAGATTTTGACACTACAGTGGCAATTCCTGCTCCGCGCTGATTGGTTGAATTTTGCCATTTTCGTGTCATTTTTCTCAGTCAAAATCGTGCCATTTCCGTGTCAAATGGCACCCGCTTTGCACGACGGGTAGGTGGTACTGGATTTTAATCTCGACGCCATAATTAAAATACAGGTATTTTATCAAACTCGAAAATACGTAATATTTTGCTACATTATTAGCATTTGTAATAAGCATCGATGTTTTAACAGTCGCCTATTTTGTTAAGTCAGGCATCGGTAAGAGAAAATTTCTCAACTGTATTAAATCAGTAAGAGACTTATTTAACGTTCGGGGAGTCCATTACTCGTAAGTACGCTCTACCGAGCAGGAATTTTCTCCCGACAAATGGTGTCTTTTGTGCGAATACTTGGCAACAGGCCCTGTATACCAGATACGAGCCGATGAAGCTGTATGTACAACGCAACGTGGCAAGAGTACGATATTTAAAATTTTCAAATTTACGAACATCTCTTTAAGCCTAATAGCGTTCTGTTCGGAGACCAAAATGTACTCGGTTGAATATTACGTACTTTGTCTTGGGAATGATTTCGGTATCCTACGTCCGCATCTGTATGTTTATAAATGTTCAGCTTAGGATGTAGGAAAGAGGATTTCTGAGAGGTGTATTGAAGTGCTGGGAGGAAAAGGATCAACCTAAAATATGTGTAGAGGGAAGATGCGACTGATTGATTTTTTTTAGCAAACAAAAACAGAAAAATTTCCATGAAAAATCGAATACCAGGTATCAGTTTTATGATTTGGAAAAAAAAATTGATCGAAAAGTACATTTGAAACTTTTATGTTTTTTTATTAACAATGAAATCTTTTCTAGGTGGAGCTAGAATTCTTTTTACAGGGGTAGTGGGGCACGAAGGGTCAAACTTGGGCCAGGTTGATCGAAGATTGATTTTTTGGAAGGTAAGGGGGTGAAATGTGAGAGGTTTAATTATGCAGAAGGACCTCAAAATGTAAAATTTCAAATATACACTTCGTTGTTTCGCCTGGAATTACTTCATTTGACGGTGGGGGGGGGGGGTGGAAATTACGAAATACGTTTTGCGGTGTCAATGACTCTCTTTGAACGAAATTTTGGTTCAATAGGGAACCGCAGCCTAAAGTTGTGTGCGTAAGTAAACAATCTCATTTGGTCCAAACCGAAAGTGTCGTCCCATTTAAATACATGTAAAATCGTGAGTTTTCAAATTAATTTTTCTTCGTATTAAACTCAGTGATTTTTTTTGAAACTTAGATATGTTGAAGAAGAATCGTCCTCCTTTAAAATCTTTTTTGTTTCAATAAAATCGCTGTGTTGAATGCAAAGAAATTTGAAATTGAAAACTCGCAATTTTACATGCGATTAAATGGGACGACGTTTTCGGTTTGTACCAAACGAGTTTGTGTATTTACGCACACAATATCGTTGTTAACACACACAAATAAAACTGTGACGTCACGCTGCGGTTCCCTATCGTCGATCACAAATTCCGTAAGTTTCCTAATTACTAATTACAAACTTTTCAGACTTCATGAGCATCGAAGCCCTTCGTTTGAATTTTTGTTTCATCGTTTTTTGGCTGAGGGTAGGAGTCGACTCCGGAGTCAAACTGTCTCCAAATTGACTTGGATTCCGGTCTGATTTCGGAGTCAAAGTGGAGTCAGGAGTTAAGGCCTGAAAGTTACTCCAGAGTCAAGGTTGAATCAGGAGTCAATTTTCTCCCTCGACTCCGGAATCGAACCGGAATCATCAGTCAACTTTCACTCTCGTCTCTGGAAGTCAAGCTAGAGTCAGGAGTCAACTTTTTAGCTGACTCTTATTATTTTTTTTTTGACAAATTTTTTAAATTCTGTCTTTCAAGATCGCAGAGTAATTTTGAAAATTAACAGTTCGAATTTCAGTTAAGGGCAAAATGACAAGCTCGAAAGTTATCGATAAGATTATTTTTTGGAACTGAAAATTTCGTTTTTTTTGTGGTGTTCAGTTTCTACGAATTTTACTTTTTTAATATGGTTATTCAAAGAAGTATTTTTTTAAAATGGACACTGTGAAGAGATGAAGAATCCTTCTCTCTCAAATTTAGAGCAAAATGTGAAGAAATTGAAGTCCTTTTGTCCATAATGCCTATTTTTGATGTATAGTTTTTCTCGAAGTCCCCCTTCCTTTCCTCTTTCCCATAAAGACGATATAAGTCTAAAAATTTGAAGAATCTTCAAATACTTTTGCTTTAAAAATGAAGGAATTTAAGTTCTTGGAAAAATTTTTTTCACCACCAATGAACTTGAAAATTTTTATAATTTTTGAAAAGTTTTCATAGACTTCTTCAGTAGTGGAAATGGAGAAAAATATCATTGAGTGGAGATTATAGTTTTTCTTGAAAAAAAATAAAATAAAATAAAGTTGGACTGAAACGAATATTTTTTTGTTCAGAATAATTTGAAAATTTGAAATCTCATTTTTTTCATGACTTTTATCTACTGATTTTTTTTTTTTAGAAATTAAATGGCAGTAGCAGAAAGTTCTTTTTAGACCTCAAAACGACCTGATAAAAATTTCATCTTTACAACTCCAAAACTTACCCCTTCCCACCGAATTTGGAGTTGAAAAATCTGGCTAAGTACGTTCAAAAAATTTTAAAAAAAAAATTAAAAAAAACAAACAATCGAATTCTTCAATAAATCGACGAAATTCTTTGAAAAATCAGCGAAAAACTGTTGAAAATCAAAAAATTTTGCTGATTTTTCCTGTGCTGCAATTCTGACCTTTTTCTAATCACTTTTCACCCAAAAACAGCGTAATTTTTTTTAGCCTTGCACATCGAGAGAGAAAAAGAATCAAAAGGAGGTATTTTTGACCTGGATCTGATGAAAAAAATTAAAGTGAGGTTAGTTACAGCACAGTGTTTTTTTAAAGGACCATTGCTGTTTTTAAGGTGTCTGAAAATGGTACTTTCAAATGTTTTTCATTTTTTGGAAGTATTTTGAGAATTTGAAAAAAAATCATTCGGAAGTTAGTACACATTTTTGGACAAGGACGTGCTCTTGGATCTTTTAAAAGTTATTTCCAGCGATTTCTCACTTTCTTTATCTTCTTTAGAAGGATACTTGAAACTTCAGAGTAGGTATATGTACCTCTACCTACCGATAACATATTTTTTATTGACAATTTTTGAAATAAAAAAAATAATATGTTCCTATATTGAGGGGTCAAATGGGCAATGGACATAATATAAATTCATTCTGCATTATTAGATAGTCTGGAATGATTCTACAGCTCTCTCTTCAAAGTTTAAAAATATACTTTCTTATACAACTATGTCATTTTGAATCTCCTAAAGAAATTACGACTTTTCTATCTACTTTTCAATTCTTTTTTTCTTTTCAAAAACTTGAATACTCCATACCTCTACTCTTAACCACTCAGCGAGTAAACCTAAAAAGTAAACTTTCCAACTCTGAACTATTTAAATTACCCGATACATCATTCGCTAGGAAATATTGCACGCTAAATTGAAAGAAAAATCGGCCATCGATAAAATCTCCGGAATCCTTTGATGCAAAAACACACTCAGCAATAAGGAATTAAATTTCTCCAAGTACTACATCCGTAATAAGTAAATATTAGAAGAGAAAATTCGCGATTTAATTTATCAAAGTTGAAAGAAGAAATTACTTTTCAGTCAATATTCAATCCGGAGTAAAAATTTTCCGATATTCGAATGAAAATGATGATGACGTAGTACTGAAAATTTTCCCTTAAAAGATTTACTCCTCGGGGCTTCGTTTTTCTCCAGCAACGCTGTATACTTTGGCAAATGAAACAATAAAGGTGACGCGTTTCCGCCGACTGTTATTTTAACGTTGTTGCCGGGACCGAGATGTTCGTCGATATTAAAGAATTTAATCAAACCGTAAATTCCGATGTACATATAAACCATCGACAATATTAAAAAATGAAATATTCAACTTTCTTATCGAGTTAGCCTATTCGTATTTCTTCGACGTAGCTAAAAAAAATAGAACTCTTTGGTATACATCAATTTACGATACGAATACAGAATGTAATCATTTTCTTGAAAAAAAAAAATCCCGAATAAGTATTCCATCTTACGTATGTAGGATATTCAGAAGACACAAGTTGAAGAACCTTTATTTTTTTCCAACCTTATCGGATAATGTATCCGAGCTATTTAAGATGTGAATCGGTGCTGGTATTTGTGTAAAAAGATTCTCAGCTCGGGACACTATTTCCTATACGATAATAAAATTAAACAAGGAAAGTCTCGCGAATCGCGAACGATTTCCATCTTACGCGACAATTCCTCCAGACGACTTAATTCCAACCACAATTTAAACACGACGAGTTACCTTATGTTAGATATAAAGGCAATTTATTCGTTTTATCTTCGAACCATACTCGTATTCGCATTATACGAAATACAAACATATGAGAGCAGGGAGAGAGATACCATCCCAGCGTATATTTCATTCAATTCGGCGAAATATAACGCCGCAGCTTTCGGATTATAATATACAATCTCTAAAAATATCTCAATATTGACTCGGAATAAAATTTGCCGCAATAACACCGGTGGTGTTTAAGTTACTCATGTATCTTTTCCACCCTTCTTCTGCTCATCTGCCAGATTCCAGCACGAAGCTCGATCCAAGGCAAACATTAGAACAGGAAAACAAACCGTTACGTTTCCTATTTCGTTACACGTTTAAACCGCGATGACCCTAATGATACGGTATATTTAATTAGTAATATTATTTTCATAAAAGAAAAGTTTTTTCTTCAAGTTAAGGCAAGAGGAAACCCTGCACTTTGCCTTTGCTCACAATGGCCAGATAAATGTAACAATATTGCGGAAGTGAAATAAGATAATGGAGAAGACCTGCAGCAGGTCGTTAATTAACTCAATTTAAGAAAAGCTTTTTCTTTTTCTGCTGCACATAAATAGAAAAAGAAGAAGCAAAAAGAACTAGGTGTCTTTTTACACCGTTATAATAAAAGTTATCCGCAAATGAGCTAACTTTTATTTCGGTACGCGAGCGAAAACCGATGGTAATAATGTTTCGTCGTAATTGAAATTTATTTTTTTGAAATAACACTCCAAAAGTGGAAGTTGCTCTCGCACCAACATTTTTCCAGGACGAAAATTACGTTTGTAGGGCGTCATGTCCACGAGTTTGGGAACCATTCGACATAAGGTTCGATAAAGAGAGCAACGTGCGGTGAAAAATAATACGAGTATGTCGCGGAATATAAGTTTCAATTTTTTCCATCTTATTTTTTTTCCTCACGTTTAAATTTTAGAAATTAGCATATCTCATTTTTGGAGGAAATTTTTTTTCGGTGGGATGCCTATCGCATATAAAGAGATTGTTCAACGTGTTTAATTTCGTCGATACAAGGTTTTCGAGATGTTTACCGAAGATGGAATTAGTAAATTAGAAAATTCGCTACAGTTTCGCGGCCATTTAGATTTTTAACATGATACGTCATAAATGGATGGGTTTTCAAGGTTACGAGATGAAATCAACGAAGTGTCGAATTGATAGAATTTTTTCGAATTTTTCAGCGATGCGACGTGACGTGAAGTCCGAATGAAAAATTATGTATGGTGCATGATGTCGTTCCGAAAATCAACATTTTTCTAAAAGCTTGAAGTTGAAAATGAATTTGGAGATTTTTGAAAAAATTGAAAAAAGTTATTTTAATTTAGTTGAGAAATTTTGGTATTTTTTCTACGTGGGTTATTAGAATAGCGAGTGAAAATTTCAAGTTTCGTACATTTTTTCATTTTACGAGAGCTCAACGAGGTTATTTTTCATTTGACGGTTTTTTTTGCACATCGTGGAAAGAAAAAATAAAAATTGATATAGCTAGTTGAAATAAAAACAAAAATAAATTTTGGGAATCCTTGAAAACCATGGAAAATATCAAATACAGTCTATTGGTGTATAAGTTCGTGGAAATTGAAATTTTCAAAAAAATTTTGATAAATGCAAGTATTACAAAACATGAAAAATTTTTCATTTGGTACTATTTCTGCAAAATGCCGTCCTAAATTTTTTATCACCGGATCACCTAGCCTTCTTCAAGCCCTAATTTTCTTCTAGCAAAAAAACCGATATTGAATTTTCAAGATTTTGCTAGTTTTCTTTTTTTTTTTGGTGCTCTGTCAGTTCATAATGGAGAAAATGAGATTTAAAAAATTCTCACAATTGATTCTTTTAAAGCTTTTAAAAAAAAAAAATCGGAAAAAAATTTACTATCGAAATCTGCTGGTCTGTTCTCCCTGCCTGGATAATTTTGAGAGTATGATTTTTCAAATTTTGCACCATTTGAAGATATCTAGAATAGTTTTGTCACATGGAACCTGCTGGGAATTCAGGAGAGAACAACTTAAAGTAATTTTGAGACTTTTTGTGGCATTTGTAATGAAAAATTTAACACGGTCCAATATCGAATAGTGATGGGGGAGGGGTGATTTTCATTTCGTAAGTATAATTTTTGTGTGAAAAATCCAAGTATAAAAATAGTTAGAAAGCCTTGGATGTCCAGTTTTCGGAAAATTCTTTTTGAAAAAAGATCATTATTGTACTTATTAAAAAATCAAATTGAATAATTGACTGAAAAAATTGTTTTTTTTTTCAAATATCTTCATTTTTAATCATGAGCATTTTTTTTTTATCTCAAACTGCCATTTTAATCGTCGAGCCTTTCTGTTTCGAATCTCTTACTTGAAATTTTTCGATCGTCGATTTCAGGTTCAGCAAGTTTTTAAAAATCTTAGCTCATCTCGGTACTTGAGAACAGTGAGGTTTGAGTTTTTTGGCCAAGAAAAATTAATACTTAGCTCAAATATTCAGAAAAATATCTTTTCGTTACTAGGGAGTAAAACGCTACTTTACTCCCTCTCGCGAATCGCTCGAGTGCTTAAATTCGCGTTTTTTTCCCTCTATAACGAAAAATATCGTATGCAACTCGGGAGTAAAATGATTTTCGACAATTTTGATTCATTTCCCTCGCTTCGCTCGGGCAATAAACCTCAAAATTCGTCAAAAAATCATTTTACTCCCTTGATGCATAATATACTAATTTTCGTTTTTGTTACGACTATATACCTAATCGCATGATATTATTCTTAGAATTATTGATGACGTGATGACGCGAGTCATCTAGATTAAACTTCGATCGTAGCTACGAGATCTTATGCTGCTGGACTTCGGTTCAGTATTAATTTGTACAGTATAGAATAAACACAGTACTATATTCGTGTGTACTTCTTATTCGGCTGACGTGACAATTTTGGCGACGAGGATGGGATTCGCCTGTCGTTCCCTCCTTATAAATTTTGTTTTCGAATTCGCGAATTTTTCTAGTTTTCATAATTTCAATTTTTCTCATGGTTAGAGTTCGCAGAAAAAAGAGTCTTGCCTCCGCACCTACTACTAGTACAATGCAGTCCGAAAATTTGGTGGAAACCCTCATTACTGCCCTACAGAATTTACGTACTCCCGAGTCCATCCAGTCGGTGACCATGGAAAAATTCAATGAAGCTGAAGAATCCATAGGTGACTACTTCATCCGTCTGGAAAATAATTTTCTACTTCGTGGGCTTGTGGAACCTACAGGGCAAGGTGCTGATGCCAATAAAATTGCTGAAGTGAAAACTCAGAAGGTACGACTTCTCATGAACTACTTGAGCCCAAAATATTGCAAGGTGCTCCACGATTTATGCTCTCCTGACGTTCCGAATACCAAATCCTATGAAGATTTGAAAAAATTGCTTATTGACTACTTGGATAAGCCTGCTAATGAGATCGTTGAGCAAAATCGATTTTTACTTCGAGTGCAAAAGGATGGCGAGTCAATTGCTAAATTTATTGCCGAATTGAAAAATTTGACAAATCATTGCAATTTTACTTGTGCAAATTGCAAAAAATCTACAGCTGAAGCCCATTTACGTTCCCAATTTATTCGTGGCGTTCGTGAAGCTGACGTAAGGGAAAAATTACTTCTACAATCCAGTGGCTTAACTTTTGAAAAAGCTGTAGAAATTGCCAAAGCTGCTGTCGAGGCCAAGGAGGAAAGTAAACAAATACAGAACTCAACTTTCCATACTACTACTGCACCAAGTACTTCTACTGCTCCTCCAGTTGAACACAAAATTAACAAATTTGGGTTCAAAAATTTCCGAAATCAAGGTCAAGGTCGTCGATTCAAGCAGCCAGCAAAGCAGTTCCAAAACTTACAAAATTGCTGTTTCCGTTGTGGCAATAAGGAGCATCGAGCCAATAAATGTCCTCACATAAATGATACATGTTCGTGTTGCCAGAAAAGGGGTCATTTACAGAGTGTTTGCCGCTCAAAATTTCAAAGTCACCCTAAAAATGGTAAACGCCCTTTTTACAAGAAGACATTACCTCAACAAAATCCAAGGTCATCAAATGCTGATACAAAAAAGGATGATCAAATCAACTACTTCGATATGGGTGTTCTCAGTTCAAGCTCAACAGATAAATTTTACGTTCCTGTTATAATCGAGGGTACCAGGAAAAATTTCGAATTGGATTCTGGCGCTGCTGTTTCAACTCTTTCAATCAGTGAGGCTACTTCAATTTTTCCTTCAAGTAAAATTCAAGCTACAAATGCTGTATTTAAAACTTTTAATAAGCAGGTAATTTACCCAATTGGTGTAGCTAAGGTACATGTTACTTGTAGAGATATGTCGCAAAAATTAGACCTTTATATTGTGCCAGATAATTGCTCTGTAGTGTTAGGTCGTGAATGGATTCGAGCTTTTAAATTACTACCTGAATTTGAATTACAAGGTCTCGAAAGTATTACTGTCTCTAAAGAAAATCGCGATGTTTTGATTGAAAAATTACTTTCTGAATTTGAGGATTTATTTCAACCAGGAATTGGTATGGTACCGAATTTCGAATGCTCTTTGAATATAAAAAAAACTGAACCTATTTTTATGAAACCTCGAATTTTACCTTATGCTATCAAACCTCTTGTTGAAGCTGAACTTGATTATTTAATAAAAGAGGGAGTTATCTCAAAGGCTGAGCATCCTGAATGGGGAACTCCTATTGTTCCAGTAATTAATGATAAAGGCAAAATTCGTATTTGTGCTGATTATAAGGTAACCATAAATCCATTTCTTTATGACAGAAAATACCCAATTCCACGAATTGATGATATTATGGCCAAAATGGAAGGTGGAAAATATTTCGTTTCATTGGATATTAGCAAAGCTTATTTCTGCTTAAAGGTTACTGCTGAAAGTGCAAAATTACAGTGCATTAGTACTCATAGGGGACCTTATAACGTAAATCGCCTTATGCCAGGTTCAAAACCTGCTCCATCTATTTGGCAAGAATTTATTGATATTGCACTTTTCGAAATTTTAGGTGTTGCATCTTTTTTTTGATGATGCAAAAGTGCAAGGTGCTACAATTCCAGAATTGCTAAGTAGATTACGCCAAGTTTTTCTAAAATTTCGTAAACTTGGTCTTCGTTTGAATAAACAAAAATGCCAATTCAATTTAAATTCGATTACCTACTTAGGTTTTAAAATTGATGCTTCAGGTATTCACAAAACACCTGAGAAAATCGAAACGATCATGTTGGCATCTTCTCCTACCAATGCAGACCAATTACGTAGCTTACTTGGGTTCGCGAATTATTATAATATGTTTCTTCCAAATTTCGCTTCATTCGCCCAACCATTGAATAATTTACTTAGAAAAGATGTGCCTTTTATTTGGTCAAAAGAATGTGAAAAAGCCTTCCAAATTTTGAAAAGAGAAATGTCTGAAGATAAGGTTTTAGTGCCATATGATCCTAAATTGCCTGTAATTGTAGCTACTGATGCATCTGCCTATGGTATAGGTGGTTGTATTTCTCATTTATTTCCTGATAACCAAGAAAAGCCTATTGCATTTTGCAGTCGTACATTGACGAAAACAGAACAAAATTATAGTCAGTTAGATAAAGAGGCTACTGCTATTTATTGGGTCATTAAACGATTTTTCATGTACTTGTATGGTCGAAAATTTACGTTACTGACTGACCATCAACCTCTGACTTCGATTTTTCATCCTAATAAAAATTTACCTAGTATGGTCGCAGCTAGGTTACTTCGTTATGCTCAATTCTTGAGTAATTTTGATTATGAAATAAAATTTCGCCGCACCAACGACCATAGTAATGCCGATTTTCCGTCACGTTTTCCTCTAAAAATCGAACCTACCTACCAAGATGTTACTTTTCTTACTATGGCATTGTTAGAGCAGATTGAAGTGCTACCAGTTACTCAGGCAGAGATTCAGAGTGAAATTCAAAAAGACCCTGAACTAAGGCCAGTATTTCTCGGATTACAAACAAATGTAGGTTTACAAGGTACAATTTTTTCTGGAAGAGATACTGAATTTAGCCTTGAAAATGGTTGCATTTTTCGGGGGACGAGGGTTGTAATTCCTAAAAATTTACAAGAACGAGTGTTGAATGAGTTACATTCAGGTCATATAGGCGCAGGAAAAATGAAAAATTTAGCTAGGTCTTACTGTTACTGGTTAAATATCGATTCAGATATCGAAAAATTGGTTAATTCATGTAAAGGTTGTTCAGAAAATCGTAAAAATCCTCCTAAGACTAGAGGTCATCCATGGCTGTATCCTGAAATTGCATGGCATCGAATACATATAGATTTTGCTGGTCCTTTCCAAAATAATTACTTTTTACTTGTGGTTGATGCATACAGCAAATGGCTCGAAATTTTTCCTATGACGTCTATTACTACAATAAAAACAATTCATCTTCTACAAGAATTGTTTGCTCGTTTTGGATTGCCAGTAACTCTTGTAAGTGACAATGGTTCTCAATTTACCAGTACCGAATTTCAAAATTTTCTTTCTTCGAATGGTATTGGTCATAAACGATCGGCTGTTCATCATCCAGCCACAAACGGTCAAATAGAACGCTATGTAGGAGTCATGAAAAGAAGCTTAAAAGCTATGTCAGAAGAGCCAGGTGATTTAAATCAAAAACTTGCCACTTTTCTTATTCAACATCGCCGAACGCCTCATAGCCTTACAGGAGTTAGCCCAGCTGAATTAATTCTGAGATATGGTTATCGTACAAAATTAGATTTATTGAAAACATCTTTGTCGGCTAATATTCGGAGTAATCAAATTGAAAAAATCGAAAATATTCCACCTACGAATGTCACTAAAAATAAAAACGTTCAATTCCGATTATATGGTTCTCAGAAATGGGGTACTGGTGAAATTATAAATCAGCAAGGTCCGCTAAATTACGAAATTCGCGATAAAGATGGCAATATTCATCGCCGTCATAAAGACCAGATTATTTTTATGCCAGGAACTTCTTCGAATTTAAATACTGATTCTGTTTGCGATGTCTCTATTGATAAATCTCCGACTTTGCTTCGCCGATCAAATAGAGATAAGAAAATTCCAGATAGACTTCGATATGATTAATTTCTCAAGTGGTCGTATATACGTTTCTTAGTATTAAGAATGTTTAATTTTAGAATTCTATATCTGCTATCAATATTTTTATGATATTTTAAGTTCAATATTTTACTTACTGGAATCATTTTTATTTTTCTCTTCTAGTTCTAATTTAGAGAGGAGGAATTGTTACGACTATATACCTAATCGCATGATATTATTCTTAGAATTATTGATGACGTGATGACGCGAGTCATCTAGATTAAACTTCGATCGTAGCTACGAGATCTTATGCTGCTGGACTTCGGTTCAGTATTAATTTGTACAGTATAGAATAAACACAGTACTATATTCGTGTGTACTTCTTATTCGGCTGACGTGACAGTTTTTCAAAAAAAAAACATTTTTTAGGCTAAAATGAATAAAAATGTTTATCATCAAAAACACGATGAAAATTGTAATTTTTTAGTAAAAAAAAACCATTAAGAATTCCTGCGTGAGTTCTAGTTCGAACTTTTTGGCTTTATTTGAATCCAAAGACATGGAGATTCCTTGGTAAAAAAAATTCGCTTTTGCTCCTTCTGGGAGGGTTTTATGCAGTGTTGTCATTCTGCCTGCAGAATAATTAATTCTGCATTCTGCTCAGAATGCAGTGCAGAATGCATAATGAATGCAGAATATGTAGAATGATGCATAATGTGATAAATTTAGCTAAAATTTGTGCGTGTAAAAAGCCCAATTTCACGATGTTTGTTGATCAATTGACCAACTGTTACTAATTTTAGGTGTAACTACTATCAATATCGATCTTCCATCCCAGATTTGTGCTAATTTGAGACAGTGAACAGGAAAACCTGCTACTATTTACTTTAGAATTTGAATTTGAATCAATTTTTTCATGAATCTGAAGCTGAATGGAAAATTTCTAAAAAATATTTGAAATTGAATTTATCATTTGAATAATGTGATTGTTGATTAACATAGATAAGTATTCTGTGTATATTCTGCATATCATGCATATTCTGCATTATGTGTAGAATAGAGAGCTATTCTGCGTGTGCTATTCTGCATGCAGAATGCAAAATATTATGCGCCATTTATTCTGCGTAACAACCCTGGTTTTATGACTGCTAAAAGAATAGCAATTTCTTAATAATGTACAGAAAGGTTTAGCCAGAAAAAATATGTGACATCAGCCCCAACTCAGATTTTCATTTTGACTCCCTCAGATGATGTTTCTTGATGTAAAAAAAACACAGGAAAAAATGTTTGACCACTCAATTGCCCCTTTTTTGGAATTTTTTGTCATTTAATCGCACCATCTTCAAGATTTTTTTCCAACAGGTAGGAAGGAAATTTTCTGTTGGTGTAAGGTTGCATCTCGTTAGGATGTATTTTTGAAAATTTTTCATCAATTTTGGCGCTCTTCTTCACGTTTTTTCGACCATCTGAAAATTTTTAACATAAAAAAGGTCATCTGGCCACCTTTAAAAAATCACAGTAAAATTAGTTTTTTTAGTTTAGAAGTTTTCTGTGTATTTTTTTGATTTTTACCGTTTCTGTGAACTTCAAAAGAGAGTGGAGGGGGAAGGAAATTTCAATTTTTTTCTTTCAGCAAGACCATCAGTGGGAGCTTGAATGAAACTCGTTTCTGAACCAAATTCCATCTCTCTTATTTCGCTAGACCTTTTGACTCGAGATTTCGAAATCGGAAAAATTTCGATTTCTGACCCTTTATTAAATTCGCTTCCAGACGTAATTTTTTGGTAGATAACTTTTAATTTTCTAAAATCAAAGTATACCTTTAGTTCTAATTTTTATGAATCACTATAAGTGAAAATATTGTTTTAAAGTTACATAACTTTCAAAAAAATCATATATTTCTTCAGCGACTGTTGAAAATTCTCAGATCTCATAAATAAATAGTTCCAAATAGTCACAATTCCGATTTGAAAAACGAACAATTTATTTAAAAGCAATATTTTCCCAGTTGGTAGATTGATTTTCAAGCAAACTCCAAAATTCAATCTATTTGACATTGACTTTGAAGGTCAAATAAATCTAGATTATTTTCAAATTCGATGATACGAATTGCATTTGTACATTGGAAAAAAAACTTTGCCAGTTAAAAGTTTCGTTTGTTGCTCGGAATGAAATTCTTTTCACAAAATTTATTCGACACGTTGTAATCGTTTATCGAAATTGAACGGTTTTAAATTTCCATTCTTGCTATGAAAGTAAACCAAAGTGAATGATCGCTATAAGTATAATAGGTATAATACACTCGGTCGTATTATCGAAACCGATTTTTCCAAGTTGGACAGCTATTGAAAGTATTAAATATTTACACGCGTTCAAATACCCATAGTATGTACATCTGGCAATAGGGAGAAAAAAATTCACCATCTCGATTCTCAAAGCACTCCTCTTTAGACTCGTTAAAATTACCTACCAGTGGAAAAGTACACGTCGAGAGAATCAAATTGATCGTGGTAAATAAAATTTCAACGTCTGATTTATTAAACGAGTAAATTAATTTAAAATCTAATTCGATATTCTGGTAAAGTTGGATACCTAAAATTTACCGGATGTCTGGTCATTACGAAAGTGGTGGAGGGGTAGATGGTTGGGGTGGGAAGTCTCGAACATTGGATAACCTTTTTAGCGAAGCCGAAGATTTAAGCATTTACAAAAGTCGTAAACTTTTCGCGAGTACGGTTTCTATTTACTCGTGCAGAGTACGTACAATTTGCTAAAAATAAGATGAAATTATTGTGGTTATAGAGTTTCTGGGTGCAATCCAATTCTCTTTTTTGAAAATAATGCTCGAGATGGAGTTCGTCGTGTGTGATAGTTTTTCTTTTCTACCCCCTCGCCCCTCGGCTCCTCATCATTACTTATTCTCTTGAACGTTGTAACAAGATAATTTAATGGTATTTCATATTGGTTTGATATGTACTTATTTGTATTCTATTCTTAAGTATTGTTATCTCGTCTCATAGACTCGTAAATAATGGTACGTTTTATTTGACGGTTTCGTATTGAACTTGGCTTTATTTTTAGCAAATATTTTAAATTGAAAAATCATTTTTCCTTTGTTGCAGTTTGAAATGGAATAGAGACGGATGGACGAATTCTTCTGAAATACCTACGGGGTAAGTTTTTTAAAATGCAAATTGCACAAGTACTTAGTACGTTATGATTGGTTAAATAAGGATGCCTATTAAATTGATGAAAACTTGAAAGATTATATTAATGCAGTTTGAGAAAAACAGCCTGCTATCAAATTTCAAAGGTAAATGCCCTCGGAAATTTTTTTTTTTGCATGAAAATTTAAACTTTTGACATTTATTACCTACTTGTCTACTCGAATAATTTTAATGTTGGAGAAAAATCATCACGACATGAACATTTACTTCTCAAAATGTGATATTAGGTAGGTAACGCAATAATTTTTGTTTTCAAGTTTGAATTCCATCTAGAGGGAATTATTGTTTATTTTTCGAAGCATTCTTCAGTTCTATTGCTGAAAATGAGCTCAGAATCAAAAACAAAGTGTCTTACGAAGAGTCACAGGTGAAGAAAAAGTTTTAAAAGCAGTTCCAAAAATATTAAAAATGGGGGAAAATCCTGAATTTGTCAATAAAAACGAACTCTTCCTCATGGTCGGCATTAAGTCAAAATTCTGAAACATCTTAGAATTGTAAAATTTTTTCTAAAGAAAAGCTTTTGAAATATGGAATGGATTTTGAATCATTTTGGTTCTGAAAATTACAAATTTTTGAATATTGGCAAACGCGTTTTTTTGGGCGTATAAAGCTTTGGCACACCCGGGACATCATCAAAAAGGTGTTATGACACTAATGCACTTGTTCTCCCTTCAAAAAATACGAAGTAGCAAAAATGATAAATTTTCAGCTTTTGGGTATCATTTTTTGAAAAAAATTCACGTCTTCGATCCATTCAGTTCCAATGAATCTAAAAATAAAATGTCAAATAAATACTAATTTCAATTTTTAAATAATTTCATGCCTCTCTGTATTTTTTGAAGAAAGGTGTGAACAATTTGAAAAAAGTGGCCTAAAAAAATGAAAAAATTGTGAAAAAAGCTCGTTTTCAAAAACACATTATTTTTTTAGAATTATCGGGTAATTACATTTTGAGGGTGTGTAAGTGCATTTTTTGATGGGAGGTGTTAGAAACTTGAAAAAAATGGCCTAAAAACTATGAAAAAAACTGAAAAAAATCGTTTTTGAAAAATGATGGCAATCAAATTCTTCAAATCATTTTTTTTGTAATTATTAGGTACCTAATTGAACTTGGAGGGTGAGTACTTTTTGATGAAAGGTGTGGAAGTTGAGAAAATTGGCCTAAAAGATGTGGGAAAATCTGAAAAAATTATTTTTGAAAAATACGCAGTGACAGCCATATTCTGCAAAAAACATTTTTATAGAATTATTAGGTAGGTTATTGAACATTGAGGATGGGTATTTTTTGATTGGAGGTGCGGAAAACTTTAAAAAATTCGACCTAAAAAATGTGGAAAAATTGCAAATAATATTCGGAGTTTAATATTTTTTACATATATCTCGTTGATTTTTTTTTCATTTTTTGATTGTTGAAATATTATATTGTCAAAAATATGAGAAGGATTTGCCATAAGTAGGTACCTATACCAAGACCATTCAAACATTTTTCTGAAGGAGAATTGTCTTGCGTCGTAACGATTTCTCATTTCATAATCAGAAAATTCCCCCCGTGATAATCACGTTTGCCCAAGTACTGTTTCTTTTTCGAACTTACTCGTTGAAAATCCTGCAAAAATTCTAAAGAAGCAGGCTCTGTATTTTGATTTTTTTTTGTGTGTGTAAATAAAAAATTTATCAGTCTGGCATGTAATTTTTGCGAAGAAACTTCATCACCAGTGGAAAGATAGAAAAAAAACCTTGGTAGGTCTAGGTATATCCAGGAATTTACTTGATACCTAATTTATTTAAAATAAAGAGTAATATATTTTTTTAGTCACTCTAATCAAAAAATTATTTACATCGATAGTAAAAAATTTTCATTGGGTTGAGCAGAAGTTGGATTTATTTTAATGAAAAATACTTGAAACTTTTCTAAATATTTTTGACTCGAGTTTCAAGTTCTTTTTCCAAAAAAAATCATCATTCTTTTTCCCAAATTCTTAACTCGAACCAAATTTTCACCTATAAAAATATGATTTGGAATAATTTGGGAACAGTTTCATTTTGATTTTTCGATTTTCTTATTTAATAGATTTTGATCACAAAACGGCAAAAAAATAACGATTTGAGCATAAAAATTATTAATTTTTCAGTATTTTCGTTTACTTTCTACGTAGATTTAATATGTGAGCATCTGTATCGGTTGTGATCATCTCCAGCATTTTCAGTCACTTTGATCCTGATCTGTTCGTTTTTTGAATCAACAGATGTTGCTACTGAATATAATTTTAAGATTTCTTTAAGTCAACGTGATTTCATTAAAGGCTTACAAAGGTTCCCTACATCCACACCTCAAAAAATCTTCAAAAATTTGGAATCGTTCAACAAGCTAAAAAAATATAAATCCAATCCTTCTGAAAAAATTCTTCCATTTCATATAACGATCAGATCTTCTCTAGTTCAAAATCGAATTAAATAAATGATTTTCAAACTTCCCGAATTTAAAATTAGACAATTCTTCACCATTTCTTTATTTCTGGTTGTTTTACGTTTCCAATCTTCATATCGTAATAATTCCTTGAACCCATATCCATCAAACAAATTCGCTGATATTGTACCCTCTTCAGCTCAGATTCCGCAGCCATGAATTTTGACGACAAATCTTTCATACGTCTAAAAAATATCTCCTCCACATACAACCCTTCTAAGTAGCTTTCACTACCCCAGTCAAACTCCCCCTACAACTCTTTTCCTCGACGAAAATCGTCGAGTAAATTAAATTAACCGAATGGTTAGTAGCTCGTTTCGTCGTTTAAGATATCTCCCAAGAAGAAAAAAAATGTCTACGCGGTTGGAATTTCATCGAGATGACCTTATGAATAAAATAACGAAATGACACTTTATTTTCGTCGGCGCGATCCGACGTCGCTTTTGCGTAATTTCATGAATTTTTAAAATTTTCCACCAGCTAGGTTGACTCCATCGCGTTACGTTGATAAAGAAACAATCTCGCTAATTCGACCGCACAGGAACCGCCTCGTCATCGCATTGATTACAATTTACCTACGTTACATGCAAACGCACCTCTTCGTATAAATTTCCAGCTTCGTATAATTTTTTTTTCTTCATAAAAACAAGTACGGTATTAAACTAAAGAGAGGAAAAAATTATATAAACGTAATGAAAGAAACATCGTACTATAAAGTTGTCGGCGTAGGGCAGGTGTTCTTTTTATGAATATTTAACCCAACGATCCTACAGTCGAGTATTTTTCCAGTATTTTTGAATAAATATGTCTCTGTCGGTTATTTGTACGTACACGATATGAGCCAGACGCGTATTCCGCCAGAACACAGTCATGAATTAAAATTCAAACTACCGTGTACCTAAAATTCAAGCTGGCTGCGGAGAAATCCGCTTCAGGTAAAGTTTTCGGCGAACGAGGTATACAACGAAAAAATACTATAAAATATAAATATACGTTTTTATGTTTCGATAGACGATTTATACTATTACATTGCGTATATAAGGGACGATTTGAAACGACATTTTTTTTTCGCTTTTTTTTTCTCCTTTCGTTACACTTTTTTATGGTAAAATATAAACGTATAAGCTGTTAACAGTTTGCAGACAATTTTTATGATAGAAATTTACCCCGGGTTTGGGTACGAGCCGGAGAGAGGTTTTCCAATAACGTGTCTTTCATGATTAAGGAAGCGAACAATATTCTCGTAGGTACGATTTAAATATTTAATAAATACATTTATCTGGGTGATCGAAAAACATTCTTGTATACGAGTATACGTAATACGTATACCAGATGAAAACTTTTTCTTTCATAAGCGAATTATTGTACGTAGTATGTTTATCGTTGTATACACAGATACCGGTATCGTTCGGAAGAACGTAGCGAATGTGTTGAAGGTACGAGAAAGGGGGGTAAAAATGACGATATACCGAGAGAATACGAAATATTTTGCGCTATGATTGATCGAGAACGCACATCGCGTCGGTGTTTTCAAACAAACCTTATACTATATCGAACAGATTAGCTGATCTATCTTTTTTTCTCTTTTTGTTCGAAACCCTTATACGAAAGAGTTGTATCGTTCTGTAGAGGCGAATAATTTCCTAAAGCAGATGTAACTTGTAATATCGTTTATTTGGTCTAGAGATATGTGCGGCGAATGTCTGAGATTTTGTTCGTATATGTTTTTCGTATTTATCAGAATGATTTATTTTTTTTATTGAAGGTCAATGTACCGATGATAGGGATGTTTGAGTGAAAATGAAGGTTTTTTTTGGTGCTATGAAACTGGAAGAAGTAGTTTATGGAGGGAATGGGGAAAATGTACGGGGTTGTTCGAGTTTGGATTGGAAAATTGAAAAAAAATTGCACAGTAATTTTTTTTAATGAACCCTGCAGAATTCAGGTATACTTGCTAATAATGGATTTAGTCTGAAAAATTCGAAAATCAGGCGAGGACGGTCTTTTCTGCACATCCGGAATAATTAAGCATTGCTCAACCTATACAATCCATCTTCGATAATTGAGGCAAAATTTGGCCCCTGAAAATTATTTTGTCACTATACGTCAGAAAAATTTGGAGCCATCTAAGAAAAGAGGAATTTCAACTCGAAACAAAATTTTGAGATGATAAAAAAATTCATTGAAATTACATCACAATAGAATCCAATTTCTAAAATTTTGAAAGCTCGAGTGCATTTTTCGAAGGTTGACGAATTTTTGAAATTTCAAAAGTATCTCATTGCCATGCAAAATATAAAAAATTGATTTGATCAACGAAAAAAGCTAAAATTTGGTATATGTATACCCTATTTTTTACCTCTAAAATCGATTGGAAGCAGTTTTGAGACGTTTCAAAGCCTTCGGAAAATTTTTGATTTTTCCATCGCTGGAGAAAAGTTCATAGAAATGGTCCATAAGGACTTGATCATCTGTAATCGTAAATTCCCTCTATTGGTGATCTATTGATTGATTAAAGCAAAATTTTTCAAAATTCGTAACGTTTAGATCAAATCTATATTTTTTTTGGCGAAATAACATTGTACTGAAAAAAATGAAAATACGCCAAACAGCGAATGCATCGAGGTAAAAAACTGAATATTCATGGATCTACCATAGATATCCTGTTTTCCAATTATTGAATTGTTAGGAAGACCTTTTGAGACGTTTCAGAGCTTCCAGAAAAGTTTGGAATTTTCCAGCGCTGCTGGAGGAAAACCCATAAAAATGATCCATATTTATGGGTTTTAGCAACAATAACCGGGAATTACCAATGTCAACTTTTCAATCAAACAACGCATAATTTTCCAAAATTCGTATAAATTTTTATGAAATATTAACGTATTGATGAGCCATTTGGAAAATTTTTAAAAATTTGTCAAAAATCAAAAAATCTAATTTCAGGTTCTAAAAACTTAGTTCTAAAGTACCTATGAGTAACACATGATTGATTTTAGTGAACCTAATTTTGGTTCAGTTGGCGTGAACAGGTTGCAAAGGTATCCTTGTTGGTTTAAAATCGTATTTTTTGGAGATTTGACGACTAATTGAAGGATTAATTAAAAGTAAAGCTTGTTATGCTTGGTTTTTATTTTAAAAAATTTGTTTTTCAAGTGTAAAAAAGCTATTATGTTTTTTGAATTACACTTTCGTCCGGGATCATTCCATATCGTTTGAAAACTCTCCTTTGATATAGTGGTATTTCGTCAGGATTTGCCTTCATTAGAATAGTAAGAACCCATCTCTTAATTTTGATATTTTTTTTTTTTTTTTATTTCTGATTCTCCTGGAAATATATGCAGTACTTAATTTTCAAGAATGGGACCAATGATTTGAAAATTGAATTGTTAATTCAAAATCAAAACTTGGACCAAATATCGAATATTTTTAAAATTTTTCCTTGATTTTTCGAGTTTTTATAATTTTTTTGTCAAATTTGACTAGATTTTTGTCTTATTTTATATCCTGATGTAATTTTCTGAAATTGTAATATTTTTGGAGGCATGTTGAAAACTAATTGAGCAATAATTACCTAATGTTTCAAAATTTGGAAAATTTTCAAAAAAATATGATTGCCTTCAAATATTTTAAAATTTTGAAAAAATTAAGTGGATATTTCTCTCATATGTATTTTGAAAATTGGTTTCACCAGATGATCGACGATTTTTTTACAGTAGCAATATTATTTTAAAATGATTGTCAACTGTTAGGTATATAAATTCATTTTTGAAATGCACAGGTGGTAATGCTGGTATATTATATGTATTTTATTTGTTTATCTCGATGAATGATAAAAAAAAATCCACAATGAAAGATTTTTTTATTCCATTATGCGATGTTTTCAAGTTTTCTCGTGTGGTGTTAATAGTTTTGCATAACTAGTAGGGTGGGCCGAAAAAACAATTTTTTCGATTTTCAAAAACATACCCCTCGCAAAAGTTGTCGGCTGATGAGACTTGAAGAATAAAAAAAAAAAATTCAAAATCAATTCATATCTTCCGATCGCGCATTGACATTGAAATTTTCAAAAATTGGCAAAAATTCAATATTTTCGAAAATTTTAGAAAATTTTGAAAAAAATTAAAATTTATTTAAATTGGTTTTAAAGCTTATCTAGTGACTATTCAAACCAAAAAGCAGAATTTTTTGAAAAAAAAATCATGCTTTACGCCTTTTTTAAATTTCTGCTATTTCTTCACATGAAGAAAAATCAAAAAAAAATTATAAAACGTTGATTTTTTCAAAATAAATTTGTTTTTTGGTCTATATGGTCACTAAATAAGCTCTAAAATCAATTTTAATCAATTTCGAATTTTTTCAAAATTTTTAAAATTTTGAATTTTTGCTAATTTTTGAAAACTTTAACGCCAATGCGCGATCGGAAGATATGAATCGATTTTGAATATTTTTTTTTATTCTTCAAGTCTCATCAGCCGACAACTTTTGCGGGGGGTATGTTTTTGAAAATCGAAAAAATTATTTTTTCGGCCCACCCTAATAACTAGTTCGCCGTAAATACGCTACCAGTGAAAGATCGCTGTCTGATGCGTTATTCTAATCTGTGGCACCGAACGATTTTCGAAATGAATGTTACCTTTGTGATTCTAAAATTAGTTTCGACAGCTTTCTGGCACATATTTTAAAAATTTCATGATTGTAATTTTTACATTGCTGATTTTGACTTTATAATTTTTTATAAAATGTATAGCAGTTTACGATTTGAATAAAAAATTAATTTTGTGATATTTTATGGAAATTTTGATATTTTAGGGTTCTAAAACACAGATTGTGAATTTTTAAAGTTTTGAAAAAAAGTTTTAACTTTTTCATTCTTAATAAAAATCTTTTTTTTTTCAAAAAGACTGTTTTCTGGAATGTGTTGGGGAAATTTATTATTGAAAGGTAGAGCCTGAAATCAAGTTTGATTTATTTCTGTTAATTAAACAGCATTACGAATTTTGTAATTTTTAGAGAAAAATTGTTGCTTTTTGTAAAATTTAATTTCTAAAACGACATTTAGCAGTTTCTAGTTTTTGAAAAATTTCTGAATTGTTATACTTACGTAGTTTATACCAAAAATGTAGAATTCTGCACCTTTTTTCAAAAAATTCATGAAAAATGTTTCAGGAAATTAATTTTTTTAAGGAGAGGAGATATTAGTTTTGAAAATTTTCTCTTATATGACTTTTTCGATTTTCAAAAGTCATGATTTTGTGGAAACCACTCAGTTTTGATTGTATCTAATGTGTTACAACATTTATAAGTTATTCCAATTTTTGCAGAATTTGTGATATCATGAAAAATTTTCAAAAAAAATGTATGGATAGATAAATACACTGTATTCTTGATCTTTTGGAAAACTGAGAGTAGAAAAAATTCAAACACTTTTTGGTACATGATTTTTTAAAAATTTTGTGATATTTTTCAAAAATTCGTCATAATATGATTTTTTGTATGCCTAAAAGTACGCAGTTGGATTTTTATAGCCATGCTCAACCATTAATTTATGACTTTCAATATTCTATTTGTAACTTCATGCGATTTATTTGAAAAATTTCTTTTTTTTTTTTCATTTCACTTTTTCAAAATTCTAAACACTTTGGGAATTTGAAACGAATTTTGAATGTTTCTGTGTTCTGTTGTTCGTTTTTGTTTTTTTTTTTTTTTTTTACTTTGTGGCAAGTTGTTCGAAAGATTGTGTAGTGCTTATTTGATATTGCTGGTATTTTTTAGCAATGATTTTGCAACCTAGTTTATTTTAAGTCTGATTATAATTTTTCAATTCATAATGTTCTACTTCTCTGAATTATTTTTCGGCTCGGCACCTCTATCGAAGGATTCATTTGTTGTTTTCCTTTTTTGAAAATTTCAATAAATAAACCTCAAAGTCATATGTAGGGCATTCGAAATCACGTGCAAAAAATATATTTTTCTCATTAATTCTACTCGTCGTAATTTCCATTAAAAAATTTCCTTTTCATTCTCAACCCATCGGCAAGATGAATGAAGAGCCCTTGAATATTCTTTAAATCCTCTTCCAGCAGTTTCAATTTTCTTAATGTTACGTTAGGCGTTCATTCTTCCACTTTCATACTTCGGATTTGAAAACCATCAGAAGTAGAAAGCGGGTAAGCGATAAATGAAACACCCACAACACCTCTGTTGCCAGAGGCTCTACCGAAATAAAAATTCATCTCGCTGTTCAATGTTTATTTACTTGGTAAAAATTTCGTTTACAGAAAATTCCGCTATATTTATTCAACGAATTTGTTCCGATACGTGAGTGAATTGTATCTCTAAAATTTTTTTATTTCCAAACGAGGTAAAATTTTCGTTTAAAGTAACTTCTTGTTTGCAATCTTCCTCCCTCGATAATTTTTTCTACCCTTGTTGACTCGAGAAAAAAGCGAATTTAGATCAATAGGGCAAAAAGTAGCGAACCATTAGCCATATAAACGAACTCCTTAATTAAGATTCCGTTTACTTTCATCGGTCGAATTTTTTTCTCGATTATTTACTCGACCTGTAAATTCTCGCTAAAAAATTCTGCTCGTTATTTCGGCTGAAAAAAAAATTAAAAATTGGTATTGGATTCATTTCTCGGGGAAATGTGCGAAATTGATTTTTTGCACGGTTCTTCGATTCGTATAAGTATGCCCGGGTAATGGAAATATAATAAAGTAGAACAACATTTACAGATTTTCCGTTATTAATGGCGAAATATCTACATTTTAACGAATTCCAGTATTTCTTTTTTTTGAAAACGACCTAGTTTCGAGATACCCCGATCCTTCGTCTCGTCTTCCTTGTAATGCAACCACATCATAATAAATTTCCGCGACTTAGCGTACCCGCCTACTCTCGAAATTACTAAATTATAACGTAATTCTGTTCAATAAGTTTTTCTTCCGTTTTTTTTCCTCTTCTCGAAATATTCTCATTCGAAATTGTCTCGCGAGAAAGAAAATTCTCAAACCGGGAAGTATTTTCGAAGAATAGCACATACAAATGTACTAAGTGCTTGGTTATGTTACGATTAATTTCCCAACTTCTCAGGGAGCTCTCTCGTACGAGTTGGAAAACAAAATCCAGCTCGGCCTAAATTAGCACTCGACTCGAAGTTACATCTCGCCTTGTAAACGTGACAACTTCACCTGTCAACGATGACGTTTCAATTTTGTTACCATCCGCAACCGCACAAAATTCTTATGGGCACTTAGAGGCTGTTTACTTTCAGATGTGTCAATGCGAGAACATACGAAATCGTCTCACTTCGTAAATGTATCTTCCATCATCGTACAGAGCCCGAGAGAAGTTAGTCGCGTATTTAAATGTCAGCTCGAAAGATGATTTGCAAACACGAATGTAGACACGATACGAGCACGCGAGGGAAAAAACACTCTCGCGTTTAACGACTGACGACATATAAAAAAATAACAATAATCCCGGATAATACGAAAAGAAAACACTCGACGACACAAAATCATAATTACCAATATAAACAATGGAAAAAAAGGTACGAGAGGGGTGAAAAAAAAATACAGAGAATAATTTCAGGCTTGCCTTTTGACTCGTTCAAACGACACATAAAGTTTCTCCTTTTGTTGCGATTATTGCGGATTGCTTCGTTCGTTGACTTTGTCTCTTTGAATTATCAAAAAGAAAAATTTCTTCGGAGCAATTATTAGATTTCTGCGAGAGTCCGGAAATGACGTGAAATTACGAGAATTATTTCTGCTTGTTTTCGCGCGCGCCATAGTTACTTCGTCCGAGATAAATGATCGTTGAATGAGCATCCTCTTTTAACTGTTGCTTTTGTCGTCGTCGTAGAGTCGTACTATCGAGATATGTCCCACTAACAGGCGTCGTCGTCGTCTTATCTTTAATTGTAAACCGACGCTCAAAAGTGAATTAGACTTTTTCTCCTTTATCAGCGCGCAAAGTCTATTTCAAATGTTTCGCATGAATCAACTGGTAAAAAAAAGTTTTCTCTGGGGGACAATGACATCGGAAAAATTGGACCAATTGGAGCAGGTTTTTGTGAGATAAGGAAGAGAGGCTGGGTAAGGTATAAAAAGAATAAGAGAATTTATTGAGTATTTCAAGTCTTGAGAATTTTTTTTACGTGGGATTCGATTTAGCGATCGGATCTGTCTATTAGTCAAGTGCTCATGCATATGAAATGGTGAGCGATTTTTCTCAAGTTGAAACATTATAGTTGTCTATCGGAAAAATGTATTTAAACGTATTTTTGACGTAGATAAAATAAAAATATTGAAAATTGTCGTATCAATCTTGAAATATGAATGAAAATTTAATAAAAGTTGAGCTTTATTTTCATTTGATCAGATCTAATTATTTACAGAATAATTTTTTATAGGTAGTTGTAGTATTTTTCTAGTGTATTCAAGTTTTTTTCTTCGTTTTAATTCATTTTTATGGTTCTTTTTCACATATTTATTTTCTGAAATTTACAATTTTAATTGTTTGGGTGAACATTTTTAGTTGTGATATTCAGCGTTTGAATAATTTTTTTGGATTAGCATGATTAACAATGGCAAATTTTTTATCATCAGTCTTTCGGATCGCTAATTTTATTATCAATGTTTTCTCACGAAAAGGAAAAAAAAAATCAACTCCATAATCGAGGATTTTTCATGGTTTTGATGAAAATTGAAAACTTTCGTTCATTTTGAATTCCTATACAAATTAATTACAAAGACCGAATATTAAACGATTTTGGTTTTCACTTCTGGACATAAAATTTTTCATTTTCGTATGTTTTTCTTAGTTTCAGGCTTTTAGCCATCAATCTAAAAATTTTCCAATTAAAATATCACCAATTTCGGGAATTCAATTTAAAGAAGTCTTATTTTTTTCGTAAATTTTTCCAATCAATCTTATTTTTCTTCACTGAAAATTCAATTTTAGAAGGTGAATTGCTCACTATTTCAAATTCCATATTTTATGGACAATTTATGAAAAAACAGTTGATCTAAAATCGAGGTTTGATCCAATTGGAAAAATTAAAACACTTATCTGAAAATCAAAAACTGGAACAGAAGTCTTTCAGTTTTCAAGTTAGCCAAATTTTTACAAAATTTCATTTTTTAAAAAATTGTATCTACATAAGAAATTTTAATGGTAGTGAAAATAAATAAAAAGTAGTGATTTCAAAAATGAACAATGAAAGTGACGAGAGAAAAAGTAGTAAATTCAGCAAATTTTCAAAAAAAGTTATGGAAAAATGAAAAAAAGAGCGCCAAAACATGTCATATTTTTGAAAAAAATCACAAGAAAATTAATCATTTTTAATAAAAAAAACTTACATTTTTTTTTATGAATTTGCAGTACTACCTATACTTCCTGAAATATCTTGACGTTCACTCCATTCTTTGAACCTTTTTTTTTTTTTTTTCATTGTTATTTGTTATTTTGTTTTAAAATACTTACAGATTTTCTTCTATTTTTTTTTCCGTAATAAATTTGATCCTGTTGATTTTTCGGGAAAGAGGAGGTTAGTTTGAATTGAGACGTTTCTGAAAATTGAGAAACGAAGTACTTTTGTAGTGAAAAAAAAGGGATTTTGCAAGAAAAAAAATCTACCTTACCCTGAATTGGTTGAACGAATTTCGACTGTTCCAATATTTTTCAAGTTGCACTAAAACATTGGAGTAGATGAAATTCGTTCAACCAATTCAGGGTATCCAATAGATTTTTTTCTTGCAAAATCTCAATCAACAGAATCAAATGTATTACAGAAAAAAAAAGAAAAATAGAAGAAAATCTGTAAGTATTTTTTTTGGGGGGGGAGTCTCATAGATAAATTTCAAAAAATGTGCAATAAGTCATGAAAAAAGGTCAAGATAAGCAAACTTTTAGCTCAAAAAATTTTGCCACACACCCATACTTCTTCCTCCGGATTTTCTTTCTCAAACTCCTTCCTCCTTCCTCTCAGCATTACCAAATATCAACTTTAATTCGATTCTCGACCAGGATAATTATCAACCCAATATGTAATTTTTTTCACGTTCCCATCTTCTCCGTACAATAACAAATTTCCAATGCCCACCAATCTCCAGCTCGTAATTCAATGAAACAGTTCTTTCTCGAATTCCTCCCATTCGAGATCCTCAACACAACCGAATCGACCTAGTTAAGAAATAAAGTACAAAACTCCGGAGAAAAAATGTTCGTTAAAATCGTATCCCAGCGAACATAATAAAGCCGAAAATACCGAGATAACTCTGAAATTCGTCTTAAATACGACACAGAGCCTTAGGGTATTGATGCTTTCACGCTCAGAAGATTCGCTGGTACCTCTCGTATTCCGAACGAGACGATCTCGTCTCAACAGATGGAAAAGTTCGAGCCTCCGTGGGAGGGCTGAAGAATAAAAAAAAAAAAGAGTAAATACCTTCATTAGTACGTAATCGCTGATGAACTTTCAACACCTTTCGTTTCATATTGCTGGAGCGTTATGCACGTTCCAGCCATACATTATATTAGGTGTTTGCATAGACGTATTAACAAAATGCCTTATGTCACCTCGAAACGTGCTTTTTAGTTTAGAGCTAAACTTTTGTTTGGTTCAGTGCGGCTGTATAGAAAAACGTAGGTAGACGCGAAATGCCTTCAACGTTGCTGCTGCCTTGGCGTTAAAAAGTAGCTAAATTAAATGGTAAAAATTCCTTATTAAGTAAGCTTTTAATTTTGCGGCTGGGAAAATACCTCTAGCGAGCTTCCAGCCAAGGTGTGTGTATGGTTGTAGAGAGTCGGCGCGGTAATTAAAGCCGAGATGATTAATGTTTCCGAAGGTGGATAGCGGTAACGTTGAATAAATTCTTATTGCGAGTTTAATTAAATTAATGAAAATGTTTATCATTTTGAAAATACATTCGTAAGGGTATTTAGAGCAAAAGCGTTGTGTTGAATTTGCGAATTTTCGTCGCTCTATTAAAAAAGGACAAGTTAGCGTAAGCTATGTTTATTTTTATAGGATTTAGGTGTTGACTTACAAATGTATTTAAATGTTTTTCCTTCTATTATTTAGTACATTATAATTATCGGACTTTAAAATCCCCTTTTCGCTCGAGTGTTCGTAATACGTGCTGAAATTCGTTGCACAGGTCGACTTGAACTATAAAATGATCCGGCTGTGATTTCGCATCATGCAGATACGTATACGTGAACCCATATACGGAGCAATTATCGAACCATTCTTCGAAATTTACGTTGCGATAGTTTTTGAAGCGAATAATACTACGAGTCGAGATTTTTGCAACGTATTAATGAACGAAACGTTGAAATTAACAATGGGCCACGTTTGAAGTTATCTAAGTGCTTGCTAATTTTGTAAAAGGAGTTCAAATTTCTGTCCAAACATTCGGGGTATAAACTAATTAAAAGACCCTTGAAATGAGGAAAGCTTTTAGAGTTTGGAAAACGGATTCACTATTTACGTTCGGCGCTTGATAAATGGTAGCAAACATCGAGTAAATAATTTATTTGGTATTTTATATAGAAAATATGTTAAATCTGTTTTGTGACGTTTTGTTATTCTCGTTCTATTCTCCGGCGATGAATTAATAATCGAGGTATACCATTCACGCGGTCCTCTCTAGCGAGCGGAGCCGAAAACGCCTCTAAAACTCCCAATTCTCACATATGCCGAGAATTCGCCTTCGCGCCGTTGTTCGTATGTGTATTACGAAAGGCCGGAAAACAGTTCGATTCGTTTGGTAAAATATCGCGACGTTAATTGACGTCGTAGAATTCTATCTTTGAGCTCGTACTGCTTGACGTGGATGGTTTATCTTGGACCTAAGTGTAGAGGTGTTTGATGGCGAGTTTAATTCGAGATTTTCTTCGAGAAAGGCCGATTTACGTAGATGTGGCTATTTTTAGAAGAGTTTGGTAACATTTCACGCGTTGGTGTCGAAATGGTTGTATTGTGGATCCTTTTGAACGAGAAATAGGCAACATTTCTTGCATAGCTGTTGAACTGGTTGCCTTATACGACTCCTTACGAACATGAAGTTGGTGACATTTTGCAATATTGTCGAACTGGTTGCATTACACCTCCTGTTGAGAGCAGGATGGACAATGTTTTTTTTTCTGGATGCCAAACTGGTTTCCTTATGATTTTTAGTGGTGAAACTGGTTTTAATCATTGTTCTTTTGAAATACGGAATCCGAAACTTTTTTTTGCAACATTGGCGAACTGGTTGCATTACACTTTCTGTTAGGAGCAGAATTGACAAGGTTTTTTTTCTGGATGCCAAACTGGTTTCCTTATGATTATTAGTGGTGGAACTTTTTTGCAATATTGTCGAACTGGTTGTATTACACTTCTGGTTAGAAGCTGACAACTTTTTTTTCTGCATGTCAAACTGGTTTCTTTATGATTTTTAGTGGTGGAACTTTTTTGCAATATTGTCGAACTGGTTGCATTAAATCTCCTGTTAGGAGCAGAATTGACAAGGTTTTTTTCTGGATGCCAAACTGGTTTCCTTATGATTTTTAGAGGTGGAACTGGTTTTAATAATTGTTCTTCTGAAATACGGAATCAGAAACTTTTTTTGCAATATTGTCGAACTGGTTGCATTACACTTTCTGTTAGGAGCAGAATTGACAATGTTTTTTCTGAATGACAATCTGGTTTCCTTATGATTTTTATGAGGAACTGTTACATTCTGGTGGAACTGGTTTTAATCATTGTTCTTTTGAAATACAGAATCAGAAGCTTTTTTGCAATATTGTCGAACTGGTTGCATTACATCTTTTGTTGACTGCAGGATTAACAATGTTTTTTCATCTTGAAACCAAACCGGTTTCCTTATGATTTCTATGAAGTGCCTTCAGAATTGATAAACTTTTCACATTATAAACTATAAAGGAACTGGTTTTCATTATTGTTCTTTTAAAGCACAGACCGAACCGGTTTTCCTATGGTTTTTTAAAAATACTATCAGAAAAAGCAGTGTTTTCACATAGTGACGGAACTGGTTCTAATATTGTGGGCTTGTGCCTCCTTTGGAATACAGAATTGGAAACATTTCTTACAATACTTTTGAACCGGTTGCATAACCTCTGTTAAGGGCAAAACTGGTTATATTTTTTTGTCGATACCAAACTGGTTTTCTCATAGTTCCTTTGAATTTCCTTTAGAAAAGATGAAGTTCTTACATTGTGGCAGAACTGTAGTTCCTTTGTAATACAGAAAAGGCAACCTTTCTTACAGTACTGTTGAACTGGTTGCATTTCACCTACTTCTGAAAGGAAAATAGGCTATTTTTCTGATCCTGATGTCAAACTGACTGCATTTTGATTCATCTGAAGTGCAAAATAGTCGTTTTTTTTTTTTAAAATTGGCAATCTGTATTGTTTGTATGTTTTGAAGTGCCGAAAGGGGCAACGCTATGCTCAATATTGTCAAACTGGTTATTGGTGTTATTATTTCTTCAAAATACAGAATAGAAAACATTTCATACAGTGGTATCGACTTTTTTTTAAACTCTGGAGGGAGTTGGTGAGTTTATTCCTTAAAATCAGAAATGTATGAATTGATTTTCATTTTTTTAAGGTATTTTTTTCGGGATAATATGCTCGATTTGATCCCAAACCTCTTTCAGTCTGTGAGCGTTATTAAGGAAATAGATACCACAAGAATGAATTTTCAATATATTTTTTTCCACAAAATTTTTTCCAAATTGATTTTTTCAATTTTATTAGACAATTTTTTCGAAATATTTGGGAATCAACTTTATTTTAAAAAGCTGTTTCTAAATTCCAATTCCATGAAAACGATTTCAAAGTGTAAAAAATTGAAAAAGTGACGATTCGAAAAAAAATACGTGAAAATATAAAGCAAAAAAAAAATGAAAACAATTCTTAGAAAAAAATTTGTAAAAATAAGAAACTTGAAAAAATCTGAGAAATTTTTACGTTGGAAAAAATCTTGGTGTTGAAAATACCTACCTACTTGAGGGAATTGAAAATAATTAAAACTGGAGTTGAAATTTTAAAAAATCTTGAAAAAATGCAATCTTTAAAGAAACTTTTTAGTAAAAATGGAAATCAATTCGCCAATTTTTTCACATGAATATTTCGTTGAGAATCAACTAACCTACAGTCTTTTTGAAGTACATACTAATACCAGGAGCTGAAAACCATTAATGGACACGATCAGAATCAATACTGATTCGAACCATTTTCAATGAATCGCGATTCGAAAATTTGAATGATTTCGTGTTTATTTTAAGAATCTCTGTTGATCGGCTCCATTTTGTTGTTGTTGTTTTCGTTTTCAAAAAAATTATATTTTTGAAGATTTCAGCTGAGTTACCTACAAATTTCAATTTTTAGCCCTCAACATGCAATTCACTTTCATTTCTTTTTTTGAATTTTGTCATGAAAAAACTGAACAAGGGTCTTGATATTCATCGGATTTGATTTTTAATTTGATTTTTTTCGGTTTCTGGTATTGGTCTTCACCTTCTGAAATTTACTCTGCGGGCAACATCTCATTCACTAATGGCGAATGAGTTCCATTAGAGTTCCTTTGAAGGACACAACAGGCAATAATCAAATAGTAGTGCTGAGTCGGTTGAATCATAGTTCATTTGAAATATCACCAGTCAGAATTTCACGTACTGATGTCACTTTGAAAATTTCCACCAGGAAAACCCTTCGAACTTGAAAAACTAGGGTACTAAATTTGAAGGAATTTTTACTAGCTGCAATTTCACGGAAAAAATCGCTAGGCAATTTAATCCAGCGCCTGTACCATCGATTGAAAAAATACATCCGATGGCGGAACGGTGGCGGTGACACGGCGCAGCCAAACATAAAAAATTCCAAATAATCGTGATAAATTTTCTCTTAAATCTCGATTTTTGCGCGTTCAAAGGAGCACAAAAAAAATATAAGGAATATAGAAGAGAATAAGACTTGCCTCGTACAGTAAATTCGTTGCCGCCAGACAACGCTAATATTTTAGCCGAACATTCCCGCCGAATAAAGAAAAACTATAAACGCAAAACTGCCGGGCGAAAAAAGAAAAAGGAAAATTCGCGAGACGAACGAATCGGCGCGTATAGAAAAAATTTCGTATAAAATTTCCTTGCTCTTTTACAATTACACGATAATATTTCAAAATAAAGCAGCGAAAAAAATAAATAATGGCAATAATTCAACGCGAAATTTCCAAAAGTAAAACTTTGCTTAATATTTTTGCATTTAGGAAATTTCTTCTTTTCATCGCGTCGCTCGTTTTATTCGGCAAAGAGGAAATTATTTTCAAAAAGCTTTTCCTATATACTAGAAACATCTTCGTTTAAACTTTCTAAACGGTTTTTTAACTTACTCGAAATTGACGTTAATTTTCCAAATACATTGTCACCGTTTTTCAATCAACTCGATGATTTTTTTCGTTTTGCAAAGCCTCGAAAAAAATCCCATTGTGAGAATTTTACTTTTATAGCCATTCACCTAGATTTTATTACGACTAGACTTTACGTCTGGAGACCTTCGAAGTTTATGGAATTTTCCAACGAATTCGGAAAACCAACAAAAGCAAAAAATACCGGAAATCTTTGCTCAGTTTTGTTCGCTACAATTTTTTTTCCTAATTTAAATTTTTACGTAATATCTCGAAGTAGATTTTTTTAATTCTCGAGTCGTTTTCGCCCAAGTAGCGAGAGCCAGTGATGAAAAAAAAACCACGGAGATTCGACGAAGGTTGTATTAACAACGTAGTTTTCAGAAATGGAAAAAAACTGAGCATCTTTTTGAGTTGTAAACATGTTTAGAAGAGATAAAAGAACCGTCGAAAAGTCCAAGAACACGATACGAGTAATTAAAGGGTAACTAAGTGAACGATGCGTTATTTATCATTGAACGTAATACCCGAGCAGCTTCGTACGTAGCTGATAATACTTTGGTACTTTTGACATTTTTAAGTGCACTTAATTGTAAAGAAAAGTGAACATCGGATGTCGTATTATGGATATTCATTTTACTCGTTGCTTTTCATTATTCTGTTTAAATTTCTGTTTGAAAGAGAGCTAAAGTAGGTATTAGATGTGAAACGAGTACATGAAATTCGCTGGTTTGTTTGTATGGCGTATTTTCTTCCTTAATGGCGCAGAATTTTCCACCTGTTCATTTCTGAATGAGCGAGCTTTTTATTTTGAGTCGAGAAGTTGAGCCTTGATTTATACCACGAGTATGATAAACGCAATTTTATCATTTTACGTCGAATACGAGTATTTTTCTAAAAAAAGGTTCGTCTTTTGAATAAATTGAGATAAATTACTCGCGAACTCGTGAATTTTGAAAATTTTCCACGAGCATACTACTTATCCCTATTATTAAAAATTTCCACAATATGGTAATGGAAAAAAATAAGTATACGATGGCGAGTACAAATAAAAATCAAGTAAACCGCCCCATCTCGACGGTATTTATTTTGGAATCTCTATAAAAGGGCAAAATAAACATTCGTATGTTGGATACGTTGCTCCAGATCTGTTTGTAAATTTCTGCCAAACGTTTTTCTTCGATGTTTTCCAAGAATTCACGCTTATTAAAAAATAACAAATCGTGGCACGCAAGTAAGACTTTTTTCATGCTGGAAAATAACTCGAATCGGTTGCGTATTTGAAATAATGATTTCACCAGAAAATGTAATGACGACAATTTTTTTCGCCTGTTGGCCTACATTTTGGAAAAATTTGAAATTTTCCGAATGTTTACGAAAATTTTTGTTTTTAATGACGTTTCTTTCCCTTGATATTGTTTGCGATTTTTTTTTTCAACGTTGAAATAAAAAACAATGTAGAAACGTCGTCGATTTTCGCAAATTGCTTATTGAAATGGGTTGCTTTATTGTGAATATTTCCAAATCAGTGATTGATCTGAAATTACATCGAAGTCTTTGTCGTATAGCGTTATTTTGATGTTTGGAATGAGACTGCTAGAGTAGAAAAGAGGGATCATGAATAAAAGAACTATGACGTAAACGTTTTTTCCTAGCTGAATCGTTCTTCTGTGTTTTGAGATGAAAATTTTGACCTTGGAGGAAATGGGTTTTGTGTATTATTGCTGTTTTGGCGTTTTCCAGTATAATTTTTCGAAAGAAAAGGGTGTTACAGTGGTTTTATTTTGGTGGGTCAGTTCTATTTTCTTTTTCGTTGTTGTGTTTTTAGGTTAATGGCTGTTATTGAAGAGGTAAAAATTGAAGTTCTGTGTATTAGAATTCTGCCTACTCATTGAAAACTGCAAAAATTGATTATTTTGGGCATCATCGAGGTGCATTTTTATGTAAAATCAATGCGACAATTATAATTTTTATAATTTTGCCTATTCGCAGCTTTTTTCTTAATTTCAAATTCTTTCATAGAATAAAAAAAAGTTTAAATTACGAGACCTGAAATTATATTTATGGCAACATTTTCAAACAATGGGGAAATTGAATTGAAACTTCCTTAGCCAGTGGCGAATTTAACAACTTTGCGACCTTCCAATTGTCACCATCACTTCCTCTTCCCCTTCTCCTCCTGATTTTCTTCCATCTACGTAAAATTTCTCATTTTGTTGGAAATATCGACCTAGAAATTACGCGAAGAATAGTGATAAAGCTACAAAAACGATTTTTTTTTACTCTATTTGTTTTAATATATTTTTGGATCTCCAAAAAAAACATGTCAAAAATGCAAAACTATTGCGCAGAATTTTTTCAGAAAGCCTCAGATTCTGCAAGAATCCCGCAAAATGAAGTCCGCGTTAGAAGTCCACCAAGATTCTGTCAGGATTCTGTAAAAATTTTGTCAAATTGTATTTGAGAAGGAAGGGTATTACCTTACTGTTATTGTAGAATGTTTGTCGAAAGTCTCGACAGAATTTTTGCAAAATCGTGATGAACTCATCTGACGATGTAAAGCAATTTTGAAGAGAAAAAATTACATTTCCTTTCTCCATAAGTGCACCCAGAAGTTAATTAAGGGAGAGACTGAAAATTCGAGAAAAATAGAGGAAGGGGCCAAATTTCAAATCAGCCATTTTTCACTGATCTTTCAATCAAAATCATCAATTTTTCTGTCAAGTTGAAAATTGAGAAAAAATTATTACTTACCTAATTTTTTTGTAATGAAAAAATTTCTTTTCTAAACTCAAGGAGAGAGGACTCGAGCCCCCTGAACCCCCTGAGCCCCCGGGTGTGCCTATCCTCTTCTCCTCCTATTTTGGAAAAAGGTTTTCGATTTTCAAATCATGAAATACTTTAGAAAATTCAATAATTTTTTTTTGAAAAAAATACTAGGTGTACCTATAAAAATATTGAATTTTTGGCCTAATGGTCCGGAGACTAGAGTTGAGATAGGGTTTCTTTTTTCTTTGAAATTACTTTTTTTTTCAAGATTTTTGTGCTCAGTACTTTGAATTTTTTGGTATCTTAATCAAAAAAAAGTTGGTTTTCAAAATTGAAGTGCCTCTTGATTCTATTCGTTCTGAAAAAGTCCAAATCAGTGTCAGTGGCGAAGCCAGAATCGTCTGAAGGAGGGGGGGATTCTGAACCAGTGGCGTCGGAAGCTTTTTTTGAATGGTTGCAAAAAGAGTACAGAGACTCGAAAAACGAAAAATTTTTAGGAGGGAAGGGCGAGGGTAAAAAAGGAGCCTTTTCCGCAGTTCAGTCTTAGATAGTTCATAATGTATAATGTGATTTAATTCACGCCCCAGTGCAGCGTAAGCGAGGGTGAAGCTTCGAAAAAATTGCATATTTAATGCCCAAACAAGACCTTTTTAAATGATTTTGTTAATTCCCGAGCGAAGCGAGAGTGAAACTTTGAAAAAATTGTGGTTTTTTTAATATCTAAAAAAGGCATTTTTCACAAAAATTCTTGACCTCAAGGGGGGTCCAGACCCCTCAGTGTCAACTTGAAAACTAATTTTTGACTCCAAAGAATGGTTTCAAGTTTTTTTTTTTTCAAAAGACATTTTAAATGCACCGAAAATTAGAGTTTCAACTGCCAATCGTTTCTACGATGAATTTCATCTCTTGAACAAACATATTTTGCTAGAAAACACGATTTTCACATTTTCAAAGTTGATCTACAATCAAAAAATCAATTTGGGCGGCTGAAATTAAATATTGGGCCAATGAATTTTCTTTGGATACCTTCAAAAAATCTGGGAAATCTTAAAAATTGAGATTTTCCCATAATAACTAAGTATAATTCATAGATAAAAAATTAGAAAATATGAAAGAGCTCAATTAAAATTTTTTGACAAAATTAAATTGTTTAAAAATTATCAGTTCAAACAACATTAATTTGGATGCTTTTAGATTGAGAGGGAATAAGGAGGAATAAATAAAATATTGAGAGAAACTGTTCCGAAAATTGACAAAAAAAAGACTTACTTTCGACCAGTTGAAATTATTCGAGAAATTCTAAAATTATTCATTTTTAAAATTCTTTCACCAATATCAAATGAAAAATTCAACCCTACAATATCTCGGAGTAAAATGTATTTTAATAATTTACCTATTTGTCTATTAGCACGAAAAACCTTCAAAATACATAATTTTTTTACCAAAAATTTTTGAAAAAAATAACTTCAATTGGTACTAAAAACAAGGACAATTTTAACGATATTCAACAATTGGCTGGAGTAGGTGCTTATTTGATAAAAAGCTGCATGTGAAACTCTCAAGGAAATGTAACTTCCGAAATTTCAAATTACAATAAACCAAAACAACTTTGAAGTAATAACGATCTCATTAAATTTTATATTCCTCAGACTCCGAATAATGTCAACCTGGTTATTTCTCCTTGTTCTATTTTTGTTAAACGCTGACTCGATATGTGTTATTGCGCAGTGACTCGTATCAGTAAAAAAAAAACTCATCGTTGTTTTCCAAAAAGAAATAATTTCAAGACAATGTCTCCGATATCATTGAAGTATACGAATACGATGATACGAAAAGACAACATATGCTAAAGTGGAAATACAATAATGGTAAAAAATATTGGTATTAGTAAAAATACACATCAGTGTACGCTTTTAACAGTATATCCGTAGTTTACCTCGAGTGTACGTAGACTATTGTGCATAATACACTTCTACCTAGCTATACCTATACCTACCTAGTATCCATATAACATTAAAATACATATACGTTCGCTCAGTATAGGAATTAGATGGCGGCCTAATGTCGTTGTAATTTAATACACACCTACATTATATGATATCTAATACGAAAATAAAATACACCCAGGGAACAATATAAGCTCGTCGCATAGCTCGAACCAGGTGCATTATATCGGTTGCAAAGGTCGTCCGTTTGCTTAATTATTCGTAACCGTATACTCGCTGCCTCGTATGATACTCTTCGTACGAGTACCAACGTTTAACTACGCCATCGTGAAGAATACCTACTCTCAAATAGCGTGGAAAAAAAAATCCACCAGACGATTTATACGTAGCCTAACGAGATTTAGGTTTCTTCATTAGAATTCAATAGAAGTTATTTAAATTTTCGCAGATTTTTCTCACACCGTCTCGTTGATATTTATACAGAACTGATTTGAAAAAAAAAAAACTTTTCGCCAAGGCTGAAATGAAGAATTTATTATTTATTTAGTAAAATTAAAAAACTCGGTTTTTATGTTTATATTTTATTACTGATAAAAAACTCTAACGTGCTCGGAATACGTTTTTTTTTTTCTCTCAAATACTCGACCAACTTGTATACGTAGTGATTTTTTTCTCAATTTTTCTCTATCTCTCGTGTCGCTAAATTTATACCGCATTTTTTTTGGTCTTTTTTTTCACCCTGCCCTAACATCATTGTATACGGATTACGTACGTATAATAAATCGATATCGTGATTTAAAATTCGGCGTGCATTTTTGCTACGGATTAATATAAAAATTTTACTATTCTATGAGAATAAATTTCGACCGAGATTTATAGCGCGATGGAAATGCTGCTAAAAGAGTAAAGACTTGGTAAATTTTTCGGCTTATAATAGAAAACTTTCCGATGGAAGAGTAATAACTCGACGTATGAATGAACTTTATGACTTGATGAAATGATATTTTTGTTACCAGCGTGAGTCGGATGTGTTGATGAAGGAAAACGGTACATTTTTCTGCGTAGAATGACTGGCGTGTGGGTGTTGGAGGTATTTACACGGTGAAAAATTCGAGCAAGTTACTGTTGGATAGATTTTGTAAGGTTGTACTTACCTGAAACAGAAAAAAATTCAATATTAGATTTGCTGCGATTGTAAAACTAGAAAGTGAGGTAATTTTATGTTGGAATTTTTTTTTTGTGATTTTTGGTGTTAAATTACCGTATGGGTGTTTGTACGTCGCGTCGACTGGAATGAAGAAAATCGCTAAACGAGAGGAATTATTAATCATAAAAATTATATTACTTTTGTAAAATTCTTGTTTTTTTTTTTTTTGTTAAAGTAACAACGAATTCGGCAAATTGAAACTTTCATCATTGAGCTCCCTAAATTTTCTAAATTGAGTCAGAAAATTAGTTCTTAGTTGTTGTGGTTCTATTCGGTTCCTCCAGCGATTTCCCAGTAGTCGTTTCATTTTTCCAAATTGCAAATTTTGATATTTATAATCTTGATTTTTTAAACATTTTTAGCAAAGTTATCATTATTCGCTTCAAATCGATAAAAAAAACTGGTAAAAAAATTTATAATCCCCGCTAAGATTAGCTATTTGCAGGGATGCGAATCAAAACCAAAATTAAAACCAAAATTTCAAAAAAATGAAATCGTAACTAAGTATATGTAAATTGAAAAAAATGCAAACAAACCAGACCAGAAGTTGAAACCAAAACATATCATTTCGGTCTCGTTTTTTTCTCTTTTATTTATCAACTTTTCATACCTCCTTGAAATTTGGCATTGTTGGGAGTGTTGGAATTGATAAAATCGGATGTTTTGTGGTAATTTCATTCAGTTTTTTTTGAATTGTTTTTGTCGTTTCCTGTTTTTTGACCGCTTGTTGTTAAAAAATGAGAATTTTCAAAACCAAGTTTAAAATTTTCTTATTTCTTTGAGAAAACTAGGATGATCACTGTTGAAATATCTCAAAATTTCAATTTTTGGAAATTTAAAAAGCTCAAAGTTCTGAAATTGGTAAAATTTTATGATTTTAGTGGCTTTTGGTTCTTTACCTCGATAAAACATATAAAGAGTCAAAACTATAATGCCGAACCGATACCTTAATGTTTTTGCTGTAACCGAAACTGTTTTTTTTTTTCGATTTCGGTTTAAATCTCTGAACGAAAATTAATTACGTATCAAAAATTTCAAGTGTGTAACACAACATAAGTTCAATAAAAAAAGTCATTTTTAAAAATCACCTTCAATAAATTTCAAAACTGATAAAAAAATATGATATTAGCTATTTGACCTGAAAAAAAAATTGAAAAATTGATACCTGAAATTTGAAAATTGATGCTGAGGTAAATCATTTTTCGACCAAAATCGAAACAATTGGTAAAATAAAGCTGTACAATTGTTTGTTAGTTGTAAACTTTAAAATTTTACATCCTGATTTTCAAAGGATCATTTAAATTGATTTTCTTCTTTGGAAACTTGAAGACAGGAAAAACAGGCCGCACTAGGAAGGAAAGAAGGCAGTTTGCTTCCAGCAGCGTTGACGAGATCGCATTTTTTGTTGAAAGAATGAAACCGGAGTCATAAATTTGAAACATCTTACATTGAAATTCGAATAAATAATTTTACTTGAATCGAAAATTTTCAGTGATTAGCCCTCTTATGCTCTGTTCCTTCTCGCGATAATTCTATTTTCACCTTTCCCCAGAATTTAAATGTTTGAAAATTCAATTTTTTCTTTATGGTTTCTTGTTTTTTTTTTTTTACATTTTTGGCGTAAGGAGTTTTCCAGCTATTGAGATATTTATTTCATAAAAATTGAATTACCTGCAGTGAAAACATTTTCTTTCGGAATTCTTTAATTACTATTAATTATGTATATTTAGTTTCATTATTTTACAAGATTCTATTTTTTATCTCCAGTTTTCATTCGTTTCATTTTGAGTTTTGCTTCGGATTTTTTTTTTTGAAGCATTTTCCAGAAGTACAAAGATTTTGGAATTTTTCTTTGTTGCCTCCAATAAATCTCGAAATTAAAGAGAATATTATTTCAATGCAGCCAACATTTTTTCTCATCATTTTTGTTCTCAATTTTTTTCGAAATTAGAAATACCCCTCTCCCCTCTCCCCAAAAAACATACTTTTTTGGAATTTTGAGGAAATCTTGAATAGGTTCCAAGAAATTTATGTACCTACATGAATACAGAAACTTCATCAATTGGTCCATTCAGTATTTTCAACATCGAAGAATAATTTTTTTTTAGAAAATACATTTAAGAAGAAAATATCGAAGATTTATTCAACATTTGAGTAGTAAAAAGATGAAAAAATTCAGAACTGACATTGGATCTTAAAACCGAAGTAAAACTGTGTCAATTTCAAACTTTATTTGAAATTTTGCATAAAAAACACTAAAAATTATGCTAACAATTTTTGGTTTTAAATTTTGAGTTTGCTCCTAGAAATTAAAAGAAATGCACTCAATATTTTATAAGAAGTCAAATGATGAAAATAATTTCCCTCCTAGAAAAACCATTAACAAAAAATTTTCACAAATTTCTTCAACTTTCAACTTCCACCCAAGTCATAGAATTTTTTAAAATAATTTTTTTTTCAAAACATCCCAACCTTCTTTTTCGCTGAAAAATTTCAATTATCGATTCCGGGCGTTATAAAATGATATTCTGTGGAACCGCGTTTAAAAAGCGAATTAAATCTCGCGTAGGGTAAAATTTCATTCGAGTCATTTTCGCAGTTTTATAATGTACCTTTTCATATAAGCATTAAAGATCTTGGAAAACTCGTACAGGCATTAACCATATCTCAGCGTCATAAAAGCACCCTATTAAACTCTATTCAATTAAAACTCAGCCGAGAGCATTTGGAAAAGCGTAAAATATCAAAACTTTTAGGCTTCTAAAAACAAATATTCAATAAAAATCGCAACGTGATGTAACACAATTCAGTCGAGAATGTTACCCATACCCTTCTCGTATGATCTCACATTTGTACCATCAAAACATAACGATACGGGGGGCAAACTCTTCTTTGAAATTATTTTCCCAACATGTCCTATTCTCGTAGTATTGACATTCCAATGACACATTTAAGTCGGTTGAAAATTTCATGACATTTGTGAAAACGACCTTGCCAGCTCGCTGTGGAAAACAAATCAAAATTTATATAGCCTGCTTTGGCTTTGTACGTAGCACACTCGCAGATTCGCATTTGTATTCGTGGACGGATGATAAACTGGATTTACCATATCACTGTAGGTGATCTTTTACATTCGTTCGTCACAATGTCTAACGGAATCATTTTAAACCGAGTGACACGATATAGGGTCGTATGTTAAAATATATTATCTTTTTTTCTGGTGACACGAAGGGAAGGCAGGGGTGAAAAATTGAAACGTTTTCATAGTTTTCGTATTACGTACAACCGAGTTAGCGTGAAAATCTTCCAAACGTAATATTTTTTTGTTTTCGTCTAAAATTTACGTCTTTTTTTTTTACAAAACGTGCTACGAACGAGAAAAAAAGGCCTACAACCGAATCGTAGTCAATAAAGAACCCCCTACGGAGACTGGGCCAACAGGGATGGAAAAAATACGCGGTATAAATTATGATTTGTACGAGAAAGCCATTAATTATAATCGACGACGAGAAGCTGTGGATGTTTCATTTTCGAACCAGTAAGTTTTGATGAAAATTACAACGGAGCTTTTCTTATACTCGCAGAGTTCGATGACCCGTCGAAAATTCGCTTCGAATTTCGCTTACTCCGTTACATCGACGATTTCGAGTTGACATTTCGATTTTTCTAAAGTCTCCGCGGACCTGGCTGTAGAAGGGAGGAAAGTATACCTATTTTTAAATTCATCAATACCCCTTGTGCGTCGCTTTTCACATTACAGTGAATGGCACAGAGAGGGGTAAGGGTATAAAAATGAAAAATAAGTAATACAAGAAGCCGTCTGAAAAATAAATTTAATTAGAAAGCCAACGTTGAGATGATAGATGTGAAACCAGAACCGAACAGAAACGTGGTATGGGGGTCAAGGGAAAAAGTGATTACCTCTAAAGAATACCACCACATGAGAATTAAAAAGGGTCAAAGAAGAGGAGAAATGACTTTTGGTAAAATTTCCAAAGCTTGAACGTTCATTCTTCGGCTAAACCACGAAGGAAAAAAAAGATCGTCCTTATTTTTATTTAGATAATTTAATTCGCCCATTCTTCGTATTTCTTTTCTCATTGTACCCTTCGCAGTCCTCGCACACGCTGCAATCGGCTCGTTCAAAAGAAAACACATATACAACTAAAACCATTAAGAAAACGAAACACAAAATTTAACGATAAAGAATTAATCGAACATGGTTTCTGAAATACAACTCTTGAGAAACAATGAAGACGTCGGATGAAAAAATCGCCTCGCTGGCTAATGCATCTAGCAGATATTGCGTAGATTTTCGAGACGCTAGGCGTTTATTAAACGTCGTCGAGATGCGGTTAATTATTATAGAGTTTGGGTGGAGGAAAAAAATACGTGTAATAATACTCTTCTTCTTGGTTTATCGTCTCGTATTTATTTACACCTCATTTAATGCTTAATGGTGGTTACGGCGATGAATAATTTAGTACGAAAAAAAATCATAACCCGCCGAAAATATTTTCAAGGGTTTTGCCACACTTGAAAAATACAGTTGCCAAATGAAAAAACTCGAGTTGTTTTTATTTGGTGCTTTGAAGAATTTCAAGTTTAAAAATACATAGGTACATGTGTATTAGGGTGGGCCGAAAAAACAATATTTTCGATTTTCAAAAACATATCTCCGCAAAAGTTGTTGGCTGATGAAACTTGAAAAATAAAAATAAAAATAAAAATCGAATCACATCTTCTGATCGCGCGTCGGCGTTAAAGTTTTCAAAAATTAACAAAAAATCCAAAATTTAAAAAATTTTGAAAAAATTAAAAATTGGTTAAAATTAATTTTAGAACCACATAGATCGAAAAACACATTTTTTTTTTTTGAAATAATCAACGTTTTAAAATTTTTTGATTTTTCTTCATAAGTGAAAAAATAGGAGACATTTAAAAAAGGTGTAAAAGATGAATTTTTTTCAAAAAAATCTGATTTTTGGTTTGAATAGTTACTACATAAGCTCTAAAACCAATTTAAATGAATTTCAATTTTTTTCAAAATTTTCTAAAATTTTTGAAAATTGTGAATATTTTTTTGAAAATTTTAGTGCCAATGCGCGATCGGAAGATATGAATCGATTTTGAAATTTTTTTTTACTCTTCAAGATATTCATGAAAAATTCTTAAAATATTAAAACATGATCATCATCTGTATAAAAAAATTACGATCTCTCGAGAAAAATTCTATCAATAATTTTAAATTTCTCCTTGCCCTGACTCTTTCGTCACACCAAGAGAGTAATATATTCATAAATGATAGTCAGGTAGTTAGGTAGGTTGGCAGATACTTCATTATGTATCTATATTCTTTGACCAAGTGTTGAATTTCAATTCAATGAAATATTTCCATCAAAAAGACTTTGAAGATTTTGACAAAAATTGTTTTGAAAATTAATTTCTTAATTCTTAACAAAGACCAACCTATGTAATGTACTTTCGACCTTACTTCTTTTCTTGTCGTTTTTTTTACACGGCAAAAACGACAATTTTTCAATGCTAACCCCATCGTTTTTGTCGTTTTTTTTTTTTTTTTTTTTTTTAAAAAAAAACACGTTTCTTGTCGTTTGTCTAAGAAACGACAAACACACGCTGCTATTCTAATATTTTAAAATCCGTCGTTTCTTATCGTTTCCTTGAAAAACGACAAAAACAACAATTTTGGTTCACGTGAATCCATCATTTCTTGCAGTTTCTCTGAAAAACGACAAACACTATCATTTCAAAATATTTAAACCCATCGTTTCCTGTCGTTTCTTTCAAAAACGACAATTTTGATTCATGTGAAACCGTAATTTCTTGTCGTTATTACAGAAAAAATCGTTTTGATCTTGTAAATCCATCGTTTCTTCTCGTTTCTCTAAAAAAACGACTAACGACCACAATTTTAAAGTATTTAATCCGTCGTTTCTCGTCGTTTTTTCTCTCTCTTTCTAAAAAACAACAAAATCACAATTTCGGTTCATTTGAATTCGTCGTTTCTTGTAGTTTCTCCAAAAAATGACAGAAACAAATGTTTTTCGATACTATAAATCTATCGCTTTTAAACATTTCTTTGAAAAACGATCATTTTGGTTAATGTGGAACTGTAGATCCGTCGTTTCTCTAAAAAAACGACAGAATGACTCTTTTTGATCATGTAAATTCATCTCCCTTGTCGTTTTTTGACAAAACGACAAAAAATAATGTTTCCGATGCAATAAATCCATCATTTTCATGTTCTTTCTTCTGAAGAACAACAAAATCAAAAATTTAGGTTCATGTAAAATTGTAAATCCGTTGTTTCATGTCGTTTTGTTTAGTATTGGGCCATTATTAATCGATTATCAAAATTATAGATTAATCGACATGATTTCGATTATGTTTTCAGAACGATCGATAATCGATTAATCGATTTTTTCAGTAGAAATAATCGCATGATCGATTATTTTTTCACTTCTCCATTTTTGGGCCAAAATTGAACAAAAATTTTAAAAAAATATGACACAAAACGAAAATCTTGAAGAAAATTTAGAAAAAATAAGTGCGTTTGACCTAAAAAAATGTATGTTTTCTATAAATTTTTCCCATTTTTTAAAATTTCACTTGTGTATTCAAAAATGTGATGTTCTTCGAAAAATTTCTCAAATTTTTCACAAACCTTAAAATTTCTCAAATTTTTCACAAACCTTAAAATTCCTCAATTTTAAAGTAATTTGAGATTTGTAAAAATTTCTATAAAATATGAAAAAATGGATTACTTAAACAAATTGCCAAATCAGGTTAGAGCACCTATTTATACTAAATTTTCACGGTTCTAAATTTTTGTCCTATTTTGGCCCCAAACAGAAGTTTTCTAAAAATTTGCAACAATTCAAATTTTACCAATTTTCAATCCCAAATAGCAGTCTTCAAGTATTTGCCGAACTTCGCAAAAAAAATTATATAAATCTCTAAGACACAAAAACAAGTGATATACAGTAAAAATAGTTCAATTTTTTACTTCTTCCTCGCATAATTTTCACGTAATAAATAACGTCACTTATGAAAAAAAGGGTTTAAATCTAAATTTCGGTGGACATATCTTTAAAGGGAGAAAAAATCGTTCGAATTTCTACTGCCATTATAATCGATTAATCCATTATTTTTTCATCGATTAATCGAAAGGATCGATTATTTTTTCGTCGATTGAGTATTAAATAATCGCATAAAAATTTAAAATCCATCGTTTCTGGTAGTTTTATTGTAAAACAGAGAATTCACCATAATTCAACTGAAATGCTAAAATTCTCACGTCTTGTATGTACTGTTCAAGTGATTGTCCAAGTGACCAATCTTTCGAGTTTTAAACATCGAAATTCTCAGTCAACCAAGTGTACCCAGACCCAGACCCACTACCTAGTCTTTCGAACAATCAACTATTCAAGTTCAAAAGCTCACTGCCCATTTTTATGATTTTTCAAGTATCCAACCGTTCAAGTAATCATTCAAGAGTCCAAATGTTCAAATGATCAACACCAATCAACAGCCCAGTCTTCCAAATAACAAACAAACTCATACAAGTTTACAACCCCCTACAAAAATCAGATAAAAGCACGCTCTGTCGATTCGAGAGAAAAAATTTCAGCCGAATAATCAAAATTTCCTGTTTCCACATTTACGAGGCTGAAAATTCTGCTGAAAAATTGACCCACATCATTAAAAACACGGCCAGTCGTATCGCCGGTCGCCATTAAATTGGGCATTCTGCGTTATAAATAACAACCTCGTTGATGTTTATTTTCTCAACAATTCCGTCATATCTTCATTTCGTAGACATACTTATGTGGTTTATGACCGTACCGTAAACGTCGTACTGCGAAGTCTGAGCGTATATCAAGATGCTATCTTATTTTGTAAGTACAAAATACGAAACCGTCAGCATGGCTGTGCTTCGGCAAGTACAATGAACTGTTAATTGATAACCCTCTTTGCGTCATATGTTATCTCTCAGGACTTAACAATGTGACTAGATGACTGAAGATATTTCTCAATCAATAAAATACCAAGAAACAATTAAAAGGATGATAACCTGCACATTGGTTTTCACAGTGTAGGTATATGGAAGTACATAACCCTTTCGATATGGTATAAATTGGTTAAGATATGAGATCTTGACGTATTTATTCATAATGTATGACAATAACGATATCGCCTCGAAGGATTTGCAATTTGAATAATTATTCATCTTTCTGTTCGAATAGTCAGTTTATGATAATACTCAATTAAAAGTACCCATCCAACTTACATTTAACCCAGGAAAAGTAGCCTCGAAAAAATACTTTAAAAAGAGTGATACCTATGTAATTTTATTGCGAAAAAGTTGATGTGATGTCCAGATCCGATGATAAAGTTGCTTCACCCAAAGTTTCTGGTGGTTTTTGATGAAGAGGGGATTTCTTATTGAAGAGAAATATTCATATGCAAATTTAATCCCTCTCAACCCCAGGGGATCACATTCTGATAAGGTCAAAGTGGAACTTTGGAGATGAAAGCTCAACTTTCATAAGGTTTTTAATAGATGAAAGCTGCCAATTGAAAATCTGAAAAAAGTAAAGCAAGCAGACCTTTTACCTATTTTTCAACAAACAAATTTTCAAGATAGGATTTCCAGATCCCTGGGGATACAGGGGTCCACATTTTTGACTGAAATTCAAAAAATTGAAATAATGAGGTAGCACATCGATTTCTACCAATTCAAAGGCATTGGTTTCGAATATGCACTTGGTTTTTTCATCCGACCTCTCTGAACCTTCTCTCCTTCTCCCCCCCCCCCCCCCCCATATAAGCCTCCTTAATCAGGTAGAAATTCGAAAAAATGAAAAATAACGTGTGACCTGTCGTTTGCTGGGTATTACTGAGTTCGAATATTCGCTTATTGTTTGGATTTGACCCTTCAGTGCTCCCCTGTCCCTCGGTGTATGCGGGTGACTGGGTGAGGTACGATTTTTTTCCAATTCCACTCCACGCAAACGACTGAATCGTTCCACGTACCTCCCAAAAATTTATTCCAACTTGATTTTTTTTCTAAAATTTATTCTAACTCGATTTTTTTTCTCAAACTTTTTTCAAGTCTTAAATTTTTTTCTGAAATTTTTCCTGTCTTTTGTAACATAATTTCTCATTTTTTTTCATTTTATTCGCATCTTTTCTGTATATTTGTATGTACCTAATATAATTTTCAATTCTTTTCTAATTTTTTAAAGCGGTCCTTAATTTTGTTGAAAATTTTATTTCCAATTTTTTTTCACTTATTCACATAGACAAAAAAATGGGTCATTTGCACGAATTCTAACATCCAGCTTTCAATTTTTTTCTGAAATTTTTAAATTTGAACAAATTTTTGAAAAAAATTGTCGTTGATAACACTTTTGAGAGAAAAATTTAATTGAGTGGAAAAACAGTTCGAAAAAATTTTATTGAAAATTAATTTGAGAAAAATTAATAATGTTCTAAAAAGATGAACACATCACTAGAAAATTTTGAAAGTGGAAATTAATTTGGATGTTGAAAAAAAATTGGGAAAAAATTCGAGTCGGAATAAATTTTAGGGAGGTAGGTGGAACGTTTCAGTCGTTTGCGTTGAGACTGGAGAGGACTTGGGAAAAAAACGTGAAGGCGCCATCTTGAAAGTTCGTAAATTTCTAAATTCGTGACTCAATTTGACCCTCTTTCCCGTGCTCTCATCGACCTCCTCTCGAAATAATTACACGTATTTTTCTATTAGATTAGGGAAAAAGGGTAGATACAAATCTAAAAGTAATTTCGTATATTTTTGATTTGTTTTAGCATGGAAAATAGCCCTTTAGCTAAAAATGGCCAATTTTTAGGAAATCACGGTTCAGTTTTTTGAGGTTGAAAGGGCTAACAAAATTTTGGCCTTTTCAGCGATAAAATTGCAGGGTTTTTTTCAAAGCTACATTTCTCCTAAATTAATTCTCAAACTTATTTTACGTTTTGGATTTTAAAATTTTACAACCCTAACGATGCGAATTAATCGATCCGAAAAAAATTCAGGGAAACCCCCCACATAAGCAAGTAATTAAAACGGATAAAAATTACGTACTAGGTGGTTTTTCACGCATCGTCGTGCTGCATACAAAACCGATATCATTCATATTACGCTTTTTGCGGGTTTCGAGCGGCGTACATTCGTTAGGTACCTAATGTTGTAAATTGCCAATCATTCGCTCCATTGATGCTAAATGCTTAATATCAGAGCATTAGTCAGGAAGCTTGGCATTTAATGAAAGGGTAATTGTAACGTGGCCCAAAGCGACTGCTCTATTTTAGAAGCACTATCCCGGCTGCATTCTTCCTGTATCTTTTACTCGCGATAAGATATGCACGCTGGATTAATTACCTTGAAAGAAATTACATGGCAAATCGTTCCAAAGCTTTTGTATAGGTTGGTACGTTGCAACGGGAAATTTAAATATCAATCATTTTATCTACCAGAGTACACAGAGCAGTTATTTTGCACCGCGAAGTCGAAGTTCAAGCGCAGAAGGATGTTTTTTTAGACTTCACGTTCGTCTGCGTTTGACGATTAAAATAAGATGAGATAATGAAGATCTGTCTAGAGTATCAATCCTTCATTATTTCATTTTGATGAAAATATAATCACGTGATCTTCTTCCTAGTTGTCCAATAAAATAAAAAATAGTAATTCTGGCCTATCAACCGTGAAAAAAATCAACATTTTTTTGAAATATAATTCATAATTTTTTTTTCCAAAATCGTAAGAATATCAGGATGGTTTTCGAATGTAAAATTCATCAAATACCAATATCCTGAATGATTATTTTTTTCGAATGTCGAATGTCCAAGAGTTCTCTAATTTTTTCCATTTTCAAGAGAGAATGTTCCCATCTGTATGGTGGTAACACTGAGAGTTGGTAGTGATTTGTTGTTTCTTTAGTGCTCCTGAGGTGAAAGTGTTGTTTTACTAAAATAATATTTTGAAAAATCCTTTTTTTTTTTTTGAAAAAAAAAATCCTCCAATTCTTATGAAAGTATAAAATATTTTAAAATTTTCAATTTTTGAAAAACTATCCAAGTTTATAAAATTCGTAAATTTTTTGGAAACTATTCAGGATATGAAAAAATTGACCAATTTTTGGAAAATTCCTAATTTTTTTTAGAAAATTATTTGATTATTTATTGGAAATTTCTTCAATTTTTAGATGACTGCTCTGACAACATTTTCTGGTAAGAAATCTTTCAATCTTCATTCTCACTCCATCCGAATTACAAAGTCACAATTTCTATGGATTGGGGAAGAAACAGTAATTTTCCATAATGAAATAAAAAATTGAAATTTTTTCATGGTGAGAAATTATGGAATTTGTATTGGAAATGTAGGTACCTATTTTTGCGCGTAAGAAAATTTTGGAAGGGAAAAATTGAAGGGCTTTTCTTCTTCTTTTTTAAAGCGAATTTTTAAAATTTTCCAATCGCAAAAAAACCGGAAAATTTAGGAAAAAATATTGAAGAAAATTCTCAGATATCATGGTGCCTACTTTATAATCTGTAAAAATTTTAGAATTTTTAAACCACCTCCTTCACTTCAGTGATGATAAATATTAAATTCCCAGGGTGCCTAACAAGTCTTCCCGGTCTTTATATTGGCTGAAGGATCCTTCTGGTCTTTCCAAAGTCCTAATATTGAGTAAAAAGTCCTTCCAATTTTAAATTTTGAGACTCACCCACCAAGAGCTAAAATAAATTACTAATAGGTATTTGAAATGTCACCAGTGGCAACTTTGTGTGAGATGATGAAAGATGATGTGAGTGCCTGAAAAAAGTTCAGCTTTTGAATGCTCTTTTCTCCAAAAAATTTTCGATCTCGCTTCGCTCGAGCTCAGTAAATTTACATAATTTTATTTTCAAAATGATGATATGAAACTTCTTCCTTTCCCAACCTAGACAATTGATATTTTCAAGTGAAAAAATTGTCTTTCTCATTTATTGAAAGACTCGGAACAATCTTGATTTGCAATTTTCAAAAAATTTTTGATTTTTTGAAAGGAAATTGGATTTTTTTTGAAAGTCTAAACAAAAAACGAAAAAAAAACACAAATTTTACCTCATGAAAAAATTTTTTAATTCTGGATGCCCTTTTTTTCAAAAAATTTTGCTCTCACTTTTGGTCTAGACTCGCTGAATTTACTTTTTTTTTCAAAATTTTGGTAAAAACTCTTCTCTTCAATCTCAAACAATGAAATATTTTGAAACAGAAAAAATTTGTCATCCTAAAAAAGTTTTATTTTTTATTTATTTATTTATTTTTTTTTTGGGGGGGGGGGGAATCTAAAACCATAATTTTGAAAAAGCCATGCTGAAAGTCCTTCCAAGGTCCTTGTTTTAGGGTTTGAGATTTTGTTAGACACCCTGATTCCGAACAAGTATCGGTAAGAGGTTGGAGTTTTTCTTTGAGGTAGGGGGGGGGGGGGGTAATTACATGAACACAATCATTTTTGATGATTTTCGTCCCGATCGGTTCAAGGAACGTTTTCATCATTTTTTTACCAGGAAAAAACTCTTCTGGAAAATCGTACTTATTTGCATATAACATTTCGCAAATCATCCAAACGCTTTCTAAAAAAAAAATCAACATTGCTGTTCAAACTATCCAATTATCCATATTTATGTTAATGACGAGGTGGGTTTTTAATTTTGTGAAATGATCAAAGGATTTCCTAATCCATCCATTCAACTTTTTTTGCAAAGTTATGTGTATCTTTCATACGCCCCCAAATTTTGGTATTCGAGAAATTTTTCCATCCAGGTTTCACAAAAACATTCAATGACGTAACATTCAATATTACTACCTACGTCATAAAACTCCTTAAATTTCCTCTACTTGAACTTCATAAATATCCCAGTAAACTTTTTTTTTTAAAAAAAGAAACTTTATTCCGCTGTCGGTACCTGATTCGCCAACATTCCACGCCACGTGCAACTTCGACATGAAAACAAGCCTAAATTAGTTGAATGAAATCATTTCCATTTTAAACCACCGAAAAAATTTTGTTTTTCGTTTCTTCTTTGAAACAAAGGGCGACTACACCCGACAACCCTTCGTATTTTTCTCATTTATCCTGTTTACCGGCATCCAACAAAGGCTGAGAAATCTGCTGCTTTATATTTGAAATTAAGAAAGCTCACAAGGTAAAAGCTTCGGGTTACACCAGTAAGCCTCTAAACGAGACGAACGCTTTGTTCTGCAGCGAATTCAACACGGCGAAACTAAATTATAGCTATTTAAGCAAAAGAAATTCTTACTATAGTTTACCAAAGACCGCGGGCAAACGGTAAATTAAAATTTAATTGATATTATTAATATACCCGACTCCGGCTTCAACGTAAATACCAAAGCAAACGAAATAATTTAGATTGTCTGTCCAAGTACTTTTCCTGAAAAAAAAAGTAAAAGAGCAAAATACACCCAAAAGATAACGCCTTATTTAGGTAAATTTTCCAACTTTCTTCAGTCGGTACGCAATATTCTTCAGACGAGCGATAGGGTAAAAAAAAAATTAAAAAAATAAACAAGATAACATTCGCGATGCGGCGCTAAAAGCTTAAATATTTAGCTCATTTCGTATTCCGGTATTGTTTTCTGCGGTACCGTGGTAGTATTTCTTTTAGTAGTGGGAAAAAACCTCTCTTCGGGTACGTTTTATACGTACAGCGAAGAGAGAAATCAATGCTTCGCATGTATACTTTCGGCTGGCATCGAATTTCGACTCGCGTCAAGTGTCAAGTCTTAAGACAGTTGACGTCTGATGGACTTAAACCGCAAATTGTCGTCGGAAAAGGGCACCGTTTCGCATACACTATTTTAACTGCTATCGAATAGTTTTACTTTTAATGAGGCCAATCGACGTCGAAGAAAAAAGCTCAACTTATCCGTAAACAGATTTTAAGAAAAAGCGTACTGTTTTCTGCTGATAATGACGTTGAAAAATACTTATTCGAGAGCTCGAGCCAAAAATTAATTAGAGATTTTACCCTTCATCGAAAAAGTAGGACCATGGAAGGAGGAACGATTCGAAATGTTGTTTTTTTTTTTCACGAGCTACAAACGAAATCACACCGTGTTATATCGAGTGTTTACCCTATAAAACGAGGAAAAAAAACTCTCGACGAATGTTAGACGCTTGGAAAATTGATAAAAAGCTTCAATCGTTAAATTAAAATCCGTTTGATACGCTTTCTAAACATAAACGATGCGCGTTCCGCGTATAAAAATGCCATAAATTTTTTGTCGAGCATTTAAAAAATTTTAACGCTCGTTCGGCCGAGCTTCGTGCATTTTTGTTCGAGCCTTCGGCTACGTGACTTTTATAATTGAACGGGCCTCCGGCTCTTACCGGTAATTAAAGGCAATTCAAACAACAGCTAAGCGAGTAAACATGTAAAATGAAAGATAATTCTAATAGCGTGGATTTTTTTTCCCCCATCAGCCCCATTCGCTTCTCCAAACTGATCCGCAGCAGAGCTTGATTAAAACCGAGTCCAGATGTTCGCCTATATAGTGATAATTTTCCAAAAGTAATGAACCGTTCATCCAATAAAAAGTATTCCACGGTTAGCACGTCTATCCAGAGGCGTGACGGCCGGGGGGGAGGGGTGACACCCCCCCAGAAGATCTCAAGGTTGTAAAAAAGTTGGGATTTTTTCCCAACTAGTCCCAACTTTTCCCAAGTTTGAATAATAATGAATATGAATCTTCCTTCCTCCTATGCCAGGGCTCTGTCCAAGTCCAAGCAATTGAATGTCTTCGACTGAAAAAAATTATCTTTCTCATTTCATCATTTATCAGAAGACTTCGTGACAGTCTTGAATGAAATTTTCAACAAATTTTCGATTTTTTTTAGAAGGAAAGGAGCTTGTCAAGGAACGTTGCTTTTTTTTTAAAGACAAAAAGTAGGACAAAAAAAAACGAATTTTAATGAAAAAATTTCAGCCTTTTAATGCAGTTTTTTCTCAAAAATTTTCGTCCTCTCTTTGCTCGGACTCAATAAATTTAGGTACCGCAATTCTCAAAGTAATGCCTTTCAATGCCCGATAATTATCCAAGTAAATTAAAATTCATGCTTTTTTCACTCTATTTTCTGACTTTCAAAAAAGGCGGCGTTTCTTAATGAGCTTCTCTTCTCACAGGGCACCCAGGGGAGCTCAGGGGACTCGAGCCCCCTCCTTAAGTTCGGAAAGAAGAACTTTTTATTGGAAAAATTGTAGAAATTGCAATAGTAGAAATTTCCTCTTCGAAGTGTATTTTTCAAAAAAATTTCGACCTCGCTTCGCTTGGGCAATGTTTTCATTACTTTATTTTAAAGATTGATAATTTTTCAGTCAATTATTAATTTGTGAGAAAAAATTATTATTGTGAGTGAAAGATTATTTTTAAAAAAATAACTAATTCGATATTTAACCCCTGCTTTCATTTTTTTAAAAATTAAATTCTGAACCCTTCTCTTAATTAATTTCTGGGTACGCCTCTCTTCTTCCAAAAAAGTAAAAAATTTGTTGAAAATTCCATTCAAGATTGTCGCAAAGTGCCCTAATAATTGAAAAGGATAATTTTTTCATTTAATTCAATTTCGGAATTTTTTATAAATAGTAGTAAATTTTAAAGATTTTTTCAGTCATAAGCTATCTTTACTTACTTAATTTCAAATCAACGATATTGAAAAATTTTTAAAAAGAGGTTGTATAATATTTTGAAAATTAGTTGTTTTTTTTTGGGGGGGGGGATAGAAAAAATAGTTGGGAATTTTTCGGGAAATTAGTTAGGAAAATTCGAGTACCCCTCCCCCCAGAACAAATCGCTTCGTCACGCCACTGCGTCTATCTCAATAGGTCATACATACCTGGATAATGAAAAAAAACCATATCGAATCTTTTTTTTCGCTCTTTTCCATTATTCAAATACTTCGCATTCCTTCTCGCAACCGCAGATCTTTTCGTATTCGAAATTATGCCCCTAAACGCCTCAACTGGTATATGTTGGAAACCCAAATGGTAAATAGGAAAATACTCCAATACCACACCTACAGATCTTTATCCGAGTCCAATGCTGCGTTAAATATTAAAAAACGAATAAACGTATTTGAAATGATAGGCCTTGCAGTTTTCTTTCTTTATGTTCTCATTAAGAAGCTTTTAACCTTTCGCGTATCTTTTCATAATCTCTACGAAGGAAAAGGTTGAAATCTCTCCACGTAGTTTTTTCTTTCGCTCGCTTTGGTCGCATTTCGCCTTCACGAGGCTTAACGTTCGACTAAATTAATGGTCTGAACGTATAATTCTAAAACTCGCTAGGTACCAAGTGAAAATATATTGTTGCTAAATGGAAATTCGTAAAAGGGATCACACATGAGATAGCTTTAAATTGGTATTTTACTCGGACTCCAAATGACCGCTAATTTTATACATCTTTTCGACCTCTCCGGCTAAGATATTAAGTGCTGTATGACGCGTGACGTGAGAAAAATCATTTAAAGTCGTCTGGCGGTATTAGGTTTATTTTTTAGTCGACCGAGGTAAAAGATAATCGTGAAATTTATCGGTCGTTGTGGTCGGCGAGGATGGAAAAGTGGTTAGTGAAAGAAAGGATATGATTAGGTGAGCGGTTTTTTGTCTCGGCGGTGAAATTCTTTTTTTATTCTATTGAAATAGTTGTTGGAAAAGACTCGTTGCTGGAAAAGTTGAAGATATTCCCATTTACGGAGCAAAAAACCGTTGAGAGAAGTGGTATAAATACAGGTGGGCCCAACTCCATTCGGAAAGCAAGTACTTGATTTTTTGTAATTATTTTCAAACAATAATTGAATATTTTTTGTGTACCAAGTACCAAGTGTTAATGGGCTAAAATAAATGCGAATATTTTTGGAATTTTTTTCCATCTGTTGAATATAATTTTTATGAGGGAAATTAACTGGATGAATTTGGCGATTTTTTTCTGTGCTGAAATTTTGAATGTTGAATTGTTGATTCGTGATTTTTTACTGATTCAAAATGCAGCTGTCGCTTTCATGTTCAAAAAACCTTGCTCTAAATTTACTGTTCTGAGTTGGAGTGTTTGAATTCCAAACGCTTTTAGCATGGCTTTCGATATTGAAGTATTTTTTATGAACACCTTCTTATTGTCATAAGTCATAGAACTGGTACAAGAAATCAAAATGTATAAATTTTTTTTCACAGTGCAACTGGCGATACCTATTTAAATTTTTTAAAAAATATTCCTACCTAATATTGGAAAAATTTGTTCCACTGAATTTTACGAAATTATTACTCTCTTTTAGGTGGATTATTTTTTCGTTGTTTTTTTTAAAATTACATGATGTAGTTATAGTCGGGAAGTGTTATCTTAGACCCCGAAAATCCATGGTAAAATTTTATTTTTTTTTTCAACATGACATTTATTTATCCCTGTTCAGTTAAACCTGAAATCTGATAGTATTCAAAAAGTTTTCACTTGATATGAAAAGTTTTTTTTTTTAATGTAAGTTTTTTTAAAAAATGGTTTTAGAGTGTAATGTTTTGCTTAAAAGTTGGTAAAAAAATGTTGGTATTTGTTTTTCCTGAAATTTAAAAAATCGGTATCGTGGAAAATCTGTAAAAAAAAAAAATGGTTTTGGTAAGGAAGTGTTTGCACAAAAATACGTAAGGTTGGGACTCTTTCTTAAATCATCATTTTTTTATTTCTCGGAAAGGGAACGGAGTATGTGAAAACATAACTTTTTCGTTTCTTTTTTTTTTAAATGCCGAATTCAGAAAAATGATTGAACTTTTTTTTGCCAAAACACACTTTATTGAATTTTTCTTCAGCTGAAAAAAAAAATGCTTGAAAGAAGAGGAGGTTGATGAGGAAAAAAATCGTCACTGATAATTTCTAAAATATACATTTCAACATCATTTCAGAAAAAAAAAATGTTTCGATCATATTGAAATCATTTTTTGAACATTGGTGGATTTTAGGGTTTGGTCAACAGGGGTGGACTTGAAGTGAGGAAGTGAAATATTTAACACGTCGTTTTGACGTTTTACCGCAATTTCTTACCTTGAAAAGCGACAGTTTGAAAATTTTTCAACTCATTGAAATGACGGCTTCGGCTCAAATCTTTTTTATTTTAGAAAAACGACTAAAAATGATCATTTTTAGGTATGTTTGACCCGTCGTTTCCTGTCGTTTCTTTGAAAAACGACAGTTTGAAAATTTTTCAGCACACTGAAATGACAGCTTCGGCTCCGATCTTTTTTATTTTGGAAAAAAGACGAAAAATGATCATTTTTAGGTATGTTTGACCCGTCGTTTCCTGTCGTTTCTTTGAAAAACGACAGTTTGAAAATTTTTCAACCCACCGAAATGACGGCTTCGGTTCAAATATTTTTTATTTTAGGAAAGCAACTAAAAACGATCGTTTTAAGTATTGACCCGTTGTCTGCCATTTCTTTGAATTTCTTAGCTACCTCTTCTTCTTATCTTTCAAAAGAAAATACAAAGTGATCATCTTCAAATGTCAATTTTGGATAAAAATGTTGATGTGAAACAGTTTTTTTTTTTCACCTAATGTTGTCAAGTTTTTTTAGAAGTTTAAACACCCTTTTCTGACAATCTCCCAGTCATTAAATTTTCAAATAGAAGATTAATGAGATCCACCATCCACCCAGAATATCATTCACTGTTTTGAAGTTGAAATTTTTGGTTGAAAATCCAACTTACTTATAAATAATCTATTTTAAAATTAATAAATATAAAAATAAAATTAACATTGAAATTAAACAATAATATTTTTCAAAAAATCAAAGTTTGAACTGGTAACAATATTATGCTGAATGATTTTCGATATGATTTGTTTTCTCGAAATACTCCAAAAATACTCAATATTTTTTCGAAGTCGCAGATGGAAAAATTGGGTTTGTGACGTATGTAATTTTATTCTTTGAAATGTTTTCCAATTTAGATAAAAATAAGTTTCTACAATCGAAAAAATTTTTGGAAAAACTTTTTTCGTCAGAAGCGCTCAATATAGTTTCGGTTATTTTTTTCTGTTCGCCCAACGGGCACAATTTTTTCAAAAAATATCAAATATTTTATTCATTCTACCGTTTTCTGTAGAGAATTTTTAATCCCTTACCGAAATTCTCGAAAATAATGATTATGAAAGTTTCGCACCAATCAAAAAAATTCAGCCTTTCGTGTTTGACGACTCGATAAATTACTAAAAATTCCGCTTCACTTATATTTCCTGTCTTAATTTCTTACTGTTGTCAGCTGTAGTAAAAATTCTAAAGTTTGGATTAGTTTTGTAATAAACATTCCAATTTCAGATGTTTTAAAAACGTCATGTTGGTGCCTTGTTATTTTGACGTAGATACTAAAAAAATTTCCTTGTTTTGAGGAATTTTCTAATTGGTTCTTTTTTCTTTTTTCTTTTTTTTTTGTTACGAGAGATAAAAGTTACATAATCCGAAAATTTTTCCTCCAACGAAATGAGAAAGTTTATTCATTTAAAAAAAATGTTTGTGGTAATTTGAAACGTTATCAGATTCCTAATGATGAAAGCATATTTGAATGTTTATTTCCAGTTGTAAGTGCAGGCCTAGCCAAGTAGAGAGCTCAGGGGACTCGACCACTCCCTTCGTCTTAAACTCGCCAAAAAGATTTTTCACCATGAAAATATCAAGAGGTGAATTTTTTACTTTTCAAATATAATTTTTCAAGCAATTTTGTTTTTATTTTGAAGCAGAAAAATATTGATGAATTTTGTGCTTTTGATTTTTCACCCAAATATACCTTTTGGTCAAAAATCACCACTAATTCAAAAATGTGGAATACTCTCAAAACCAAAAGTGATTGATTCAGATTTAGAAAGTATCCTTACAATAAATTTTTTCAAAAATCTCAAAATTTTCTATGTATTTTTTTTTTTGTTTAAATTTGTATTGGTATCATTTTCCTGTTTGAAATATCTACTAACCCCCAAAATAACAAATAACTCAATTTTTTAAAATAATTTTTGGAAGCCCCTTTTTTCTCCAATTCAGCCTCTCCATTTTATAATTTCTGACTGTGCTTATGGTTGTAAGTAATGATTAGAAATTGAAAATTCAAAAATGAAATTTTAAAAATTTCATTTTAGTAGATATTTGCGGTGTAAATTTCTACCTTTGTTGTCCCACTTTCCATCAAAAATCCGCCAAGGTACCCATCCCAAGGTCGTACCCGTTCGTCAAAGTTTTAAAACACCACACTTAATTAAAGGTTGTCATTTCAGATCCGGGACACGGAACCAGAACAGGGAAACTCGCTGTTATGAAATGCTAATTCCCAATGTCCGTTCGTCATTTTTTACTCTTCTGTTTGACGCGCGCGAATATTCACAGAAGGTGGAATCCGCCATGCGGGGAACAGCCCAGCTACACGGTGAGTGGAAATATTCAATAATTAATGCCGAACGATATTTCGGAATACGAGTCTCGCTATCGTATATTCGTATTACGATGGATGGTTTAAATCGAGCTTTTCACAAGCGTTTAAATTACTACTCCGGAGCTATGACAGGTCTTGAGTTATTAAAGTTTAAAGTCGAATCTTTTGCCAAAAGCTACCTTTGATAGCGGAGTGCGAGAATACCAGCAGTATATTCGACGATGCTTTCTTTTTATGTAGTTTTGCATAAAGTTGGCAACATTTTTTGTTGCCATTGCTTCGTTCGGGTAGACCGACTGCGATGCTATTCATAATAGAATATTTTACTCTAATGAATGGAGACCGAATGGTTTAAATATTTTAAACATAAAACGTCTCTTTCACGTGCGTTTTGCTAAATATTATTTATGCGAAGTCGTCGCGTCGCCTCGTCCATATTTTCAACGCAGTCCAACCTCCGCAGCAGGAAAACCTAATCGGCATCGAGTTTGTTTATATCGAGTTTTATTCCCGCTTAGAAATGTTTTTAATTTAAATCCGACAGCGTTGCGAAAAAAAAAAATCGAATTTAGAGAACCTACAGCTCGAGCTTCGAACATGTGATGAATGACTTGTTTAGGAGAGAAAAAAAACCACACGTTACGTATTTATCATCGTCTCGCAAACCACCTCATTGTTACTTTAATTTAATTTATTTAAGTATAAACTTTCAAAAACATTCTCGCCAGACCAAAAGTTAACCAAAAGCTATAAAGAAAGACTGGCAGACGAGTCAAAAACCCTGCTACCCGGTACAAATGTTGGCAAAAAGTAAATTATCACGTAGGTGAGCGACTGTGTAAATGGCATTTTAATAGTTTCGCGCACCACCGAACCAAGTTGCTTCGAGTATGTCACCGAATTTCCGCCAAGTGAAAACTACTCCGCGTATAAAAGTATCGCGTACTCGATGTTCCGAGAACGAGCGGCGAAGATACGAATTTTCAATTTTTTTCACTTTTCTTTTATTCTTCTAAATAACGAGTTGATTCAGCGGTTTCGCGCTCGGTTACGAAAACCTAAATTGTAAAACTTTAAATTCGACTTTGGCGGATCGGCTGGCGCTGAAAAATATTTCCAAACGTCGAATTCAGCCCGGAAAATTTATTTGCCTTTCAGCTTCGATTTCAAAGTTCAACGCGAACCGACTTGGGGGATTTTATTCGTCAAATTTTTACGTTTCGTGTGCAGGCTCGATTAGAATGTCATACCCCATGTGTGAAATTCGTACAAGAAATACAAAAGAAGCGTAGGATACATGTGGGCATTTTCTTCTTCGTCTTGTTCGTCGCTGGAGAGATGACCGAACCGAAGTCTTTGTGAAGTTTTTTCTTTCTGTCTTGGAAATGCAAGGAGGGAAAAGAGAAGACGAAAATGAAATCATGGTTAAGAATTCGCTATAAATAAATATTCGTATTAAAAAAAGTTTTACCGAATTGAATGTTAGGAACATGTGTGAAATAATGATTTTCAGCCCTTGTATCATCTCTCCACCTACTTGAAAATATTTCAATGAAACATTGAAATGAATGTGGAGATTTTGATCTTTTGAAAGAGTCTTTTTCCTGAAATTTGACTCACGATATGGCTCATAAATTCAATTCATCATTCATCTTTTCTATTTGAAAATTTATTTCAATTGCCGTTGTACAATTGTGCCTACTCTTAAATATTCAATCTTATCAGTTTTCCGAATTGAAAGTTCAAAATATTTTTCAAAAACATTAAAAAAAATTGTGCACTTGATTTCAGCAGATAATATTCTTTGGGAGAGTGAATCACAAATAATTTTGGGTTCAAATTCATTTTTTAAAAAAAAAACTTACCTACTTAATGAGTATTTGGCGATAATTACGATGGAAATTTGCACTCACCTGAAACAAAAAAAATTAACAATTTGTCGATTAGTTTCTTGCGCTGAATATTTTACAAAATTATAATTACGTATACTGTTTCAGAAAAACTTCCTCATAAGTGTAATTGGAAAATTAAATTTTCAAAATTAGAAATTGAAAAATGAATTTCTTCATTATAGAAAATATCATTATCAGAATTTGGAAAATGTTTCAAATTTCTGAAACCAGGAAAAAAAAAACAAAAAATCAATTTATCCCTGTTCCATTTTGTAGAAAAAAAAAAACGATAATTGAGTAAATGAAAGAGGAAGTGATGAGAGGGAGTGTGAAATTTTCAAACCTCCATTTTCTGACGCTGGACGTAAAAACCTTGGAAATTATACACGCCTCAAAAATTCTCATGAAATCTGGTTCAAAAACAGTCCAATTCTTGCTGAGAAAATCCGTAAATCGTTCGCGAACTAATTTCCAGAAAGTATACGGGAATAATCGATGATGAACGAATCATTCGTGAACGATTTGAATGAACGCGAATTATTCAAAAATAATTTGATCAGTCATTCTAAATCAAACGCCAAATTTTTCATCAAGTCGTTCAAGAAAGATTCGAGTTGAAATGAATGAATCACTCATGGGAAGATTTTTGTTTTCGAAAGATTCAAGATTCAATCATGAACGATTTCATTTGATTCGGGTGAATCATTCACGAAAGAATTGATCGAATATTCGTTTTCCGACATTTGGAACGGTTACGAATGAATCTTTGGAAATAATTTTAATTAAATCGAGTCGTTCGTGAACGATTCGTTTAAGAACGAATTCCCAATACATTTCAAGAGATAGCTTTATATTATTAATTTTCCGTGATCTGAACAAATAAAATTCGTTCGTGAACGATTTCATCAGATACAACTGAATCATTTGAAAATGTATTGATGAAAGATACGAATAGTTCGTTCACGAACGACATTACCTGATTAGGTGAATCATCGAGATTATAAGTCACTCTGAAATGAAAATTTTGAATCAGATTGGTCAAAAAATTATTCGTTTGGTGGGAGTGAATCATTTGTTAATTATTTGTTCATGTCTGATTTATTCAAGAACGATTTGATCCAAAATCAGTTGATTATAGACGATTTGATCAAGCTTGAGTTGTTCACGAACGATTCGATTGATTATGGGTTGTTCAAGAACAATTTGATCAAATTGGCCGTTCACAAATAATTTAATCGAGAACGGTCGTTCACGAACGATTCGATCAATTATGGGTCGTTTACGAATGATTTGATCAGTTATGGATCGTTCACGAATGATTTGATCAATTATGGGTTGTTCATGAAAGATTTGATTAAATTGGTCGTTCACGAATGATTCGATCAATTATGGATCATTCAAGAACGATTTGACCCAACATGGTCGTTCACCAACGATTTTGATTTGGTTAAATTTGGTCTTTCACGAACGATTCGATCAATTGTGCGTCGTTCATGAACGATTTGATCAAATTGGTCGTTCACGAATGATTTGATCGAAATGGTCGTTCGCGAACGATTTGATCAAAGTGGTCGTTCACGAACGATTTGATCGAATAAAAATGAACAGTTTGCGAATAATTCAATGAACCATGTGTTATTTTGATTTTTTTTTTACAAAACTTGATTCCATTACAAACAATTTATTCAACTTGGCGAATCATTTGTGAACGATTGAACAATTTTGCTGAACAAGATTTGAAACTTTTAACAAAAATTATTTTATACCTGTTATCAGGTGATTCTAATAGCCACAAAGGTCGAAGCTGAACCGGTGCGAATGGAACGGCAAAAGTAGAGATATACCCCCTTTCTCCTCATAGATGTAAAATTATTGCAGTTTTCACTCGAAGAAATTCAAATTTCAGCCAAAAAGTTTTCAATAGTAATGACTTTCTTTAGGGACATTTTTTTTCCTATTTTAAAAAAATTGAAGAATAATTGATCAGAAAAACTTCTATTTTAATAACAAATTTATTAGGATTTTACTTCTTCAATGATGCAATTCAGAATTTGCCCATAATTCCATAATTTTCAAAAATTGAATAGGTATGTATAGGTACTTTTTTTTCTGCAAAATTGTTTTCAATTTTAATTATTTTCACATCCGCCTTTTCAAAACTGCATTACAAAACATGAATTTTTATTGCCACAATATGACTTTTGATTTGTGTTTTTTAAAATCAGTGACCCCCCCCCCCATCACACTAAAAAAATAAAACACTCATCGCAGATTTTACGTTTCGTCGAATAACACACCACCCTGTCTTAATTCGTACCACAGCTTACATTCGAAAAATGAACAACGGAGACGTGCTCAGATCACCTTTGAATTTCAAACGAAACCTGGAAGCCGGCTCCACAGTTGATATTTTTTAACTAATTTCACCATCGCTTTGTCGGCGTTTACAAGAGTACCTCGTTATTTTGTAAATTCCGCCCCGGGCTTGTTATTCAAGTCAAAATAAGAGAAAAAATATTCAACAAGCGTTTCCCAACTTTGATATTATTCGCGACGCTTAATTTTGCAAACAAGTCCCGTACCGCTGAAGGTGATTCGATGAAGATTTTAACATTTCGTCGGCAAGCGGCACGGTGGCCAAATTGTTGGCTCGTTTACGCTCTACGTAGCTCCCTTGATGGTCTAAAGTGTGCGAAATAAAAAAATTTCTTATGGCGCCGCTGCCATGTAAACAAGCTAAGGCAATATAGCAGTTTGACAGGATAAAAGAATCTCATTCAAAGCAAAACTTCTGGGTAATTGAAATTTCATCGATGGATTCTCAGTAAGGCGTCTTTACTTTGTACAAACTGTTTTCGGGTGTATAAATAGTTGCGGTTACTAAATTAAACCGCGATAGCAATACCGTTCGGATAAGCGAGCTGCAAAATGCTGAACACCAACCGCCGAGCAGCCAAGTGTTATAGAAATTTATCAAATCTCAGCAGACGAGTTGTAAAAAAAACAGCTTTTACGTACGTTTTCGTCCAACGTTTTTATTGTTTATATTCGGATTATCCGTCTAAATTCAGTCTCTCTCGCCTGCCTCGATTTATACCACGCAGACACCTGTTAATAAATTTCATTAAATTAATATAAAACGGCGTCGCTGACTCGTGGAAAAGCGAACGAGAACGCGAGAACATGGTGGTAAAAATCATCGAAACGAAATCTTTACACCGGTCGCAGCATTTGGCGTCGTCGACGTCGTCGTAGTCGTCGGTGGATATAAAATATGCTAAACTTTGCGAAACAGAATTGTTGTACTTTTGTACTCGTGCGTGTTCGGAATTCATTTCCGAGTAATTTAAATACGTGACGCGGAGCTGAATGGTTAGTTTTTTGCGCGACGACGACTACGACGAATAGTGCTTTTTTTTTCTGTTTCTTCTTCTTGTTCTTCTCTCTATTTACACATCGCAATGGTTACGCACCAGTTCGACAAATGTTGACCGTTGTGTTTTGCGGGCTTTTTGAATTAAGCTTTGCACTGAAATTTATTACTTCCGCCGACATGCATAAGGACGCAGACGCCTTCGTCATTTTATTGCTCCGTTCTCTCGTGCTCTGTGTACTTTTTCAGTCAACTTTACCAGAGCGAGGATCTAGCGTGCGGAATATGTTTCGAGTTTATATTTTAATTGGTTATTTGTACCGCAGGCGATGTTCTCCCTGGTAGCAGATCGTTCGAAAAATCGCCCAGTGAGAATCGTTTCAGTTATGATTGGCGATGACGATGAGTTCAAAATATAAGTGCTGATTATTGGCTGGTTAATTAATTCTTTAGGATTTATTCCGGAATCGGAGTGGAAATAGGGGCTGATTTTTGGATTTATTGAAAGAAAATTGCTAAAAGATATTAGTTATCCCCTATATTGAGAGAAAGAAGGGAGAGTACCAGGGGAAAAAGGCTGAATTAAAAAATAATTATGGGTGACACACGTAGTAAATACAGAGGGTCAAACTTTTTTCCGACAAATGGTATATTGACAGAAAAACGCTCAGAATTTTTTCAAATTAAGAATGAAAGTTGATAAAATATTGCCCGAGCGCAGCGAGGGCAAAATTTTTTGAAAAACCGCACCTAAAAAAAGCAATAAAATGCAAAAAAACGGCTATGGGGGGGGCTGGGCTACAAAAAAATTTGTTCAAAAAAAAATTCTAAAAAAATGAACCAACCGAGGGAATGGATAACCCGTTTAAAACTGAAAAAATTTGTTATGTACACTTTTTGTCTAACATCGAAAATGAAGGGGCCAAGGGTCGCGCAAAATTTGGAAAACTTGAAACAATTTTGAAGCCCATTCATTTTGAGTGAGAAAAAAGTGTACATAATAATTTTTTTCAGTTTTCAACGTACTATCCATTCCCATGGCCAAAAAATTTTTTACATGATTTTTTTTAGAACCTGCATATGCCCCTTTAATTATCAAAATAGGCAACATGTTCATCTCAAGTTTTTTTTTTAGTGGTATCCGGTTGTATTCAAAAATAAAGTTTAAACGTCCTTTCCTGGAACACCCTTGAATATTTGATGAAATGCATTTTTTTTGGACTTGAAAAAAATGAAGATTAGCATGGAAGGTGAAATTTAAATATCTTGGAGACAATACTCGCATGTCTCTAGACCAGTTGCAAGGCCCTTGGCAAAAAAAAAAAAACGAAAATAGATTAAGGCTTCTCAGTGACTCCTACATCCAAAATTTCAGCTCACTGGGTCATTCAGTTTAAGCTGTAGGCTCGAAAATGTAAATTTATGAAATAAAAAACTACAAATAATGTGAACTTTTGAGAATCTATTCTGAAAAGGGCCTAAAAGGGTCTCTAAGAATGATTTTTTTTACTATTAATAACAGGGGCACTAATCGACCCAACCTATAGAAAATTTTGAGGTCCCTGATCACAGGAAAGTTTCATTTTGAATCTTCAAAAACATTTGAAATGAGTTAAGAAATTGAAATTTGAATAAATTATGGTAAAAATCCTAATTTTTTCTCAATATGGGTCAATTCTAAGGCACCTTCTAAAATGGATCCACTCGAAATTTTGGGGTTAGGGGCCAGAAATGGTAAAATGCACCTTGATAACATCTAAAATTTCATCTCTCCAGACAATTAGGTATATATTTTTTTGGACCAAGGCTGGGCAGAATTTTTGAAAATATCGAGGAAATACACGTTTTAAAACTTGAACCGGAATAAACATGAGCTATGAAGCTGAAATTTTTAAGCATATTAAAAACAATGGAAATACGTATCACTCGTAAAAAAATTGGATTTTTTAAAAACATTTTGGACCATTAGTAATTTTCAATTTGGACCGTTTAAACCGTTGTGGTAGAAATTTTGCCTCTACAAAAAAATCCTATTTTCAAAATTTCAGCTCATTTCATCTTCAAGACTCGTCGTTACCCTGACCCTATTTATTTTAAAACAGTACACCTAACATTATGATCTCCATTTTTTTTTTCAAAAATTCCGCAAAAACAGAATTTCAAAAAATTAAGCTAGAATTTTTAATTTTTTTTAATGTTGAAAAATCAGGCAGTTTCTTAATGACTTTTTTTTTTACTTTGAAGTTGTTAATGAATGTTAATTTGATCTTTTACCACCTCGAAAAAAGAAAAAAAAATCCCTTTTTCGTTAACAACATTTTCATTGTGAGAAAAAACGAGCGTTTGGTTTAAAAAAATGAACTCTTGAGCACTTTTTTTCTTAATATCGTGTTATTTTTGGTGAACCTACCTACATTTTAAATATTTTCCATCGGAATTTTCAATTAATATTTAAGATTTTTAATTACTGCGAACAAAGGTTATAATTTACCTTCTCTTTCATTTTTTGAAGGGAAAAAATGTCTATGAATTTGAAAACGTTTGATGTGATTTAAGTGCTGAAAAGTTAATAACGGTTCGATTATTTTCGCATAATTTGTGTTGCTTTACCTTTACGTTTTGGTATACTTTCGTATTATTCGTCTCACTCGAGTCCTAATTCTTTTCGATTACGTTTTACGTCAAATGAGAAAGGAAGAAGTGAAAATTTTACTGTTTCGAGAAGTAAATTTCTTCTACTTACACTTTTTACTTTTTTTTTAAAAAAAAAAATTGAAACTTGAAAAAATTGAAACAATTGGATTTGTAACCTTGAGAAATAATTTATAAGAATTGCGGAAATTTGAAAATATGGAGAAAATTTTCGACTTGTAAAAATTCTAAAAAATAGGTGATTTGGTTGGAAAATTTATTGATTACGAAAATAAAAATATTGAATTAAAAAAAAAAACGAAAATATTTGAAACTCGAAAACATTGGAGAAAGCTGATATTTTGAAGCAATAATTTGTGGACATCTGAAAACTTGAAAACGATTAAATTTTAATGAAACCCAACTTGTAAACTTCGAAAATATTTGAAAATTTGGGGGGAAAAATTTAGAATTGAAATCAATTTAGCCTTGACTGACATTAAAAATATATTTTACCAAATTCGCAATTGAAAAAAATTTTCAGGAAATTAAATTTGGGTTTCAAATAGAGCAAAACGCACTGCACAGACTCGCCTCTGTATTATAATACAAAAAATTCCTATCAGAAAAACTTCAATTCAAATCTACATCAAAAATTACTGCCCAATTTTCATAAATAACTCGAGTAGATATGGAATTTTTTATTTAGAGGTATGACCCCCCTTTTTTTGGTAATTTTTGTTTCAAGCTTGAAAACGTCGCGTCATTTATTTTAAAAAAATCTTTAAAATTTTCATTCCAATTTAATTTTTTACTCCTCTACTAAGCCAAAACTTCGGTTCATTCCCGATGTTGCCAACTTTTCGCCTTTAAATCCAGCTTCTACACAATGGATTACGATTTCTTCGGCATTACGTAAACCGAGTTGCATATTCAGTGCCTTGAAACAATCGAGCTATCTCCTCAATTCCGAAACATTTTTGTTTTATGGCTCAATTCATTGAGTAGTTCAGCTGCCTTTAAAGGCTTATCACGTCTGGCATCGGTTCCACAATTGAAAAGAAAATCTCGCTCGGTCTGACATTTTGGCTTATTTCAACCAAACTGGAATTTTTTTAATCTCGATCTCGGCGATAATTTTCGTACGCCGAAATTTCTCGATTTATGTCTTTTGGTTGAAAAATTTTCGACACGTGTGGTTCTAGGTGTACTTTTGATTCGATCTACAATGGTAAAGTTTATATGTACCTACGTTTAAATTCGGGAGTATAAATGCGAGTACTTCTGGCTCTGCGGTTGTATCGTACATACCTATCTCGAAACAAACACACATTGCGAATGTGGATGTGAAATTGAAAAAATTTCTATACGTACGTTCGAATTACTCCGCTCAGTACCTCTAACTCTTTCGGTATAATGGATAAAGCATCGTGTCGATAAATTCGACGAAATTTTTCAAATGCTTCGATAAAGCTAAAAGGGATACCGAAACGTAGTGTGGTTCGGTATGTGGTATGCATCCAGCTACACTAATACACGTTAAGCGAATAAAATTGAATATATTTTCGTGCACGATTTAAGCTTTCAATTTTCTTTGTAAAAATATCAAATTGCAGCAGACGAGTTATGCTGATAGTCGAATTGAAAAGGACCATTGGTGGGAGGGGCATGGAGCACGCTGGCGCGCCAATTTAAATCACTCCAAGTTCCACAGACTGCTCGTAAAGATAAAGATTAAATTAACTCTATCGAATTCTTGTTCCGCTGTAAAAAATGTTTAAAAGTAATTTCTATTCGCTAAATTGACGAATACCACTTACTCGAGATACGGTACGTACTTTTTTACACCACCTAAAGATTAAAACCTTTTCTGTGCTTAGAAGGCGGGTCTCTTCGTAGCTCGTAATGTTTCCTTGGTGCATTGATAACCTTATTCGGGTATTATAAAGGATCATATTCGGGATATGTGTCTTTATTATAGAGACTTTATATCGGTGACAAGTTCGTTATACCGCCGGAGCTTAGCAGATTTATATTTTAAAAGCCAACACGGCCGCGGTAATGAATCAAGAACCATTAAAGTAGCCTTATATGGCTTCTTTTATGCTACTCTTAATGGTATTTGCAACTGCGGACGAAATTATCAATTGATCATTTGGGAATAATTTCGAATTGTTTAATGTCTCGTAGATTATCTTTTAATTCTCATACTTACGGGCGTATTCGAAATCGAGAACCCTCTTAAGCTAATGACGAATTTAATATGGAAATTCGAAACAAACTCTGGCGATATTTTTTCCCTCCCTTGGGCTACTCGAATTCATCAAATTATCGGATTTTCGATTTTTTCCAGCGTGTTCGTATGAAGGAAAAATATTAAAGAAACGAAAACACAAAAGGAATTTTCCATTTCTCTTTTTTTTTCACTACATTATCGTCTTTTTTTTATATATACGAACCAAAATAACTGGAAAATGGTTTTCATTGTAGTATTTATGGAGTTTCTGTCCCAGCCAGTCATAATACCCGGCACTACATACAAATAACCGTAGCACCAGTCTGCCGGTGTAATTTTTTTTTCCTCTATCCGTATACCCGGCCCGTCCGTCTTTTCGCTCCGCTCGCTGCGTTCTTTATGTGAAATAGTGTGTTTCTATCTATCGCTGCTGGAATGCGAGTCCATAATAACAATAGCCATCATTAAAATTCCTTCGCCGATGTTACATTCTGTTTTCGTAATAAATGCCATAATCAGCGTTTGCAAGTTTGACAGATTTTTTTTGCGCTTTTGTCCGCCGTGATGGTTGGAGGTGGTCGAAACTGGGCGATCTTTATGCGATATCGTAAGAACGCGGAATTTACTCGCGGTTCGTCGATTTGACGAGTGTGGTTTGAAGTTTACCGGAAGTTTTTTACTAAGTAGGTTAGAGGAGGCCTGGATGTACTGTACGAGTAGAAGAGGTTTTATGTATTTTTTTCGAATGGAATGTCGGTTTGAGTACATGACGATGCTCGGTTTGGTGTGGAAGTTGTGAGATCTCAGTTTGGCCGATTCGAAATGTTTTTGAAATGATTCGGTCGATCGAGGTTTTGGACTGGAAATTCCATTGCAATTTTAAATTTTAATGACAAATTTTTCAAATCAAAATGGAAAAACTATATTGCTTTTTTTAGACGAGTCGATCAAAAATATCCTAGATTTTGAAAAAATTTTCAGTCTCATAGTCTAACGAGAAACTCAACAAAAAGAGCTCGAAGTGGGATTATTTTTGAATAAAAAAAACTGTTTGGATGGTAGCACTTTCTGCAGGGGCGTGCAGAAGGTCAAAACTTACTGGGGCGAGATCATGACAAACCCACCCACCCACCCCCCCGACTGCCCACCCCTCACTGGACACCCCCCCAAAAAAAATCGCTGACTTTTTTTAAAACATTCCAAAGAAGCTTTTGTAGGCCCCTTTTTTCAAACCATTTTTTCTAGCCGTGTGCAGTACTCGAATAAACTTGGGAAAGGATCTGAAGTGACATTTGGAAACGAGAAGGGATTTTTTTCTTTGGATTAAATTATAATGGAATAAAAAATTTTGAAAATATTTGGGTGTAAATTTTAGGACGAAGTTTTAAAAATTAAACTTCTATACAATAGGTGATTATTTTGCTCATTTTTCATGTTTTTTAAAATCTGTGATTTTTCACTGACATTTCAGTCAAAATTACCCATTGATGTTTCTGACAAATTAAAATTGAAAAAGAGTGATTTTTGACTGAAAGGTGAGTGAAAAATCATTATTTTATGATATAAGATGATAGGTAAACGTACACACAAATGGTAAACGTATATATTGTGAAACGAACAGATAATAATACAATACTGAGACTAAACTCGCTAAGAACCTATTATGAGTACATCGAGTACAGATAACGATAATGTAGGTAGGGATGCAAGACTCTACAAGCATCCCCCCTTTTAAAAAAAATCCTTAAATCTATTGGTAACTATGTCTTAAAATTAAAGAAGTTGAAATATAAAATTGATTAAAATTGATGAAACTTGCTCAATACCCTTCCTTGATTTTGTGAAATACCATTACCAGAACCCCCAGCCACAAGGGGAGGAGGAATGGGAATTTCAGCTGGATCAATAGTAGGAGAAGGAGGAAGAGGCACATCAGCCAGATTAATAGGAGGAGCTTTTCGAGGTATATGAATTGTACATACACAATAACTTTAAATTGTACCCAGGTTATGTTTAACTTGCGTACAAATTTACCTTGCTCATCATGCGCAATTTCAAATCATATGCAGGTTAACTTGCATACAAATTTACCTTGCACATCATACGCAATAACTTTAAATTGTACGCAGGTTATGTTTAACTTGCGTACAAATTTACCTTGCGCATTATACGCAATAACTTTAAATTGTACGCAGGTTATGTTTAACTTGCGTACAAATTTACCTTGCGCATCATACGCAATAACTTTAAATTGTACGCAGGTTATGTTTAACTTGCGTACAAATTTACCTTGCGCATCATACGCAATAACTTTAAATTGTACGCAGGTTATGTACCTGCGTACAATTTTACCTTGCGCATCATACGCAATAACTTTAAATTGTACGCAGGTTATGTACCTGCGTACAAATTTACCTTGCGCATCATACACAATAACTTTAAATTGTACGCAGGTTATGTACCTGCGTACAAATTTACCTTGCACATCATACACAATAATTTTAAATTGTACGCAGGTTATGTTTAACTTGCGTACAAATTTACCTTGCACATCATACGCAATAACTTTAAATTGTGAGCAGGTTATGTTTAACTTGCGTACAAATTTACCTTGCGCACCACACCCAATAACTTTAAATTGTACGCTGGTTATGTTTAACTTGTGTACAAATTTACCTTGCGCAACATGCGCAATACTTTCAAATTGTACTCAGGTTATGTACCTGCGTACAAATTTACCTTGCGCATCATACGCAATAACTTTAAATTGTACGCAGGTTATGTTTAACTTGCGTACAAATTTACCTTGCGCATTATACGCAATAACTTTAAATTGTACGCAGGTTATGTTTAACTTGCGTACAAATTTACCTTGCGCATCATACGCAATAACTTTAAATTGTACGCAGGTTATGTTTAACTTGTGTACAAATTTACCTTGCACATCATACCCAATAACTTTAAATTGTACGCAGGTTATGTTTAACTTGCGTACAAGTTTACCTTGCACATCATACGCAATAACTTTAAATTGTACGCAGGTTATGTTTAACTTGCGTACAAATTTACCTTGCGCATCATACGCAATAACTTTAAATTATACGCAGGTTATGTTTAACTTGAGTACAAATTTACCTTGCGCATCATACGCAATAACTTTAAATTGTACGCAGGTTATGTACCTGCGTACAATTTTACCTCGCGCATCATACGCAATAACTTATAATTGTACGCAGGTTATGTACCTGCGTACAAATTTACCTTGCGCATCATACACAATAACTTTAATTTGTACGCAGGTTATGTTGAACTTGCGTACAAATTTACCTTGCGCATAATACGCAATAACTTTAAATTGTACGCAGGTTATGTACCTGCGTACAAATTTACCTTGCGCATCATACGCAATAACTTTAAATTGTACGCAGGTTATGTACCTGCGTACAAATTTACCTTGCGCATCATACACAATAACTTTAAATGGTACGCAGGTTATGTTTAACCTGCGTACAAATTTACCTTGCGCAACATGCACAATAATTTCAAAATGTACGTAGGTTATGTACCTGCGTACAAATTTACCTTGCGCATCATACGCAATAACTTTAAATTGTACGCAGATCATACGCAATAACTTTAAATTGTACGCAGGTTATGTACCTGCGTACAAATTTACCTTGCGCATCATACGCAATAACTTTAAATTGTACGCAGGTTATGTACCTGCGTACAAATTTACCTTGCGCATCATACACAATAACTTTAAATTGTACGCAGGTTATGTTTAACTTGCGTACAAATTTACCTTGCGCATCATGCGCAATAATTTCAAATCGTACGCAGGTTAACTTGTGTACAAATTTACCTTGCACATCATACGCAATAACTTTAAATTGTGAGCAGGTTATGTTTAACTTGCGTACAAATTTACCTTGCGCACCACACGCAATAACTTTAAATTGTACGCTGGTTATGTTTAACTTGCCCAGGGAAAAGTCATCAGGTCTGATCAGGCCTGAAAAATGGCCGCTCATGAGCAGGTATGATCATACCTGATCAGACCTGATCAGGCATGAACAGGACAAAAAAAATTAAGGGTTTTAGGTATGATCAGACCTGATCAGACCTGATCAGACCTGAGCAGGCATGAGCAAGACTATTATACGCCAGGCCTGCTCAGGTCTGATCAATCGCGGCCATTTTTCTTTCCTGATCAGGACTGATCAGAGCTATTTAGTCATGCTCAGACCTGATCAGACCTGATGACTTTTCCCTGGGTTGTGTACAAATTTACCTTGTTTTTGGATATCTCAATTTTTGAAATTTTCGGAATTTTGGGGTTTAAAATTTTTTTTGAAAATTGAAAAACTCAAAAATTTGAAAAATTTGAAAATTTTTTAGTGGGTGATGAGATCATATTTTTTGAAGGGAATGATGTTTTTTACGAATCAATTTTTGCGCCCCGGAAATTTTAAGTAACCCTGTAACTTAGTTGTTTATTTTTATCAAATGAAGATTCTGAAGAATAATTAACTTAGATGTACTTCAGTCCAATTTTTCTTCATTTCAATTTCAAATTTTTCGTGTTGTGGTAATTTTTTACCCTAGATGAAAATTTTGAATTAAATTGTGAAATATGATGATTACCATTGGTGTGGAAATAGATACCTCTAAAAATCAGAAATATTTATATTTGAATAGCAAAGGAAAATTTGACGCTCTAAGAGGATCCCTTCTCAATGAGAACAACCCTCAGCACATATCCTTTTTTCTGCTGAAATTCCCTCCGAAAAACACTCCACCCTCTTCACCTTTCAAATATCCTCGTTCATGCCAGTACGAAAAATTCATTAACAAATCCACACCCGAATGATTCTGCACTTCTATCCAACCATGCTACCAGCCTCGACGGTGAAAAAAAAAAGACCAACATTTCCGGCTATTTATTAATTGCATCGGCCAAACGAAACAGAAACCTAGCGAAGAAAACAAAAGTCACTTGGAAGGTTTTTTCAACGTTAAGCTGCGCGAACAAACGACCAACTTTAAAAATTTATTACCCACCGAAAGCACGAGTTATCTGTGGCGACATCGGCCATTAACGTTCTTTTCGATTTGTATAAACAACGCAATTGAACGCGACCAAAGAGATCCTGCAGGTTTTCCAACCGGCTTACAGTCGTGTACTTGTTGTAAACTTTTGACAATTCACGAAACGAAACCGTGTGGTCGTTTATACCCGAGTACGATGTACTTTAAAGCAAGTAGGTGGAGCCGGGATCTGAAGAATTGTGATTTATAATAAGCGTAATACCACGTGCTCGCCGATCTCCAGTATACCAATAATAATTAGCTTTTGCACCGAAAATCGAGAAGCTATTTTTTTCGTTCCGAATAAACGACTCGTCGTGGGCAACGTTGAAAAAAACCCCTACACAAGTCATTAAAATCTATAAATTATCGAACGTCAGCGCCTCATCCGTTGGAGTCTGAGAAATAGCACTCGTAACGAGTGCGAAAGAAAGGCGAAAAATTGTAAGGTACGAGAAAAAAAGAACACAATTATGATTCAAACGCAGAAAAAAAAGAATAAAAGTTTCGCCGTGATTTTTGTGCCGAGAAACATTCAAAGGGGAAATTTTTTCATAAATTATTTTCGCTTCCAGCAAAGAAACGTCACCTTTGCGTCGTTCAAAATGAAATCTTGAATTATACGAAAAATCGTAGTCGCGTCGATGAAATTCTTTCTCATCTACCTGCCTTTTTAAATTACCAAAATTGTGGAAAAACATTTAGCCTTTGTGTAGGGTCGGCCTGTTTACGATTGTAAAACAAACTTTTAATGGTTGGCAATCGGCCCGAAACAAAAAACCGTTCTCATTATCGGATATACACGTCGCTAATACGGTATCGGCGTTCCATCGTTGCTACCTCTACGTGCTGGTTGATTGTTTAAAAATCTACCGGTGTATCGAGACAGCACCGTTGCCCGGACCATCTCTCGTTCGGTTTTCATCCACCTAGATAACATTTTACGCGAACCTTTGCCGATCTTAATCCGGCCACAATTCAAGAAATTACAAGTCATTCAAGCCGATTCCGTGCACTAGGATGGCGGCTGCTGCTGGTGAATCAGCAGCTAGTGTAATTTCACGCTTCACCGACTTGTCGACTCACTTACGTTTATTCCCATATACGGCTGGATGTGCCTTATACGCCAACGTATGGGGTATGGGATTCTCTTGCTCGTTGCGTAATCAAGCATTCGAGATAAATTACCGGATTTCTTTATACTTCCAGTATTATACTCCGGTTCACGTAGGTATTAATACGTTGTTGTACCTACGATGGTAGAATCGTACAATAAAGAGTGCATTAGCTCGGTTCGTCTGCTGCGTCGAATATTACTTTAATGAAGATGTAATCGTCGCCAACGTCTCGAGATGAACTCCCGAACACCTCGAATAAAGCTTTTAACAACGCCATAGGCATAGCATTGATTTCAGGGAGGTGGATATCCAGACTTCTTAAGCCAGCAAATATAGGTCGAATTCAGCTGAATTCATGAGATGGTTCAGAATAAAGGTCTACTTAGATATTGTAGATAAGAAAATTGGGAAAAATGAAAACAGCGGAGATGAATGTTTCGAAGAAAAGGCGATCATCGGTGTGACTGCAGGGTGTGTCGAGTGTGCCTATGCCTTGGCACACCCTACTTTTCCCGGGGTTTTCAATTCTTCGCTCCCCATGTACTTACACTTTTAGAAAAAACGGGTAACGAATCAAATAATGGAAATTTTGTGTAGTTTTCGGATAATTTGACGAATTTAAAATATGAAAAAATGGTTGTTTTGGTCGAGGAGTTGGCTCAATTTTTTTCAAACATTTTTTCAACTCCAGATTGTCAATTTTCTCCTAAATTTTCTTAATTTAAATTCTGTAGCTGTACCTAAACGTTTCTACAGATGAAATGAGAATTTTTCAAAAAATTTCCCAGCTCTCAAATGTTTTAGCCTCACATCGAAAAAAAAGTCATTTTCATATACGCACGTTGAAAATTTTCATGGAAAACGATATATAAACAGTTTAAAGGAAGTTTTTTTTCAGTCAAAACCGATCTTTACTAAATTTAAAAATTGGAAAAATTTTGTCAAGTTTGAAGATTTGTGAAAAAAAATTATAAAATTTTATAAAAATAATTGAGGTTTTTTGAGAAAATATGGAAAATAGTTGAGTTTTTTTTAGCAAACTTAGTTGGGAAAATTTGAGGTACACTCCTCTCCTCAAGTTTTTGGCAATCAGAAAACCAATTTTTCCAAAGCTTCGCTCTCGCTTAGCTCGGGCATGAGCACAATTTTATAAAAATACTTTTGAGTAGGTATTTCAAGTTATCATATTATACCAGTAGCGTCAGAAAGTGTGGTACAAGAGCAAGAGCAGGGTGTCTAACAGGTCCTGTTGGTCCTGTTTTGGAGCTTTTCCAGTAAAAAGTCCTGTTTTGTAACAATTTTGAGATCTCACCCGTCAAGATACTAGATGTCTAAAGAATTTTCAACTTTTGAATGGTTTTTTTTTTTTCAAAAATTTTCGCCTTTGCTTCGCTCGGGCTCAGTAAATTTGCATACTTACTTTTGTTTTCAAACTTATAGCACCTATGAAAATTCTTTCTTTCCAGCTTAGATAATTGATATTTCAAAGTAAAAAATGGTCCTAATAATTTATTAAGGAATCTCGTAACGCTTTTGATTGCAATTTTCAGAAATGTTTCGTTTTTTTTTTTTTTGAAAGCCAAAAACACGGAAAAAGCACAAATTTTACCTAATAAAAATTTTAATGTTCTGGATACCCCTTTTTTCAAAAATTTTCACCCTCGCTTCGCTCGGGTTCAGTGAATTTACATATTTTTCTTATAACAGGAGCAAGTGCTACTTTTCCTCTCTCTCGTGAAACGCTTGACTGTTTAAATTCACGCTTTTCTTCTTCGATAAGAAAAAATATCGTTCAGAACTAAAAGAAAAAGCAATTTTTGACTCGTGAAAATCTGTTTTTCTTCCCTCGTGAAATAAACTATTTCCTTTCCGAAATTACTGTAAAAACTCTTTTCTTCCATTTCTACCGATTGAATATTTTGAAACTGGAAAAATTTGTTCCTCTAAAATGAGTTTTTGATTCTAATATAATTCATACAATCATTGAAGAAAAATCATGGGTTACTTTTTCAAAAATTGTTTTAATTTTTATTTCTTTTTTTTGGGGGGGGGGGGTAAAAATTTAGTAGTAAAACCGATTTTTAAAAAGTCCTGTTGAAGGTCCTGCTAAGGTCCTGTTTTGGGGTTTTGAAGGTTTGTTAGATACCCTGAAGAGGCGCATTGCGCTCCCCTCAATTTTATCAGATGGGAATTTTGAATTTTCAAACTATAGTTTTAGCACACCCTACTCAGAAGCCTCAGTCACGCCTATGTTGAAATCTGCATCTATTTGTATTACCTATTTTTTCATAGAAACATTTATTAGCAATAATGTCTTTCAAGGATTTTTTTCAAAATGTCATTACTACCTACACATGTAGTTGAAGAAGACAGCGAGGATGAGGAATTGAGTCCGATGGCGTTGATAACCTAAACTGGCTGTATTATTTCCATAAATAGAAATTTTTTCAAAAATAAGTACTTACTCAATTTCCTTTTCAATTAAGTATTTTGATAAATTATGAAAACAGATAATCATTTTTTCGTGATTGCGATTCTCTACCGAATGTAAAAATTAAAGACCTACTTTGAATTATTTTGAAAATTGGCAGCCAAAAAAAACAATTTTCAATCTTAAAAAATAAAAAAATACTTAGATGAAAATATCGAGTATTAAAATGAGAATTAATATGAAAATTAAAATGTTCGATTGAAACATTTGAAAATTCCACGTCTATAGCTCGAAGGGATTATCAAAATGTATTCGATTTACTTCATCTCTACAGCCACTCCAATTAATAAAATATTAATTTTTTCATCTCCAAAGGCCAATCTTCGTTTCAGCTCCAGTTCCTTTCGAAGGTCACTTTTTAAATACAGGAAGTCGCCCCGAATAAATTCACCAATCTATTTTTTTTCACTTAACGGCGAAACATCGTAAAAATACGGTCGGCTGGCGGGTTCCGAGGCGACTTTTACTCTTATCACAACATTCCTCTTTTGTTATACACGTGAAGACATCGAACACGATATCCGAACGCGGCGATAATTCTTCTGCTAATTCTTAAATCCGCACGTAAAATCCTATTTGATAAAAGCTCTACGCCCCTAGAAGAAGAACTACCGTAACTACAGCGATGAGAGTCAAAGAAGAGAAAAAAAAAGTCGAACAAATACACCATTTTTCAATTAACTGCTACATGTTGACAATATTATTTGCGATCACGCAACTGTAAAAATTCTTTATTCTCTTGTACGTAGTATTTCGGGCGAAAAGCGCAAAAAAGGTTCTTTTTTTATATAGCTACGTGCGACGGGCAAGCGACTCTAAATCACGCATTTTCAGTTACCTTTGTTTAAAAATTCGGTTAGTTTAAAAAATTCATTCTTTCCAAAAAAAAAAGGGGGAAAAGTGACAGATGTTACCAAAGAAAAATAACGACCTTGCTATCCTATAAAATTTTCGCTTTGCTCGGAAAAGTCCTTCAATTATTATGCCTTTAAAAAAGTTTTCTTCTTTGTGTATTTCTTGTACCCTTCTCTTGACAAGATCGTTGCTTTTTACTAATTATACTAATTACGGTTACCGATGTCGGATTTTTTCAATAGGAAAGGTGTTGAAGGACACAGAGATGCTGGTGCCTACAGGCACGATTTTCCTGTAATTTCTGGGTGAAGGGTGAAAAGAGAAACTGTCGACTGACTACTTCAACACCCCGGGTATGTAAATTTGAATTATGCCAAATTGCGTAAAAATGAAATTGTCGTCGATAAATAGATAAGTTTTCGATGAATATCTGTCAATTTAAAAAAAAAATTGTGCTTATACCAATGAAGGTGCATAAAAAAAATTCAACCTAAAAAAATGAGCGAACAAAATGAATAAGAAAAATCTTTGCAAATTAAGATGTAGACGTTTTCAAAGTAGAATTCTTCGGTTTTTTTGGTGATTTTCACTTCATTACGATTTTTTTGAAATTAATTTTTTCAAATTGCTTTTTACCCTATTATCATCTTCTATATGAAAAAAAAAAGAAGGAAAAAATAGGAAAAATATGAACCAAACATTTTCAAAAAGTTCTCATTCTTACCTACTTACTAGGTTACTAGAGTATACTCATGAAGACGTAATATAACACAAGTCGACAAGATTTTTGTGTGTGGGTTCCGATTGCTAAATTTTGGTTGCTGGTATGTAACCAATGAAGGGGAATTTTTTAGATCAAAGTTTTCTTTGAAGTATGGGAAGAGGGGTCGAAAAATGAATTTTTTCAAAAACAATAACTACCTACAGGCTTGTAAAATATACTTATTCAATTTTTTTTGTTTCGGTCTTATAGAAAATTTAATGGCAAATCGAATGGAGCAAATCGCAGATTTTTATCTCGTTCAGAAAAAATGAAGTTAGGTACAGATTGGACGTTTTTGAATTTCGTGAAAAAATCACATTTTTTTGATGCCTTGCCCTCCAAAAAAAATTTTAAGAACACTCCAAGCGTCTATAACGAAAATGACCTTGACAAAAATTGTAGAGAATTGAATTTTTCATCTGGGTGAAGTGGTCAGATTTTCCTTAAATGCATAGTTTTCAAGATATTTTTGAGTAAAGTTGAACATTAGTGGAGGAAATTAAGGGGAAAAATCTTGAAAATTCTTTTATTTTTTCTTGCTGGACCCCAAAAAAGTTTTTTTTTATTTTTTTTTTCGTTTTTCTCAAAAATTCTTATCTTTTGACCCCCAACAATTTTTTGTAGACTTATTTAATCTGTAAAAATTTCAAAAAATTTTATCCACGATTTCTACTCTTCCATTTATAAATTAGTGACAATTATCGAAAATCACTGAGAAACAGTCAGAATTGCATCACAGGAGAAAATCGGTAAAAAAATTTTTACTGAAAACAAATCAGTGAGAAAAATCACTGGAAAATCTGTGAAAATTCACTGTCAAATAAATGAAAAAATTATGAAATTAGCTGATGAATTCAGTGAAAAATCGTTGAAAATCAGTAAATTTTTCTGGTTTTTGCTGATTTGCGATTCTGACTGTTGATCAGCGACTTTTCCCTGGTTCAGAATGAGAAAGGGATTGATATCGTGTGTTGAATTTTAGACATTGAGGGTGCGATAATTATTGAAGCAGTACGCGTGGGGAAGGTTCAAACAATTTTTTAGGAAGATTTTAGATTATTAGTAACATTTTGGATTATTTTTGACCGAATCTGGATTAATGGCTGTGAGGCTCTTTTTGAGACTATGGAAAATATTCTGGTATCTGAATGATCACAATACATTACTTATGATTTCATACCTGAAAATATTCAGTTTTGAAAAAAAAATTCAAATGGTGGTTGAAGTGTTTTGAAATTATTTATACTTTTAAAATCATCCACAAACGAGAGAGAATCGAAAAATCAGATCCTCGGATTTACGGCAAACCGATTAGGCAACTTATTCTACACCTTTTTTTTCAATACTATTGAATCGTGTTTTGTGAACTCTGCGTGACCCAAGTGAGCAAAATTATCGTTTTTTTTTGTTTTTTTTTTGTTTTTTTGAAAAAGAACGAATTCATCCATTTTATCTTACCAATGGCAAATTCAATCCTAATTTTAATTCACTCGTCGGTCGTCTCCTCGTCTCTTACATTAAACCAAACTGGCGACTCTGAAGTTCGCTCAACCGCGGTGAAAATCTCCTTCGAATTTCTCCGGCGTGTTAATTAAATTACAAAAACTATCCCATTGGAAGATATTATAACAAAAGAAGTTGAAAAAAATTCAACTCGAGAGATCATTTCGAGTCATGTTAATGCTTACTCTTTCTTTTCTCCCACTTCGAAGTTTACTTCCGTATCGACGTCGAAAAAAACACCAACGACGACGAAGCAAACCGCGACGACGAAAGAACGAGATCGAAACGAAAAAAAAAACTCACCCTCGAAAATCCTATTTTTTAATATTATCAACGTTCAATTCATAAATGGTTGCGGTGGCGTCGCTCGGCAATCGTCTGAATTTGATAAAGACAAAATTACCAACACTACACCAATAAAACCATCATTGACTTTCAAATAGTGAAAATTGCATGGCTACATTTTCAATAGCGAAACCTTTGGAAAAAGAATTATGTTAGCTTTTCTTAACGCACGAACGAGAGACGAGAGAAAAAAAAACCCTTACTATATTCGATATAGTAAACTATACGCACACAGTGTATATTGTATAAGTATTTCCAGCCACAAAAGATATCCAAGCTGAAGAAATATTTAAGTCAGCTTTCTTTAGAATTTTTTGTCGACCTTTTTTTTTTTGCTGTACCAGAATGAAAATTCTGCGAATATTTACGCAGAGCTGCCACGAACGAGGGGTTTGGAAGAAGGTTCACTTGTCGAGTACATTGCTGGTGATATTTTTTATGATGCAGTATGTCACGAGGTTAACACGAGAGATGTTTAATTGTGGCCAATGGCGTTTGTAAATGGTATGGCTGGGTACTGCATTCGAGTTCCACGGATACCAGAATGTGTTTGGGGTGGCTGTAACTTCTTAATACATTGGTCCCATAACTAACGTCGGTTAACCACCAACTGTCAATTTAAACGCAAAACAATTCTACATCAAGGTACATGTCTATTTCTTCGTCGTATATCGGTAGTTTATCGATTCGAACTTATTATTTTGCTTCGTTTAGTTACCTATAATTGTACTTATCAAATTTTTTTTCTTGTTGCAGATTTTTTTCGATGCAGCTACACCAATGCCACGAGCAAGTACGTGTATTATTTTTTCAAAATTAATTTGATACTTATTCCATTATACGTATAAACGTAGCATATCAACGTCATGTGAAAGAAAGTCAGGAAACGTACTCGTAACGTGCCTTTCGTAGATTCGTTTTCCACTCGTATCTGCACGAAAAAATAAAAAAGGGAAGAAAAAAAAAGAGGAAAGCAAAACATAATATTCGTTGTTTTAACGACCGGGTAAATTTATACTGACATTTTGTATAAGATGTCCCGTCGAAAATACGTGACTCAAGCTATCTCGTCCAGCTTAACATCAATCACCTTATATATTGTGAAATTGAACAAATTTCCATTGCTGCTTTTCATTTACATAAGCTGTCGTCATGTATTTTTGGCAAATTATTAAATGAATGAAGGACGCGAAATTCTACGGAATAAATTTTTTAAAGATTTGTTTTCGTAAGAGATTTAAACCGAGCTGCGTCTTCCTGTTCACCTCGTCATTTTGGATTTTGGGCTGGGTATCGATAATGGCAAGAGTATTTAGAAGGAAACTCGTTTTTTAATTTGCAACTTGATGGGGTTGGTTGGATCGATAATTTTTTCCGGCTGGGTGATTGAATGGTAGTGAAAAGTGGAATTTGGATGTTGAGGAAATACGGATGTGGCGTTCGATTCGAAATTTTGAGTATGTTTCCCAACAGATTTTCCCATGAGTTCCTGAATTTTTTTAGTGAAGTAAGTATGTAAAAATTATCAAAAAATTTTCTCGGGGTGAAATTTTCATTGCAAATGAACCTCGATGTTGAATTTTTCTGAGTACTTAAGTCTAGGCCACCAAGAGAAGTATTTTTAGGTGTACATAACGTTTTTAGGAACCATGAAAAATTATATTTTTTGTTTTGTCATGCTTGTTCAAATTTCAAGTGAACCTTTAGCATATTTGAGCTTGGATGTACTCAAGTTTCAAAAATTGGTTTTTGAGTTGTCTCTGATTTTGGGCCTTTCAAAAGGTATGGAATCAAAGGAGAACCTCAACTCTAAAACCAATTTTTGACAAAGGCGCACCCAAAAATTAATCAAGGGAGGACTGAGAATTTGAGAAAAAAACGGGGAGGGGGGTCTTTGAAATTAGTCATTTTCCACCGATCTTTCAGTCAAAAATCCTGACAAACAGGAAATTTATTGAGAAATCATCAACTTCTAAAATAAAATGACTAAAATACTGTCCTAGCGAAGCGAGGGCGAAAATCTTTTTAAGAAATATTGTTTGAAGATTTAAAAAATGCACGTTTTATACATTTTTGCAATACTTTCTTAATTTGAATCAGTCAAAAATGCCTGAATTGACTGATGAAATAGTGAAAATCAAGTCACTGATAATCAGTCAAATTCCACTGATTTCCCAGTTAATCAGCGTCATTTTACTGCCAATCAGTGAAAAATTACCGATTCAAATAGTGGATTTTGATTGTTAAATCAGTGAAAATTAGTTGACTGATTGTAATCAGTGAAAATTTACTGATTCAAATCAGTGGATTTTCATTATTGAAACAGTGAAAAAATTTCACTGATTGAATCAGTAATTAATTAACGATTGAATCAGTGAAATTTTATTTTTACTGATTTAGTAGTGAAATTTCACTGACTGAATCGTACTTTTTTTTACTAATTCCTACAGTGACTTGATTTTGTTGATTTTAATCAGTCATTTCTGACTGATTCAAATTAAGAGAGTAGAATAGAGCTTAAGGGAGGGGCTCGAGCACCTTGAGCCCCCCCCCCCCTTGGGTGCGATCATGATTTTTGACATCTAAGATTGTTTGAAATTTCAAGAAAAAATATTTTCTAAATCGTTAATAAGATATTGAAAAATATTATTCGACAATTCTAAATCCAAATTTCCTTCCAGTCTTAATTCATTTTTAAATTTTTGGTAAATTGTTTGAAAAAAGAAAAACCCTTTTATTAGATCGCAGAATTCTATCAATTTACAACAGACATTTTTCCAATGAAGAAATGAACTGTAAGTACGTTTAGAATGATCTAAGTACGTTTAAATTTCTTCTCAATAATGTATAATTTTTTTTGAATTTAGAACCGTCTTGGAATAAAGTTTTGTTGAATGAAGTTGGGAAACAGGCCTGTGGTGTCTCTGAGCCCGAGATTTTTTTTTGGGGGGGGGGGAGTCATTGGGGAGGGCCGTTTAGAACTATAAAACACCATTCCAGTTCTTAAGAAGTTATTAAAAATCTAAATTTTCAAAAAATTCAGAAATTATTAAAATCAAATTTAGAGATTATTCAGAAGACGGTGTACATCGAAAAGTACAATTTTCTCGAGAAAATCACAATTTTATAACGTTTTTCAATTTAGATGAAGTGAAATAAATCGATTCTTGAAATTCATAGATTTCAGGTCATGTTTTTTTAAAATCAAATTCAATTATTGAAATCCACTATGAAAATCAATGAAATCAATTATCAAAATAATCCAATTTTTTTTCGAAATTGGTAAAATTTCTCAATAGTTTGATGTGGGTAAAGAATTTTTTTTATTTTGTACACTCCACAGCCTCCTTCTTTGCACATTATTGGAACTTGGAAATCATTTTAAATTTTTGAATCCTCCTCTGTTGCGTTGAAACCTATTTTGATTTTCCCCGCACAGCCTTGCAGAAAAATTTAATTCATTATTGAATTCGAAAAAATGAGTCTGGATGTGAAACTCACCCTTAGATGTTAAAAACTTGTTCTTGTTCTTTGAGTTGACTCTGATTTTAGGTTTTTCAGAAAGGGCAGAGTCAATGGAGAACCTCAACTGCGAAACCAATTTTTGATCCCTTAAAGTTGTATCTATATCCAGGCTTAAATACGTATGAATATTTGAACGGATTTTTTTTTTTTTTTTTTTTTACAAATCTCTAAAAATAAATTTTCTATTTCGAAAAAAATTTACTCCAGATGTTCATTTCTTATATAAATGACAATTACATTTCAGAAAAGAGACACTACCCTAATAAACCGCTAGAACAAAAAATTCAGTTCCCTAGATATAGTTTTTGATTTTTTGCAAAAAATAATGAGCCTAAGATTTATGGAAATAATTTTTTATTCGGGGGGGGAGGGGGTGTAAAATGTTATCACCGACTAAAAGATATTCGTGAACTCAATTCTTTTCGTTACCAATAACTGTCAAAGGTGAAAAGTCGAAGTTGGCATCATGCGGAATTGCAGAAGAAGAAAAATGAAAATAACAGTAAAAAGAAGAAGAGAGACAATTTCAAATCGTGAGATTTTCCCCCTACATTCTCACATCACTGGCAAATTTTACAAAAAATGTAATTCATGATACGGAATTTTCAAGAAAGCAAATTTTTTCATTTTCCCATCGGATTCAGATCAAAAAATGAATTTGCAGCAGTGCAATGTTGAAGAAATATCGACGAAAAAAAACAGGTGTCTAGCCTCTTAATTTTCTCCCCGAGTGATTCAGTCGCCCTCGAATTAATAAATCTGCAAAAACTACGCGTACATGAGTTTCCCATCGATGCTTTTGCACAGACCAATGAAAAAAGATGATATTTTCAACGAATCGTTATGAACGTATTGGTATAATGCGATAAGCCAGCGTGTCATTATTTTTGATCTAATTCCCCCCGAGCCAACGAATAAGTATATGCCTATCGCCTACGTGTGTATAGGTATCACACACGTGCGCAAATCCATTAGGATTTTTCTTGACTGTGCGGTATATTTTCAATATATCGGGCGCGATTTTCATTACAAGGAAATGGTATTTATTGAATTTTTTAATTAAAATTTAACGTCCGAATATAATCGACTGTTTGAATTCAAATAACCCACATTCAAAGGATGTACGATTCATGACGATAAAAAATTAATTAAAATGGGATTGTTGTTTTTTTTTTACAGTTTAGCGGTACACTTTGCTACTACATGAACATTTATGTGTGTTTAGATTGCCTATACATAAATATAGGTTATTCGTGTAACGTGTATACATGGCGGCCACCAATAAGCATTGAATTTTTTTAAGGGCGGTTTAGCGCGACAAAAAATTTTAACTACGTCAATTTATTTTTATTAATGCAATTCGCCTCTTTGATTTACATTAATGGTAGTTGCGGCTTATCATAAACCGCGTGATTTGACTATTTTTTTTCTATCTCGATGCTTTACCGTATACCCTTTTGTAGTATCTATGTGATATTTCGCGTATTAATTTCTCGTGGCGCGATTTACGAACGCTTGTGCATGGCCTAATTGCAGTATGATATCGTTTGATTTTAGTTTTTGATAAAGCCACGTCTCGCGTGCTGTGTGTTCTTTGAACCTTGGTAAAAAAATTAATATCGTGGCTGCAAAATGTAAGCAGAATGTTGATGATTATAAGATGAACCGAGGGATTCAGCTGGTTAAATTATTCCAAGATATTTTCCCAGAGAATTGTATTGTGGCGTAATCTACTGGTAAGTGCGGTAACCATCGCCGAGACCGGATAACCGGTTGCGCACGCACCTTGTACATAAATCGCGTAATTTTCGTATTTTTATTTGCCAGCCATTACTGTTTATTTATTCGTACGCGTCACTTTTTGTCTGGTGAATTATTTTCGTGTTTTATTAATTTTAGTTACCATTTTTAACTTTTAACAATATATTTTATTTTTTGGAGTCAAACTTCGTTTATTTAAAGTTCAAACTTGAACAGTGGTGACCTCGACGTGCGAAAACATCGTTTTTTCCACCAACAGACAAGTTTTATTTGGTAACTGCGAAGATGACGAACGAAAAACCACCAGAAGATAACTCTGAGGTAAATGCCAAGGCTGTTCATGCATATAAAGTTGAATTTCCGCCATTTGCTGCTGAAAATGTTAAAGTATGGCTCGCCCAAGTTGAACTTCGCCTGGAAATGGGTAGTATAAAGTCCGAACGTAATAAATTTAATCATCTCGCAAGCAGTTTAATACCTGATGTCGCAGCTAAAGTTCAAGATATTTTATTCGCTCCTCCTGAAATGGAACCTTTTCAGGAGCTAAAAAAACGTCTCATCTCAGAATATGCTCCGTCACCCTCAGAGGAAATCGATCGTTTGTTACAAGGCTGTCAGCTCGGAGACCAGAAACCCACATCTCTACTCAGAGAAATGCAAGCTCTCGCTAAAGGTCGTATCTCTGACGATGTACTTCGTGATAGGTTTTTGAAAAGGTTACCGGAAGGCCTACGTATGATAGTCGCTGCATCAGGGGTCAAGAGCCTTCAGGCAACCGCAGACACAGCTGACGCGACTTTAGAATATGCTGGGACATCACAGAGCGTGTCAGTGAGGTCGGTGAACTCTGTCAGCGTGCCAGCGAGCTCAGTTAGCGTGCCTCAACCTACTTCAGCACCAGCCAACGAGACCAGTATCTTGGTCGCCCAGGTTGCTGCTTTGGCGAAGACTGTAGATAAATTCGTCAACGAAGCTCGCCAAAGTAGGCCTAGAGGACGTCAATATCGCCGTGACTCAAGTTATAGCCGCTCACGTGTACGTTCACGTTCCCAGACACCAAAGAATCACGAATTTTGTTGGTATCACAATAATTATGGTGATCGAGCGCTCAAATGCCGAGATGGTTGTACATGGAAAAAACCTAATGCTAAAACCCCGGAAAACAACAGCGGGCTCACCAAGTAGCGGCGTCCAGTGTGCCTAAAGTAACCTCACGCCGTTTATTCATTCGAGATCATAAAGCAAACTATAAATTCCTAATCGACAGTGGCGCTGAGGTGTCCGTTATTCCTGCTAAATCACTTCAAGGAAGTCGGCGTTCAAGCACATTCCTATACGCCGCTAACAACACTAAGATATCGACCTATGGTACCAGGTTATTGGAGGTCACTTTGGGCCTACGCCGGAGCTTTGTTTGGCCATTTATCGTCGCCGATGTCTCTACGCCAATTATTGGAGCCGATTTTTTATCAAATTTTTTCCTTCTGCCTGACCTGAAATATGCTCGCCTAATTGATGGAGAAACTCTAATGTCGGCTAAAGGTACTATTCAAAATATTGACGTCGCCGAAACTACCATCAGTACTCTGGATCGCCAGAGTGAATTCGCCGAAATCCTGGCTGAATTTCCAGAACTGACTAGGCCAAATGTGAAACGTGCTTGTGGAATTTCACATTCTACTGTCCACACAATCGAAACTACCGGACCTCCAGTATCTGCGAAAGCTAGAAGACTTCCTCCTGTGAAATATAAAGCTGCAAAACTGGCGTTTGAGGAGATGCTTCGGAGTGGCGAGGCCAGGCCTTCAAAAAGTCCATGGGCATCCCCTCTACACGTTGCTGGCAAGAAGGGTGAAGAGCAGTGGCGCATGTGTGGTGACTACCGGGCATTAAATAAAGCTACCAAGCCGGATAAGTACCCAGTCCCAAATATTCAAGATTTTAACGTCACCTTGGCTGGTACCAAGATCTATACGAAGATAGATATTCGGCGTGCCTATTTTCATATTGCTGTAGCTCAAGGTGATATCGAAAAGACAGCTGTAATTACGCCTTTCGGCCTATTTGAGTTTCCATACATGCCATTTGGACTCAAAAACGCAGCTCAAACTTTCCAGCGTTTTATGGATAACCTGCTACGAGATTTACCATTTGCTTATGTGTATATAGATGACATTCTCATCGCTTCAAGCTCCATAGAAGAGCATAAAAAACACGTTCGCATGGTACTGGAGCGTCTTTCCAAAGCTGGACTCATCTTGAGTGTGCATAAGTGTGTATATGCTCAATCTAGCGTTGAATTTTTGGGCTACAAAGTCGACAGCAAAGGCATTCAACCATCTGCCGAACGCGTGCAGCCGATCACCGATTATAAAAAGCCTAGTGACGTTTCCGGTCTCAAAAGATTCATCGGCATGGTTGGTTTTTACCGCAGGTGTTTGCCTGGTATCGCTGACATCCAAAGGAGACTTCAGGCAATCATCAAAACGAATAAAAAACGTGATCGTACTCCTTTGGACTGGACACCTGATGCCGAGGAAGCATTCAACGAAATGAAGGCGCGATTGGCTGAAGCAGTTCTTCTCCACCATCCCGATCCGAGCTGTCCAATCGTTTTGATGACCGACGCATCCGCCACTGCAATAGGTGCGGCTCTCCATCAAATTCGAGAGGGCACACTTGAACCCCTCGCATTTTTCTCAAGGAAATTGTCTCCCGCCGAAATTCGTTACAGCACTTATGACAGGGAGCTCTTGGCAGTTTTTGCGGCTGTAAAGCATTTCAGAAGCCAGGTAGAGGGTAGAGAATTTACGATCTATACGGATCATCAACCCCTCACCTACGCCTACGACCAAAACAGCGAGAAAGCGTCACCTCGTCAAGCTAGACAACTCGATTTTGTGTCTCAATTTTCCACAGACATCAGATATGTCGAGGGAGCTGTCAACATACCCGCCGATGCACTTTCACGAATCGAAACTGTTGGCATAGCTCCAACCATCGATTACACTGAAATGGCACGTCAGCAGCTCATTGATCCAGAGATCCAGGGTATGATCAATGGTCAGACTTCGCTCAAAATCTCGCCAAAAAAGTTGCCAGAGTCCGATACAGTCCTATTGTGCGATACATCATGTGCAAAGCCCAGGCCTATCGTTCCAGCAAAATTCCGGCGCCAAGTTTTCTCAAGTGTGCACAATATTTCGCACCCAGGCATACGTAAAAGTGCGCAAATGGTGTCCGATCGTTTCGTATGGCCAAATGTCCAGAAAGACTGTAAAACTTGGGCGCGTCAATGTATACCATGCCAGAAAGTCAAAACAAATCGTCATACAAAATCAAAATTTGGCGAGTTCGAAAAGGTTGGTCGTTTCCATCACCTCCATATGGACATTGTGGGACCCTTACCACCTTCAAACGGCATGACATTTGTGATTACGTTAATTGATCGTACCACAAGATGGCCAGAAGCGTTCCCGACGTCATCAATAACAGCCGAACGCGTTGGAGAGATTCTTGCAACCCAGTGGGTACCTCGTTTTGGAGTTCCGGCATCTATCACAACAGATCAGGGGCGACAATTTGAGTCAGACTTATTTGTGAAACTGACCTCCCTATTCGGTGTGAAGAAATCTAGAACAACCGGTTACCATCCTCAAAGCAATGGAAAAGTGGAACGTTGGCACAGGGTGCTGAAAGCCGCCATTATGGCTCACCAAACGCCCAATTGGGTCAACATTTTGCCACTGATTTTACTGGGCCTGAGATCTGCTATTCATGACGATCAAAACGTATCAGCGGCGCAGCTCACGTATGGAGCTGAGCTCAGGTTACCTGGTGATTTTTTTACTCCATCTGAAGAGATAAAGGACGCACCTACATTCGTAAAACAGATGCGCAGTGCAATTCAGAGTGTCGCAGACGTCGTTAAAAATCGCAAGCAGAATCATATCTTTGTGCCAAAGGAATTAGCCAACTGCACACACGTTTTTCTGCGAGTAGAAATTCTGAAACGCTCATTGCAACCGCCGTATACTGGTCCGCATCGAGTGATCAAGCGTTCCGAAAAGACTATGGAGATCGATGTCGATGGCAGACCAGTTGTTGTCTCAATAGATCGTGTAAAACCTGCATTTTTGGCCCCAATCATCGATGGAAATGTTCCTCAGCCAATTGTAGCTATGCCGGATACCTCAGCGACGGATACTTCAGTACCAGGTCAACGACCTAGACGGACCGTCCGTTTTAAAGGGAAATATAGTTCATAATTTATGCCTGTTTGTAATTTTTTTTCAATTTTTCCGTGGCTCCCCCACGTGGGGGGAGTTGTGTGGCGTAATCTACTGGTAAGTGCGGTAACCATCGCCGAGACCGGATAACCGGTTGCGCACGCACCTTGTACATAAATCGCGTAATTTTCGTATTTTTATTTGCCAGCCATTACTGTTTATTTATTCGTACGCGTCACTTTTTGTCTGGTGAATTATTTTCGTGTTTTATTAATTTTAGTTACCATTTTTAACTTTTAACAATATATTTTATTTTTTGGAGTCAAACTTCGTTTATTTAAAGTTCAAACTTGAACATGTATAGTCTAAGGAATTACGAGCAGTTGGTTTAATTATATTCGGTGTATTGTTTTTGCTCACGAATAGTACGTGGCTTTTGAGTATTACGTAGGTACTGAGAAATAAGATGTAGAGAGGTATTGCGATCACTTATTTGTGCTGTTTACTGTGTTCGAATGTTTGAAAGTGGTGAATATGGTGACTCGGCTTTTGCGAAAGCTTGTTGTAGTGATGTTCTGCGGGGAGGATAGCAATAAAATGAAATCGTATGAAGTTGAGAAAGGTCTTCTTATTTGGAGTCACAGACCAGACCGCACCATGGGGATAGAAACAGACCAGCATCAAAATGAAAAAAAAACATCATTAGGAGATCTTTGTAGTAGGTGGGGCTGATTTCACCTGACTTTCCATGAGTTGCAGGAGTACGCCATCACTGCAGATGTAAGAATAAGGCAAATTTTCTTATTTTTAAGCGTTAAACCCGGATAGTGGCGGAAATTTTTTGTCATTTTTTTTTGCTCAACTTTGAACGAAAAATCTCACTTTTTGTTAATTTAAAGCTTCATTAATTTTTTGTGAAGTAGGCAATAAATTTAAAGGTTTAGGAATTTGTTAAAACTTATAAAATCAACTTCGGTATCTGAAATTTGGAGTGCGAAGGTGGTGGTATTTTTTTTAAGGCGTTTGAAAAATTATTTTGATCAACAGTCATTTTGTGGAAAATAAGTTGAGTATAAAGAAGCATAAAAAATGTTCGCAAATTTTATTTCACAGCGTGAAATCTGGAAAACAAACTGAAAGGTTGTAAAAAAAAAAAGAATCAAAAAGAGTGAAAATTTTCCTTCAAAATGTGTTTCATGTCGTTAGGAAGCTGCCAAAATTTTTCTCTCAACGAGTCTATGAATAATCGAAATTTATGATTACCTACATGATTTCTTTTCAAATGCTCTCTGCTTGGTTTTAAAAATAATTTGTTTCATAAAAAACGAAAAAAAAAAATGAATAAACGAATTAAAAATTTTTCAATCAAAAATGAAGATTTTAGAGGAAGGCTCTTGAAATTTTTTTAAAAATTTCTATCCCAACCCATAAGACAATTCCAATTTGGAATTGAGATTTCAAAAATTTGAGAAGAAAAATAATTGGAAAATTGAAAAACTTTTGTGAGGGTAAGATCTCTTTCAATAACAATTTATTAAAGCACATATTTTTTGTAATATTTTTTTTTTCAACTTGTACTTTTTCTCGAAATTAAATCATCTTCAACAAATAGCAGAAAAATTGCAGGCGATTCGCTTGCAATTTCTGAATCCGGGCCGTGCAGAATCATTTCGTTCGTGAACGGGTCATCTGTTATCAGTAGCTGAAAGAGGGAAACTGGAGAATGACGAAATTAACAGTTTCGGATTTTGTCACTTTTGTACTTGAAATGACTAAATTAGTACAAATTATTGAATAATATTTGATAATTTATACTAATTCAGTTATTCCAAGTACAAAAGATGACGAAATCGGAAACTGTTAATTTCGTCATTCTCCAGTTTCCCTCTTTCAGATACTGATAAGACGTGATAAGACGTAAAAAAGAATCGAATGCTCGCTGAACGAAATGATTCTGCACGGTCCGGATTCCTTGCACACCGGGATGAGAATCATTTCGACAAACCATCCTATAATTTTCTCCAAATTGTAATGATTGGAATGGATGGCCGATCACAAATCATTCCAAAACTTTTCCCGAGCTCTTTAAGTTGAGATGATTTTTAACATGGATATGTTTTTTCCTCTTGGGTTGGGGGCCATTCCAAAATTTTTAAGACGCTATTTGGCGTGACGTCAAGTCAAAAACTTGAAAATTTCTATATTTTCAAATTCAACTTACGTATTATATATCAGAAAGTCAGAAAGCTGAAATTCCTTTTAGGTAGAGGGTTATTCCAAAAATTTTATGACCCTATTTTGCGACACCAAATTTTGTGTGACTAAAAGTCAAAACTCATAAATTTTTATATTTTTGAAATTAACTTAATGTCAGAAAGTCATCCAAAAGTCAAAAACTTATAAATTTTTTGTATTTCCGAAATTAACTTATTGTCTATATTATCAAAAAGTCAGAAGCTGAAAATTGACTTGATATTAGGAAGTCAGAAAAACAGGAAAAATATCAAAGAGCTGAAAAAATTTTTAAAACAAATTTTTATATTTTTTTGAAATTAACTTGATATCAGAATCCAAGATGAGAAGAATAAACGTATCCAAGCTTTCAACTTTTCCTTTCAAAGGAAACTTTACTTAATTTTTCATGATGAGAATTATTCTGACAAATCATCTCAATTTTTTAAGCTTTCAAGGCTGACATAATTTTTGGGATTAATTATCATTCCAAAAAACATCCCAAATGTGAGATGATTTTTTTTCAACTTTTGAGGCTAGAATGAGAATGGATTTTGTGATGAAAATCATTTTGACAGATCATCCTACTTATCTGACTGCTTAAGGATGAGATGGTAAAAAAAATCGTGGGATCATTTTGAGGCTGGGATGATCACTGGGATGAATTTTCATCCCAAAAATAATTTTTCAAATTAGAAATTATCATCCTCATGATTTTTCCATCTCTTTAGGCTGAGATCATTTTTGCAATTGAATTGAGTTCCTGCCAAAAATCATCCCACAATTTTTTTCAAGATTTTGATGCTGGGATGAATTTTGGAATTATTATTTTCCAACTCCAGAATCATTCCAAGATTTTTTCAAGTTTTTAAAGCTGAGATGATTTTTAATATTACTTTTCATCTCAAAAATCACCCCTCGATTTTTTCTAAACTTTTGTAGCTATGATGATTTTTAGAATGAAAATCAATCTCACAAATCATCCTGCGTTTTTTCTGAGAAAGAGATAGCTTCCGCAATAAAAATCTCCATCTCACATCATCCCACAATTTTTACGAGTTTTCAAAGCTGGAATCCCCTCTTCAATAGAATCAGCTCTACCTAAACCACTAGCTCGAGCATGCATACGAGAAAAAAGAACAAGGGTTGCGATTCGAAGAGACCACTTCATTAAATCATAATCCCGGGTAATTATTAATGTTAATTCATTACCAATTCCGTTTGAAAGCGCAAAAAAAAAGAGTGCAAGACACGAAAAAAAAAACCTCGAACAGAACTACATTTTCAATTCGACGCTGGTGGCGGAAGAGCAGGTCAAATACACTAAAACGTTCGGATATAATTGAAAATCTCGCCTTCTCTTTAACCCCATCAAAGCTACTTTCGTAGTGGGCCGGCGAGGTACCTCCGACGCGTAATCCGAGAGGCGGATAATAAATTAAAAATCTTCTAAATTGCATTTTATAACCCTCATTTACATTCCGAAACGAATGGAATACATTGGGAAAATCTTAACTACGTATAATACCATAGCGAATACCAACGTATACAGCACAAACGAATAAAACAGCAAAAAATTTCATACCACGAATTAGAAACACCGCGTCGTCTCGCGTCTGGCGCGCGGTAAAAATATCTGCCGGAGAAAAAAAACACACACCAACCACGGGCCGAGTAATTTATAACCGAAAAATACACCTTTAAAATGCGTTTTCTTCCATTTAAAAGCGTCTCCCACAATTTGTAACATAATAATACGGTCGGGAAAACCCGTCATTTACGACCTTAATTCAGAGTTAAACGTTACGCCCGGCAAAGTACACCCCTTAGTCGCAATGCGACACTGCATTATAAACACCCCTTAACTTTGTTAAGGGTTACAATTTAATTTCAACTTTTTTTTCCCTCACCGAAGGACATAGGTGTGACTGAATTACTTAATTTTCTAGTCCCTTTTCAAATGTTTTTTGCCTTGAGAAAGGTAAGGCTGCTACATAATACTAATATCGTGTGGTTACTTTTTCTCTCCCTCCAAAAAAAATATTTTTTTTGCATCTATATGCCTTTTTTTTTTGGAAACGTTTTCCCTTTTTCTCCTGCGTTCTTGGAATCTTATGGTTTGGTCGGCGTGCGAAGAGAAACGAGATTCGCAAACGACATTCTACCCTCAAGTGCACGTTAGGAATTTATATTACTTCGGTTTGCGAAACATAAAACACAAGAAAGAAATATCGTAAAAAATTTTTCCAAGTTTGCTTATTTTTATTTTTAAGTGCCACGTACGTATCCGCGCCACGAAATATGAAATTTTACACGCTGACAGTTTTCAATTTAGCTGTTTTTGTTTTTTTCCCCAATAACTCGACTGTGTTTCTTTTTCTCTTTATGTTTTCCAAATCGTATGTATAGATTACCGATCCACCTACGTTATTCGTATTAGCTTTTTTCTCCAGCATCGCAGGGCTACAAAAAATCCATCAAATATTTTTCACGGTTAAAAAATCTCCAACCCTGGGTATTTCGAAATAACCGCAGTCAATGACTTTGGTGGTATTTTATCCGCGGAAATTACACACCATTCGGTTGCGGGTTTGTATACAGCAGGGTACAATGATTGGAAAATCTTATTCCGTATAGTTATGGGCGACACTGTTTGGGCTGCACCGATCTGTTTATAACATGTCGTTATTATCGTGTAATTAATTATATTCAAGTTACACCGCAATCCCTGCTCGTCGTTGAAGTTGCGGCGGTAAACCGAACGCTAGTTATTAAGTCGTTATTTAACTCGGGCCCGAATTTCTAGTCGATAAATGAGCTTCGAATTGGCGATATTTCACAGGTGAAATATTTCACGCCTTATTAAACGACAATCAGATTCAACGCGTGTGTTTGTACCATTGTTATAAGAGTCATATTTGTCTCGTGTGTACGATTGCTGTAGGTGGTGCGAATGTTCGAGTGGCTTTTACCTTGAAATCGAGATACCTTGTGGAATCTTGTAAACTCGTGGTAATTTCGAGTTAGATTGTTCTCTCCGTGGCAATTTGAGTGAAGGTTTTAGCAGACGAAATGAAATACCGAGCGAATTTTTCGTTCGAAAATATTTGAAGCGAAGATATATGAGAATTTCTTTGAAACCTGCTCACTTCTCCTTCCATTCGATTTGTGTGCAAATTGTACGTACCGTACTACGAAGGCTTATTAATGAATTTTTCGATCAGGTACAATTTTCTTCTTTTTTAAGGTTATATCATAACTCCAGGAAATAGACGTCAGCTAAAAAGTTGATTTCGAATTCCATGGGTCAAAGTGAAAAGTTGACTTCTAGTTCCCGGAGTAAATTTCTGAGTTCGTCTCCGGACTCCAGCTTGACTCTGGAGTCGAATTCACATCATCTCTCCTGATTCCAAAGTCATACTCACTCCCCAATTTCAATCCTAATTTTATTCCGAGGTCAATCATTGATTTTGATATCGTGTAGTAAAATTCAAATCCTGACCCTTAAATCCGGTTGACTGAAGTAAATTTGAAGTCAGTTTTACTCCATATTCCATGCTTCAGACTTGATTTTTTCGATGTTATTAGGCGATACATTTCTCTCTTTTGGCCAAATATAATTATCTCCATAACGAGTGAAACTGGTTACTTATCCGAAATGTAAAAATATTTCAATTTTTCACCTTTGAATCGACTTGATAGGAAACCAGGAATAGAACAGTAAAACTGAAAAAGTAGGTAATTAAAAACTGAAAAAAACTGAAACTGAAACTAAAAACTGAATACTAGAACTGGAACTAAAATAAATTTTTTGTTTTAACTGCTGAAGTTCTTATTTGTGGACGATTTTAAGAAAAAGGTTCACTTGGCCACGCATGTCGACTTATTGGCATATTCGTAATATACATAAAATTATCATTCTATGAACTATTTATGAGCCTTTTTCGTGAAAAATTGACGATATCATGGAAATTGGAAATTTAAAGTTGAAATTTTTTTGGGAAAACACGTTTAAAGTTTTTGAATAAAAATTTTCTAACAAAAACGGGTTTTTATCAAAAATTCGATTTTTTTAATCTAATAAGAATTTGCTCGTAGAATCCCATGAAGTGGAGTTCGAAGTTCCAACAGGCTTGCCAACGTTTCAAAAAATGGAAGAAAAACACCAGAATGCCCAAAAACAAACAAATTAAAACCTACGATTTTCTAAGAAAAAAAAAAGAAAAAAAAGAAAACAGTTTCATGAAGCGTGGGGTGCTGATCTGTCTCCCAAAGAACCCCATAAAATATCTCGCTGCTAAAAAGCTGCATTTTCAATTGGGGTATGGGCGGGGTACTGATCTGCCCCCGAATTACCCCACAAAATATCTCACTACTGAAAAGCGGCATTTTTGATTGGGATGTGTCCGTGGTACTGATCTGCCTCCGAAAGTACCCCAAAAAATATCTCGCTGCTAAAAAGCTGAATTTTCAACTGGGGCATGCGTGGGGTACTGATGCGCCTCATAAAATACCCCATGAAACATTTTGGCACTAAAAAGTTGCATTTTCAATTGGGGTATGCGCGGGGTACTGATCTGCCTCTCAAAGTACCCCACAAAATATCTCCTACTAAAAAGCTGAATTTTTAATTGGGGTATGCGTGAGGTACTGATCTGCCTCCCAAAATACCTCAAAAAAATATCTCGTTGCTGAAAAGCTGCATTTTTTATTGGGGTATGTGCGGGGTACTGATCTGCTTCTTAAAATACCCCTTAAAATATTTTGGCACTAAAAAGTTGCATTTTCAATTGGGGTATGCGCGGGGTACTGATCTGCCTCCCGAAGTACCCCACAAAATATCTCGCTGCTGAAAAGCTGCATTTTTTTATTGGGGTATGTGCGGGGTACTGATCTGCTTCATAAAATACCCCATAAAATATTTTGGCACTAAAAAGTTACATTTTCAATTGGGGTATGAGCGGGGTACTGATCTGCCTCCCGAAGTACCCCACAAAATATCTCGCTGCTGAATAGCTGCATTTTTGATTGGGGTATGCCCGGGGTACTGATCTGCCTCCCAAAGTACCCCACAAAATATCTAGCTACTAAAAAGTTTTCCGAGCTCAAGGGAGGCTTGAGCCCCTGAACCTCATCTTTGGGTGCTCATGATTTTTTTTTCAATTTAAATATTCAAATAGTTGGAAGTTATAATATTATTTTTAAAAAATAGAGTTGATGCACCTATATTTTTAAATAATTTTTTTTTTTATTGTTTTGAACTTAGTGCACTGCGTTTTTGGAATGTCACTCCTCAATTGCAGGTGTGAAAAATGAGATGGTTAGAGAAAAAATTCTTCGGAAAAATTACATATTGAATAGCATTCAATTGAATATTTTTTTGTACAAAACCTGCTAGTCAAAAATATGAAAATTTGGATGCCTCGTGATAAAATTGATGAAACATATTGTATCATCATTATTGACAAGTTTTGTCAAAAACTCGGAAAAATCTGTAATCCTCCAGAGCTTTTTTAATGGAAATTTTTCGTAGCTATGAGTTTGAAACGGGGAAAAATTATATGTAGGGCTACTTCGAATCAAAACAAGAAACTGAATAAGTTTTTTTTTATTTGAAAATATGAGATTTGTTTCCCCTTCAAAATTTAAAAAACGCAAAACTGGAACCAACTACAGACACTAAAAAATTTTGAAAACTGAAACTAAAAATAGAACTAAACAATTTTGAAAACTGAAACCGATATTATTTCTGTTTTCCATCACTGTCGGCAACTCTCACACCGTCGCATGCACGCAGTCAGCATAACTTTCAGCACACCCTGTATAATCTTTCTATTCATCGACGAAATACCGCAGCGGTTGCGAATTGATTCAATTTCGCCTCTTTTATCAACAAGTTCGAGTACCCGAGTACTCTAATAACTAAGTAATCTTATATTACGATAGATGATTCTATTAAGATAACACGGTCAAGTCGTTAATTAATTCGACCAAGAGATTGTCTACTTGGAACGTTCACCGCCGCGCCGGCACGTTATTCACCGCCTTCGTCTGCGGGGGAAGATGTAAAAATTACGTTGAAATTGAATTTTCACGCTCGCAAAACGACGATTTATACGGAATGTGGCATTAGAACGGTTAAACGAATAAGAATAAAGGCGAGATTTAGTTCTTTTACTTCATTACATACGTACTCGTTCGGTATAGAGAATCTAGAAAAATTACCGTTAAATTTTGTATTTTCCGAGTTTCTTATCGAATTTTCTCTTCGGGCTGGCCATATAATAGATGCTGTTGATGTTGGAAAATTTTCTCGTCCATTTTCACACATAAAAGACAAAAGTTGAATTTCAATTCGGTTAATCAGGGTGTCCATTCTCTGGGAAACCGGGAAAAGTCAGGGAATTTTGGTCGTCTGGAAAAATCAGGGAGAAGTCGGGAAATTTTGAAATTTTTGGCATTTCCGCTGGAATTTCGTAAAGCTCCAGAGAAAGAATGAATTATTTTGAAGTTTCTGGACTCATTTTAATATAAATTTTCCAAAAAAATTTCCCCGCGCTCTGTTCGGGTCAATTTGTTTCAACTAATTATTTTTATATTCATAATTTTTTGATCGATAATCACGATTTTGTCCATTGAATTATCAGGGGATAATTTTCAGACTTTTTTCTTTGTGCAGAGATTTTTTTGAACAGTACTTTATGATATAACGTAATGAGAAAGAAGTACCATGATAACCCTGATTTCGATTTTGAAGAAGAAGGGAAGGAAATGGAAGAGAATTTGCATTTTCTGATCACATTTTGGAAAATGTCACTGGGGTATTGGTGTAAAGTGATAAATTTCTATTTCATCAAAACAACTGATATTATTTTTATTCCTGTAATCCTTTGATCTCATCATTTGGTTGAAATCAGTGGCATCAAAAATTATTAAAATTTAATTGGAAATCGTTTTTATGGCCGGAAAGGGGGCATTAAAAAAAATCGAAGTGGGTAATGATTTCTGAAAAAAATCAGTGTTCTGCACGATTTCATCACGCGAAAAAACCACCCCCTTCTCGCTTCTTCCGAAATAACATATTTCAAAGGTCTGAAAATTTTCGAAAAATTGGCCTGGAAAACCTAGAAAATTCAGGGAAAACCATTTCTGAGGTATAATGGTCACCCCAGTGGCGTAGCCAGAAATTTCTCATGGGGGGGGTCCACACTTCCAAATTTTTTCGAGAAATTTTTAGTTCACTTTTCACCATTCCCCTCACCCCCCCCCAAAATGGCTTATGGGAACAGTAAATTCATAATTTGAAACACTTTCATTCATAAATTTATCAATAAATCACGATTTGCATCAAATATTTAGAGAAAAAACTTCGGTATAGATGTAATTTTGGAATAAGCAACTTTCAAAGTGATCATTTTGACCTTAAAAAAGGAAAATAATAAAGAGAAAATTCAAGCAATATCGTCAGAAGCTTTTTTTGGAAAGGCAGAAAGTGGATATGGAGACTTAAAATAGGTACTAAGATGGAGCCTTTTTTCGCATAATCATTGCAAATAATTCAAATAATTGAGATTATTTATGCCCGAGCGAAGCGAGGGCGAAGCTTTGAGAAAAATTTATTTTTAATGCCTTAAAAAGGCGCTTTTTTCACGTAAATTTTTGACCTCATGGGGGGGGGGTCCGGACCCCCTGGACCCCCCCCTTGGCTACGCCACTGGGTCACCCTGGTTAATTCCTTCCTACCATTTAATAATACACTTCTTTCTAATGATCTGACCAAAATATTCAAGTACGTAGGAGTATCGCATACATTTAATCCACATATTTGTGAACGATGATGAGCTTGGCTACTTTCAAAATGTCAAATATACGTTTACATATCCGAAAGTTGCTCGTTATAGGAAAATTTCAGTCAGCTTGACAAAAACTGACAACCTTTGTCTTACAATAGTCGATAAAGTAGCCTCCATTTGTCGTCGGATAAACGTTCGTGCGGCCTATAGCTGTCACACACGTGATACATTAGAATATGCCCAAGTCTGGATATTTTTTTCACTCCTCCGGTAGGTCAAATTCGACCCCACCGGTGTCCTTTCTTTTCCAGTGACCGACGTTTTCTGGCATCCGAATATCCGCGGCAAAATGTTACGTCGAGCTCGACGTGAACCGTTTTCGTGTAGTCGTTCATCTTGAACGAGGTAATTTGCGAAAGGCGAGAGGCGTCTGTAGTTTAAACAAATTACGAGAACAGCGACTACGACGCGATAAAATCGTGTCGTCGCCGCTTTAGGCCAAAAATTCAAAACAGACAAAATAAAAGCTCGTCGTTGGTCGCGAGCCGGCGAAATGTTCTTTCGTGTCGTCGTCGTTATTCAAAATTATTCCACGGTTATGCTATTTTTTCCGCGTATGTCGAGCCGTTTTTCGCGCAGATGTTTAAAGTCAAAACGTGAAAAACGTATATTTCACAAACGATGACAGACTTTTTGTACACACTGCAGACCTTGTTTTTTTCCGCTACTCGGTGCGACGAAGATGGAAAAAAATGAGCCTGATATTTTAAAAAGAATCTAATTCAATGTTCGTAGAAAAAAATCCTTTCTGTCTGGATTTCTTCTTTATGTCGTGTAGAAATATGTTATGAGGTTAGATTAGGTGCGAGCTCGAGTCGAGCTACGACCACCACGGAGGAAATTTTTTTCCTAAGCCGGATGTCAAAATTTCAACATTCTTTACCTACGTTCCTTCAACTTTTTCCCGCCTTTATTTTTAACCCGAGTTTCGGTACGTAAAAAAAAAGCCGAGGCAAAAACTTAGCAGCTTTTTTCGCTACGCTATGAATCATTTTGTTGGTAACTAAATTAATACAGTTTGACGGTAGCTCGCATAGACCGAGGAATAGTTTTAAAATGAAATTAGACGTGGATGGGAAACTCGAGAAAAATACCTAATTCCGATTGATTTAATTATTAAAAATCGAATCACGAAGGGGTCGAGTAAAAAACCAAAACTTTTCGAATCGATTTAATTAAGAACTAGGTAAATCACATTTGACCAAATAACGGCTGGATTGGCTCTTTCGTATCCTCCAATGCGTTTCTCTCTCGTTCCTAATTTCTTGTCGACGATGAAGGAAAAAAATAACAACGACGGGGGGATAGCTGAGGGAATTTGATGTGGGACGCGACGAGGAAACAAAAAGCCAACTTTTATTTCGGTACAGATGGTTGAAAGTGACAGCACGTTGAAAGTTTTAAAACTGTAGAACGAGTATAGTTTGGACGACGACCCGTGGTGCGTGAAGTCATCTTTATATCGTCATCGGGGGTAACGAGTTTAAAATAAGTTAATCAGAACGATGTAAACACGAATGATTTCCACCTTTCTCGAAACTCGACTGCGACTCGCGCTTTTGTGTGTTTACCAAATTTACGCTACGAGTACAACGTGATTCGTCGTCGCGCGTACGAGCTGCAAAAAGCGTCACGATTTTGTCAAACTGTACGTCATTTTTAGCGCCGATGAAGCGTAATAATCGAATTTCACGCCGTTTAACGTGCAGCTTACGCTTGTACGAAGGTTGGAAGGCGATAATGGCGGTACGGAGGCGAGCAAGGTGGCTAGACGTGAGTTTTCAGCAGTTGATTTTTCAGCTTACGTAATGAACCGATTCTACGGTTGGCAGAATTTAATTGTTTAATGAGGGCGATGAAGAAGAGAGAGATGCGGTGAGATCGATTCGCCAATTGGAAGAGTGAATTTCTGCGGCGAAAAATTTGCGAGGAGAATGAGGCACAGTTTTTTACTTTGGTATGGAGAGGGAAAAAATTTCAAGATGGTGAGTGACGTGAAAAATTATTATGACTGATTTTTTTTTCTTACAAAATTACCAAAATTGGAAGAAAAATGTTGAACTGCGCGCGAAAATTGAAAAATTTGCGAAAAATATGTGACCCTGCTGGAAACAAGGAACAATGTGTAAAAAAAAATCGATGTCTCTTTTTTCACGTTTTTTTAGCCTAAACTACACCAAATCTGGACCAAACACTTGAAAAAAAATTACATGGATTTTTTTTTACATATGGTCTCTTTTTTCTGGCACGGTCACATGAATTTTTATTAGTATCATAATTGACATTTGAGCCATTACAAATTTCTGAGAAAACTGCATTATGGGATTTTTTCAAAAAAAAAAAAAGAATTTTTGCTGCAGTTTGGGAATTAAAAAAAAGAAATGAATTTTTGTTCAATTTTGGACTTCTTACAAATTTAACTACACCCTATAAAAATTTTACCTCTCAAATTGTTCATGGAGAAATTTTTTTGGAATAGGCCAATAGGTGAGATCGATCATGATGTCAAAGTTGAGTTATTCACATTGAGGCCCTTTTTAGAGGTTAATGCAGCAAATTAAGCAATAAGCATTTTCGAGTTCAAAATGTTGAAAAATTTTGATTTTCCCTATTTAAAATGCTTAGAGCAGATTTTCAATCTCTCTGCATGTTTCAACTTTTCTAACGCCAAAGTGTTTAAATTAGTGAACAGACATTTGGAAAAGATTTTCATCTGAAAAAATGTCAAAAATTTGGAAATTCTCACTAAACACGAATAATTATTTTTGATGAAGTGATCAAACACAAATTTGGATTGCTAATCTCATAAATTTTTTTAAAAAACGTCAAGTTTTATGATGTTACGTCATTTTTGTTAAAAATTCCAATTTCATGTTCAAATTTTTATTGTTTCAAGTAAAAAATTGTCCCTTTTTGTATTTTTTTTTTGATGACCCGTCGAAATTTTCATTTTCTGATATTTTTTATTTTAAAAAGTTCTAAAAACCCTGATAAAATTGAGGATCAATAAAAAAAATTGGAACTTCTTGGCTCTAAAAGGGATTTTTTAAACCGCAAAATTTTGAAGTCCCAAGTTTTTATACCTCTCTCTTTTCCTCTACTAAGAAAAAACGACCATTGAGGAAAGCAAAAAAAAACAATGGCTTGAATCAGGGAGTGGTTGACACGTTTTTTTAATGAGATAACAAGTTATTTTTATTTGGAATTTTAATGAAATTTGATCATTTCAATTTGGAAAATCTCTTCAGCTTTTTTAGTCTTCCTGTCTGACTTCGTCAATGTTGAAAATCGTGCATAAAATTATAATGATCGTTTCAATTTCAATTTTCCAACAGAGATATGTTACCCTAATGTGGGGCTACTCTGAACGGACGCTCCTTTTCACTTTGAAGCTGCCTCGTGAGAAATTTTTTTCCAAATGAACCAAGCAAAGGAACCTCTAATTGAGTTATTTTCACGACCCCCCCCCCCCGGTCATAAAGCACGCCAACGAAGCAGTGTAGCTTGAAAAATTATATTTTAAAAAAGTTCAAATCTTGAGCTCCACGTATTTGATTTCAAAACAGGACTTCGATTCAAAAAATTTGGAAATATTTTAAAGTGATATTCTAGACATTTCTTTACCAAACCATTAAATATTTTCAATTTTTCATAAAATGGCAACCCTGCTGCAGGCGTTTTTCTAAATGGAGCTACGTTTAGTGGTTCTAATTGTACAATTTTTACCCATGTTTTAAGCTTTTCAGCGGTCAAAATTTTGGTAAATACTTAATTCGGAAAATAATTTTTTGTTTCAATTCAGCCATTTTCATGCTTTACGGTTTTATATGGTCTTAATTCTGACAATTTTTCATAGAACGTGTTTTTTTTCCTAGATTTTTTTCATTATTTTGAAACTTTTTCTCCGGAGGAAAACAGTGTAATTTTGTCAAATCTGAATTACTTGGCTTCTACTGCATGAAACTAATTGAAGTTCGTGGAAAAATTCTTGCTTCCTCCTCCTCATCAAGATTCTACATAGAAAATCTAAGAGAAAAGGCTTCCCCCCTTTAGTGAAATCGTTGAAAATGAGGGAGAAAATTCTCAAACATTGGGTAGAAATCCAAATGAGATCCTATGGGTACTTTTTGATCTCGAAATTTTGATTGATTTATTGATAAAATATTTGGAAATTTCAAAAAATTAAAAATCAAAGAAACCAATGAACATGAAATGAGCATATTTTTTGTCCAAAATGTACGATTTTGACTTGAATTTTGAAAAATATTTCGTATATTATGAATAAAGTCTTATTTTCAATTTTTACTTTTTCAAGATATCATTTTTGAAAAAGTTTGGTTGAAATTGTTATAAAATATTTACCCAAGAGCACTTTCAAATTTGATATCAGTATTCTAAGAATATGTTTTTTTGTAGACTTGCATAATAGCAAATTCTGCATGAAATAATATCTCAACATCCAAGATGCACTTTTTTCCCCAATTTGAAAATACTTGAAAAGAGTTTTTCATCTATTTTTAATTTTTAAAATACTTGTTTACTGCGTAGAAAATTGTTTGCGTCCTTTGGAAATATCGCCATTTTTCAAATCGCGCTACCAACTTATTTTAATCTTCATAGTTGTTTACAGAACGATACCAATTTTTTTAATTTTTACACGTTCCAAGGGGTATTTGTGGTTTTCAAAATACTTGTATAATTTTTACCCGCGATAATAGCTAGGTTGTGTTGTTATAATATACACTTGTTTGGATTTCTTTTGCTGAATATTGCAAAAGTTGAACTTTTAGCTTGAAAGTTGTGTCGAACAGTTGTGTTTTATTGCTCGGTCGGATTCGCGACTCGTTTATATTTTTGTTTATTACGTTTGAATGTGTTACTGGTCGTATACTTATTTGTATTAGTAAAATTGTATTAGACCCTTGTTTCCGTGCCATTTTTTCCCCAACTTCCTTCACAAAGAAAATATTTTACTGTTTGGTATCTCGATTTAGAATCATTACAATTCGAGAATTATTTTACATATACGTTGAAAAAAAGCGCTCGAAAAGAAAGATTACACAGGGTAATAGGGTTATTTGGTCTCTTAGTACAAATTCGTTCACAATGGGTCGAGACCTTGTCTCGGTTGAGAGTTCACGTAAAGAATATAATGAATTTGAAGCGCGCGGCTATTAAAAACAAAAATCTCTAAAATACCAGCATCCAATTAAGAAGAAAGTACCAGTTATTTACTAAAAACGAACGCGACGCTTTTTGCCTCACGACTCTCGGTCTCTCTCTCGCCATCATACACAACAGGGCGAAAAATATACTCGGGCGAGGGGGGCCGGAGGCGACGCAGCAAAATGCTCTTTCTTTCTAAAACGAATGGCGAAGTATTGTGAAAAATACGAGACTTCCTTTTAACAAAATGAATCCGCTTTCAGGCAGCTTTTGATTTAGAGATTTCCCGCTTTTTGTTGGGAGAGAAATTTTCACACCGTCACTCGATTGTTGTTTTTCAGTTTTCATTAATTAGACTTAAATTCAAGTACTAATGACCGTCTGCGTCGTCTTTCGTTCCATTAAAAAACACAGCCCAGCCGCTGCGTTTTCATGTCGCGTATACCGAAGACATCCTCGTGTATATTTTTCAAATCGTACCGAAAAATTTTTTTGCATCGCCTCGAATGGTTTTTCTTTCTGGGCGCCCGGCGCGGCACGAGCCGACGTAATTAAAAATATGCTCGAGAAAAAGCACCGGTTTTTAATGAATCGTCCATTGTTGCGAAGAAGGTGGAACAATTTTTTTTTGCAGTCGACGTTCGTTACAAATATGTATTTGTTACGGGTAGCGAATTTGTGAAGTCGTATCTTTTTCAGCTTAAAATATTCCTCCTTTTAACGGGCGAGATGTTTTAGCTTTGATAGCGTTTTAACTAGAAAAGGCTTTTAATCGCGGAACGTAAGGTACATAAGTTGTAACGGATAGCGATGTTTTTTTTTTAGTTTTTGCCTTCTTTTTTTTTGGTACACTTTATTACCTTTTTTTTTCCAAAAAAAAAAAATACGTGTGCTAGTTTTCATAAAATTGTAAATCTTTGTAATTTAGCGCGTAAAGAGTGGGAAAAAAAGTTTCCACGTCGGAATTATCGTGTAAAATTTACGATTTGCGAAAAAAGAAATACTTGCATTACGGAGTTCGCAACCCTGGCCTATTTTTTTTCGACAAACTGTCGAATAAAATGCGAATAAATAATAACGTTCAATTAAGGCGCCAAAATACGATGCGTTTAACGAGTGTTGAACGTTTTAGACGTTGCAGCGATGAAATTTATGCTTTAAAAATGCCTCCAACAGTTATCTTGGCTGATACTTAAACTTTGTCTGGCAAACAATAACTAAACCAAACGTCGAGATAAAACATGTTTGCGTAAAATTCCAGCACGATGCCCCCTCCTTGGCTCGAGAACGCGCCCGCTGTACACATGTGACGCGGCTGGCTTCTGGGTTCGCTTTATTGTATGTCGTATACGTGTAGTGGAAATACTCTCGCATGGTTTTTCATTTTTCCCAAAATAATTTATATTATTATTATTACACGTAGCGTGGTGGCGCGAAAACGTTCCAGCTTTAAAATTTTCGTAAAACTCGTCTGACAAAAGTTTCCGCGACGAGTTTATGACAGTTCTTATCTACATAAGTGTGTAATGTAATGTGTTTGTATGTTGGATTGTACGATGGGAAACATTGCGTGGTATTATTGAAGGATGGTCCTTAAAGCGAGTGATTTTCTGATGTGTAGAGTGTCTTAGAAAATGTGGGATATTTTTGGATGACGTTTGGTAATCAATTTTTTGTCAAATAAGTTTTGTTGTTTTCAATGTTATAGTGCTTCATTCTTATACTCTGTGCTCTTTCTATTAATGAACTGAATGATTTTTTTTCTAATTTTTGTGTATCGGTGGACCTTCTTGAAAATGTGTTTTGATGTACATGTCCCGAGATACACATTGAAATTTGTGAACTTTTTGCAAAATACAGTGGAATCCGCTTATTACGATCGCAACTGTTTGATTCAATATTGATCTGATGAACCGGCTGATCTGATTAATCGAATTTTTTTTTCTTACTTTTTTATTGCACGTACGTTTTACACATATTTCTACTTCTATAATGAAAGTGCGTTCAGAAGTTTAAGTAAGTATGTAGGTGTAAATTAGACTTCTTTTCAAAAGTAACACTATATATAGAGCTTTGTTTTAAATCAATTTTGAGAAAATAATCAATTTTTATAGAACTGATAATTCTCAAAAAAAATCATCAATTCTTGAAAATTATACTAATTTTTAGAAAAATGATCAATTGATCAATTTGTGAGAAAATAATCTATTTTTATAAAAATGGTCAATATTTTATAGGTAAGAAGAAGGTTTTTTTTTTAGAAAAATGGCCAAAATGGGCTATTTTTGAAGAATAAATCAATTTTTGAAGGAAAAATAAACTTTTGAAGGAAAAATAAACTTTTGAAGGAAAAATTAACTTTTGAAGGAAAAATCAATTTTTGAAGGAAAAATCAATTTTTGAAGGAAAAATCAATTTTCGAAGGAAAAATTAATTTTCGAAGGAAGAATCAATTTTTGAAGGAAGAATCAATTTTTGAAGGAGAAATCAATTTTGAAGGAGAAATTACTTTTTGAAGGAGAAATCAATTTTCGAAGGGAAAATAAATTTTTGAAGGAAAAATCAATTTTTGAAAGAAAAATCACTTTTTGAAGGAAAAATCAATTTTTGAAGGAGAAATCAATTTTTGAAGGAAGAATCAATTTTTGAAGAAATATCAATTTTCGAAGGAAAAATCATTTTTCGAAGGAAAAATCAATTTTTGAAGGAGAAATCAATTTTTGAAGGAAAATTCAATTTTTGAAGGAGAAATCAATTTTTAAAGGAAAAATCAATTTTTGAAGGAGAAATTACTTTTTGAAGGAAAAATCAATTTTCGAAGGAAGAATCAATTTTTGAAGAAACATCAATTTTTGAATGAAAAATCAATTTTCGAAGGAAGAGTCAATTTTTGAAGGAAGAATCAATTTTTGAAGAAAAATCAATTTTTGAAGGAAAATTCAATTTTTGAAGGAGAAATCAATTTTCGAAGGAAAAATCAATTTTTGAAGGAGAAATTACTTTTTGAAGGAGAAATCAATTTTCGAAGGGAAAATAAATTTTTGAAGGAAAAATCAATTTTTGAAAGAAAAATCACTTTTTGAAGGAGAAATCAATTTTTGAAGGAAAATTCAATTTTTGAAGGAGAAATCAATTTTTGAAGGAAAAATCAATTTTTGAAGGAGAAATTACTTTTTGAAGGAAAAATCAATTTTCGAAGGAAGAATCAATTTTTGAAGAAACATCAATTTTTGAATGAAAAATCAATTTTCGAAGGAAGAGTCAATTTTTGAAGGAAGAATCAATTTTTGAAGAAAAATCAATTTTTGAAGGAAAATTCAATTTTTGAAGGAGAAATCAATTTTCGAAGGAAAAATCAATTTTTGAAGGAGAAATTACTTTTTGAAGGAGAAATCAATTTTCGAAGGGAAAATAAATTTTTGAAGGAAAAATCAATTTTTGAAAGAAAAATCACTTTTTGAAGGAGAAATCAATTTTTGAAGGAGAAATCAATTTTCGAAGGAAGAATCAATTTTTGAAGGAAAAATCAATTTTTGAAGGAGAAATCAATTTTTGAAGGAAAAATTACTTTTTGAAGGAGAAATCAATTTTTGAAGGAAAAATAAATTTGTAGGAAACGAAATTTATCAATCATACCGTGCTAATTTACATTATTTTCGATGGAAGACCTGCTTGAATTATAATCTGAATATCCGGCAGGTTGATCTGTATCAGCGGCGTAATTTATGTGTAAATAAGATGAAAAATCGGGACCGAAACATTTTGATCTGATTAGCCGAATGATCTTATTAAAGGTGATCATGATCTTAATAACCGGATTCTATTGTATTTGATTTTAGCAATTAGAAATAGGGGATTAAAAAGTTGGGCCATTCTACATAATCGTCGAATACAAGAGAGTTTAGTTTCCCTACCTGGTAGTTGGAAGAAGATTCAAGAGAATTTCTCAAAATTTCAATTTTTTTCAGCTTTCAAAATTTTTTCATGCATATAGGTAACGCCAATTTTTTTCAACTCCTCCAATAAACTTTTTCCCCCACCAAACTTTCTTCTTAAAAATTCTTTGTAAATTCCAAGTTTTTTTTTTAATTTCTTCGATTTTTTATTTTTGCAAAAATTTTCATTTTATAAATATTTATTTAAATTAACAACTTTAAAATCCCATTCTTTGATCTTGAAATTTTTAAAAAACTTGACTTCCTCCCGATTTTTTCTCACGTTTGGTTCCTTGAAATGTTTTCAACTCAATGTTTTCAATTTTTTTCTAAAAATTTCAAACCTAGAAAATGAGTTTAGAAAAACATTTGAGCTGAGCAAAAAATTGTAATTTTCAGAAAAAAAATTCAAAAGGTGTAAAAATTCAACTTTGGGAACTAATTTCGAGAACAAAAAAATTGAAAAAAGATTTAATTTTGAATGAAAAATCTGTATTTTTAGAAAAAATGCCAAAATTGAAAATTTTTTATACCTACCTGAAAAATATTTTGAGGAAAAATTTTGATATCTGGAGAAAGGGAAATTAAAAATTGAAACTATTTTTTTGAGCGAACGATTTACATTTTGTTGTTCATAAAATTCATTCACAAAATTCTGATGGATTACACCCCCCCCCCCTTACCTGCCTTCACCAAAATTGTAATTCCCTTGATATCAAATGTAGTACCTCATATGAGAATCAAAGAATGGGAACTTGATTTAGGAACCGTAGAATCGCATCCAATAATCCGAATGTTAAACAGAAAACTAAACCACAAATTAATAATTTCGCAACATTGAAAAATAGTACCTTCAGCCACCACTTACGTGCACTTCGAAAAACTGCATTTTGCCGATAAAAATCACCTCCTATTTTCTACTCACCTGTAACATAAAACAGAAAAAAAATACCGCATTAGAAAACGTATCAGTTTTATTTAACCTTTAGAAGACGAATAGGTGTGCTCAGCCACATAGGTAAGATCTATCGGGAATAAAGACCCAAGTATATGCATTTTTCACGATTATTCCAAATCCTACTCCGCAAACCCACCAGGAACACGATACTCATACCATAGGCCACGGCGACCTTTCAAACACCGCCGTATAAATTTTAATCAAAATACCACGCATTAAAAACCATCAACGTTAAGGAAAAAATACAGCATAGATATCGTACATTTATATACGCGTACACATAAAACCATCGCATCGATGGAGCCGGCAGCACGGAACGGTGTAAAAACCTTACTTAGGTAGTAGCTCTATACGCACACATTTTTCGTTATTTCCTTTTTCCGCATTGGTACCTATGTGTATAGGTAGAGACTGGAGAGCTACATGTGTACACATATAGATATAAACCCCCTTCCAAAATTTACAGTTATTGCCGCGGGAGCTCATAATTCACGCAGTTGAACGTCGATAATTGTTGGACGGCTGATAGTGCAGGTTTTGCGAACGAGATAGTACAAAAAGATAGCGAAATTTATACTACATAGCTGTGTATAGATGTAGATATTTGTGTGCGAAATATCCACGTATGTGTCTATGAACGAGCGCGAATCGAGTATGGATTTTATTTGATCGAAAAAAAACCCTATGCCGATTGGTAACACTTTTTTTTTCTTTTTAGTCGTCATGGTAATATATTGGTTTCCGGATTGCGTGCAATTTTAAATATTTCGGCGAGTAATTTGTTACAACTTATGTATGTCGTTGGTTCTTCCGTGTAAACGTGTATTGATTCGGTTACATGCATAAAATGTTAATTGTCTACACTCGCTATTGCCAGTGTCATCCTTTACTTCCCCTGCAACCTTCACAGATCCTCCTAAAAACCTCGTTCTTCCGCGTTTCTATGTCAAAATGTCACATTCGAATTCACTTTTCTCCGTTGCTACGTGAAATATGGATAAATATAGAAAGTTTTTAAAAACTCCAAGTGTCAAATATCGCAGAACTACAATTGGAGCGTGTTTATTGTACCAGAATTCGAACGAGGGGATGAAAATAGTACAAATTTTCGTAGCAGAGGAATTATTCTCCCCGTCGAATCGCATATAACGTTCGACATACGTTGAAAACTCACCAAAGATACGGTAATATTACGTACCATGTGGAATGAAGGAACAGGAGAATTTTATAATGTCGAATTCGATCCTCGTCTTTATATGTTTTGAAGTATTAAATTTCCCGATGACTCGAGAAAATACAGTTTGTTTGATTTAATTGTCATTACGTAAGTATTATCTGCCGCATCGGTGGCGTTCGCAGCAGCGCGAACGAAAAAAAAACCATCAAAAATGATATTTCAAACGATATAATAAGAGCTAACAAATCCTCCCAATACAATTTAGAAATATAATCACTTTTCAAAGTGGGTTTTTCGACTGAATTTTCTCTTTATTTCGAAAAGTACCTCTTTAACTTACCATTGTTATGGTATAATGCGGAGATGCCGAGGGTGGGTAACGTTATCGTTAATAATATTGTCAACTTCACCGTTGCGTTGCTTTAAACAACACGGTTGTCCGCTTTCCGTGGTCGAGGAATAAACGTACGTATGTGGAATACCGAAGCACCAAATTACCCGACGATTCAGTCAAATAAAATAAATAAATTTCGCAATTCATCCGATCGTAATTCTAAATTTGAATAATTCTCGACTTATTCGCGAATCGTACTTGGTCATTTATGGAGCGCGAGATTTCCTCGCGAAATGAAAATGAATCGGGAATGGCTGGAATTATGAAGTAAGAAATAAATGTTGGGTGAAAATTGAGTAGTTATTTGAATATTTAGATACGCGGATAATACCTAGTGGAACGAGGAAGAGGATAAAAACAGTTTAAAGTATTTTTGTGTGGTAAAAAAGAATTTTGCTGAAAAATCAGTGAATTTTGTTGATTTTTCCTGTGCTGCGATTCTGCCTGTTCATCAGTGACTTTCCCTGATTCAGAATAAGATACTTAGTAGATGAATTTTACTCTCTAAATTTGAATTAGTCAAAAATGCCAAAAATTAGTGATGAAATAGAGAAAATCACGTCACTGATAATTAGTCAAATTCCACTAGGTAATTTTCCTGTCAATCAGTGAAATTCTACTGCCAGTCAGTGAAAAATTACTGATTCAATCAGTGAATTTTCATTATTGAATCAGTAAAAATACAATTTCACTGATTAAATCGGTGAAATTGTATTTTACTAATTTGGTAAAGAGAATTCGTCGATTTAATAAGTAAATTTTTTCATTGATTCCTACAGTGACCCAATTCTTTAGATTTAAATCAGTCAGTTTTGACTGATTCAAATTAAAAGACCAGGTTTTCTCATGCACCCCTCTAGAAATACAGATTTTTCAAATCTTCGATATCTACTTACTCTCTCGATTTGAATCAGTAAAAATTGACTGATTTAAATCAATAGAATTTAATCACTGTGGTATCAGTGGAAAAATTTTCTTATTTAATCGGTGAATTTTCATTACTGTATCAGTAAAAATAAAATTCCACCGACTGAATCAGTAAAATTATATTTTTTCTGATTCAATAATGAAAATTTACTGCTTAAATTAGTAAATTTTGACTGATTTCAATCAGTCAATCTACTTAAAATCAAAATTCACTGTTAGAATCAGTACCTAATTTTTCACTGATTGGCAGTAAAATTTCACCGATTAACAAGAGAATCAGTGGAATTCAACTGATTACCAGTGACTAGATTTTCTCTATTTCTTCAGTCAATTTTGGCAGTTTTGACTGATTCAAATTTACTCTCTGAACTTGAATCAGTCAAAATCTGAAGATTGATTGATTAAAATAGGCGGAATAATGTCACTGATTGGCAGTGAAATTTGACCGTCAATCATTGAAAATTACCGATTCAATTAGTAAATTTTCATTTTTGAATCCGTAATTTTTGCTTAACTACTGAAATGGATCAGTGAAAATTTTAATTTACCGGTTGAATCCGTAATTTTTACGATTGAATCAGTGATTAACTACTGATTCAATCGGTGAATTTTTTTGCGGATTCAAAAATGAAAATTCACTGATCGAATCAGTAAAATTTTCACCGATTTCTACAGTAACATGATTCTGTTGATATCAGCAAAATTCACTGATTTTTCAAAGGTATTCATTGATTTTTTTAAAAAGATTTTCAGTGATTTTTCTCACTGATTCGTTTTTAGTGAAAATTTTTTTCACTGGTTTTCTTCTTTGTTGCAATTCTGACTTGTTTTTTTTTTTTTTAGTGATATTCGATAATTTTCACAAATTTATAAAGGAGAGAGTAAAATTGGCAGTAAAAAATTATAGTAATCAATTATTGATCCCATCAGTAAGTAAATAAAAATATTTTCTTATTCGTTTCAGTAGTTAGAAAAAAAATATTGATTCAAAAATGAAAATTCACCAATTGAATCAATAAATTTTTCCCTGCATTTCTATAATTGACTCAATTCTGTCTAAATTAAATTTTGTCTTGATTTAAATTATGAGACCCCTCTCTTAATTTGAATCAGTCAAAAATGACTGATTAAAAATTAAATTTCACTGATTCAATCGTTAATTAATTACTGATTCAATCAGTGAATTTTTTTTACTGATTAAATAATGAAAATCTACTGATTTGAATCAGTAAATTTTTACTGATTTCAATCAGTTGCACACTTTTGTCTTATTAATCAGTGAATTTTGACTGATTCAAGTTTAGAGAGTTGGCAGTAAAATGACGCTGATTAATTGGGGAATCAGTGGAATTTGACTGATTATCAGTGACTTGATTTTCTCTATTTCATCAGTCAATTTAGGCATTTTTGACTGATTCAAATTAAGAGAGCAGTTGCGGGTTCGAAATCGGTTATTAAATCACTTGGTTCGTTGATTGAAGGAAGTATGTATTTCAGCTACGAAACCCCATGCAAGCATTTATAATGAAATTTTGAAAACTCCAAGGGACGTTTTTGAGACCATCAAATCATAAAAATATTGATATTCGTCGATCAAATATCTTTGTTTCTGAAAAAAATCATTATTTCAAGTCTACGGGGGTTCTGCGCCAGGAGCTCCTGTAAACACCATGTTGATGCTTATGTTGATTAGATAATCTCTATACGCCTTGTAAACCGCACAAAACCCACAAATTCATACATAATTATCTACGTAGGTTGTTTTACCACTAGTAATGATTAAGTCTATATGAATTATTCTTGCATAGAAGCTTTTATAATCAAACTGATAATATTACATCTCTTACATAAAGCTCTGAATTATACCCACGTACTCAAGATTTCCATTATGTGTAAGAAAACATGGGCAACCAGATCGAGTTTTGGAATTAGAGTATGGGAACAGCTTTCTTGCTTTTTACAAACGCTAAAATACGTACCGGTCGAATAACCGAATACCAATAAGGAGTCGGATAAATTCGAGACTTTGGGATATCGTCATCGGAAATGGGATTATAAAGTTCGACTCAATATTCGGTTATCGCAGGTGGGTGCTAAGAGGTGTACACGGTTGAAAGTTTTAAGCAAGAACTTACCGCCGCAAGTTTAATACGAAGGAAGTTAAAAGATAAAGGTTTGTGTATTTTGCGGATATTTGGCCAACGTACCTATACACCAATGTTGTCCCGGGCTCGCTTGTTAGATGTTTCACATAAAAATAACCCGTTAACGGTAATTGTTTTTTATTAAGGCTTGTTGAAAGTTCCGTTCAAAATTTTCGCCGTATCGATACTCTCTCTATGTATAAGTTTGATTCATCGCCCGGGTACCCATGTAGGTGCTGGGTCGCTTTCGTGTTTCGCTATGGGTTATAACCGAGTTTACGTATACCTCCTGTAGGTACGTAGTGTAACCAGATGCGACTAAGATTAATTACGTTCGGACTTTTACAAGAACTTTGCTCGCAAAAAGTTTCGCTTTATTGTCTATTAAATTTTAACCTAAAGTATCTTCTGTATAAATTAATGAAGGAAAAATGCTGAGATTTAATTTTTTCTAAAGCCGACGTTAAAGAGTCCGGATTCAATTTTACCGTAAATATTGGCAGTATTTGAGAAAAAAGTTAACGACTCGGTGTCATTGGCATCTTTTTTTAAGAGCTGATATTCGACGTCGGAAGTTTTTTCGAGTCGCTGAATTTCCCTGATTTAATGCTGCTACAGCTACCGAAACGAATTCTGGAATTAGATGTGATGGTAGATAATTATAATGTGAGAGTGACGGAAGTACGAGACGAATTTGGCTCGAATTTGGTGAATTATTGTTGCACAAAATGTTAGATACATAAAATTGAAGCATAGAATTATAATCGACGATTGAAATTTTGAAGATTAAATAAATCAAAATTCATTGACTAAATATTAAAAATTTAGGTGGGATATATTTTTCAAAAATTTGAAAAAATCAAAAATAGATTGTAAAAAATTGAAGAATTGAAAACTAAAAACTGCAACGACGATTTGCTGGAAAATCGAGAAAAATACCAAAACTTTTGAATTTTCTTTCCAGGTATGGATTTTTTTTCAAAACCACGATTTAGAAAATTGGAAAACTTCTGATGTTATCCTTGAAAACGATTCTTTTTTCATTCTTTAATAATGTCATTCGCAAAATTTTTAGAATTATTTATATTCATAAAAATAGACCAAAAAAAAGTTCCTTCGATTTGTTCATTTTTTTCAATACATCGGGGGGGGGGCCTCAGAAAAATTTTCAACTCTATAGATCCTTCAAGGAGAAGTTAAGCACTCTCAAAATATGTTCATTTAAAGAACGCAGTTTCTTATTTGTAAACCTCTTGAGGGAGTTGCACCATCTGTACTTTTAATTTTCAGCAAAAAATGGTAATTGAGGAATTTTTTCGATCCTTGCAGGAAATTTATTCAAAAAATCGGTAAAATGAGTTGAAAGATCAGATCTCTGTCATTAAGTGTCCTGAAGTGAATATATCCCCCCCCCCCCCATAAAATGATGTTTGGATTTCATTTTTTTATGCATTTGAAAAAGTAGGTTCGGAGACGTCTCATGTCCTCAGGAGTCCTGGAAAAAGTTTTCAAACTAGGTACTCTGAAAAGTGAAAATTTTGATTTTCAACATGTAGGTAAATCGTTCTAAGCTAAAGGGTTGATTTACAATTCTCACGCTCCAAAAAATTTGAGAAAGGATCTAACTGCTCTTTAAAATTTTCTCCTCGAATTTTTTAAAAATTTAAAATACCAACAAAACCACTATTCACAATTTTCAAAAAAATCAGATTTTTTCATGTGCTTCTCTAATAATACGAATTGTTGAATCAATCCAGTATAAATTCAATAACTGAATCTCGAAAGACCCGAGGAAAATTTTCGAGACAGTCAAATTAACATTCATAGTTTTTTATATATAAAAAAAAATCGTGATCTATGCTAATTGCTAGTTTTGATATGATGATATTCTCGGTAAGCTTTGTAAAAATTCATGAGGTTGGTTAAGACTTTTTAAATTTAAAAAAATGCGAGAAAGGTCTCAAAAAAAACCTTCACTTGTCCAACCAATCATACTTTATCAGCCATCAAAAAAGACTATTTTTTAAAAGAGTAATCTGTTCCCATGAAATTTTGTGAGAGTAAGTCAAAATTGAACGATTCTTTTCTCTGAAAAAAAGGAAGCATGATCTGATATTTTACATAGGTACCTTTGATTTCAATTCGAGCCAGAAATTTTGCGTTTTTTTTTTCAATTCTAGGTTTGTATATGCTCTGAAATGATTCAAAAACGATCTCAGTCCCAAAAATTTGCAAAATCCATTCTCATTTTTTTTTCAAATCCCGAGAAAACTTGAACTTTTTTTTTTGATTTGAAAAAGGTACAAATTTTTTTCATAGAAATTGAGAAGACCCGAAGTGAATACATAAAATAGAGTGTAAAATTTTCAATCATACGTTTTTCTAGATATGATTTCTCGTCAAAAAGTTAACCTTGTGATTCAATCTCCTTAGTAGTCAAAAATTGGATTCACGTTTCAAAGCAAAACAATTTTTATGAAAAATTCTTTAAAGAAATAAAGTTCTCCTTTCTTCTGCAAATTATGAAAAAATTTGCAGTTTCAGCAGATAAGTTGAGAAAAATAAGTACCTATTTTTAATCGGGAAAATGAGAAATTCTCTGTTGAATCAAATATGAAGAATTTTTCCTCAACCCTAAAAAATTTGAAATCTCGTTACCAGCATTTTCTCTTCCTCAGAACTTAATATTATGCCAGAAAAACCATTCAAAAAGGTGTATTGTCCGTCCAACATAGCATGATACTTATTGTGTCAGTTTCCTTATCAAAAAGCAAACAAAATTTCAAAATTTTCCCATTTAACTACAACAATTTTATTTTGGGCTTTGAAACAATGAAACTGACACCAAGTGTCATGCTATGTTGGATGGACAATAAAAGTTTGATAATATTCGGGTTTAAAATCGTCTACATTTTCATAACCTCCTACTCTACCTTCTCCTTCTCCTCCTCTTCTTCCTCATTTCTTCCAAAAAAAATTATTTAAACTTGAAAACATCGAAAATTGGCTCAATTTTCGAAAAAAAAAAAATTCAACTGTGAAAATTGATATGGGTATTTATCCCATTATTTTCAACTATGTTTGCGAATTAGAAAAAGTGAAAAATTTCACACAATTCAAGCCTATTAAGCACGTATTGAAAAATGAATAAAGTATTTCCAGCATTTTAAATAGAATGCAATTTCTTTCAGGTACTAAAAGGTATGTCTATCGTTTTCGGGTTTTCTCGCACGAATAAAATCATAACAAACTTCAAAAAAGCCAACGAAAACTAACGAATACTTCACCTTTATTATTTCCAACATCAAAAGACTATTGACTATCAACATTCAACAATGCAGCTACTTTGCCTTATTAAATTCACTTCACTTTTTAAAAAAGGACCTTTTGCAAATACCTACCAAATTTTCGTGATGGGAATAAGCCCTAGCGTTGTTTTTTTTTCCAGGATAATCTTTTTCGTCTAGTCTCGGACATAAAAAACGCCTTCGAATATCCCTCGTTGTATCTTTTTTCTTACTCCAATCCGTTCGGCCGAATCGACTTGGCGATAATTTATATCGAGTAAAATTCTCTCTCAACACGGCGTATTATTTCTTTAATTTCGCGATAAAACCGCTCACTTCTATACCCGAATACAACTCGGCAATAGGAAGGAAACCATTGAGAAAAGTTGGTCCGACCAACACGTACGCATGGGCCATTAGACGCGGGACGATGGTATGAAAAATAGGCGGCATTTTTAATTCTAAATAGGCCAAGTTTTTGGTATATTGTCGACGACGTATAAATACCTCCCGCCACCCCATATCCGCCAACTCCGGTACATCGTAATGGAAAACGATTAACAATTTATTATTTTTATTCGATCGTATTCTGCGGAGAAGTTTGAAAATGTTTCTTCAATAAGTTAACGGTAAAAAGTTGTTTTTAAAATACAGAAAGAGAGAAGCGAAATGAAAAACAATCTTATTACATCCACCTGACTACAACCGAAAAGTTCTCGACTTTCGAATGCCGCTGCCTGCGAAGATAAAAAGGTGAGGTTTTCGAATAAGCCTTCCCCTCTCCTACCGAATGCGGCAACTTAAAAGCCAATTCACGTCGTGAAATTGTTCAAAAAGACTCAATCAGTTAAAAAAATATTTTATGCTGTTTACCTTTTTTTTCCATCATCCAACCTTTAACCTTTTTTTTTCGGTTTGTTTTGAAGTAATTTTTGAACGGATGGAGGACGAAGGAGGGGATCGTGGTAAACTTTAGTAATTACACGACAACTTGGAGAAATTTCGCCATGTTTTAAGATTTAGTTCGATTTATATTTTTCGACGTAATTTAAATGTTTTTCTACGTTTTTCGAAAACCGTAAAGTATAGAAAAACTTTAAGTGTATTGAAAATTAAACTCGATAAGAAAAGTAGGTATTTTTTCCCCGTACGAGAAAGCTTCGAAACCAACGCAGCGGAGAGAGAATTTTAATCTAAATTGAATTTCGTTTTCATATAAAAGCGTAATAGTAATTAATTGTCGGCTATGTAAGCCTAAAACCATTTCTGTATCAGAAGTGAGCACACCAATGCTTAATTTTCGAAATAAGAAAATTTCCAACTCGAGGGTTGTCGACCTTTTATGAAAACACGGACGAAAAGGGTGAATATGTAAGGTTTTCTCTTCAGTTTTATTCGCAGCCAGTACTCGAAGAATATGTGTTTCGAACCCGGTTGAAAATTTAGTTGCGTAATTAATTTTAATAATGTGGGGTCTACTTGACATCATTTAACCCTCTCTTCATACTCTTTAACGCGATAGTAAAACGTTTTCATAACGTTTTTGTAACCAGGTATGCAACACGAGTTCTTTTTCTCTCCTCCCCCCTCGACCAAGAATTCACTTTTTACACGGCTTGAGTCAGCTCGAAGATAAATAATCATTTCAAAGGTGCTGAATGAAAGTATATTAAATTTCGTTAGCTATATGTAGCGAAATTTGAAATAAATAAAACTCGAGCAGAGAGCTAACTGATAAAGGGTGGAAAAAAAATGAGGGTATAATTTATCGCCTAAGCATTTTCAAAATTAAAAGAATCTTCGAGTGGGAAAAAATATAATTTCGTTTTAAAGAAGAGGGTAAATATATAAGTATTTTCGGTAGTAAATATTCAGGCGGGAATGAAGGAGAAAATTATATTTTCTGAAAGAAAATATTTTTTAAAACCCAGCATTCGAGATAGAAGATAGTGCATTCGTATTCCCTCTCGCTCTCTTTCGTTTCGCAGGTAATTGTCTTTTATATAAAAACGTGATTTAATGAATTCCACTTTAAAAATGACTTTATTAAATGTATAAATTGTAAATGCGTAACGAATTATTACGTTCGCCTTTTTTTCTCTCTCTCCAACTCGTGCTACGGGAGGCTCGATCCCAAAAATTTTCCGAGAGCGAATTTCTTTCTTTTTTCACCAGACGAGATTATTAAGACGATTAAACAAAAAATAAATTAAGACCTTTTGCCGTCGCCTTTTAGGTCTACAAAGTGAGAAAAAAATATCGACGAAATTAAAGTATAAAAAAAATAATAATAAAAATTTCTTCCATGGAACACGAACGATTCGCATTCGTAATTATTTTTCGCTCGAGTATAAAAACTGGGTATTTTTTCGTATACGGCGGATATAGTACGAAATACGTTACGATACGAATTGCGTATCGTATTTTTCAACGTTTGGCGCCTAATCATCTCTTCTTGTGTCGGTTTTCGTTGGTTCGACGACAGTAAACATAACTGCCCATGAGATAACAACCCAGTTCGAATCGACACCCCGATCCGCGCCGTCCGCCTGCTATTCTGCTATATTTGTACAAGAAGAAATGAGGAAATTAAAAGCAATATTTTATGGCTGTGGCGTGGCAGTGTGTTGAAAAAAATTAGCTACGTTTCGAATCCGAGCCGAAACGTTCGTGATATTAAATGGCGGCTCGAGTTGGGAATTTTCTTTCGAGGTGTTAATCCGGGATATATTTGATTAAAAGGGTTCAAAAGTTTCGTTATTTTGATAGGTACTATACGTACGTCCTACGTGTGCCTATTCGAGTAAACAAAATCAATATGTGGTCTATTTGTTCGCGAGCATAACTTCACAAGTGTTTTCGAGGATGAATGCGTTAATTAGCCGGGTATTTGATATGTAAATGTAATCTCGATACGAAAAGAGGGCAGATTAATTTTTCAAGGGCGGCTGAAAAGATGGTGTTGCGGGATTAATTGGAAAATCGCGAAAGAAGCCACTTTGTTTTTCATTCAAGGTTTACGTTTTTCGGGTTGAAAAAGAAGGGATTTTTCGATGCTATTTCTTTAGATAGGTATTTAATTTACGAATGGAAATGATTTTAAAATTTTTCGAAATAGAAAAGAGAATGCAATTAAAAATTACATAGGTTGTCACGATTTTTGTGTTTGGGTACCGATTGCGAAATTTTGGTTGCTTTTGTATAACTAATGAATGGAAAAATAATTTTTTTGACCAAAGTTTGCTTTGGGGTTCGGAGGGTCCAAAAATTGGATTTTTCCAAAGCAATAAGCACGAGCATTAGAAAAAAAATTGAAATTTTTTTGTCCTATCTTATAAGAAATTTTACGGCGAATCGAATGACGCAAACCGCAGACCTTCATCTCTTTTAGAAAAAAAGTTACAGCCCATTTTTTCCAAAATTCGATGGAAAAATCGCACTTTTTGTGCCTTGCTCGCGAAAAAGTGAAATTTCTGAGAAAACCAAGAGTTCTAAGGCCATAATGACCATGGTGAAAGTTGCACAGAATTACCTAAATTATTAAATTTCCTATCGATTAGAACCAATGAGATTTTTCTCGGGGTTATTTTAAGCGGTATTTCCAGTTTGTTTAGGTGGTTCCAAAAATTTACGTCGGCAGCGTCAATATTGTTCATTTTTCATTTCTAAATTTTTCCAGTTTCTTTCATTTCAAATTCTTTAAAATTGTATCCAATATTAAAATTTTTCCAGTATCGAGTTGGGCGATGGAAGAAATCTTGAAAAAAATGAAACCAAATTTTCTTTAAAAATTGGAAATTGAAAAAAATGAGAAAATTGTTTTAAATACTTAATTGGAATCAAGTTGTAGGAAATTTGAAAAAATCAAAATTGGAAGAAAATTCACAGTAGAAAAAATATAGTATTAAAGATTGTTCTAATTTCGGTTTCTTCATTTTTTTTTCAACTACCCTGCGTGAATTTTTGACACAGAGCAAAATTGTTTTTGTCGACCTGTTTTATTTTTATTTTCTAAATTTTTCTCAAGAGGGAGTAACTTACCATATCCCACTTCGAGGTAAAATTTTGAGCCCAAATTTTAAAAAATCAAAAATACGTCATGTCATGAGAAAGCCTCTTTTACGAAATTTCAGATGCTAAAGTTCATTTCTGGAATTTTAGCGAATTTTTTAAATTCTACTTCATAGCCTTGAAAAGTATGAAAATTTTATGTATGGAAGAAAAAAATGCTGAAATCTGGTACGTACCCTATTTTCGACCAGTCAAATCGATTGGAAGCAGTTTTAAGATATTTCGGAGCTTTTGGGAAATTATGGAATTTTTCCAGCGCTGAAGAAAAGTTTCATAAAAATTGTTCGAATGAATTTCAACCCCTGTAATCTCGGATTACCCGTATTGGTTATTTATTTGATCCATTTAAACGCGATTTCATAAAATTCATAATTGGAATTTAAATCTAAATTTTTTGGCAGGAAATATTTACCGGAAAAAAAATAAAGAGTTTCAACAAAAAGTTACGAATTTTGAAAAATAGGTGATATGAATACCTGTGATTGTAGGTACTGAGGTTCATAGTATGAACCATTTTCATTTTTCTTCTGCAGCACTGGAAAATTAAAAAAAATTTTGGTGACTCCGAAACGTCTTGAAACCGTTCTCAATTGATTGGGCGCGTCGAAAATACAGCAATAATTCTATTCAAATTGACTTCATAGTCTGACTTTTGCGATAAAAATTAAAGTTGAAATATTTACCTTTCGTTTTGCTAAAAAAAAATATATATATTTTAGAGCGTACCACTACTCTACAGAATTTTTTTTTTTACTTTTTTGCATTCTGTTCCATGGGTGAAATGCAAAAAAAAATCAAATTTATCTTTTCAAATTGTGAGAATTGTTTGAAATGTTTTTTTTTTTTATTAGTTGTCTATCTATCGGAGAATATTTATGCAATAAATAAATTATTGTTTTTCAATTTTATATTTCCTATAACTTTATTGTGATCCAATTTGTTTTTTGACACCGAGTATGAGAAAGATTTGAAATTTTTTTTTATCCTATTCGGAAATCTATCCTCAACATGACTCTACTGAATTCAAATCCCTATTCTCTTGAATTTGATCACGCCCACTATAGGTTTCAAAAAGAAATATGAAAATGTGTACGAATGAAATCAATATTTACGAAATATGGTCACGAACTTCAAATTCAACTAAGTAAAATGTAAGCGAACGATTGAAATCAATCTAAAAATTCGTCAGCTTTTTTATAAATATTAAAAAAAAAAAGATTTTCATTTTCCATACGAAAATTTTTAATAAAGTTATAGAGGTTCAAATTTTCCATATTTTTTACGCGAGTTCCGAGTGTTTCTGGCAAAGATCAATATAATGCTGGTGTTTTCTTATTTGAAAAAAAAAAAAAGATAAACGAAATACAAATTTTAATAACGCTCGGTTGTATTATTTTTTTAAACAGCTGGTTTTTTTGTGATGGTTTTGTCGCAAAGGAGTAACTTTAATTTTGCAGTTTCGATAATGTTTTTGATTTTTCCGCAAGTAGAAATTCCGCTTTGACAGGATTTCGCTTTGTTATTAAGGGACCGGGAAGATGTTTTTAATTGAAATATCGTATCGAAGCTCGCCGCGTCTCCGTCGGGGATCGACTGTAACGACACATTTATGACAAATACGTCGAATTTCACCTAACATCTTTCGAAAAACAATTCTTCGTTATTTTTTGACGTCAACTTGAAAGCCTACAGTGTTTTTTGCGTTATTTTTTCCTTTAGTGCGACGCGACGGCGGCGTATTTTAAATATTTTTTGTTTTGACGATTCGAAAAGAATATTTTGCCTTAAATAAGGTGTTTGGGTTTTTATTCGTGTTGCGATGTTGCCTGCTGAAAGAAGGGTAATCAGAGATGAGAAATAATGTTCCATCGCATTTCGCAATGATTGAATATACTCTCTTATGTAATTTGAATCAGTCAAAAAATGCCTAAATTGACTGATGAAATAGAGAAAATCAAGTCACTGATAATCAGTCAAATAAATAATGAATTTTTATTGTTGAATCAGTGAAAATTAGTTGACTGATTGAAATCAGTAAAAATTTATTAATTCAAATCAGTGAATTTCCAAGTAATTAATTAACGATTGAATCAGTGAAATTTTATTTTTATTGATTCAGTAGTGAAAATTCACTGATTAAATCGTATTTTTTTTTACTGATTCCTACAGTGACTTAATTTTATCGATTTTAATCAGTCATTTTTGACTGATTCAAATTAAGAAAGTAAGTTGCTTCTTTCTGTTGAGGAAAAACAGCTAAATGTGATGTGTTGTTTCGCTAGCAAAGGGTCCATAATTATGGTCGAAATGGAGTTATTGCCATGGAGCAATACTAGAGACCATAATTAATCAAATAAACCGATCCTAGCCCAAAAAGTCCAAAATTCGCCGAGATATCGCATTTTGAATTTCGAAAATATGAGAAGTCAAAATTTTAAAAAGTTGAGAAAATTGAGTTTTACGTTTTTCAAAGTGAAAAAGTGAAATATTTTTTCCCCATATGAATCGATCGTCTTGAGGTTTAGTACTATTGATCTTCATGTCATTTCTCATCATTTGGCTGAAAAATCGATGTCGCCCCCCCCTTCAGAGCCTGTACACAGCCTACGTCCACATGGACCCTTCATAGAAACTGTTTCAATTCATTCGATGTTTCACTTAGAAAAACCTGCAAAAGGATGAAATTTTGACGAGAGCTTGTTTTGCAGTCCGGAGTCGGTGGGTGCAAATTTTTTTCGCGTTTTTACGTTAAGTCGTTATCAGTGACGTGAGCCTGTTTTACGGATTTCCGATGGTTGGTGAGCGATTTTTTTTTGAAATTCACAGTCATTCCGACGTGTTTTTTTTCAACTTCAAAATTTTTCACGACGAGGTCGTAATTTTTTACGAAATTTTTTTTCAACTTTAAAATTTTTCTTAACCAGGTTTAAATTTTTTCTTTTTTTTGACGTGTTTTAATTTTTAAATATTTTTCCAAACTTCAAATTTTTTGTCCAGGTTACAATTTTTTAAATAGTCGGAGAAAAGTTTTTGACTTGGAAGAATTGACCTGGGCTCCTGGGCTTGTTTTACGAATTTGCAGTGAAATTGAGAATATTTTGTTAAAAAATTGTAACCTTGACAAAAAATTTGAAGTTTGGAGAAGAATTTAGAACACGTCAAAAAAAATTGAAGTTGAGAAGAAATTTCGTAAAAAATTCAGACCTCGTTAAGAAAAATTTTGAAGTTGAAAAAAAAATTCGTAAAAAATTTCGACCTTGTCAAGAAAAATTTTGAAGTTGAAAAAAAAATTCGTAAAAAATTACGACCAACACGTCGGAACGTGGAATTTGAAAAAAATCGCTCACCAACCACCGGAAATCCGTAAAACAAGCTCATGTCACTGATAACGACTTAACGTAAAAACGCGAAAAAAATTGGCACCCACCGACTCCGGATTACAAAACAAGCTCTCGTGAAGTACAGTGAGATGAATGTTTATTACGAATAAAAAAAAATACAAATGTTGTGGAGTGTCTACAAAATTTGAAAAATTTTTTAAAGGGGCCCATTTGGTCGATTTTGTGTGTTAAAAAAAAAAAAAAACACGAAATCGACCAAATTGGTCCTTTTAAAAAAAATTTCAAACCTCATTTTAAGTCACTTGAAGTGCGTTTTCGAAAAAGGGGAAGATGCCAATCTGATGGGTCAGATTACCATGAGAAATTCTTCCCCCAAATTTGAATATCGTGTAAACCATCAACCAACGGTGGGTGTTCTCGCGAATATATTTTAGATTTTAATTTCAGACACTTAGAGCACCGTAATGCTATCAATGGCTCAATAACCAAACCTCTATACCAATATAGCGTGGTACCTATTTATTTTTTGGGTAAAATTTTACACAATGTAGGATATAGTACGTAAAAGGCCATAAAATTGGTATGGGTTTTAAGAGAGGATCCTTGCTACATCGGAGAAGTGGCTGTTATAAGGGTATCACCTATTTATTTGACCGTAGAGTAAACAAAAAAGCTATAATGTTGGCTTGTACGGTACCATAGTATAAAGGGTATAAGAATCCTTTGCGCGTGCTACATAACGCGTAATATTTTATGAAAACAAATAGGCATTACGCTTGTAGCCACTTTGCTATATGAAACATATACTTAAGATTGCAACGGTTATACATTAAAATTCCACATGCGTGAGGGGGATTCCCGAACCAAGCTACGATTCTCTCTCATCGGACCATAAAACCGACAACTTGGTCACTGGGTCACATACCAACCGAGACGTTGATCCTTCGTCTTAAAAATCGCCCATTTCGAACTTAAAGTTGGAAATTTTGGCGAAACATCCACTCAAAAAAAAACCCTACCTGGATGGATGTATTTTCACACGTCTTGAGCGAATCGAAAAAAAATACGTACGCAGGTAGAAAAAGGATGAATTTCGAGCACGATTGAAGAGCCCATATCCAGAATTTGGTATTTTTACGACGTACTGCTCACCTATCAAGGTATATAGGTATTAGGTAGATAGATCAGGCGAATGTAGTTCGATTGGTCGGTACCAATGTATCGGCCAGGCTGACCGATCGACGCGAGGGGAGATTCGAAAACGAAATAAATTTTTTACCAAACGGTAAATTATAATTTATTCCCGGTCCGTGTGAAATACAGATTCCTGACGTAGGCGAAACACCATCGCACCTATTCATCTCTATCGTTTTAAAATAACGGGGCCGCGCCGCGCCGCGTTAAGAGCGCAACGATATTAATTTCGCTGTTTTTAAATAAATCACCTTATCGTATTGACATTTTTATGCGTCCGTGTTGCGAAAATAATTTACTTTAAAGAGGTGCGCCCGGCTATACACCTATGGATATACACGTCCGAGTATTGGTCTCTTTTCACGGTGTAATGAGTTTTCCAGTATCGAAATTAAGAACCCAGGATGTCCTGGATGTGGCGGATTCGAGGGTAAGGTTGGGTGAAAAAATTTTGCAATTGTGGGAATTGAAAAAAAAAAAAAGGAGAGAAAAATTTACTCGAAGTGCAAAATTACTAAACATCGACTAATTTGATTACAATAATTGTTATTGACAAAAAAATGAGGCGGTCTGTTTATAATTTTCGTAGAATGTGGACAATCAGATACGTCGAAGAATTTTTTGAAACAATGGAGAGATTCCGTTATGAAAATTAAAACGCTCATCTTTTAATGCAAAGTGCTCATTATGATTTTCTACCCTCGAAAATCATTACGTATTCATTACCCTTTCCCAAAATTTTCATCAAAGTATTCCCTAACCTACCTATTGTTCAACCTACTAAATTGATCAGATTTAGTTTTGAAAATTTTGAATCCACCTCTCCTCATTCCCTGTATACAAAAACGTAGGAATTTGAATTTTTTTACAGAAAATATTTTAAATAAAAAGGAAAATCTCATTTCAAAATAAGTAAATGAAAATGCAAAACAAATTTTAGGTACCTACTTATGTCACAATATCCATAAAATCATGAGAATGTTGAACAAAAATTGGACCTTTTTTTGGACTAAAAGCTCTGCATTTTTCCTACTAATCGTTATTTCATCTCCCCCCCCCCCAATGATTTTCGATTTAAATTGATAAATTATCTATGAAAGGGACTTTCGTTTCATAGTTTTGAAAAACGTCAATAGTTTGTTAACGTGTATAATTGTATGATTAATTTATTGAGTTCCAGAAAAGTTATGGCTGAAATGTGCAATGAAAAATAAAACGTCAAAATATGGAACATCTTCGTTTTTGAATCAGTTCAGTTATCAAAAGAAGACATTGACATTATTTTATATGTACTTCAAAAAAAAAAAAATAGAAAAAATGAGAAAACCCCTGAAAAAAGTACTCAAAAATGTTGGAAAAAAAATAGAAAAAAATAGAAATAATATTTCAATAAAGAATTATGAAGTTGGATAATTATGTTTTGAAAAAAAAATGAAATATTCTAAAAATTAATTATTTGGGTGGTTTGAAATTTTGGTAAAAAGTTTTAAAGTTTCATCAACTTACCCATGACCTGAAATTTTTATACCAAAGGAAAAATAAAAATTTTGTCAATTTTTTCCCCTTGAAATTTTGATCAAAAATCACTATATTTTCACTACTTTTACCACTTTCCTTACCTGTTAGGCCCCTTGTAATCTAAGTCTATAAATTGTTAGTTTGAAATGAAAAAAAAATCAGTGACAAGTTGGCCATTTTTTTTTTTGTAAGTCGTAAAATTTTTTCAAATTGAAATAAGGAAAGTAATTTAATTTGAGCTGAAAAATTCACAAAAGTTATTATTTATTAGGATCCTGTTTTCTGTGTTGAAAATTTAATGCCTTTTGAGACCCAAATTCATCTTATTTTTGCCTCAATTTTTGAAAACGCCATTTTTACTTACCATCACCTAGAAATGACCAATCAGAAATTACAATAGAATAATTTTTGGTGAAGTTCATCATTGATGGTAAATATGAATTTTTTGATTATTGTCCTGAAAAATATCAATTCTAACTATTTTTCAAAAATTGGTACTGAAATCCGGGAAATTATTATCCATGATCTACAGAAATCATATGGAATCCTCTCGTCATGAACAATCAAATGTTTTTTTTTACCATTCATTTCGGGCATTTAGACGAGAGATAGCTTTTTTGCTACGGGGAGAGTTGATGAAGAAAAACGCCGCGAACTCAGCCAAAAATTGCTCAAAATGCAAAACCTAATATATTTTTGGAATTCTCTCGTCATGAACAATCGAATGATTTTTTTACCATTCATTTTCGGGCATTTGGACGAGAGATAGCTTTTTTGCTACGGGTACCTTTGAGTCAAAAAAAAAGTACTTCGAGCAAAACTATCAATTCTCAGTATTTGTTAATTACCTACTGTTCCTAAAAAAATTTTCATTCGAAAAATACGCCTATTTATTAAAATCGTTTTAGTTCAAGTTAACTTTCCTTTTGATGCTATTTCGTGTGAATTTTTCTAGACGATCGTTTTTTCGTACCTACCTTGAAATACCCACTCTAGCGAATTTCCTGTAAGTTTTCCTTATTGGTCAAAATTGATCAGTTTTCAGCAAAAGGTAATTACCGAAATCTGAAAAATTATCATTTTTTAAAAAAAAAATAAAAACGACCATTTTCTGAAAATGGTAAATTGGTGGTTGATATAACTATCATTTTAATAAAAATTTTCATTTCCAAAAAAAGATGTAATATTTAATAAAAATCAGCATGCCAGACAAAAATTACCATAGGTATTTTAAACGTAATTTCTGTTCCTCAAATATACGAGTAATTATCATTTTTGGTAAAAATTGTAGTTACCTGTTGTTAAAAATCATCATTTAATTTCCGGATTTTTCCGACCTATACTGTTGATTAATCTTGTTTAAAAGTAGGTAACACCTTGAGAAAATTTTCATTCAAAGTTTCCAATTTTTCGCAATTTTTCGATCGTAAATAATTCTCTTTGACAATTCTTCAAAAATGTTCCATCATTTTATTTTTTTTTTACCTGCGAATATTCTGCTCAGCAATACTTACTCGATTTTTTCATAGTAAAATTGACGAAAATCCTCTTAAAAAAACACACCCTTCATTTTACAGCGTTTCTTTTCGATGATAAACTTGACCTTGTTTTTCATTCGATGCTAAAATAACCTTATTTTACCTGCTTCTGTTTACACGATTCAAGATAAAACATCAATTCTACTATTTATTTACGAATGGCCACAATCATCTTTCTGACTGGTCATTTCGTCGCCTCGTAATTAGGTAAACCAGGATTTAATACCGAGGATCGTAAAAACCCTCCAACAACAGAATTGTTTTTTCTGCTCCAAAAACAACCGACTAATGAAGGGTTTCGTTGTACGTGGTATATTGTAAAATAACCTCTAAATATATTTACGATCCGAGCACAGCTATAAAATCGTCGTATACCTAAACTACTGTCCGAAGCTTCAATCTTATTTTCGTACTAAAAGTATTATCGCGGTACTAAATGAAGAGGAAAAAAAAAGGGACTCGATTTACATATAAAACTTTTTTATTGCTTTGTATCAACTCATTAGCACCTTATACGATTTCCCCATACAATACGAATTCTTTATAGAATGCGGCAGATATTTTCAAAGTACGAGTACTCATATACCTACCTTAACCTTACATACGTACATGTAACTACTTCAAAAAAAATTACATGTTCTCGGCATAATAGGTAAAATTCTCATAAAATTTATACGACTGTAGAAATAGGTGAAAAGGCGCAAAAAGCTAAAAGAAATTTCTCGTATATCCGCATCGCATTCGTAAAGTTGAGATAAAGGTCAAAAATTTCATTTAACATATTCGCAAAGCGATCAAAAAGTTACCAAATAGGCTCAACTGTGATAAAATATTTCCAAATGTAAAATCTCATCTTTGACTTATTCCACGGGGATTTGCAAACTTCACGCCATAAGTGTAAATTTTTATGCATTAAATTTTCGTTCCTTTAGTCGTACCCTTGTAAGCAGACCGTATAAATAAATATGAATATTACTTCGGCGATATGCAGGTATTTCACTTCCTCCTGCTGGCTTCTTATCGCGATCGTTCTTCTACAATAATATTTTGGTATTGTGTGAAAATGACGAGATTATGAATGAAAAATTTTTTCTTTGGATTCGATTATTTTCATTGACTCCATTTTTCCAAGTTAATTATTAGTCGTTCGAAAAGATGGGAAAACCTTCAAAAGACTTCGCATATTTTCGATTATAAAGCTTTTGGAAAATGAAGATTTGGGATATGGCATTTTTCCCCCTTGGGATACGTCTGCGGTAAAAAAGTGAAAAATTCAAGACTCGAGGGGTATAAAAATTGCATCGGGGGTACAAAATGACCCTAAAATAAACATAGCTCGATGAAATATTTCATCAATCGAGTACCTACCTAGATGTCTTAATCGATAAAGTTTTCACATAGGTAGAAACCGATGTAAGTTTTCTGTTTTCCAATATTGTACGATATCGTGAAAAACAAATAATAAGTGTATCGTGTACTCCGTTTTTAAATGCTTCTTTGCCTTTATTTATTCACTTTATCGCATCCTAGACAATATAAGTACGAGTAGCGTTAAAATAACGAAACCGTCTGGCTCGCCATAGTCGAGCATATTTCAAGATAACATTTTTCAAACTTTTCGATTACTTAATACACGAAAAACTATAAAGATTTCGGTTTCTGATTATTAGTCGAGTAAAATGGACGTAATTTTACATCCAAATTGCGAATTCATTCGTGTATGCATTCTACCATTTTGAAATTGAAATTATCTAGAATTGAAAATATCCAGCGTTACGAGAAATGATTGGAAAAAAATGAGAAAATGCTGAAAATAATGGTTGGTAAGAAGAATCGAATGACTGAATAATTTTCTGTATTTACATATTTCTTATTCGTTTTAAGTAGAGAAAAATTGAAATGACGATGTGAGTTGATTTTAGTGGCTGGTTGATGAGCTTTGTTGTAAAGTAATTTTTGTGTGGAATTTTTATCTACTCTCTTAATTTGAATCAGTCAAAAATGCCTAAATTGACTGATGAAATATAGAAAATCAAGTCACTGATAATCAGTCAAATTCCACTGATTCCCCAGTTAATCAGCGTCATTTTACTGCCAATCGGTGAAAAATTACTGATTCAAATAATGCATTTTGATTGTTGAATCAGTGAAAATTAGTTGACTGATTGAAATCAGTAAAAATTTACTGATTCAAATCAGTAGACTTTCATTATTGAATCAGTAAAAAAAATTTCACTGATTGAATCAGTAATTAATTAACGATTGAATCAGTGAAATTTTATTTTTACTGATTCAGTAGTGAAAATTCACTGATTGAATCGTAATTTTTTTTACTGATTCCTACAATGACTTGATTTTGTCGATTTTAATCAGTCATTTTTGACTGATTCGAATTAGGAGAGTAGATTGAATTAATTATTTTTTCTCCTGAGCACCTGAGCTAGGGTCTTTGAAGTGACGAAACTTCAAAAAAAACCACCGTTTTTTTTAGGATAATGTCACCTGTGTACGGAGTCGAAACTTCGGGGGGGGGGGGGGGATCCACAAATTTACCGGCTCAAGTTCTCCTCAAAAAATGGCTAAAAATCACAATTATTCCCTATGTCTTTCTAAAAAATTGAAAATTACATTTGAAGTTTTCATCTTGAAAAGAATGAATTACGAGTTAGGTATTTTTTTCCTACCTGGTGAGAATTTGTGTTTTTTATTTTGGTAATTTTTCGTGCATGTTTGGATCCAAATTTTCCAACTGTTTCCAAAATTTTCAGACTTTTCTGAAATTTGCCGACTGGCATTGGCCTCCAAAGTTTCGCCTATGATTTTCGTAATATTTTCATGAAAAAATTCTATTTAAATTCCAACACCCCGTGATCCATTCAACTTGGAAATAGAAACTACAGAAACTACTTTCAGAGACAAGGCAGTCAAATCTGGAACTCGAATATCGTCATGACGTCACTGCTCATACCACTGAATGTCGTTCCGACTTTTTTTTTTTATCAAAGTCTAGAATATTTACGTCATTTTTAAACAGTTTAGAATTTTCTGAAGAAGTGTTCCAATTTTTTTCCTCGTAATTTTCTCAACTGAATTTTGTTCCGATGTTATTCTTCCCCGATTAAATTTTTTTCTCGTAATTTCATCACCTGAAATTTTTCTGACGTAATTGTTCTTCGCTGAAATTTTTCCATTGGTGAACTCACTCGTCAATCAAACAGAAATTATTCTTTTCAAAAAAGATGCAAGTTCAACAAAAATTCTTCAGAAAAAAATTGATTCAAAAAAATTGCTGTTGAAAAAAATATGAGAAAAGAATTCGGTCGTGGAAAAATTACGTCAGAAAAAAATTTGACCGGGGAAAAATGACATCAAAAAAATTTCAGTTGGGAAAATTCTGAGAAAAAAATTTGGAGTTTAAAAAATTACGAGGGAAATATTTGGAAAACTATTTCAGAAAATTCCAAACTGTTTTAAAAATGTGTACCTAAATAGTCTGGACCTTGAAAAAAAAAAAAACGTCGAAACGACATTCAGTGGTACGAGTAGTCACGTATTGAAGGTATTCGAGTTCCAGGTTTTGACTGTCTTGTCTTAAAGAGGATTGAAAAGTTGCAAATTGAAAAATTGTAGATTTATTGAAAAAGTATTCGACTTTGATAAAATGTACTTACTAATAGTGAAAGGCGCACACTCGAGTGTGAAATAATTTTACAGCAACTTACCTGTTAACAGAAAAAGAAAAACATTCAAAATTGAAATATGATCAATAAGAATGTACTTACCTAATACTTGAACATCAAAAACTACCTTAATCTAATTTTAAGGTAAACTTTTACTTATATCTGATATTAAAGGTTCTTCAACAATCGACATGCGAGCCTGGATATAAAAAGCAGCCTCAACTGTGAAGAATTGGTTTGCGAGCCAAAGCTATCCTCTGATTCTACCCCTTCTAAAAGATTCAAAATCAGTGTTAAATGAAAAATCAATTTTTGATTTCGAAATGTGGTTTCCATATCTAGACTCACATAAAACATGTAAAAAAATATCCAGGGTTGTTTTCAGAAATTATATCAGATTTATTAATGATTCATTCGACTACGCCCTCCTCCATCTCAAAAACTGGCTATTTCCTTATTCCCTTTTATGGCTTTACGAGTCCAATAAATACCTATAACAGTTTTGTAATATTATCTTTCAAATCAAATATGAAAATTGACATGATTTTTTTTTTATTTTTCGAGAAAAAATTCCGGTCTACCAACGATTAAAACAATTTTCATATAATTTCAGTAGCTAACACACTCGCAAAAATACTAAAAATTTATTATTTATTTTATTTTTCGACTAAGAATTTTTTGGACTTGCTATATTCAACTTGGATTTTTTAAAATTCTGCAAAAATTTATTTTGAACGATCAAGTTAAAGCTTTAAAGTGGTAGAAATGAAAACAAAAATGAAAAATTTTTCGACCATATCTATCATCCACTTTTCAACTATTCTGTGAAGGGCAATAATTAGTCCCTTGAGGTCCCCAGAAGTGGAATTATTTCCGTAAACCCCTCCATTTTTTTGTGGTCAAGATCCTTAAATTAATTTTTGGCTGTTTTCTCACTCAGAATGAACTATCTCGCTAATCTTCATCGAATTTCGAGACGTAATTTTTTTTTGCTCCGCGCTTTTGTGTGCAAACAAAAAAATTCCGTGTTAGTAATTTCAACATCTTTCACTTCAAGTTCGAACATATTCACCTATGTTCGTTTGTTACCCTACATATTTTTTTCTCCTTCCAATATAAAATTTCTAGTCGAAATGAAACGAAAACAAAATTAAAGTTTCCTTCTTTCAACTCCTCCATTCCAAATAGAAAAAAAAAGGGAAAAGAAAAATGAAGAATTTCTCTAATATTATACCAAGCTGAGTAGGTAACAAGTTAGCACTCGACGTATGTACTTGAAATTTCAATGATTTCGATACCCTATTCTAGATATTTGTATTTGTAGAACGGCGGCAAAAAATACCCCAGAAATACCCGATCTTTTTTTTTCCTCCTTCAAACCATCGTACAATTCATTTTTCTTACCTCGGACGTGTACAAGTGGAAATACCGTATACGAGGGGATAAATACGTGAAAGGTTGTGTCGCAAATGTTTAAGACATATGTGATGGTTAAGTTGTAAAGTGAAAGAAAAAAATTTACGGAGGCAATAGTGGGATAAAAAGACCTATTTATGTCACATATCGCAGCAGTTTTTTTTCCACTGCAAAGAAAATGGTTAAACTGCGTTAAAATTGTACGTGGATTTAGCCTCAGCTGCGTTGAAGAAGCTAAAAAATTCACGATTTCGTTTCGTTACACGTTGAAAATAAATTAGAGAAAAGTTCAACGATGGTTTAATTTCTGTTTTGTTTACTTGTTCTCGAAGGTTAATAAGTTTGTCAATTTTATCACTTTGAATGTGTTTACTTGAGCCAAAAAGGGTGTAATTTGTGTGCGAGATTAAAGTGCATCGGTGTATTGACCCTTTATGAAAAAGCTATTTCATCGAAGCCAAAGTAGGTAATTTTGAGTGGCGATTATTAATTGATGAGATGCATGTGCGGCGAGTTTCTTAATAACGAATTCCATTTGGAAAGACGCAGTCATTAAATTTTCAAATCGTGTCTCGGATTGACCGTAAATTAAGAATCACTGGCTGTATTTTTTTCGCGCCAACGCAGCTTCCACCGCTTATATACGAATAAGATTTCAAAATGTTTTCGGTTTTTTCTTCTCTTTTTTTTTCCTCCCTAGCAGAATATTTTTATTCGTGCAAATATTTTGCAACCACTTTCGCCGCAGCATACTATTACATTAGTAGAGCGAATAAAAAAAAAGCACCAGCAAGACAGAAAAGGTTCTTTTAATATATATTTCTGAAAAATGTTTCGGATCTCGAACGAATGACACAGCTCATAAAGCTTATTTATTATTCGAGGCACAGTTTTGTATTGCCCTGGAAATGTAAAACTCTGGAGAGGAAAAAAAAACGCCGGAAAAATGATCGCGTTCTTATTCGGGTCAAAAGTTTACATTGAATTATAAAGTGATTAATATCGTCGAATACTCAAGAAATTTCGCTACGCAAAATTATTTACAAAAAGATTACATGCTACGGGGATCTTATTTCGTGAGATGGGTTCCTCCCCCTTTGGCTCCCCTTTTCAACATCACACCAAGTGTTACGGTTGAAGAAGGCGATGTTTTAGTCGGCTGCTTTTTTTTTCTCCTGCATTCGTCTGCCTGTTTAAGAGACTCTTTTATAGTCGAGTCGAAAAGTTTTTCTCACGCCATGTGTACGAATCTTTTTACGATCATAGATACCTATCGTAAATTTTTTCCATGTTTTTAGGCGGGTCGAGTCGAAACATTATGCTGTTCGCGTGGATGGTATTTTAATGAATATCACTTCATCGTGACACGTGCTTGTAAAATTTTTTAAATCGGTTACGTGCCTGATGATGATTTACGATCGTGTAGGGGTACAGAATTCAGACGAAAGTTTGGCAAAGAAATGCCCATCGTGCAGTTTTATTTCTTTTGGATATTAATTTTTCTCGGTCGTTTCGTAGGTCAGAACGTCTGATGCTGGGTCATCAAATCCCACTAGACGTAGCAAGGCGTATTTTTGTATCGTGATTTTATATCCTATTCGGTGATGATGTTGCGTGTGGCGCGTGTTCGTATTTACGGCGAACTAGTTATGCAATTTTATTAACGTTTACGAGTTTTCGGTCTGATCTGACGTAAGCTGTGTTTGTTTTGCAGGAGTTCGGAGAACGGGTTTGGATTATCATGACTGGTGAAGATTTCGAGGCTACGGTGAGTTTTTTTTTTTCAGTTTTATTAGTTCATGTTTCGATTTATTTATCGGAGATTTTTTTTTTACAAGTGTTACGTTCTGAGCAGATTTTGATGTTTTTTGCTGCGTTTATGAAAATGTGAAGCAAAAAATATTCCAAAAATTTGGATTTTTAGAATTTTCGTAACTTTTGAAATTTTTTATGTTCCTAAGTTTCCTAATTTTTCGCCAATTTTTCACCTTAGATTATTTCCCTCATTTTTGAAATTTCAAAAAATACGATGCCATTAAGTGTGTGTGTGTGTGTGTATTTTCTAAATACGAGAATAAAAACTGAATTTTGATTGATAACAACTGATAAGTACGTATGAAAATTCTGTTTTTGTTCCTGTATTGAGAAAATACGCATCATTTTATACCCACCAGCCAACTATTTTCCATAAAATCTGATAAAATCCGAATTATTTACGTCACAGTGACCACGCCCCTTTTTTCAGAGCTACGAAAAAAACGCAACTTTCAAAAAATCATTACACGGGTCCTAATGGACCAATTTTCGATTTTTTTTTAAATCTTCATATTTTAACATCTACTTTCGATCTATCATTTTTTTTTGAAAAAAAAAATTTCGTGCAACTTGTCTATTTAAAATTCTTTAGTATATTTATTGGTAGCTCATTCCAGGTCAATTAAAGTACATGCTTTTTAATCTCAAGTTTTTAAATTTTTCCAGAATTTTCCACGAGACATTTTCTTCTTTAAAGGTGCAGGATTGCTCTGGTTTTATGCCCCTGGGGGCTCCAAAATCGACGAGGACGATTTTATTTTTTTGCGTGGGTGATTTTTCATAAAAATATCCAATTTTGTTTTTTTCTTTCTCAAAACCGATGATATAGAAATTTAGCCTGTTCGATTTCGATTATGAAGAGAACTGAAAGCAGACTCGGAATCGTTGATGAAAAATTTTCATATTTCATAGTTAAACTTTTTAAGAAAAAACTCAAATAATTGTAATGCACAAAAGTTTTTCATAGAGAAAATTTTTAAATCTTGAACAGGGGTTTTCAAAAGTATTTGAAGTGGCTATTTTTTTAATGAGATCTTGACTTTCTGAGGGAGACACCATTCCCTAAAATTGTGGGAAAAAGTTTGAAAATTTGAAAATTACTTGTGGCAAAACGTTTGTTGTATATTATAAGGAGCTAGCAATAAATTCAAATAAATTTGTATGTGTGGACCTAATTTTTGGATTTTTTCTTCATTGAGATTTTTTGAAAATTTTTTGATTTTTTTAAAAGATTTTTATATTTTTTATTCGTGGAAATATAAGTATTCATATTGATCGAAAAATTTTAAAATTGATAATTTTCACGTTTTACAATAAAATTTATACTTACCACTGCAGAAATTTCATATTTTTTTCATCCTATGAACTTATTTTTTTTTATAATCTACTCAATTTTTTCTCGTTTCAATATTTTTGCCACTTTTTGTGATTTTTTCATAATGAGTGAGATATGACATCAATGGGTATTTCTTTTTCATTTTTTCTAGTTTTAAGGATACGCTCTACCTTTCTTATTAGTAAAAAATTTAAAATCAAGATATCATGAGTATTATTGAATAAAATATTCTGAAAATTCAATATGTGATTTGAAGAAACATTATCTTTGGAGTACTTTTGAGATATTTTTAAAATGTTTGTTTAATTTTCAGAAAAAAAAATGAACAAAAAATTTTGTTGTTTGTTTCGACTTTTTCCAAAACTTTTTTTTTTTCAAAAATAGAAGAAAAGTTTTGAAAATATCTCAAAAAGTCCTCCAAAAATAATGTTGTTTCGAAGCACACATCAAATTTTCAGAATATTTTATTCAATAATGCTCATGATATCCTGATTATAAATTTTTCACTGAAAGGAAGGTAAAGCATACCCTTGAAACTTTTCATATTTTTTATGATCTTACCGTTTTTCCATTTTTGGGATTTTCATAATTTTGCGACTATTCGTAATTTTTCATGATTTTTTTCCAGTTTCAACAAATTCTATTTTCTTGATTTCAAGAATTTAGATTAATTTTTTTCATATTCGTGACTTTTTTTTAAAGTATACCTACTTACGCCGAGGATCTGAAAATTTATGCACTAAAATTTGGAGATCAAATTAATACATTTCAAATGAAATTTTAATTTAAAAAAAACTCATCATTTTAATTGTATTCAATATTTGCATTTTTTCCCCCAAGCTAAGCCTGTTCTCATCTTCTCTTATCACAGTTTTACACATTTTTCAAAATTGACATCTTTCGCATCATTGAATTTTAATTTTCACTTGGTTTTGTAATTTCTTCCATTTTCCCAAAGAATAGACCTATACATAAATGAAGAGAGAATTGAGATTCAAATTTCACATGTTTAGGATTAATTAAACTTTAAATTTCAATCCGCCTACGCACAATTGTATTTTCCGGTTAAATTCAAATCATCAAAACGATAGGTACCTATATTTACCTTCGTGTAAAACACCCGGCCGTATTTGATATACCGACGGTAAATTAAATTTCAAAAATCGTACTCATCAGTCATATTATATCCCACCTGCGTATAGATAATTTACCATCCAATATTTCCAGCATCCGACAGCCAAACCTTCGGGCAGCCAATTAAAAAAACCCTAGTCTCGTGCTAAATGGATACCGTGGGCGATTTATCTATAGGAGAAATGTAATTTTCCAATCGGCATCGTACATTTATTTGCGAAACGCCAACTATTTTCTGAAATTCAATCTTAGCGTGTTTCCTTTGATGTTACATTTCAAGTCGAATCATTTGTCGATTCCAAACACGTTTTATATGACCGCGTAACATTTCGCCGGCGAAATATACTGCGATAATTTCTCTCGGTCGATTGTATATAAAAGCGAATGCCTTTCGTACGGTTGCCGTTGTGCGCCTTGCTCTCTGCGGTGCGTCCTATGAAATACTGTAGTGGACAAAATTTCCGCTTCGTTTACAGTACGCGACATTTATTATCTTGATATCGTCAGCTTTATAAAAAGATATTTTTGGTAATCTCGATACGTGCTGTAAAGTTTGAGAAATTGGTCGAAGATAATTTTAGGTATGGTTTGACCGTTGGTAAGAATACGATCCTTTATCCATTGCCTTCGATACGTACCGCCGGCTGAATGAGGAAATGCTTAAAGAGTTGCTATTTTTCAAGATGATTTGGATCTGAGCTGGAAGACTTACTGTATGATTCATTATGTAGAATGTTTTGATTCATTTTAGGTATATGTACTTCTTTCCCTTTTTGAATATGCACAATGAAAATATTATAGAGATCGATCTGAAGGTATTGGAAAATTTTGGACTTAATCAACTCATCATTTAGAAATAATTAATCAGATATCTTCGAATCAAATATTTTTTTAACTACAGAACTGTTTGACTTGAAGCTTTACAATAAAATTTTTTTAGCTACTTTCAATCGCTAGGAGTTGCTTTCATTTGAAAAAAAAATCATGAATCGATACATATTAGAAATAGGTTTTTCAAATTTTGAAAAAACCAAAGTGTAGGTAATGATTGAATTATTAATGATTGGGTGTTTGTTTTTTTTTTTCATTAGGTAGATTTCATTTTCTTGGATAAATATACTGAAATTAAGGTATTTCGAATTTCTGAATAATAACTGATTTGCAATATCTCAAGTGACCACTACAGGATTAAAAATACTTTCGATTGTAAAAATTAATTGTCCTGGGTGATGTGAAAACTCGAATGTTTTTTCTTGAGATGAATCAGAGTTGAATGGAAATGAGAGGGGCATAGGCGAATTTAGAAAAATGGATCACGGGGGGGGGGGATAAGCCCCAGGTCAATTTTTTTGAAAATGTGCAAACTGCAAAATAAATACAAGGACAAGAAATACCAGAAAAATTTTATGAAGAAGTAGGAGGGAGCCATCTTTGACACTTTCGCACCATAAAACTGATTTTTTCGTATATTAATGATTTCAAAATTCCTATTTGATGTAATTTTTGGGGAAAGGAGCCTTCTTTCTCAACGTTACCTAAAAGTAATTCGTGAATTGTGATTTTGTTCATGCCCGAGCGAAGCGAGGGCGAAACTCTGAAAAAATTGTATATTTAATGGCCAGAAAATACATTTTTTAAATGGTAGGACTGGTAGGTACATTCGAGTTTGATTGTCAAACAGTTTGACAATCAAACACGAAAAATTTTTGGGGGGCTAATTTTACTCTGGGGGGGCTAAGCCCCGCGCCCCCCTAAATCCGCCTATGGAGAGGGGAAAAGTTTTAGAGACGAAAAAAAACGATGGTTTTTTATTAGAGTAAAAATAACATAACTTTGAAACCCAATAAACGACAAATTTACATGATCAAAAAAAGTGATTTTTGTCGTTTTTTCAAAACACGTGGACGAAAACATTGGTCATTTTTGATCATGTACCTAAATTCGTCGTTTCGTGTCGTTCGTTTTTTGAAGAATTGTGAACTGAAAACAACTATTTTTGATCATGAATATCTGTCGTTCTCCGAACCTAATTACTTCGATAAAAAACTGTATGGTTTCTTGTCGTTCCTTTGAAAAACGACAAAAAGAAAAAGTTTTCTGTCGTTTTTTAAAAAGAAATATTTCTGGTCATGCAAATCCGTCGTTTATCTGTTTTTTTTTTTTTTTTTTTTTTTGAAAACAACAAAAATGAAAATTTTTGGTAATGAGTCCTTCGTTTTTGTCTTTTGATGGAAAACGTTAATTTTTAATTTGTTGCGTTTCTTTGAAAAACAAAAAAAATGGAAATTTTAACATAAAAATATGTAATTTCTTTGAAAAAGCTACAAATAAAACTGTGTTGATCCTGGGAATCAATGATTTCCTTGGAAAACGACCATTTTTGACCATTAAAATCCGTAATTTCTTTGAAAAACTATAGAAACTAAAAATTTTCTACTTGAAAATACGTCGTTTCTTTGAAACAGTTTTTTAATTTTGTAAATCTGTCGTATATTTGGAAATCACCCATTTTTGAACATGTAAATCCATCGGTTTTTAGTTGTTTCTTTGAAAACGACAAAAATAAAAAATTTTTATACTTACTGCGAATTCGTCGTTTTTGGCGTTTTTTTCTTGTTAAAAAACGACGATTTCTGACGATTTAAATATGTCATTTTTTTTGAAAACGATTGTGTTGTTTCTTTGAAAAAATGTCTAAAAAAATCTAAAAATCTGTGGTTTCTATGAGAAACTACATATTGTTGTTTATATGAAAAACGACAAAAAAGAAAACTTAAGATATAAGTACCTACATAATGCGAGTCCGTTGTTTGTGGTCGTTTTGTTGAAAAATGATGGAAACCGACCATTTTCCAATTTTATACAGTTGTTAATTTTTGCGACTTTTTAAAAATCCACAAAAACGATAATTTTTAGGTATGTTGGATCCGTAGTTTCCTGTCGTTTCTTTGAAAAACGAAGTTTTGAATATTTTTCAACTTATGGAAATCTAGGCTACGACTCCAATCATTTTTTTTTTTTCAGAAAAACGAAAAAACGACTAAAAACGATCATTTTTAGGTATTTTTGATCTGTCGTTTCCTTGAAAAACGACGGTCTGAAAATCTGTGGCCACGACTTCAATCTTTTTTTTCAGAAAAACGACTAAAACCGATCATTTTCAGATATGTATGCTGGATTCGTCGTTTCTTGTCGTTTCTTTAAAAAACGACTCTTCGAAAAATTATTTAACGCTCTGAAATTTCGGCTTAATCTCAAATCTTTTTTATTTCAGGAAAATGACTAAAAACGATAATTTTTAGGTATGCTTGACCCGTCGTTTCCTGTCGTTTCTTTGAAAAACGACGTTTTGAAAATTATTTAATGCTCCGAAATTTACAGCTGGAACCCGAATCCTTTTTATTTTGGAAAAACGACTAAAAACGATCATTTTTAGGTATGTTGGATCCGTCGTTTCTTGTCGTTTCTTTGAAAAACGACGTTTTGAAAATTTTTTATCACTCTGAAATCTTGGCTACGAATTTACCAACATTCAAAATGAATGTTATTTCTCACTGCTTTGATTTTTTTAAAAAAAATATTTTCTCAACGATGATCTGTACATTACTCGCTGGTTGACTTCGCATTCTGCACAGTTAGTTTTTCATAAAACGACCCCATAAAACAGATGATAAGTATAATCCCAAGTTCAACAAAGCTTTAGAAATGAAAACCAGTTACTTATTGAAATTATTACGTACTATTCGAGTTCATAACGAAACATTACGAATTAAAATAAAATTATCTAGGTACTCCATATTACGGTTATTTTGTCAGCCACCTAACGACGTTCATTATAAACCATCATGACGAGAAAATCATAATCTTATATGTACCATTCGTGTACCTACGTAGATCCTGCCAACATGAACATTCGCAATTAGGTCGTTTTGAAGAATGAAGCAGGCTGTAAAACTGGCGTTTTATTATTTACACGTTGAATACGTAGATGATGGCATAATAAGAGAGAAAAATTAACGACTCGAGAGATTTGCGTTTTTATGGCAGGCCAGGTAATTCGATATACTGAAAAGGGTTTCGCGCACAGTATTATGTATCGTCTCGTATAAATACTGTATGAATAACGAATAAAACACGAAAAGCAGAGAATACCAGTATAATTCTCGTATTAAGAAATTTAGCAAGATTTTCTACTTGAAAAGATGCGCGAAAGATGGAGTTTATTAAATACTCGCAAGTTTATATACCGCTAAACATCTAAAAGGGGTTTTTACTACCACGTAGAGGTATTAGGTTAATAGACGGAATTGAGGGGTGGAGGGGGAATGGAAAAATCCACACCGTGGAATTCTGCTTCTTCTGTGCAATACCCAGCTACAAAATATTGTACCAGGTGCGGATCTCATTCGAGGATACTTTTTCTTTGTACTACGTTGGTAGTTTATATAGCAAAATGTGATTAACCGTTTGGTAAAGCTTTTTCTCCAGTCAAAGGGAAAAAATTCGACGGATGGTTGAAAATGGGGAACGGACGCGTGCGACGAGAAAAAGGCCGATTCATGGCCAAAAAGGAAAAAATAGTAAGATAACTAGTTTGCGAAACTTTTATCCGCGTGACAGTTTAATATTAACTCGCGAAGTATACGCGGAAGGTCTAACCCTTTAAAACATTCTTCACAATACCAGAGCAACGAAAACCCATGCCACGGCACGCACCCGTTTACCCTTTTTATCTTCATCCTTACACAAATGTTTCTACATCTCCTTTTCTTGTCGGCGCAATTGTTTAAGCTGTCAGTGCGGCTCGAATGTCTCTCTGATCAAATACCAACGCGAAAGCTCAGACGAGAATATTTCAACGCGTTCTTGTTACCGTTTTGGCGCGCGTATAAAAGGTCTTTAGATGATTAGGGTAATTTAGTTCGACTGTGTATTTGCCATGGTGTCGTAGCAGGGGCAGCAGAGGGTGGCACGATGCTGACGATGCGGCAGTGTTTTCGTTATAATTCATAGCGTTACGGTTGGTCGCTTCGACGTTCCGGTTCCGATTTGAGGTCTTGTTGGCAGTGTATTGTGTTTTCGATGGTTTGTCCGGTTTTAACCAAGAGTTTCGCCGGCTCGATCGTTGCAAATATTTATAGGTAGATGGTTTGGCGATGCTGTATCCATTTATCAAATGGTGCTACGTGTCCCTCCGCCGAAGCCTCAGTGAGGGGGGTTTCTCGTACGTGTGAGACAGGAACGCGGATGCCGAAACCAAGAGGTTTTACGTACTTGTATCGATCATTGTGTTTTATCAGGTTGCCAAGTTTTAAACATTACGTACGACAAGGAAACGAAATATGGAATTGGTTCTAAACGAAAAAGCAATGTTTGGTGGGGGTACGGTAATGTGGTTGCATATGCAAAATCGGATACCTTATTGGTTACTTTGTTTTTGCATTAAAGTTAGTCATTCGATGCTGCGGTGATTTTGGACTAGGCTAATGGACCTTGTAGTTCGAACCCATCGAGGGAAGAAGAAGAAATGAAGTAATTTGAACGAAAATTTTGAAATGGTTTTTTATCTAACGATTGAATTCAGATAGGTATGTGAGATACTGTCCACTCAAAGTTGAATTTCAGTGTCGGTTTTGATTGAACGGGAGGGAAAGAATTTTCTGATTTTTCTTTTGAGGCGGATTTGGACTAGAGTTAGAATAGTTCATGCCAATAATTTTTTGAATTTTTTCATTGAGAGGATGAAAATTGTAGGTAGCAAATGATGTCAGAGTCAAAAAATGAAGAAAACAATTGGACTTGTGTGATAAAAATATCAAAAAATGACATATTTTTGAAGTAATATTCTAAATTTTGGGGATATTTTTAGAAACGAAGAAAAAATTGCATTTTTAAAAAAGTGGGTAATAGTTTTTTTTTAAAAAAAAAAGAAAAACGTACCGCCTTACAAGGGAGGTATCCCAACTTGAAGTAAAATTTTGAGCCCCCCAAAAAAATGAACGAAAGTACACTATAATAAGAGGATTTTGTAACCAAAATTTCAGGTGCTGAGGGCATTTTTTGAATTTTGACGAATTTTTTAAATTTTGAAATAGGTAATTTATAGCCTGAAAAATACCAAAATTTGATCTAATCAACGAAAAGAGTTGAAATTTGGTGTATACCCTTTTTCCGACCCGCTGAATCGATTGGAAACGGTTTTAAGTCGTTTTGAAGCCACCAAAAATTTTTGGAATTTTCCAGCGCTGGAGAAATGCCCATAAAAATGACCCATATGCACTGCAGCACCTATAATCTTGGATTAGCCATATGGGTGACCCATTTAATCGATTAGAGCGCAATTTTCCAAAATTCGTAACTTCGAGTTTAAATTTGCATTTTTGGACAGAATATTTTCTTGAAAAAAATTCAGAAGTATGCCCAAGACACACATCAGGCGCTAAAAAAGCTGAAATTTCGCAGATACCCTATTTTCGACCTGCCAAATTGATTGGAAGCGGGTTCGAGACGTTTTGGAGCCGCGAGAAATTTTTGGGATTTGCCATGGGCTTACTTTTGACTTTTTTCCAGGACAATATTCTGTCCAAAAATTCGAATTTGAACGGGAAGTTACGAATTCTGGAAAATTGCGCTCTAATCGATTAAATGGGTCATCAATATGGGTAATCCGCGATTACAGGTGCTGAAGTGCATTATTAGCCATTTTTATGGGCATCTCTCCTGTGCTGAAAAAATTCAAAATTTTTTTGGTGGCTCCGAAACGTCTTAAAACCGCTTCCAATCGATTCAGCGGGTCAAAAATGGGGTATATATCAAATTTCAACTCTTTTTGTTGATTAGATCTAATTTTGGGGGGTTTTAGGCTACGAGGTATTTCGAAATTTAAAAAATTCGTCGAAATTCGAAAAATGCTCTTCAATGCCTGAAATTTTGGTTACGGAGTCCTCTCATGGTGTACTTTCAATTACTTTTTTCGGGGAGGCGCAAAATTTTTTTTCAAGTTGGGATACCTCCCTTGTAAGATCAAAAGTTTTGCCTTTGTTTGCAAAAATATTTTTTGCAAGTTGTAATATCGATATTTCAATACACAAATTCAATTTTTCCTTCAATTTTCGACTTTGGAATTTTTGCTACTCAAGTATAAATTTTGCTACTTTAATGAAGAAATGAGAAAAATACAGGCGTCCAAATTCTTCTCAAAAAGAAATATCCAGTCATCGACACTTTTGAATTCTATGCGAAACTATTAATTTTCACCAAATTGGAACTTTTTACACCTTATTCTCCCTCGTGGCCATATCCTCTGAAAAATCTAGTTTTCTCGTTCTAAATTTTTTGTTGATACAATGGGTGATTTAATCAGAGATTAATTAATTATTGATTAACAATTTTGATGACTAGGGATGGAACGATCGCGATTTTAATATATCATATTCTCCCCCCTCCCCTCGTTATAATTTTTGGGCTAGCATCGATTAATCGACAATTTTCTGTTTGGTCAAACTTTAATATGCGACAAAATTCCATATTTTTGAGAATGACTTTACGGAAATTTATCGAGCCCGAACAAGCGAGGACAAAAATTTTGGAAAAAAATATCCAAAAACTAATTTTTTCATTTTTTCAAACACCATTTTAGTATTGCTTGAAATGGAAGTGAAACTTGACCCTTATTGACTTTAAAATGATATTTTTATTTTCATGTGCCCGAGAGCGGAGTGAGGGTTGAGATTTGAAAAATTTATGATTTTTGGGAAGAAAATAATTCGTTTTTTAATTCAGTTTGTGTTTTGAAAGCAATTCCATCACTTTGATGTAGAAATTTTGTGATTATTTGAATTTTTTTAATGACTTGAAAAAAGGAAATTCATTACATAGGCATTGAAAATAACGCCAAATTTTGAAAAAATTGCTCAAATTCTTTTTCTTTTTTGATGAATTTGATGATTAGATATCACTTCTTATTGTATGTATTAGATGATTTTTTTTTATTCAAAGAGGGAGAAAAACAAAAATTTTTGAAACTTACAAATAAACTCATTCACTTGAAAACTCGTATCTTCGTTGAAACGCAAAAAACACTATCAACATCGAACAACTCGGTAAAGTGTGTAACACCGCTTCAACATGTTTTCCTCCAGAACGACAAGAAGGTAGTTTAAAATTCAAGCACCGACTAATTTTACACGGTGGCAAAAATTTTCTACGCGTGATTAAATACGTCGAAATGCTCGCAACTTGGCATAGTTTAATAAGTAAAATTGAAATTTTCCATATTTCAGCGTGTACCTAGTTCAAGTTACATGTGCTTATGAAATGTTTTTGCTCATCTCGAGTACGATTATTCAGCATAAACGAGAAAAAAATACCGCTAGGTTACGAAGAAACAACGTTTCAAAGTAAAACACCCAACATTTTCATTTTTTAAACCGTCAATTTTCTCCCATTTTTTTCATGTTTCACATTTACAAGAAATTTTCGTATGAAAATAAATTAATTTAAAGACGCGTAGTATTCGCTTCGTTTTAATTTTTTTCTTTTCGGAATCTTCTTTTAAATAGATATTTAGTAGAATTTTCTTCACTTTTCAGAGGTAAGTATGAATAGGGTACACTTACTCGTATTTTTGACTGTGGACAGTGAAAAAAAAGTTGTTGAAAAAATATACGAAAGCGAAAAAGTTTGTCGTGTTATTCGAATCGCGAGTTTCTTTTTTCATCAAGTATTATTACTGTTTTTTATACAGTTTTTTTTCATCTTTATTTTTCATAATATGCGATAAAATACGCCAAGAAACAGATTCGCTGATTTCGTAACACGAAACGATGGATTTAAATTACACGTCGTAATCGTACACAAAATCACAAAGTAGTCAAATGTCAAATGTATAATTACCGCGCGCGCCAAATCGCGCAATCGTCTTTACAAAGCGGTCGAATTTCATATTAAAGATTCTATTCGCTTCAAATGAATGGTAAAAGCTGCTCGCGCAAGTAATATAAAAGTGTAAATTTCTTAAAGAATTGAAAACTTTTATCTGCCAGAGACAAGAAACTTTGAGTAAAATAATAACGAAATTGTTGAAATTCTTGCATTCTTCGATGCTCGCTTTAAAATTAACTCGGCAAATGTATCTGTACTTTGTAACAAATTATGACTGCCTTTTCTTTCTCATTTATTTTTTTATTTTTTTGAAACGCGGAAACGCTGAAGAAGAATTATTAATGACGATAATTTAGCATTGTTAATGGTATATGAGAATTACACCCGTTGCAGTCGCAGGCGAACTTTTGATGAAGTGAAATAAAAAGAAGGAATTGTTCTCCGGGTTCCGAATGAACTCTGGTTCGAGAAACAGAAGTTGGAAATTTCAACGAACACATTGCACTTACGTTTTTAAGTTGCAATTAGATTTAGAGATTTTATCTTGAATACTTTGGACAAAAAACATTCGAGTTATTTTTACTACGAGTATCAACGTTTGAGTGAAAATTGACTTTCCTTGTAAAAATGATATATTACGACTCTCCCGCTCTTCCACGAACAATAATTGTCATTCTCGACTCGAAACGAATAAAAAATTTAAATTTTTGAAACGTAGATAAACGTTGAATAATACCTATTCTGTTTTGTAATCTCGACACACAGTAAAAATTAATTAATTTTACTTGCATGTAAAAAGTCGATATCAACAAAATACAAAGAATTTTAAATTCATTTCTGTGTATAATTTAAATTTAGAATTGAGATTATTGATGGTTTAATCAGAATAAATGCAACCAGATGATTGAATTTGAAAAATAACAATTTTTCAGTTTTCCAGAGTGATATGTGTAGCTAAATATTAATTTCTGAGGACATAAAATACAAATTTAGCAATTTTGTAAGAAATTTGAAGTTTTCCATTTTCCCAAACTATATTATGGAAATTTCATTTTTAAAGGGGTAGACTCTTAAAAATTTGACAATTTTATATTCTTCGGAATGAACGGTTGGGGATGAGGGTGGCGATACTTGAAAATTTTCAGTTTTGCAGTTTTTGAGTAATCCATTTAAAACACTGATTGCGTTATATTACTGAAAACGATTATAAAATGAAAAATTTTCAAGTCACATTTCTTCTCATTCCATCCCTTCATCCCTAGGAAAGAAATATTCAGAACTTGTATTTTACGCCCTGGTAACATAGATTTCGGAATGCCACTCAAAAAATTGCAAAATTCGAATCTCACGAGTCCTACTTCCCACTCCTCACCTACCCCTTCATTTCTATGAAAAAGATTTTGCCAAATTTGTATTTTACGTATGCAAAAATATAGATTACGATATATCACTCAAAAAATTTGCAAAATTGTGGTTTTACGAGGCTCGCCCCACTCTTTGTTCCTAATTGAAAAAATACATTCAAAATTGGTATTCTACGCCTTCGAAATTCAATTTTCAAAGGCTTAATCACACCTCTCCTATTCAACACTTTATTCGTAATTGAAAAAAATAAACCCTTCATCTCTAAAGAAAAAATATTACCAAATTCGTATTCTACTCCTCGAAAATGTAGGTTTCGAGATATCACTCAAAAAAATGAGAAAATTTAAATCTCCTCTCCCCAATGGCTCACCCTACCTCACCCCAACCCCAAACCCTTTACCCCTAAGAGGAAGCTATTTTCAAATTTGTAATCTATGCATAGGCGCACCCAAGGGGGGCAGGGGGCTCGGGCCCCCCTTAAGCCCGGAAAAAATAATTTTTTGCTTCAAAAATGAGAAAAAAGTCAACTTTTTTGCTCTCCAAAGTATATTTTTTCAAAAAATTTTCGCCCTCGCTTCGCTCGGGCAGTATTTTAGTACTTTATTTCCAAACTTGACAATTTTTGATTGATTTTTCAGTCAAAAATCACCAAATTCTCAATAAATTCTCTGTTTGTCAGAAAAAATTGATGATTTTTGATTGAAATATCAGTGAAAAATGATTCAATTTGAAATTTGACCCCCTCTCCATTTTTTTTTCAAATTCTGAGCCCCTCCCTTAATTAATTTCCGGGTGCGCCTATGAATCTATGCCTGTAGAAACATAGATTTTGACACATCACCCCAAAAAATTGTGAAATTTGAAATTTTTAAAAATTGATAAGTATCAAAAAAGTGAAAAAAAATTTCATTAAAATTGAAAAAAAAATTACCTATTTTAGATTCAAGTATCACTTTTAATACTGAAATCTCAACCCAACATAGTGGTGCCCTCCTCTAAATCATGATCACAGAATTACAGGGATGAAACTGTGTGAAATGAGCAGAATATCAAATGACATCAGCAGATGTGATCTAAAAAATTTTCTTCAGAATCATCCATAAGAAAAGTAGGTAACCATTTCAAAAAAAATTTCAATGTTTTTTTTTCCTAAGAATTTTGAAATTATAAAAAATCCTATTGAAACTCCCCTTCTAACTCTCACATGGAAAAATTGATTTACATACGTAAGAACTACCTAGATACAAAAAATACGAAGTGTTTTTCCGGAATTTTTTATTCATGAGGATTGTCATTTTTTTTATTACAGGACCTTTTGGTTGTGCTTATTCAAAAAATTACAATTTCAGCTTCACTTTTCATCGAAATAAATTGCACTCGAAACCTGAAAAATTATGTAAAAATTGATTTTTCGACATAAATTTGTAAAAGAAGCGTATTTTTGGGGTTTATGAAATGTAATGAAAAAATGACATAAAAATATCAAAAAAATCTTAGAAAAAGGCAAAAATTTTGATTTTTTTGATCCAGTAGACGCTATGAAATTGAAAAATTTTCGAATTGGAAAAAATTTCAATTCATTATCAACCGTTTTCCAATTTATTTCCATAAAATGTTCAGTCGAAAATTTCAAAAGGTCAGCTACGATTAATTTCCCAATCCAAACAGGCGAATCGCCAATGATATTCGTGTCGGAAAATTTTAAATTTATTTTCAACATTTTTACGTTCGAAAAATGTTTTTAAAAATATTTATAGATTATTGTAAAAGTGTTAAAAAATTAATGTCTATTTCTTTTATTATTTAAAAAACCAGTTCTCCTTGAAATAAAAAAAAACTTGTAAACAGTTTACTACATTCGCCATAAACAAATGTAGCTTCATTTTCCCCTCCTACACCATCTTCAAACCACTTGAAACCATACAAAAGGGGATGAATTTGTTAACATCCTATAACGACACAAAAACACCATTTATACATACCATAAAATCCTAGATACATGCGACACACGTTTTAAAAAAATACAAAAAAAAATATGTCGACGTTAACAACGTATTCAGTTGAAATTTACATTCGGCGAGGTATAAATTAGATGAAAAAAATCCGGTCATTGTACGTTTTCAAGCCGGTTATTATTCAACGGATATTCAAAAGTACACTACTCGTTGTTTCGAGCTCGTGTATGTCGCAGGGTACGAAAGTAATCAACAGTTGCGTCCTATACGGTTGCTATTTAAATCAGCAATCTACCGGGTGGAAAAATATGATGCGAAATTTCGCCGCGTCATTTTCGACGATATTTCACACCATAGTTTAACTACCACTGCACTATTAAAATCTTAGCACCGCTCGTTACGCACACCGAATACAAAATTGCGCGATGATGTAATTTACATTCATAGTTTAATGTGAGTAATGTAAACTTTTTTTTTTTCGTAAAACAACAGTCCTAGTAAAACTTTTTTGCGCGCGGAAAAAGAAAGCGTACGAAAAAAGCCCGGCGAAATTAAATTTCGTCCTGAATTACTGCGACCGTATAGTCGTCGTGCAGCATAAATGTAATAATAGGTGTTTTTCAACTCTTTAAACTCTTGCCATCTATGTCAAAAGGGAACTAGATTTGGTGATTTTTTTTCCTACGCCTTGAACATGTAGAAAAGACAAATGAGCGGTGATTTAGTAAGTTGCCAAAAAGTTTGTTTACTTTTTTTAAAGAGTATAGAATTAGGTTAGAGGGATTTTGGTAACACTGGTTGAGAATGAAGGCTGTTCAAATGATTGAAAGAGTTGAAAGAGTCAACCGAGATATTTGCAGAGTGATTCTAAAAATTTTCTGATACCTTCATCTGGATGATTAGGCAACATAATTGCCATATTTTGAGAAATTGGTTGCCTGCAGGAAATTTGCAGGGGCTCTGGGTTTCATTTTTTGTGCACATATTACGTGGAACAAAAAAAATATAATTCATCTCAGATTTTCATAAAAATTGGGGAGATGATTTATTTTGAGTGAGAAATAATTTTTAAAAATTTGAGCCATCCTGGTCAAAGAGGAGGAAAGGTCAGTGTTGAAAGGTCTCAAAGGTTTATTTTCAACAAACTTTGGTATTTGCCACATTTTGATGGTTTCTCTTACTGAAAATCCCCGTCACCCTCCCAGATTTGATTTCAGTTTCTACATCTCCCAACGTTTAAATTGGATACCACTTTTTTCCCCCTACCAGGGGGTTGAAAATAATCAGATTGCAAGAATGAGGAACTTTTGATTAGTACCAAATTCAAATCGCTTACTCAAAAACGCTTCAAAATTGACTCAAATAATTTGACTAAATTTTTTTTGATCTGGTAGGATAATTCTAAATGCATTCTTTAAAAAAAAACACACGATGGAAATGTATCCGGTTTTGCGTTGTGTACATGAAATACAATTTGATTATCCAGTGAAGTGAAAATGAGATTTAAAAAAATACGGTGCTAACTGGAATAAATTTGAATTGATTTTTTGGAAATTTTTTGTACCTAGCAGTGTTTCTCTCTTAAATTTTATAAAAAGGGGCAGAATATGCAGTTGGCAGCACTGCCACGAAAATTGTATCCTAAAAGTTCAAAATAAAAATTTGACTCAATTTTTGAAGTTTTTGAGTTATCTATTTCAAAGTTGTGAAAGTAGAAAATTCTTTAAACTCACGATCGCTAACTTTTCAACTTTCTATTGGCAGAGGCGTAGCTACCGGAGAGGGGGGTGGAGTGGTCTCGCCTCCATGGGGTCAAAAATTTAGTGAAAAAGGAGCATGAACGATATCGCAGTAATATGAACCATTTGAAGCAATTTTTCTAGAAAATACCAATTTTTTCCCCTTCTCCTTCTGGTATTTTAAACCTCCATGCACCTAAAATCCCCCCCCCAAAAAAAAAAACTTTCAACGTCATTGCGTGGATTATTTTTATCATTTGTGATTTTCAAGGTCTAGGGGGAAGGAGGGTTGAACTTGAAATTTTACAAAAATTTTTGAAAGTTCAGATCCTCTTTCCTCATGAGAAATGTCTGTTGTGTTCAATTCCAATGTCAATGGTCCAGAGAGGATTTAAAATTCAAACTGCATTTTTTTAAGGAGTTACTGAGATTTTCAGTAGTTGTTACTACTCTAAAGAAGTAGAAAGCTGTGTTTTTTTTTCGAAAATGATCTAACTATAAGCACGTGGGCGATAGATTTGTGACGCGACGTCCCTATACGTAGAGAAGAAATTACGTTAAGATTAGGAGAAGAAAACATGCTTTTCACTTTTTTTAGATTTTTCACTCGATTCAGGCAGAAGCAGGAGATTTAAATTTGCACGTCGGATCTGATATAAAATTCATCCAGCTTTTCTATGGTATAATTATTTCTGAAATTCGTATGAAGGTTTTCTCAAAAACTGTGACAAACTAAAAAAAATCTGAAGTCGTCGTTGATGTGTAAAAAAGTAGGTGTACAAATAATGATAATGATTTCATCGGGGAAGGGACCATTTTCTCCTCCAACTTCAAGCAAAATGTTCATCCCTGAAAAATCAGAACCAAATCGTATTTGAGATTTTGAAGCAGTTCTTGGATATTTTTCGTCATCTCATTTACTTTGTTCTATTTTACTTTTGGCATATTCTACGTTGAATCCCATAAAAAAAAGTGGGAGCCAGGGGCATGGCCCTTAAATAACGTAGAGGAGACTGAAAATTTCGGAATCTTTTTTTCTGGAGGAAAGAAAATTATCAGAAAGCTAGTTTCATTTTACATCAGATCTGATTCAAAAATTATCAAAACTCTTCTTCATTTGAGTCAAAAATGAAAGAAGATTCAAAAATGCACACCTTCACTCAGTTCCCCCTGAAGAGAAAAGAGAAAAAAGTTTTTTTTTTTTTGAAATGTCCCCCACTCAAAACTATTTCATCTATTTTCTGCAAAATCGGAAGAAAAGTTTTCACTCAATATCCATTTTACATTTTGTAGGTATCACTTACGCAATTTCTTGGTTCAAAAATGCCACATAAGTTGCCTAACCCTTGAATTAAGGCAAATTGTATCAAATTATCTTCCAAAGTCCTTATTTTAATAACCCCTTTTAAAGTTTCGATTTCTCGACAATCAAACACGTCAAAAGGACCTATTTCAGACTTACCAACTTTTTTCCCCATCATCGAATCGAATTCACTCAAATGATCTCACCAGAATCGAGAACTTCGTCGATGAATTAATCTACAAAGTAGTACATATAGTTTGCATGGTGACATGTAAAATTAGAAACGTAATGAGAAAGAGCGGCGGGAGAAAAACTTTTTTAAAGATCTAAAACTCAAAAGACTATACAGAATTGGCGGTTTGAAACGTACCCTCGGGCATTATAGAAAGTTTTGCACGGTTCTAATAAGAGTGCACGATTTGTAGATAAGCTTTAGCAGAAAATGTCCGACTTTGGAATGAGTTTGATGAAAGCATTTTTTTCCCTCTTTTTTTTATTTTATTTTCGTACTGATGAACTAGAAAGAAGAAAACACAAAAGTTTTTAAACATTCTGTAAATTGTTGGAAAACTTGCGATTTGAACTTTGTACTTTTAGCTCGGCCGATACACTTTTGAAAATTTAGTTTTTCTTTCAGATTTAAAAAGAATAATTTTTGTCAAAAGCTCGCTACTGTGGATGATGATTTCATCTAGAAAATGAGCTCTTCTCTACTCGTTTTCCCTTCTCGGTGCCTGGGAATAGGAAAAAAAAAGATACTCGGTAGTCCGGAACATGATAAAAATTTCATAATTGAACCGAACCAATCAACTTGTTCAGTTTGGAAGTCGACCAAGTATCGATTTCCAATTGTAAATTATTGTATAAATGGAAGGGAGAACCTATTGTATTACTATACGAGTATATATGCGATTATGTAGTTTAAACGTATACGATTCCAGCCTACTATACGTATACGCAGGCGAATACGTTACAATAAAAAATTATTTTATATCTTTTATTGCTCTCGAAGAAGTCGCACAAATTCACACTACCAGTAGGGTTCGCCTCGCAGGAATTCCAACGTATTCGCCATTTGGTATTATAATCGTTTTTTGAGATTATAGCATAATATAAACCTTTTGCCTCGACGTTGGCGCTAAGCTGCTGTGGAAAAAGCAATGTCAATTGTTGAAATGTGTTACAGCATCCCAGAAGTGGTAAATGTTCTCTACTTTATGTGACTTGGGTTTTTGCTCTCTCTAATGTCATTTCACGCCGCAGACATTGACGAGACAATACGGTTGCGGTAATATTTTCCTCGAAATGTGTTTGATCCTTGCTAAATTGAAGCGAATAGTTGTTGAAATCGCTCCGCGACGTTGCGTGATTGACAATTTTATCGCGAGATGTGAGAGGTGTTTTGATTTGCCCGTCGGGCTATCGTTCGGATTAACGGAGGATTCGTCAAATGTGGTTGGTAATCGAGTTTGAGAGCGAATTTAAAAAATAAGGTTGTTGCGATTGGAAGGGTGGAAATTTCAAATCTTGAGGAAATTTTGGCGGGTGTTTTTGCTTTTGAAGTTGTAGTATTTCAATTGGAAGGGTATTCAATAAATAAAAACCCAAAAATAATTCAAATTTTATATTGTGCTATTTTTTTTTTTCAAAAATCAAAATGTATTTTTTTTTTTTACAAATTCGTTTCCTAATTTTTTAGATAGTACACATTTACGCACCAAGGTATATGTTTCATTAATTTTGTTTTAAAATTTTGAAATAAGTTTGAGCAAGGTTTTGAAACGTTAAATTATCTATTCAAATTTTTGAAGGGTTAGATCTGGGGAGAAATGGTTGAAATATTTCGCCAAAGGAGACAAAAATGAAATCGGGTCATCTGATTTCGCCGGTTTTTTTTTACGAGTTCTTTTTGATGGTCTATTCACAAAACCACGATCATTTTTTTAACCCTCAAGGCGGCGAAGAGACGGGCCTCAAAATTTTTATACAATTACGATTTTTAGCAAAATATCCCAACTTGAAGGGTTCGTATCTCGAGATATGTATGTAGGTTGTACTTGCAGGGTATCTAACGGGTAGTGAAAGTAGTGAAAGTAGTGAAAAAGTAGTGATTTGAAAAACCGGTCATGCCGGTAGTAGAAAAGTAGTGAATTCAGATGAAAATTTGAAAAAAGTAGTGAAAAAATGAAAAAATTTCAAAGACGCGAAATTTATTTTTTTAAATTTCAAAAATTGTTCATTTTTCATTTATTACATTTAAAATAAAGATTTTTTTCTAATTTCATTTTTTTTTCTCTAAAAAATTTTGATCGTTTTTTTTTTGTATGTTGGAAAGAGAGTCGATTTTTTTGGGGGGGGGGGGGGGGGACAAAATGAAAATTTTTTTAATAAAAGTAGTGAAAAAGTAGTGATTTCACAAAAAAAAATCAGTTAGATACCCTGACTTGGGGGAAAACTTCTTGCGAGGTCTAGAAGAGAATTGATCAGAGATTCAAAATCGATAATCACATAATTTTACCATTTTCCCTCCGCTCTGACCGAAAGATGTGTACGATTGGTTCAGGAGGGAGGCGATTAGAGCACGAGCAAGAGGGTAAAATCAGAAAGTAAGTTCATTTTCGAATTCTACACCCTTAAATTAGTGACAATCGATATGTCACTCGCCATTTTAATTTTTTAACATACTTTCTCCAAAATTAGGGGGATAGGGGGACACTTAAGGGTCAGATCCGAAACATTACCAAATATTCGAACTCAGTGCCCTAAAATACCTAACAAACAACAGGTCACAGTTACTTTTATTTTTTTTCGAATTTTGACCCTCTCAAAGGGTCTAATAGGGAGATTCTGAGGGGTCGAATGAAAAAGCAAGTACTTACATTATTCAAAATCAACGCCTTCAAATTAGTAATAATTGATGTGATTTTTGACTTTTTGTTTTTTTTTTAAATTTTGGTCAAAATTGTGGACCCCTGTACCCCCTAGGATTATGGAGATTCCATATTGAAAATTTGTTGCTTGAAAAAAGAGTAAAAAAGACTGCTTACTGTAATTTTTTCAGATTTTTAATTGGTGGTTTTCATATTTTGTTCTCATCATGAAAGTTGACCTTTCAACACCAAAGTTCAACTTTGAACTTTTCAAAATGTGATTATCGATTTTGAATCTCCCATCAATTTTCTTTCAGACCCCACAAAAAGTTTTCCCCAAGTACAACCTATTTCGAGACACGTGCCTTCAAAGATGGATAATTTCGCTAAAAATAAAATGGTAAGTAATTGTACGAAAATTTCGAAGCTTGCCTCCTCTCCCTATTTTGAGGGTTAAAAAAATGATCGTTGTTTTGTGGATAGACCAAAAACGGAACTCGTAAAAAAAAATAAGCGAAATCGGAAGACCGACTTTAGTTTTGTCCTGTTTCAATTTGGAAAGGCCCCAAAGGTTCTGCGAAAATTATTAAAAATCCTGTTCTCCAATTTGGAAATATCTGCACTTCTTGAATTATTGGTTATTTTTTTAATTTCCAGTCCACCCTCTACGTTTCATTTCCTAACAGAGGTGGCAGCTTTTGTGTTGCATGTGTTGCAACGGCAACACGGCGAAAGTCTGTGGCAACACGGCAAAAATCTGTTGCAACACGTGAAATATGAAAAATCTTTAATTATCGATAACAAGTCCAAAATTATCGATGATCAAGCAATTTTGAAACAGGCCATTTTTCAAGTTTTCATGTGTATTTATTCCACAATTTTCACCCTCGCTTCGCTCGGGTTATGATAGCATTTTCAATATTTTTTCAATCAGCCTTTCTTAATAAAGGTCAAAAACGGCCCTTGACCCAAAATCAGTCAAAATGGGCTCAAAAGGTTACTTATAGTCTAAAAAATCCAAAAAAATTGGCCTTCCCCCTACCCCCACCCCTTTCAGAATTATCGTACTTTTAATGTCGAAATTTCAACACGCGATATCTCTGGAAGGGGTGGTTAAAAAAAAATGTATACTTTCAGAAATTATACATCTTGCTGGGTAGTACGAATGAGAATTTTTTGAAAATTATCGGTTCACATTTTCCCAATTTTTTTCACTTTGAAATTTTCAAAAAATTAAAAAAAAATTTTGAGGGGGTACATGGCTCGAATTTTTTTTAATAGTTCCGCCAGGTGGTCGGGCATCACATATATTTTTTTTGAATTCTGAAATTGGGTGCAACATGGTCAAAAAAAAACGTGATTTTTTACTACTTTTTTACAGTAAGAAGCAAGGCATCCCAACTCGAAGTAAAATTTTGAGTCAAAATTGCCATAAATTGAAAGTACACCATAAAAAATTCCATTTCCAAAATTTTAAGTGCTGAAGTGCATTTTTCGAATTTTAGCGAATTTTTGAAATTCTAAAATTATTTCATCGATGAAAATTTGATTTGATCAACGAAAAAAGCTGAAATTCAATATACACCATATTTCAGACCTGCCAAATCGATTGTAGGCGTTTTCGAGACATTTCAGGGCCACCAGAAAATTTTAAAGATTTTCCAGTTCTGAAGAAAAGCTCATGAAAATGGCCCTTTCAATTGATTCAGAATGTTGACCTTTTGGGCCCATTTTGACCGATTTTAGGTCACGGGCAGTTTTTGACCCTTGTTAGGAAAGGCTCTTTTACTCAATAATGAATGATTGAAATTGCAAAATTCATCGTTGATAAATTGTAAAGGGGGGGGGGGTGCGAAGCGACCTCTTATAGGGATTTGATATTCTTGACCGTTCTTGGCAACACGCCGGTAAAATCTAGGCTGCCACCATTGTTTCCTAAAACTCCATAAACTATTACCTACAAGATTTTCTTTAGAAGATGACAAAATATGGTAGTGACTATAGTGATTATGTTACAAAAACACAAAAAAATCGTATAATTTTAGAAAATCTTTCTAAAATTTTTCAAAATTTTGATTCATGATTTCTTAAAACTAAGAGCTTCTTCTAAGAGTAGTGCAGTTGTTGAAAGTGACTTACTCATTTATGTAGCTTTGTGTTCTTTTCTTATTTTTACAAAGAAAATTTCCAACTCACCTGAAACAAAAAAAATTTTTAATATTAGTTGATTAAGTATATGTATTAATTGATGTACCCATTTAATGGATTTATTATTATAACATATTATTAGGTATTTGGTTAGTCTTTCGAGTGATTTTCATGTTTTAAACTTCAAATCTTCAATGGTCATAATTGGAGAACGGATTTTAATGCATGTGCATATTTTAATACGTAAAAGTCATAAAATTACGAGTTATTTGAGCACCATTTTTCTGCATATTTTGCCTAAAACTTTCCAAATTTTGTATTTTTATTTCTTTTCAAACAATAATAAGTAGCTCGCCTACAAAAAAAGTCACAAATTTTTAGGGAAAAAAAAATTGAAAAAAATGAGGGAAAAAGTATTTTGTTATTTTACACTCTTCAAGCAATAAATAAAAATGATGGGTCAAAATTAGGAGCCTTAATGAAATCATAAATAAGTATGAAAAATGATGAAAATTCAATGATACTTTAATTTTAATTTTTTGCTGGACAGAATCCCTTAACTTTGAAGTACTATCAACAATGCGACCATAAAAAACAAAAAAATTAACAGTAAAAAAATATTGAAAAAAAATGCCATGGCCAACATTTTGATAAATACGTAACAAAACCGGTACAATTAGCTTCATTTATTTTCTAAATTTTTTCTCAATTCGCCAAAATTCAAAATATCTCTCTTATATTCCTAGCCTCTCTCCTGAAAAATTGAAAATATCCGGAAAAGTACTCTCAATCAGACACAAAATTACGAAAGGATTGAAAAGTTGTCGAATCATTTTCAAAATTCATTGGAAATCAATACTAGTTTCGTTTGGATTTTTTTCAAACTTGAAATAAATCGAATTCCGAACTTTTAATTATCGTTTGAAAGAAATTTGGAATTTTTCTCCTAAATTTGTCATAGACAGGTAACCTGAAATTCAATTAGATTCTCTTTCGCGTTCTTAAAGAAAACGTCCGGCTAAAATTTCCCAATGTGGTAGGAACTAGGAAGTCACAAAGAGATTGAAAAATTGTTGAATCGTTTTTGAAGTTCACTGCAGATCAATACTAATTTCGTTTGGAAATTCAAACAAATAGAATTAAGAACTTTTAATTATCGTATAAAACGAATTTGGAATCTTCCTCGTAAATTTCACCTAGGTAAGTAACCTAAAATTCAATTTGATTCTCTTCTTGTTGCTACAGAAATAATATCCGACCTTTTTCCAATTAGTTAAGAAATTACAAAGGGATTGAAAAATTGTTAAATCATTCGTTCGGAATTTTTAAGAATTTCAAATAAATCAAATTACGAACTTTTGATTATCGTATAATAGAAATTTGGAATTTTCCTCGTAAATTTTACGTAACCTAAAATTTGATTCAAATAATACCCTTCTTGTTGCTAATTTACTTTCAATCAACTTTAAATCCTTCATTAAATTACTCAGTCAATCTGTAAGCATGCAAAAATCTCAGCTTAAAACGAAATTCAGCCAACGAAATATTTTCGAGCTCTTATAAATTATCCTAGAAATCTACCATATTTGTTACTTAACTAATTAGCCGCCTAAAATTTTCCAAATTGAAGAATAAAAAATTTCAACAATGAAAAAATTTGAAAATAGTCCAAAAAATTCAAACTTGAAAATTATTTCTTACGAAAAAATGTATACGAAAATGTGAACGACCTATAATACCACGAGGCATTCTTTCGATAAAAATTTACTCTCATCTGATAACAAAATGGGTTCGAAAATTTCGAGCGTATTTCGTGTATTGCTATATTTATATAGGATTTATCAAGATGGCAAAGCCTCTACATATAAGGGTAAAACTTTCCTTTTCAATTTGTCGGTATTGCTTTGAAATGATAAATCTTATGAAAAGAAATTTTTAAACGGTTACAACGTTAGGACTAAAATCCACCCATAAGCATTAAAATTTTCAATATTGGACAAAAGCATAGAGGAATGAAAACGAATAAAAAAAATAATTGTATAAGACGTCGCGTCGAGGGAAAAAGAAACCGAAAAAGGGGGGTACATCGTACGTAGTGGTACGTTCGATGATATGAAAATTCAGCGTAGCGGCAAGGGTAAGACGAGCAGAGCATACTTTTAATGAAATTATACCGCGGAGGGAAGAAAAAAATTTCTTCCGAAAACGATTCGGCTCGGCTGCTGTCGCAGATTAATAAAATATTGTATTATAAACTTATATGGCTTGTGGACTGGAGTAATGGTTTAGATGCCTTCTTGAAAAGCTAAAATTTTATGTTTGAGTTCTACAGCATTAACGAAATAATACTAACTACAATTTTTCGCTTCGCTGACGACGCAGCGTACTCTTATAACAGCGAATTTCATACCGATATTAAGCTCACGCTCGTATAAAACACTATTATGAGACTAAGACGTCTTTTACCATCAGAGTAAATACACAACGTTAAACTTATATCTACGTATGTATATAGAATAGAACAAATACTACAAAACCAACATCAACCAACATATGAAAACATATACTCACGTATATTGTGTGCATACCGTCTCGCAAAAACAAAATATGTATAATGCCGAATTGAGAGAAAAAAATCCAATTCGAAAATTTGTTGGTTTATCGTGATGCTCTCGTGAATCGTCGCGAATGTAAATATCGGTAATATTTTATGGAAATATATGACGATAAGCCATAAGTAAGTTCGAGTCGATGAATCGTCAACCCCAAGAACCGTCTTCGATTCGCTTTTATGGTATCAAATAATTATTTCCTTTTGATAAATCGGGTATTCATTTTGCCAATGTTTTTCTTCGGTTCGGTTGTAAATACGTGGTTTTGATCGGATAATGTACGGTTTTGGTATTTTGGAGAATTTTCGGCTCATAATTTATTATTGGCTGGATGTAGTTTTTTAAATGGAGAAAAAGTGGAAGCGATGAGAATATTTGCCAAATATCCGGTTCCTGTTTACTAAATTTATACAATGTTTTCAAATTTCGTTGTTGCTTGTTGTGTTTACAAATTCCAATTAAGGTAACATACCAGTTTTGGATCACTTTTTCTTAAATTCATGCCCTGACGTTATTTATGAACCAATTTTGGTGATTTTTTTTTTAAATAAACGTTGACCTCTCTTCTACAAACTAGCGCGGTTGAATTTCGAAAAAAACGATTTCAAGCAGGCTTGAAGGGACCCAGAAAAATACGCCTTTTTAGGGGGTTCTACCAATTACGGATCATCATATAGAATTTAAGTTATGCAATTTTTTTTCACTCTGACTGTATTTTCAACATTACAAAGATGGCCTTCAAAGATTTTCATCAAAAAATTGTTTAAAAACCGAAGTTGAAAAACTACCAATTGTGGATCGATCCGTAATTGGTAGGAAAATTTTTGATCCGCAATTGAAAATTGAAAATTTTTCTACCAATTATGGATCAAACCAATTACGGATCACTTTCACTTTGGAATTTCATTGCGCGGATTTAATAATGATAATCACCCAATATATAAAAACACGACGAAAATCTCGGCACAGACAATTTTGGTGAAGAAATCCAACTTTTTTGGAGCCAATTTACGTTTTCTTCGATGCTTGGCAAATGACACTCAAAATTCGCAAAACGGGTTGATCACGCGAAAAATGTGTCGATAGTACTTCCCTGAACATGAAATAATCAGCAACCGCATCAAAAACTAAATATCAATAACTCTAATTACACTTTTTAACAATCGCCATTGCAAAAAATACGAAATTTCAACTAAAAATGTGACTCACTTTTTTCAAATGAATCTACAAGCGGTTTGATAACACGAAAAATGCAAAGTTTACATATTTTCTGAAAGGTAAGACTTCAGACTACACGATTATGTTGGTATCAATCCTTGGTGACCATTTCGGAACGACGTAGAGCGCCTCAAAAAAATGATCCGTAATTGGTAGCCTGATCCAAAACTGGTATGTTACCTTACGTATAAAGTTGATCTTCGCACGTGTCTGAAATTTTATGAAAATGGTAAATTTTGTATTGACAGAAGTAGAAGATTAATTTTTCTCTCGGGTTTCCTTGAATTGATTCAAAGGTTAGAATTTTACAGGGATTCTGTAAACAAGATGATTTTTTTTCAAATCTCTACCCTCATTTGACCAAATTGTTGAATTATCTATTAATTTTTTAAATTTAGAATATTTTAGATTTTTACCCTCTTTCCATTCTCATTCCCTCGAAGGACGTCAAGGACGAAATGAAAAACAGAAAAAAATTGGCTTTTAATTGTCCATGTTGATCGATAATTCCAGAAACTCAAAAATTGCTTCGTAAAAAAATCTAGCTGGCTCTCCTTTCATAAGTGCACCTGAGGGGGGGGGGTCTTAGGGGACTTAACCAGTGATGGAAAACTGGAATCGGAACTGGAACTGAAATGATGAGAACTGAAATCTAAAAAACTGGAACTGGAACTAAAATGAATTTCAGTTTTATACCAGTTCCAGATTTTTTTTCGTAAATTGCAATTTTCCTTTTTTTAAATGAAATTTTCACACAATTAAAATCATCTTCTTCATTATTACACCTTACCCTAAAATTTTTTTCGAAAAAGTCAATGTTTTGTCGATAAAAATTCCCAAAATGGAGTAAAAAAATAGAAATAATTCAAATTTTTGAAAATTTGAGTGAAAAGTAAAAAAATGTAGATGCAAGATGCTTTCAATTTTTTTACTAAAAATTGAAAAAATTTTTACTAAAAATTGAAAAAATTTTTTCTAAAAATTGAAAAATTTTTTACTAAAAATTGAAAAACAAGAACGACCTCAAATGAACCTTCAAAAATTGATGTAAAAAAGCGAATAAAAAAAATGTCCTAAAAAGGGTACCGGCGTTCAAGATAGGCAAATCTGCCCCAGAGCTGAAATTTGAAACTAACCCACGGAATTTGGTTCATGGGGTCTGAAAACCATCTGGTAAAATTTACAGAGAAAAAATGTGTTCCGGAACTTTTTGATCGCCCTGTAGATTTATAAATTTATGAAAGGTAACCTTATATGTAGTGAAAACATTTGTATAATTTTTCGAGAACTAGGCAATATGAATATTAACAAATTTTTGGTGCATTACGCTGATCCTGGCGGGTATTTTCAGTGTAGATGGAGATGACATTATTACCAGATTGTTTTGAAATCTGGACATAACTTTAAAGTGACCTCTAGCCAGCATTAAAGACAAGAATTTTCCGAGGAAGAAAAATTTCTCAAAATTTTGTATGCCGATTTTTTTAAAAAAAAATCAATCATATATGCGCCTAATTTGGTAGGTGGCAACAATGTAAATGTCAAAAAATGGAGAAAAAAATTGAAATCAAAAATCGAAAAATTACGTTGTTTTTGGCAGAATTTACTAAAAGTGATGAAGGTAAAGCAGTACAAAATGAAAATTCTTTGAAAAATTTATTTTAAAAAGCCAAATATTCATGTTTTTCAACATCATCGGCTATTTTCGGCTGTTGAGGATCGATTTCCCCCTCTTGTCGCCGCTTTATCACTATATTATCCCTTTGAAACCAGTTCTACCATTGGTACAATTTTTGAAAATGAGTGAAAACAAATTTCGTGATTGATTTTTGATGTGAAAAAAAAGTTCAAACGTTTATCTGAATGATTCTTCAAAAAAATTCTGGCAATGGAATTCTTAAATTTGGTAACACTGGTTTTTGTTCAAAAGTATACTATTCTTGGGAGTTTACAGTTTAATTCGAATTAAATATGCTTAAAATATTTCGCAATATGCTGTTTCAAACTTGATGAAAATTACATTTGATAATTAAATTCGAAGAGAAAATTTTTTGATAGAGAAGGAATGAAGAGTCAAATTGAATTTTACAATTTGTGAAAAATTTGTTTGATTACATCTTTGCAGAAGAAGAAGATAAGATTTTTTTATAATTTAGATTTTAAAAATACTACGTTCTGTTGTATCTACTGTTGATGAAAATAACTTCATTATCTCAACTTGACGCTTTCTTGTTTTCGTTCTTCATAAACTTTTCGTAAATTGAAATCGTAGCAATTTTTGTAGGTATTTTGTAAGATTGATTGCTTCTCGATGGAGGTTGACTGAGTGAGTATAAATATGAATTTTTCTTGAGGTATTGATAACTTTTTTCATTTTTGAAATTTTCTCAAGTATTTTGTAAAATTGGTGTATTGAAAAATGAAGATTTTGAAAGCTGAATTAAAATACTTGAAATTTATACATATTTTTTAAAAAACTTCTTTTGGTACTTTATTAGAACCCCGATCATTCCTCGTTTCCACGAAATATCTGCGAAGGGGCAGGGACATAAAATCATGAAATTAAATTTGCAGTCGTTAAAAATTATAATCTCTTTGAAATTTCTCCCATTTCTTGGGCCCAACCAGAAAATTATACTTTGCCAAAAAAATTAAACGCAGTCTGCTGTAAAGTGTGACGAGAAATAGATGCAAAATCTCGTGGTCGTTTTTCGTTCGAAAATTGGCCAAAATTTCTGAGAGTTACCCAAGATTTCGAAAAGTTTTCGAAAGTTGTAGAAATTTCAAATTTCAAATTTATTCAATAGAATTGTGGAAAATTTCGTATTTGGTAACATTCTCGTATATTTGATGTTTGAATTCCTCGACTTGAAATTTTGCCTCAAGTACAGTTTTCATAAGTATTGTTTCAGTCATCTCGTGATGTTCAGAACGTACATGATATTTTTCCTCTGTGTAACTGATTGTTTTTTTATTTTTAATGTGTGGTAGCTTTATTCAAACATGATCATTTACAATTTTACTCCCACTCATTTTCATCGAAATACACAAACGAAAATTATTTGGTAGTAGGTACAGAGCTGTGTAAGAGAATCAATTAATTAAGGGAGGGCCTGAGAGTTTGAAAAAATAGGGAGAGGGGTCAAATTTCAAAGTAGCCATTTTTAAATGACCTTTCAATCAAAAATCATCAATTTTTCTGACAAATTGGGAATTTATTGAGAAATCGGCAATTTTTGACTAAAAAATTGATCGAAAATTATCAAAGTTTAAAATGGCAAATTTTTTTGAAAAAATACTGCTTGAAAAACAAAAAAATGCACTTTTTAAATTTTTGCCACAAAAAATCATTTTTTCGAGACGAAGGGAGGGGTACGAGCCCCCTTGGCCCACCCTTTGGGTGCGCCTATGGGATTAAACTTCGGAAATCAAATTTTTCATAGATATCATTGATATTATTCTTATCAAAAAAAAGTGAGATTTTTTGGGGGGAAAATGCAGAACAATTCCTTAAATTTATTTTACTGATTTCCAGTCAAAATTTCGGAGAAATGATCAACTGCTGAAAAATGTTGTTAAATACCCAACGTTTGTATTAATTTTTTTTAGCAAAATGTAAGTAGGTACATTAGAGGAAAAAAATGTCCAAAAATCATTTACGGTGATTATTTTACTGAAATATTGAAGAAATAATAGGGAAAATATTATTCTGTACCAAAAATAACATAATAAGAAACACCTCTCCGAGTTGATCTATCTATTATTCGATGACTGCTTTTTTGAAACTGTATCAATAGCTTTTTCTCTGATTCAAATAAAAACCCATTTCGATGGGAAATTTTGCTTTTTCCACCCATGACATTTCTCCACTTACTTTTCCATCTTTTGAACAAAATCTCTATCAATTTTTATCCTACTAATCCTCCCACTTCCACTAAATAACACATTTCGTTGAAAAAATATCAGCCAAATTTCACGAAAATTTCTCGTTCACAGGTACTAACGACGGATAAAATACCACCAACGAAAAGAACCATTGGCATATAAATGACCGACCATCAGTATGCATAATATCGGTTCGATGTGACGACACGTGCGGCCATATTCGTTTAAAAGAGACAAAAATCGAGTAAGTACATCTCTTTGCATGAATATATCATTTAACTTCCGAAAAAAAAACCGCCAGAAACCTTTTATGAGAAAAAATTGTAAATTTTATTCGAACACGTGCTGCTATCCGGTTATTTGTCTGCGATCCGTTACTCCAAGGCTGGTACCAGACCATCTCCGATCCTTGCCATACCTTTTTATACAGTCTGTGCGTATAAAACATCGCGGATTATTCGCAAACGGTCTTAATACGTCTTTAGATTACAAATTATATAGTCGTATGAAATTATACCAAAATGCAAACAGCAAAATAACCCAAACTAATCACGTATATTGGAGCTCGTCATCAAATACGAATTCATCGATTTCATAAACCAAACAAATACCGTATTCGGGGCAATAATCGAGCCGCAAATTACGTAATTATTAGTATGTTAATTCGAAAAGTTCACTTTTGCTATATAAATAGAACATTTACATAATGTAAACACGTCGTTATTGACTCTCGTCGAAGAGAAAACGCCTATAAAGTGAAAAATCGTCTGAATGAGTTTGAGTTGCGGAGGCCGACGTAAAAGATGGCTGGCGAGGAAAAAAACATCCACTGGTGGAAATTTTTATCAATAATATAAAATTCGGTATTGTAAAAGTATTTTCTTCATTGCGAAGACCATTTTCTTTCTTTTTTTCGCTCTCTCCTCTTTCGAACCATTTGCTATTTCTTTTTTTTTTCTCATTAAAATAGTAATTTGGTAAAATTCCTTTCGTTAGTTGTTCCTTTGGGGAAGTTATTAGAAAGCTTTTTGCGGTTAAAGGGGTTAGTCGTCTTTCTAATCAATTTTTTTTCTCTAGATTTCAACGAAATTACACGTCAAGTTTTTGCGGTCGAAATTTTTTTTGTGTGGGGTGTGCAAAAAAATAAACGTAAAGTTGCGAAAGATGTAATCCAACGACGACGAGTCATGTCATAAACAGCCTCGAGCGTCTGGTCTAATTAAGAATAAAATTTTTCGTTGAACTTGAACCCTTCGAGTAAATTATGGAAAAAAAAGGTCCCGATATGGGGGATTCTTTTGTACAACGAGAAGAGGGCAAACCAGAGATGGAATTTTTTCACGTCCTGGAACAAGTTTTGTTCGTCATTAAGCACGTATTACATAATGTGATCGTTTTCGTAGCGGTTGTTAATTGACGTATGTGCTACTGGATGAAATTCTTTTGGCAAATATTTTGCGAGCTTGAAACGCGTATAACATATTATCTTTCAACATACCCGAAGCGCATCTTTCCATTGAAGCTCGAGAAGAAATTTAATAAGGCTCGATCAATCACTCATCGGTGACGTAAACGAAACCAAAGCCGAGTGGGATTTTTCATTTTAAAACCTCGACGATACAGTGACCAAAATTACATAAATTTTTTACCCATTTGACCTTTTTTTTTTTTTTACCCTCGTACCTGTGTAGGCTTATTGACGGGTCGGCCGGTGTTTCGTATGATGGTTAATCGTGTCCTACGTCATATAAATCTTACGTATTTGAATTAATCTTTTTGTCTTGTTTGTCTCGCATGAATCATCGGTTTTTTCCCAGCCGATATTGGATGCGTAAAGTTTATCCGAGACTGAAGTATCATTTTTTTCGCACGAGGCAGATCCAAGCAGGGGACTTGTTACGCTGCGAAATTTTGTAAGCAGTTGATAGAAGCAACATGGGTTGGTATTTGCCTCGAGTGTGCCTTTATTTCGACTATCTTGATGGCGAAATTTTTCGTCCTTGGAGAGTAAAATAATGAGAAAAAAATTTTACAAGTTGTCGTCTTGAAAAATGATGATGGGCATTTTTCGAAACAAAAAAGAAAATCCAGACTAGGGGAAAAAAATTTGGAAAAATTTCTTTCTCGAATTTGAAATTTTTTACCAAAACCCTTGGCAGATATGTTTAAAATGAAAAACTTTTCAAAGTCTCGAGACTATTTTTTCGTAATCTTTCTCTTTCGTTCACTTTCTTTGCATGTAATTTTCATACAACTCGTGTTATTTATGCCTGAATCTGCCATGAATCCGAGACATAGAATAAAAGAATACTGATTCGCGTTTCCATGAAATGCTGGCACGTCAAAGAAACTGCATTGAAATACGGTTGAAAATTCTTTCATTCGACGAAACTGAAAGTTGTAAGTTATTGAGAAATGAATTGCGAGTAGGTGCTTTTTGCTTAAACATTTTCTAATGAAAAGACGACCCGTCAAATTTTCGTAAGAAAAATTCTCTCATCAGAGGAAAAACAATGGTAAAAAATTATTCGGCAACGTGTCTAACTATGGATCTATGATGGGTGAAAAATTGACGAAAAAAGTGTAATTTTCACGCTCTGAAAAATTCTTGTCGGTTTTAATTTCTTTAAAAGCTTCATTTTTTAAGGTTTTGGGCGAATTTTTTTTTCGATACTGGTTTATAATTGACGTTGCTTTCTTTATCTTGATAAAATAATATAAGATGAGAAAGACAGCTATTTTGACAGTCTATAATTTTTGTTTGCACGAATGATGGAGAATTGCTCAATTTTACAAAAAAATATATGTTTTTCTAAATTTGGACATTTTAAAATCAGACAATTATTGATTAAAATGGAAATTTGTAAAATATCGAATCTTCGTCTATGCAGAGTTGATTGTGATTTCGTGACACATCTTGTCAAAGAACATCTCAAATGGATAATTTTAACCAAACTTGGAAAACCAAAAATCACCTCGGAAAGAATAATGCAGGTTGAAAAATTTTCTCCTCTATTTGTTTGTGTGAGTAGTTGGCGTCAGAAATGCTTTTCAAATAAAAATTTCTATTCGTACAAATTATAAAAATAGAAAATTTTCAACTTGGGGGAAAAAAATTAGCATACAAAGGTGTATTTTCAAAATAAAATTCGGTTTTTATCATATCATTTATTCTTTTGTTTGATTTATTTGTTAGATTTTTTTCAAACAATTTTTTGTAGCTTCTTCAAATTGGCAAACGTCACAAAAAATTTGCTCAGATTTCAAAATTTCATCCATTCCCATGGTTAAATTTTTTTCACGTGATTTTTTTGGGAACAGCACTTTTTTGTTTCGATTACCAAGATAGACAACAAGAATTATTATTTTTTGAAAGGATTTATGATGTTTTGAAAAATCACCGGAAAAGTCATCACTCATCAGTACTGCGTTTTTGAGAATTTCTTGAAAAATGTTGTAAAAATTTGAAACAAAAATGTAGTCGATTATGGCGGGATTTTCTGATATTTTTTTTGTAAAATTATAGTGATTTGAAGAGAAAATTTGCTGAAATATGAGGATAAGGAGAACACGTTCCCACATTTAACTTTGAACCAAAAAAAATGTCTGGACTGCATTTTCTTTGGAAGTATTTTAAATTTTTTTATCAACAAACAGGCTTCATTTCTGAATTCTCAAAGACCTTAAAAATGTTTTAAATGGAATTGTGCGAAGGATTTTAATCAGTTTCTGAGTTTTATCTTATCGTTTACCTTCTCCCCACTCCACAACTCATTGTTTGGGTTTAATAAATCGATGATCAATTTTTGCGGATCTCGGGATCGCGATGAATTTTTTGTTAGAAGTTTTTCACTTTATAATCACATTTTGAATACAGAAATTTATAAGAAATTTCGACAGAAATTTATAAGAAATTTCTGCATGAAAGAAAGTGGAAAAGGATGATTTTTAAAAACAAAATCATCAAATTTTTTTATTTTGGGAGTTGAAATTTTCAGAAATTTTTTTACTCCTCCCCCCTCTGGAAAAATAACAAAACGCTTTTGGAACGTCACTGCATTTGTGAGGTTTGTTGAGGACCCAAGTTAAAACATTCATTTATTTTCAGTTTATTATCACCATCTCCACCTCCTTTCCTCCTTTCCCGAACACCGAATTGATTTGTAAAAAATTAAAGACCGATCATAGAAACCACCATTTGGAGTCAAAAGTTCATTTTTGAGTTGCCACTGATTTTGGGCCTTTCAGAAGAAATAGAATTGGGCATCAAATTAAGATTTCGTTACGAATTATCGTTTGAATTGTTATCGAATGCAAAATAGAAATTTCAATATGAATTTCCATATGAAAAATCAACAGGCCACAAAAAATTTAAACAAAACTCTATTTTTTAAAAATAAGGATACAAAATTTTTGCCAGAATTTAAAAATTAACCTGGCGAGAAATCCAGTCAATCTGTTAAAGTCATCGCAAAAATGATAGATCCTGTAGAAAATTAATCTCAAAATTAAGTGAAAACATCGGTAACTTTTCCGCAACGTTTCCCTCGTCCTCGCAAATTTTATTCTCTAACTTTCTATCCCACATCCACAATACCACGACCATGAACCGTAAAAACAACCTGTGTAATTTTCGGGTTGAAAAAAAAAACTAATCCCATTTTTTCCCTTGGCTTTTTGTTCCCCTATAAAAAGTAAATACAACGTCGCCTCGAAAACACCTTCCTGCGAACTTTGAACAGAGAAAGTACCTAACGAGAAGGCGAAAGTTTTCGAAATTCATAAATCACCTTATACTTTCTCTGTAATACAGACTCGGTTCACGACTTAGTAGATACTTTCACTCCCTCTCGTGTATAATTTTGTTACGAGTACAAATTTTTTTTAATTTTGAAAAAAATGGCATTTTATTTACCCGAGTGAAACTATTCATCATATTTTGCGGTAAAAGTTGATCGTTAAATAAATGCTCATCGTAATACTTATTACGTGGGTTATTATTCGAAGATATTGCCTATTCATGCAAACAAAGGGCTATGGTTTTTTTTCCTCGCTGCGAAACACCATGTATAAATAAAATTCGTTTAACACCCTTAATGTTTGGTTATCACGCTAACCTTCGCGTGGCGTGGATCGCAACCGAATGTAATCAGTTCGGCGGAAATTCGCGTAGACATTGTCTTTGAATAGTCTCAGTTGTTACGATATTTTCGTAGGAGGGTGTGTTACGCATTAAATAAAATAAACTACCTGACAAAATATTAACACCGACGATGCAACAATCGTCCAGAGGGAAGAAACGAGGCTTAAAGCCCACAAATGTAGGAAAATCGGTTCGTAAAAACAAAGCAGAAAAAAGGTTTGGGTTATATGTATGTAAATACGTCCCTAGATATTTTAATAAATTTGCCATACGCAATGCAACATGATAACGATTTACTTAATGGAATCGTCCACTTGTGACCGCCTATAATTTAGCAAATTGATTTTCACACCAGATGCTATTCGTTTACTTAGTGTTATCATAATTATCTCCCTTTGTGTAGAAAGTGTTCGGCTGGTTCGATGCGTTGCCTACAATTATGTAGAAATAAGTTTATCTATTATTCAATGTGAGGAAATTTTGCATTTGAAAAAATTTCGCCGTTTTTTGACTGAAACCTCGAGCCTTCAATTTTTTTAGTGCTGAGCAAAGGTTTGGGTTATATCGGATACCGTTGTTGAAAATCTTCATTAGGCGTGGTCTGTGTCTTAGAATACGTTATTCGTCAGACTTCATAAATTTTTTTTGAAGATGGACCTTTTTCGAAATTTTTTCGATGGAAATTATTATTTTTTACGATCTTTCGTTTTTTTTTTGATACTATGTATGAAATTTTTATTCGGATTTTTTTTTATCTGCACCAAATTTTTATTCATTTTTTTTTTACAGCCTTTGAAAATTCATTTCTTTGCTGCAAAATACTCTACAGTCATTTTTTTTCAATTTTAGTTTTTTTCTCCCATGTTAAAATTTTTACCCGTATTTCTTTCAGCATTAAAATTTCCAAGGTATTTTTTTCAAACCTTCAAATTGTTTTTTTTTCTTCCAATTAATTTCATTTTTTTTTGATAATTTTGGGACTAGTGTGGGGCACAAGGGAAGCGGATCGAAAAAGTAAGTTGATAATTGAACTCATTTTCATTTTTTGCTCGTGTTTTCTCAAAATTGTGGGGCTAAAGAACACCAGGGGGTACCATACAGGGTCAAATCTAGAAAATTAGAAAAAAATTGATCTCAGCGTTCTCAAAACCTTAATAAACGACACGTAATAACACGCCAGTTTTAATCTTTTTGAATTTTGATTTCATCGGGGTGGCTGAATGGGGGAGGGGTGGTGATGGTGGCGGTGGTGGAGGTATCGGATGAAAAAACTGAATACCTATGTAGGGTGCCTGATGTCTGGGGGACACCAGGGGCTACAAGGAAGAATGAGAGAGAAACGTGTTCGTCGCGATCTTTTCACTGGCTCAGTGATGAGGTACGCTGAGTAAAAGGTGGCCGCGTAATAGAGAAAAACACTTGTGCCGGCATTAGTTTATTTACAGTGAAAATGTACATGAAAATATTTACAAACGATCCGCGAACTTATCAGACGGACGAAACTCGCGAAGGCGCGATGTACTGGATGCTGGGACAGACCAGGGCACAGTACATCGCGAATAGCATCTCACAGTAGAGATGTAAACGGCGCGGAGCATAGGAACGGACTGTGTAGTATACAGCAAGACGGACATACAGCGACTGAACTCGCAGCCAAAACTAGGTACGTTTTGGCGGAGTCGAAAAACGCGCGAACTGGTTCCCCGCGACCCTCGGCGCTTGGCGGTGCGCGCCGAAGATCGCGAACAACCAAGAGGGCACTGCAAGGACAGTGCGCCCTGGAAAAAACCGCGGTACTTAGGTACCGGTGACAAAGCCGCAAGCCAGCGCTTGGGTAGGTGGTCGGCAGCGTAGCGAATTGTCCCTGGTATGTGGCTTATGCCGACGCGCATGTAATCGCACACGTGCCGGCTAAGCCAAACCAGGGTAATAAAATCGCCGCTGCCAACTGCAAAGCGATAAGAGGCGATCGAGGCGACGAGGCGATGTATGGGTTATACACACTCGTATATAGCCCATACACGTCGAGTCGCCACAGTACTCCCCCCTTAGTGACAGCGATAAAAAAAAGGCGAAAGAAAGGAAAAATAGGGGGAGTGACCCTATGAAAAATTGCTTATAAATAACATGAAAAGAGAAAAATGCAAAATAAACAAGTGACATGTAATACAATTGCTATGTAGGTATGAAAATACAGACATACTTATACAAAAATGCAAGGTACATGTGCGAAATAATAGTTATATGTAACGTATAGAAGCAACGTAGCGATCCACGAATTTTACTCTGCGCGTGGATTTACGAGTGGGAGACGGTTTAGCTAAAGGCTGCTTAGTCTCTATTACAGGCTTAATAATAAGGGGCTTGTCAGACGTAGAAGCCAGGTCATCGTGGAAATCTGTGTCAAAGAAGGCTGGCTTAACCCGATCAATCGTAACAGTAGTAGGTTTGCCATCTTTGTCGATGGTAATCGTTTTGTCGCTCCTGCTTAGGATGCGGAAGGGTCCGATATAAGGAGGTTGAAGAGCTTTCTTGGTGAAAGTCTTGAGGAAAACGTGGGTTGAGGATGCCAGAGCCTTGGGGACATAAGAAGAAGGGGTTCCGTGACGACGAGTGGGTCTGATAAACTGGCGAATAGCAGACTGAAGTTCGCGAAGGAACTCGTGCGTATCGCGTATTTCACCGGAAGGGGTGAAGAATTCGGCCGGAAGGCGAAGTTGAGTGCCGAACGTCAATTGAGACGGAGACACGTTGAGATCGGAATTGATGGTGGAGCGCAGCCCTAACAGGATTATGGGTAGTGCGCTGTACCAGTTCCGGGAATCTACAGCCATGATGGCGGCTTTGAGGCAACGGTGCCAGCGTTCGATGCGGCCGTTGCTAGCAGGATGGTACCCCGTGGTACGGATGCGGTCCGAGCCGAGTAAGTGAAGCAGCTCGCGAATGACATCTGCTTCAAACTGGCGGCCTTGGTCACTTGTGATTGTGACGGGTGTACCAAAGCGGGATACCCAGGTTGAAACAAGGATTTTAGCGATGTTGGGGGCCGATATGTCCGAAGTGGGGACAGCCTCAGGCCAACGAGATGCACGATCTATCATCGTTACGACGTAGATGTGGCCCTGCGAAGGGGGCAGGGGGCCCACGATATCGATATGCAGGTGTTCGAACCTGTCGGAGGAAGGGAAATCTTTTACCGGAGCTTTGGTATGGCGGTCGATTTTCGCCTTCTGGCAGCCTTGGCAGGCACGGGCCCACTTAGTAACATCTTTACGAATGTGGGGCCACACAAAGCGGTCGCGAAGAAGTTTCACGGAAGCGCGGGTGCCTGGGTGGCTGAGACCGTGGACTGCATTAAAAACGGCTCGACGGGAAGATTTCGGAATATAGGGGCAGATCTTGCCATGCGAGACGTCGCAGACGAGTAGGAGCGGAGACTCTGGAATTTTTCGTGGCTCTAGCTGGAGGCTAGATTTTTTGTCACGGACGAGTTCTGTAAGCTCGGCATCGTTGGCTTGATCGCGTGCGATCTGGGTGTAATCGATACTGGAAGGAGTGCTAATGGAAGAGATTCGAGACAGGGTGTCGGCGGTAACGTTATCGTCGCCTTTGATATACCGTATGTCTGTAGTGAATTCGGAAATTAATTGAAGTTGACGAAGCTGCTTAGGAGTAGCTTTCTCGAGCTTCTGCTGGAAGGCGTAGCTGAGGGGCTTGTGGTCTGTAAAAACCACAAACTCTCGGCCTTCGATAATGTGACGGAAATATTTGATTGAGCGGTAAATCGCAAAAAGCTCACGATCGTACGTGGAATAGTTTTGCTCAGTTTTGGTGAGCTTCTGAGAAAAGAAAGCTAATGGCTCTGTTTTGCCATCACGAATTTGGTGGAGCGCTGCTCCGATAGCAGTGTCTGACGCGTCCGTTGTAATTGAAATGGGGAGGTCAGGCTGTGGATGGACGAGCAGGGTGGCATTGCAAAGCTCATTCTTGACTTTGCCAAATGCTTCCACTGCCTGTGGATTCCATACTACTGGCGTCTTATCACGCTTTTTGTTTGAAGTGATAAGAGAATTGAGATGCGCTTGGGATGAGGCGGCGTTGGGAATGCAACGGCGGTAAAAGTTTACCATCCCAAGGAAACGGCGAAGTTCCTCAATCGTTTTGGGTTGAGGGAACTCGGAAATGGCCTGAACACGCTCGGGTAATGGGGTTAGGCCTGTCCCATTTACAAGGTACCCAAGGAAAGGTACTTCGGTTTCGGCGTAGCGGCACTTATCGACGTTTAACGTAAGGCCAGCCTCGTGAAGTTTGCGAAGTACAGCGAGCACGTGACGTTCATGCTCCTCAGGGGTGCTTGAAGCAATGAGGATATCGTCTAGATAAGCGTAAGCAAAGTCGAATTCCCTGAGGAGTTCGTCGATGAAGCGTTGGAATGTCGAGGCTGCATTGCGCAGTCCGAAAGGCATGAATAGAAATTCAAATAAACCGAAAGGTGTAATGACGGCGGTCTTCTCGATGTCGCCAGGGGCCATAGGTATGTGATAGTACGCACGAACAATATCGAGCTTTGTAAAAAGCTTTTTGCCGGCGAGCTGGGCATTGAAATCGAGAATGTTTGGCACCGGATACCTATCGGGTTTGGTCTGGGCGTTGAGCTTGCGATAATCGCCGCAGCTGCGCCAGGAATTGTTTGCCTTTTGCACTAGGTGCAAAGGTGCTGCATAAGGGCTCTTGGATGGACGGCATTCACCGCGTTGGAGCATCTCTTGAAATGCGAGTTTAGCTGCTCGCAATTTCTCGGAGCTGAGCCTACGTGCGCGAGCGGAGGTTGGCGGACCGGTAGTCTCGATGACGTGTACGGTGCCATGGTTAATCGTGGGTAGGTCAGAAGATTCGCGCGTAATTCCAGGGAAATTTTCGAGTAACTTCACGAAGTCATTTCTCTTGGAATATGTGGCGATAGAATGTACCTCGGCGGTACGAACAGAAGCGGAAGTGGAAAGTAGAGTTTTTCCATCAATTAATTTACGGTTTCGGAGGTCAGGAAGGAGGTTAAAATGTTCTAGGAAGTCGGCTCCTAGTATCGGTACCTTCACGTCGGCTAAGTGAAGCGGCCAAACGAAAGGGCGGCGTAATCCTAGATCAAGTTCTAGCAGCTTTTGACCAAAGACGGGGATCCTAGAATCATTAGCTGCGTAGAAGTGATCAGTGATGCCGTTGTTACGATCGATGGGGGAAGCTGGAAAGACAGAGACTTCAGCCCCAGTGTCCACAAGAAATCCTTTGCCTGACTTTATATCCGAAACGAACAAGCGACGGGATTCAGAACATAGCCCGTTGATACCCGCCGCTACCAACGCGCATGTTAGTTTCCCGAAGCAGGTTGGGGTTTGAATATACATGGCTCCTCACACTTTTTAGCTTTACTCCCAAAGCGGAAGTGAAAGTGGCAAATGCGCTGATTTTCCCGCACAGGCGTACGAGACCTAGGTTGCCTATTAAAAGAGGGGGACCGCGGGCGAGGTCGGTAACTATAATTATCACTAGTACTACCTTGTAAATTACTCAATCGACTTTCGATGGCGTCGATCCGGAGGTTCAGTTTGGCAGTATTGTCAGCTAGTACCTGGACCGTAGCTACAAGCTTTCCGAGCTGGATATCGAGTGAGGAAGCGGAGGAGACTGCAGAGATTTGGTCTCTGGGTGCATAGTGGATGCTGGAGTCGGCAGATTGAGCAGCGAGCTCCGGGTCCTTGATTCCCCCAGCGGCAATGATCTCTCGAGTAGATGAGGGGAGGCGGAGCAAGAATTGGTTCAGGAGGAAATCCTCTGAAACATCGGTACCGGCCAGTCGCTTCATTTGATGGAGAAGGTCAGAAGGCTTCTGATCTCCAAGAATGCAACCAGAGAGGAGTTTTTTCCACCTCTCTTGGTTGGGTGGCTCAAAATCGCGGATTAGGCGCTCGCGAAGTTGAGTGAAGGGGGTTTCTGATTTTTCCCCGGTGACTAGGTCACTAATTCGCTCCAGGACGTCTGGAGGGAGCTCAGGTAACACGTAGGCGTATTTCTGAGCTTCAGTTTTGGCGCCGCAGGTTTCAAGTTTACCTTCAATGACTGTGAACCACAATTTAGGGTTGGAGGGGATGAAGGGTGTCAATTTGATGCCGGCATGGACTGCATTGATCGTCACTGGTTGGGCCTCCTCGTTTGGCGCGGCCATGGTTACAGTGGAAGTAGCAGTGTTGGCAAAAAATGCGGTTGCTGCGGCGGCGGCGGCTGCGTTAGCCTCAGGGGTGCAGTTAACGTCGTTGCCGGCCCCTGAGCGCGTTTGCGTCATGCGAACGTAAAGAAATGCGCGGTTGAGTCGCGGAAATAAGCGGCGCGAAAATTGGCGCAAAATTGGCGGCACTAGGTAGGCGGCACTGCACTAAAACACACTGAGCAGTGTGGCGGAACGCGGCACAGTCAAAAACGGTGTAAAAATCGCGAATTCACAGGGGTCACCACTTTGTAGGGTGCCTGATGTCTGGGGGACACCAGGGGCTACAAGGAAGAATGAGAGAGAAACGTGTTCGTCGCGATCTTTTCACTGGCTCAGTGATGAGGTACACTGAGTAAAAGGTGGCCGGGTAATAGAGAAAAACACTTGTGCCGGCATTAGTTTATTTACAGTGAAAATGTACATGAAAATATTTACAAACGATCCGCAAACTTATCAGACGGACGAAACTCGCGAAGGCGCGATGTACTGGATGCTGGGACAGACCAGGGCACAGTACATCGCGAATAGCATCTCACAGGAACGGACTGTGTAGTATACAGCAAGACGGACATACAGCGACTGAACTCGCAGCCAAAACTAGGTACGTTTTGGCGGAGTCGAAAAACGCGCGAACTGGTTCCCCGCGACCCTCGGCGCTTGGCGGTGCGCGCCGAAGATCGCGAACAACCAAGAGGGCACTGCAAGGACAGTGCGCCCTGGAAAAAACCGCGGTACTTAGGTACCGGTGACAAAGCCGCAAGCCAGCGCTTGGGTAGGTGGTCGGCAGCGTAGCGAATTGTCCCTGGTATGTGGCTTATGCCGACGCGCATGTAATCGCACACGTGCCGGCTAAGCCAAACCAGGGTAATAAAATCGCCGCTGCCAACTGCAAAGCGATAAGAGGCGATCGAGGCGACGAGGCGATGTATGGGTTATACACACTCGTATATAGCCCATACACGTCGAGTCGCCACAACCTACATATTCGAACTCAGCACCTTTGAATCAGTAAAAATCTATGTGCTATTTTGATTTTGCCATTTTTTTTGAATTTTTCAATTTTTCCTAAATTTGTACTTTCTAGGGGTATTGAGATCCAATCTTAGAAAATAATAATTTGCAAACCCCGTGAAAAATTCTCCTCGCAGTAATTTTTTCAAATTTTAAAATAATAGCCCTCACCTTTCGTACCTATTCATCATGAAAGTTGAGCTTTTCTTACAAAAGTTCAACTTTGAAGTTTTCAAAAATTTGTTATATGTTTTGAATCTCCTTTCAATTCTCTACAAAACTGCACAAACAGATTCATCTTGGGCCCAATCAATCTCGAGATAGGTCAAAACCGGGTTGAGTTGATATAGAATGAGCCAAAAAAAAAAAAACATTTTTCAAGATGAATACAAAAAATATGGGCATTCAAAAATTTACGCGCAGAAAAAAAATTAGGATCTTAAAAATATTACGAGTTGACATTTTGACTGAGTAGAAAAAAATTGTGATTATAAAAAAATGAAGATTAGAAAATAAAGCGATTTTCATGATTAAAGAAAAATGATCTACGCAGATACCTATGTGTAAAAATTTTGTGAAAAAATTTTCCTCCAATTTGAAATACTAATAAAAATTTAAGTTCGAATCAGGGAAAATTTTTCATTTTAATGAATTTTATCGGAACTTTCAATTTTTGGATTTTCTGTCGGATTTGAAAAATATAATTTTTTGTTTATCGTGTAATTGTACCTACATCAATTTAAAATTAACAGATTGATTGATCATTCTAGCATGACTGAAAAATTCAAACTTTTGATTTTTATTCCTTCTCTATTTTCGATTAGTTGATTGAAAATTTGAGTGAAAATGTGTTAAAAGTTCACATGATTGAAAGTTGAAGGTTAAAGGTTCAAGATTCAAGGATGAAGATTCGAGGTCGAAGATTTAAGGTCAGCGTTGAAGGTTACAGGTTCAAGGTCGAAGGTTAAAGGTCAACGTTGAAGGGTAAAGGTTCGAGGTTCAAGGTTAAAGGTTAAAGGTTCAAGGTTAAAAGTTGAAGGGTAGAGATTCAAGGTCAAAAGTTGAAGATTTCGGGCATGATTGCCAATGCCGGCACTGATACGCCGATTTTTGAGGGGAGGGGGAGCACTGATATTGATATCGATACCAATATCAACAAATTTTTAATTTTGGTATCACTAATATTAATTAAACTATAATCATACCTGAGTCGAATCTGCACCGAAAAATAAATTTAGTCAACTTCAGTGTTTAGTCATTTTTGGCTCAAAAAAAAAGAGTAAAATTCAAAATCTTTGATTATTCACCACTTTAAAAAAAAGTCAACATTTTTTCACGTGCTTTCATCTCGTTGATTTCTTTTTCTTTCTTTAGCTCGACGCGCGACGTTTGTTTATAAACAAGATAAATTAAATTAATACGAAACTTTTTTTCATGATTTTTTTTTGAAATGGAAAATATTCTCCTCAAAAAGTATAGCTGCGTGGGAAGATAAAGAGAGAATGTTCGATTCAACATTTTAATTTAAAAAATTCTTTTTAAAGATGGGCAAAAAATAAAGAAAAACAGTAGCTCCCAATTCGTTGCCGAATAAGTGACAGTACAAATTTGGCAAATTACTTTAGCACGTTCTGCTACAAAAAAAAGCTAGTTTCGTTTCAAAAGGTTAAAGGAATTGTTGCACCGAATATACCTAGCTACTGTGACCGCGTTATAATTCTCGATCATCTTTACCGTCTTAATAGACGAAGGGGAGATGGAAAATAGGTAAAATAGGTATCAATAATCCTTGATTAAAATCTATAAACGGTGTAAATTTGATTGCTAATTTAATCAAAATTGAATTTCGTTTCAGCTAGGTGTTTTTATGCTGCGCTCGAGATAAAGTCTAAAGGTGGAAACTTGCTTATGCGAGCAATCTTATAATTCCAAGATTAACGAGCGAACGCTTGTCAGATTACCTGCTCGACGGCTTATTGATAAGGTTTTCAAATTTAAGCCAACGTGATTCGATAGTTTAAAATATCTGCTTTGAATCGAGTGCCACTGTTTGCACAATGAAAGCTCTAACGAATGAGTTCGTCGTCTTTGTGAAAGGATCGGAGGAGCAGGAGTAGGGTTTTTTGTCTGGTTACGCGCGTTTTGTGGAGAACCTCGCTTAACCAAAGTGTGAGAAAGTGATACTTTGTTATAATTCGCTGTTTGCATTTCGACGTAATAATTCAAGGACGGTGGGGAATGTTGTTGGGATTGGAATGTTTGTTATTAGGGCGAGAAGTTGGAGAAGTTTTCGATAATTTTTTTCTGTTTGATTTTAGATTTTTTGCGGTGTCGAGTTGGGAATTCTTAGAGTGAAAAATGTATCGAATGTTTGTTTGGTTCATAAAAAAAAGTTTTAGGCACAGATTGTACAAGAATTTATACTATTGTAATTTTCGTTTTAAATCTTGATGGAAAGAAGAAACGACACAGAAAATGTCGAGAACCACCTCTTGAAGTATTCTCTATTTCTCTACCTCTACCGATTGAATTAAGACTTTGTTTTTAGAAAAGGATGTGTTCGGAATCATCGCAGACAAAATTTCAGTTGATCGAGATATCGATTTCTATAGAATTTTTGAAAATTTAAAACTCGGTCTTCTCAGCAAAAATACGATTATCTAAAATTTTAAAATAAAATAAAGGTCTTTTCAATAATTTAAGAAAATTTTAGGTCTCTATTTTAAATTCCTAACGAATATTCAGGGTATCTAACGGGTAGTGAAAGTAGTGAAAGTAGTGAAAAAGTAGTGATTTGAAAAACCGGTCATGCCGGTAGTGGAAAAGTAGTGAATTCAGACGAAAATTTGAAAAAAGTAGTGAAAAAATGAAAAAATTCCAAAGACGCGAAATTTATTTTTTTAAATTTCAAAAATTGTTCATTTTTAATAAAAATGAATTAAAACGAACGATAAGTTTTTGACTTTTGTGAAATTGGTAGCACTGCCGTGCTGGAGTATGTGACGTCACAGGGTGTCTACCGGTCGCGAAAGTCGCGAATTTTTCCCAAATTACAATTCCTTTTTAAATTTCAGTTAGTTTTAACACATTTTTCTAAAAATTTTCGCCCTCGCTTCGCTCGGGCTCATAAATTCATCTTAGTCATTTTTAAATTACAAACTTTCCCTCCATTCCAGACAATTGAATATTTTGAAGCGAAAAATAGATTCTTTTGGGTAGCAATAATTGCGATTGGAATTTTCAACTTTTTTTTTTTGAAAAAATGAATATTTTGTATTCATATTTTGAAAAATTTAGAAAAATTGTAGAATTTTTTGAAAATTCAGAAGGAGAAATCGTTTGAAAATGCGTTTTTTGTTGTTGTTTTTATAATAAATTCTCAAAAAAATTCGCCCTCGCTTCGCTCGGGCCAAATCACGCCATTACACCTATACTCAAGGGGGCGCGATGGGGGAGTGGAGGAATTAATTCCCTCAGCAAATTTCTAGGAGGAAATTCCAGCAAAATTTCGGAAATACGACAAAATTTTGGAAATTTTATCAGATTAGGTCTTTTGGTAATTTTTAATGACTTACTTACTCTCTAAATCAGAATTTTTCAAAAATTTCGGCCTCGCTAAGCTCGGCCTTATTCTATTTTTCCTTTCATAATTTTAAAATGAACCAAATGCTACAAAAGTGATTTTTTTCTGCCAATTTTATTAATTTTCTTTTTTAAAAATCATTTTCGAAGTTTCAAAATGAAATTTTTTACATGTTTTGGCCTCGGCCTAATCATATTTTTCTTTCAGGAATTTTAAGAAGTAAAAGTGACTAATTTTTACGCAAATTTATCAATTTGAAACATTGTTTTATTCTCTAACGATTGTGTTTTTTCCTCGTTGCTTCACATGTAGACTTCCCATGATTTTTTTTTCTGAATTTTAGATTCAGAATCGGCGAAGTTTATCAACGACTCTAGCCTCAAGGGAGGGACTAAAAAGTGCTTGAAATTCCTTTTAAAACGAGTATGCGCAAAGGGAGGGGGTCTTTTCTCTTATTACATTTAAAATAAAGATTTTTTTCTAATTTCATTTTTTTTTCTCTAAAAAATTTTGATCGTTTTTTTTTGTATGTTGGAAAGAGAGTCGATTTTTTTTGGAGGGGGGGAGGAGGTACAAATTGAAAAATTTTTCAAAAAAAGTAGTGGAAAAAGTAGTGAAAAAGTAGTGATTTTACAAAAAAAAAAATCAGTTAGATACCCTGATATTGAGCCCAAATTAGACCATTTCCAACCATTCTGGAATCTCCAATATTTTCGAATTTATCCAGATTGTCTCAAAAATTGAGTTTTCGTTTTTTTTTTTTTTTTTCAAATAATTCAATGAGAAAAATCCTATTTTGGCTCGATTTTCAGGTGAGAAGTCCAAGTATGTTTTTTTCGAACAAATATTAATTGGATTAGGAAAATTTTGGAACACTTATAATAGAGAGGAAGCTCCGGAATTGCTGAAAAGATCGAATTTTGGGTTTCAGATGGTTGTTCCAATTTAATAGCCAATGAAAAAAAAGTACTCGAGGTATCCGTCTGGAAATTCAGTGAATACGGAGATTTTCCATGATCTAAATAACTAATTTCTGATTCCTAACCGCTTCAGCTTGGAAATTGTTTCAAGGCCTTATTTCTTTGTAATTGGTGCAGAATTTGTAAAAAATTCTCTCTTTTTTAGATTTTTCAAAACATTTTTTTTTTTTTTTTTAAATCAAAATCATGAAAAAAACAAAAAAAATAACGTGGGAACTGAAGTGGACGTGATCTTGTTTCCTTCTTTCATGCTTGATTTTTCTAATAAAAGATGAAAAAATTTAGCTTCAGGACAATTTTTTACAAAAATTTTGTTCTCGTTTTGTGGAGACTCGCTGATTCGCTTTTACAAAATATAAAACGATTTTTTTCGAAATTTTTCAATATCAGTTTTTTATACCTACAGCAAACAGCTGAAGAAAAAATGTTCACATTACTTACATCATTCTCTTTTTTTATGAAAAAATTGACGTCAATAGTCTTTTTTTTATAAGTGAGCTTAGCAGTGGTTTTGTGTTCTTTGAAAGAAATTTTCAATTATTTTTATAATTAAAATTTATGGTGTTTTTTTCTAATATTTGCAACTTCTGAGAAATATGCAGTTTGCAATCTAAATTAAAGAAGAATTTTATTAATCAATGAACTTTTTAAAATATCGTCCCTCTAATGCTAAAGCTAAAAGTCGTATCTCCAAAATTAAATATTTTTTTTTGCTAAAATGGCCTAAGTATATGGAACGTCCTCCATCTGGTACCTATTAATAACATCATTTCAGTTCAAGCATCAGCCAAATCTTTGAAATTAGAAAAAAGATAAGTAGGCGTAATTCCATATTCCGAAAATTTTGAAACTTTTTGGTCGTAAATCCACCGAAAATGCAAAAAGGTCATAAATCGAAAATTTGACTTTTCACAAAAGTGAAAAAAAACGTTATTGGTTATGATTTTTGAATTTTGTGAAATATGTGACGATTTTAAAATGCTTTTGCAGTGTTCAGAATGAATTTTCAATTGTTTTGTTTCAAAATACAAATTTTTAATGAGGCTCAACTCCAAAAATGTTCTTTGCTCAAGTGTAAAAGATCGTTGGTAATTCCAATTTAAGTATAAATTAAAAATCAATTTCAAAAAAAATAATGGTTGAAAATTCATTCTCAACACTAAAAAATCATAGTAAAATCAACACCTCTTCCACGAAATTGAAAAATCTCAAGTAATACAGTTTTTAGTCTCTCCTGTAAAAAGTAAAGTTTTGGAAATACGGCCTTTTAGCATTAGAGGGACGATTTATTTTATTTAAAAAATAATTAAGTACACTTCCTTTTTTATATGTATATTTTTGAGAGGGAAAAAACTTTTTTCACGAAGAATTCATCATGGTAGTTCTTTTTCTGTTTATTTCAGGGGCATACCTTATTTTTCCCCATAGATTGTGGACTTTTCCTGAGAAAAAATTTGACACCATGGTATCCTGGATCCTCTTTCTCCAAAATTTTAATGCTTTGGGCAAATCATAATAATTTGAGCCTGGATATAAAAACTATCCTTATAGGTGTCAAAAATTGGTTTTTGAGTCAATATTTCCTCTTGATTTTACTCTTTTTGAAAAGCAATTTTCGACACTTAAGGTTGCCAAACCTACAAATATCCAGACTCACATATGTCGACAAATTCATTTCACAATTTTTTCCAACGGTACAAGTTCTTTGAAAAGAATTTCATTTTTTAAATTGATTTTTTATTTCAATCATAATCGCTGTTTCTATTTTTGTTTTACCTTTTCTATGTTTCGTTTTCCACATATTTGACTTAAATACGTAATTCGAAATTGCTTCGCGGTTTAGTCAGTTCACTGTCGCGCACAACCAACGAAAAATCATCGTTGTAAAAAAAAAAAAAAGGAGAAAAATACTTTCCCGCATCCCTGTAATTTTTATACACTAAAAAATGAACGGAAATTGGATGCGAGTCAATTATACGTCGAGCAGGAGGTAAACCCGTATAAATATTTCTACCTCGGAATTTTTCATTTTACGGTTTTTTAAAATGGAAATTCATCAAATATGTAACATCCTTCGAGTTAAATTTTAAACAAGAAAAATTGTTTGAAATTTTTAGATACACCCTGTTCACGTACTATTTCCCTTTCTGGTGAAATTTTCTCCGAATATAACTCTCGGTGGCAAATAGGGGAAAAGATTCATAAAGGTGCTTCACGTTTACGTTTGTGAAACGTAATACGACGACGATTCTACGCGAATACCTCGAAAGGTACCGTGATAGGAAAATCGTTAAGATATTGCTATAATATAAAATTTATATCATCTATTATTTTACATTCTAGCGCGCATTTACCCGCAACGCAACGTTCATTAAACATTTAGAAATCAAGGCACATGGACACTTGAGAATTTTCCCCCAATAGCAAAAAGGCGCAGATACGTTTTCCGACACAATTCCATACTCGTGTACGATCCGAAAAGAAATATTTTTAACCACGTTCGGCTCGGGTTTTACATCAAAGGCGTCCGATATCATGCACCGTATACCTATATTTTCAACTGCGCTGGCTTTTTGTACCAACAAAAGGCAGCAAAGCGAATTTTTGAAATATTTTTATTGCCACCGAAGAACGAGTAGAATTGTTGCGGTCACTATACGAGTTAGAAGTACGAACCAATGCAGATCAGAAATCGTTTTTATGACTCAACAAATCATCTATATAAGGTTCCGCGTACTTCTTTTTCTGCCTATTTTTTTCGTAGATACTCGACTTTTACCTAATTTAACGATACTTTATACAAATGCCTCGGATACTTTCTCCTTCCATTTTTCTATTTTTGCTGCGTATTCCGTAAAAATTTACCGTCTATATTGAAAGTAAAAATACAACACTCGATTATATTTAGAAAAATAGGTCAAACGAGTTTTCGACCGAAGGGAAATGCGGTGTGAGGGGATTCCACAAGACGAGAATTTTCCCACCTCGCTGTCGAGATGCGATTCACGCATTTGCAATTTTTTTAAATCATTAATGAAGACATAGGCGGTAAATCGAAAGGAAATTTCGCGGCACGGTTTATTGGTTGGAAAAACACTTTTCGATAGGCCATATAAACGGAATGCTTTCGGGTGAAATTGAATTTTGTAAAAACTTTCGTTGTATATGATCGAACGCGCAGGCAAAATGGTAGGAAGCTAGAGAGAGAGAGCGAAAAAGGGCACCGGCGAAATATGGTATAAGCCATGCATAAAATGCTCATTTTACCAGTGTTGATGCGTATCATAATATTTAAAATGAAATATAGCACGACATCGAACTCGGGCGAAGGAATTTTTTTTCCTCACGGGTTATATCACTTCGCGGCAATGAAGAGACGACGACGAAAAAGTCGCAGTTACAAATCATCCCGAGTCTTGACACTGTTCCCATATGCCCAATAAATATTCATATTTACATTTCAAATGACTCTATAGCACAATAAATGATCGCATAAAGAGACTATCTTTTAAGGTTTTTATTTTTTTCTTTTTCGCGTTCAACCATACGATACGCTCGTCACAGAAGTTAAGTAGGATAAATGACATTGAAAAAGTAGCTATTTAATATGTTTCAGCCTGGGAGAGTGCACGCGATCGGCTCGATGTAGTTGGATTTTCGATATGGATATGTGGGCCAGATTTACGCATAAGTTAAAGGGCTCGAGGGAAGGAGCGAAGAAAATTTATTGATAGGCTGGAAAATGAATATTGCCGAAGTTGAATATTGAATTTTTTCTGTCCCGCGAAGGTGTGTGAATTTTCTCTCAATTTTTTCTCGTATCTCATTGTATAAATTCATATCTGAAAAAATTATGAGGTTTAGATCCAGTTTGATATGATGTGATCAAATGACATCTAATTTGATCAAATCATATCTAAAAAAAATTAGATGTAATTAGATACCTATAATTTGATTGGGACATTTCTGAGATCAAATTTCATCTATTTTGATAAAATTTGATCTAAATCAGATATGATTTGATCTAAAATTTTTTCATCGGGAGGTTCTTGGGTATTTTAAATTGTTTAATTTTTATTTAGTTCAAAAATTTACTTTGATTTTGGCAGAGATGTGGAAACGCGAAAAAAACGTTTCCGTTTCCGTTTCTGAGAAACGTTTCCGTTTCCAAAAACACATTTTCGTTCCCGTTTCCGTTTCCAGAAACACGTTTCCAATCGTTTCAAACAATTTTTCTTTCAAAATCTTCAGGGGTTTCCGTTTCCAAAAACACATTTTCGTTCCCGTTTCCGTTTCCAGAAACGCGTTTCCAAGCGTTTCAAACAATTTTTTTTTCAAAATCTTCAGGGGAATTTTTTTTAAAGTGCACAATGTTTTTTTGCTCACTCCACTCAAAAAGGTTTTGAATATCAATATTTTTTGGCGTTTTAGCCTTTAGCGGCTTTAGCAGTGGCGTAGCCAAGATTTCGTCAAGGGGGGGGGGGGGGCAAGAACGAGATATGTCAAATTTTCTGTGGTCATTTTGAAACATAGCAAGTAATTTTTCGTAGTGTACGTATAACCGAGTCTGAGGTAGGGGGTGTGTAATAAAAAGACTAACACAACGATGTAAAATGGACACAGGAGTTAGATTGGAAGTACAAAAATAAGCCTTTTTTCGCACGCTTCTCTCAGAACGTTTATTAAAATTGAGATCGATTGATAATTATGTTCAAGCCCGAGCGAAGCGAGGGCGAAGCTTTGAAAAAATTGAATTTTTAATGTCTAAAATAGACCATTTTCCCAATTTTTGCCACTTTTCTCTCATTATACCATATTTTTTAAAGGCCATGGGGGGGAGGGCAACCGCCCCGTTCGCCCCCCTGGCTACGCCACTGGACTTTGGCCATTGCATTTATTACACAAAAATACAGTGATGGAAAACTGGAATCGGAACTTGAATTAAAAAACTGGAACTGAAATGAGAACTGAAAACAGAAAACTGGAACTGGAACTAAAATGAATTTCGGTTTTATAACAGTTCCAGAATTTTTTGAAAATGTGAATTTTTCCTAAATTTTTCATCAATTTTTACTCGATTAAAATCATCTTCCTTTTGTTCTTCCCTTACATAACACATCGTTTTTTTTTTCGAAAAATTCAGGGTTTGTCAACAAATTTCTAAACAGAGTAAAAAAAAAAACAGAAAAAATTCAAATTTTCGAAAATTTGACGTGGAGAAGCAGAAAATTGAGATGCTCAATATTCTATTGAAAATTTTTTACTAAAAATTGAAAAAAAAGACCCCAAAATAACCTTGAAAATTTATGTAGAAAAGTGAACAAAGAAAAATGTGTTGTGAATTTGAAATTTTTTTGTTGAAAAATTTAGGACCCAGGAAGTCATGACCAGGAGTAATCGGGTTCTCCTGGAAATTTTTCGTGCTGAGCTCAAACATATATGAAAAGTTGAAAAAATGAACTTTGAAAAGGAAAAGAAAAACAAGTTCAATTTTTACAGAAAATTTTGAATTTTTTTATATCTTCAAATTTAAAAAAAAATGGACGCGTTTTTTTCCTCGTTTCCGTTTCCGTTCCCGTTTCTCGGAAAGAAACATTTCCGTTTCCGTTTCTCGTTTCCGTTTTCCAAGAAAAACGTTCCCGTTTCTTGGAAACGTTTCCGTTTCTCTAAATTTGGCGTTTCTGAGCGTTTCTGAGGAACGTTTCCGTTCCGTTTCCGCAACACTGGAGTTTGGATACCTTCGTTGTTAGGCAGGTAGGTACCTGGCTACCTACCTGAATTTTTTGCGTCCTTACATTTTAAATATCCATTGAGCTGTAAGCATGTATTCAATCCACGTATATTTATTTTTATTCCAACATGTAATTTTTAGACACCAAAACAAAAAACAAACCAAACCATTCGAAGCATATCATTAAATATAATTTTCTCCATTATTCAAACCTGATTCCCAATTTTGAGTAAATATTCGCTCGAAAAAATCTTCTTCCGGATTAAATATTCATACGGAAATACCGGTAAAAGGACGTCGGCGAGTTCAAGTTCATGATAATGTAGGCCAGCTCATCGTACCCCGAGTACTTCACTCGACGATCCTTTTCTTTTATAATGACCGACCCAACGATGTTGGCTTCAATTAAGAAACTATTCCGGGGTTTGTTTCTTTTACATGTGTCTAGTCTACGTGATATGAAAACGCCGACGGGTATAATTTCACACATTTATTCGGTTTCGCTGAATGACTCGATCCGTGTCCACATTTTTGACGAATTTTATGGAAAGAAAAAAGGAAACCCCGGATGCTTCAAGACATCCAGAGTTCAAAAAAGAAATCATAGTGTTTTGAGTATTCGAACCAGGGTGTCGTAACGAAATTTTTTGAGAAAATAGCTTGACTTAGCTTGACCTTTTCGAATGATTTTCTTCGACAACCGACCCCAAATTTTTTGACCCCCGGCGTATATTCGTTTTAAGGAAAATTTCTAGCACTTTTTTGTCCCTCCCTTGAAAATACTCTTCTTTTTCATAAGAAATTTTTAATATTGATCAATATGATTTTTGAAATGTATGAAAAAAATATTGACTTTTTGAATAAATTAGTAAAAAAAATCTTGACTTTTTAGGGTCAGCCTGACCTCAAGGCAAAAAGCTCCCTGTTAGACACCCTGCGAACAATTTTTGAATGCCTCGTAGTCGTCAAGACTTTGGTACTTATGAAACGAAAAATGGATGAAATCGAAAATGATACGAAGGCATTTATCCAATTAGGCACGGAGTAAAATTACAAACAAATCGCATTCTCTATTCTACAATGTCGTCTGCTTTGTTACCACATGCACATGGCGATAAATCCGAACACATGGGACACTTGGTGCGGAAAAATTGCTTCGCTAAACGACGACGCGAGTACCGAAAATAAAATCCCTATACGAAAGCCATACAGCTAGATTTCCCGTCCTGCGAACGTATTCGCTCCTCGCTGAAATCGCAACAGATTACATATTCATACCTATGCGATCCATACATACGAACGCGTGTTAGCAATGTAGGCATTTTTGTTTTCATCGCAGCATCATTCTCCACCGTCTTTGGCTCCTACGATGCCAAAATCTTGGTAAAATACGCATTCTCGTCTTATTCTCCCCTCTGCTACCCCTCTTCGAGGTCGTTTCCCTTTTTTGTGTGTTCCGGCATACCGTGAAATTATGTACAGTAAACTGGTACCAGGCCAAAATACAGTTCAGAGCAGACCGAAAATTGCATCATGAAAACGTTTACGTAGGCATTTAACGTATCGATGAAACAACTCGACCAACTCGCAGGTTTCCACGGATATCATATAATGCATTATACTTACTCGTGGGTACGGGCGAGAGATTCGATTATATTCGAGAATGTGGCCTTTTTATTCCGGCACATGGTCCGAAAGAAATGGAACAGCGGTGAGATGGGTTTTGTGTTCTGAAAATCTCACGTAGCGATGATATTAGTGCTTTCGCTTTATTGTTATTTGACCTGAGACCATCATTTTTTTGCAGACGATTTCTCTCCGCGCTAGCTTTTACGAGCAACATAAATAATGACGGATTTGAAACGTTATAAGTTTCCTCGCCGGAGTCCATAAAGGAAACGTAATCGCCCGAGAGGTGTGTCGGTGGTGGAATAAGATCGTTTCGCTGAGAGCCGGGATCTTCTCGAGGTAAGCTTGATAATGGTTTTAAAATTCTGCTGCGAGGATACTTCGGGTTATATTGAAATTGATTGCTCGATGAGTGATTCTTGCTAACGTGTTTTTTTGCAACTTTTTATGACGTATTTGCGTCGTTTTTCAATTTTTATTTCCGGGCTCGGTTTGTTGCCGGTGTACAACAAATTTGAATTTTTAAATTTGTATACTTGTATGAAATAGGTTTTGAAATATGATTGAAACGCAAATACATAAAATCCCATCTGCCTTTCGGAGATGCTACTGGTTTCGGTTTCAGATTAGAGCTCAAAATGATCTCAGAAATGGATCCTGGGAGTCAAAATAACATTCAGTTTGATTCTCAGCCGAAAATTTTACTATTTTGACTCTTTCTTTCAATCTCTGAGATTCTCCGTGTTTTTTTGAAGAAGACTTCATTAGGGAGGTATCTCAACTCAATGTAAAATTTTGAACCCAAACAAAAAGAGATCAGAAGTATACCATAAGAAAACCCCATATCCAAGATTTCAGATGTTAAAGTGCATTTCTCGAATTTTTGGGAATTTTTGAAATTTCAATATTAAGTACATCTCAGCCCTATAAAATAAGTATGAAAATTCTAATTAATCAACGAAAGAAGCTAAAATTTGGTATGTATCTTATGTTTGGCCTCCCAAATTGATTGAAAGCAATTTCAAGACTTTTTTTTTGAAAGTTCACAGAAAATTTTGAAATTTTTCCTTGCTGAAGAAGAGTCCATGAAAATGGTCCATCTGAACTTCAGCACTTACAACCGGAGATAACCATAACCAATATAGGTGACCATTTTGATCAATTAGAGCAAAATTCGTCACTTTGAGTTCAAATCCACATTTTGGGACAGTCTCTCAACATGTTTTCAACATTTATGCAACATTTATGCAGCACTTCAACATGTTTGCAATATAATTCTTCAACATTATTTCTCAAACATTCTAACAACATGATTCCAATTTACCTTGAAAATGTTTTCAAGATCTCATCAAACATAAGACTTTTTAAATGTGTCAACAGTCTTAAGTTGATAATATTCACGGCTGCGAGAACAATGGAACTTTCGTTGTTCAAAAATTCCAATTTTTGTTGTTCAAAAATTCTCAATTTTTGTTGTTCAAAAATTGTTCAAAAATTCTCAATTTTTGTTGTTCAAAAATTGTTTAAAAATTCTCAATTTTTGTTGTTCAAAAATTGTTCAAAAATTCTCAATTTTTGTTGTTCAAAAATTCTCATTTTTGCTTTTCGAAAATTCTCATTTTTGCTTTTCGAAAATTCCAATTTTTGCTGTTCAAAAATTCCAATTTTTGTTGTTCAAAAATTCCAATTTTTGTTGTTCAAAAATTCCAATTTTTGTTGTTCAAAAATTCCAATTTTTGTTCAAAAATTCCAATTTTTGTTGTTCAAAAATTCCAATTTTTGTTGTTCAAAAATTCTAATTTTTGTTGTTCAAAAATTCTAATTTTTGTTGTTCAAAAATTCTAATTTTTGTTATTCAAAAATTCCAATTTTTGTTGTTCAAAAATTCCAATTTTTGTTGTTCAAAAATTCCAATTTTTGTTGTTCAAAAATTCCAATTTTTGTTGTTCAAAAATTCCAATTTTTGTTGTTCAAAAATTCAAATTTTTGTTGTTCAAAAATTCCAATTTTTGTTGTTCAAAAATTCCAATTTTTGTTGTTCAAAAATTCCAATTTTTGTTGTTCAAAAATTCCAATTTTTGTTGTTCAAAAATTCCAATTTTTGTTGTACTTCCAAATTTTGTTGTTCAAAAATTCTCAATTTTGTTGTTCAAAAATTCCAATTTTTGTTGTTCAAAAATTCCAATTTTTGTTTTTCAAAAATTCCAATTTTTGTTGTTCAAAAATTCCAATTTTTGTTGTTCAAAAATTCCAATTTTTGTTGTTCAAAAATTCCAATTTTTGTTTTTCAAAAATTCTCAATTTTTTTGTTCAAAAATTCTCATTTTTGTTGTTCAAAATTCTCAATTTTGTTGTTCAAAAATTCTCATTTTTGTTGTTCGAAAATTCCAATTTTTGCTGTTTGAAAATTCTCATTTTTTTTGTTCAAAAATTCCAATTTTTGTTGTTCAAAAATTCCAATTTTTGTTGTTCAAAAATTCCAATTTTTGTTTTTCAAAAATTCCAATTTTTGTTGTTCAAAAATTCCAATTTTTGTTGTTCAAAAATTCCAATTTTTGTTGTTCAAAAATTCCAATTTTTGTTTTTCAAAAATTCTCAATTTTTTTGTTCAAAAATTCTCATTTTTGTTGTTCAAAATTCTCATTTTTGTTGTTCAAAATTCTCAATTTTGTTGTTCAAAAATTCTCATTTTTGTTGTTCGAAAATTCCAATTTTTGCTGTTTGAAAATTCTCAATTTTTTTGTTCAAAAATTCTCATTTTTGTTGTTCAAAAATTCTCATTTTTGTTGTTCAAAAATTCTCATTTTTGTTGTTCAAAAATTCTCATTTTTGTTGTTCAAAAATTTTAATTTTTGTTGTTCAAAAAAGGTATTGTTCATAAAACCTCATTGTGTATTGTTTGAAAATTCTTATTCTTGTTCTTTATCCTGTACTTATTTCAGATATTGTTTCTTCAAAAATTCTCACTTTGTTCTTAAAAATTCTAAAGGTATGAAGGGTATTCTTACATAGGTAAGAATAGTCGAAATAGTTATAACAATATTTCTTGGTCATATGATCCTTCTCACTGGGTACATTTCGTCGGACCCGCCCATAATGATTTTGGAAATGAAACCTATATACATCGTTAGTGCTTCGTTAGTGCAAGATAGTGCACCAAGTTTTATCGTTAGTGCACACCCCCCTCCCGAGTTATTTAAAAAAGTCTTTGGGCGGGGCTGACGAAACGTGGCCCCGCCCATGTTGGCTTTGGGGGATGAAACCTATATACATCGATAGTGCATCGTTAGTGCAGGATAGTGCACCAAGTTTCATCGTTAGTGCACGCCCCCTTCCATCTCAATCATATGTGGTTTTTTTTGGAATTTTGGGCGGGGCTGTGGAAATGCTGCCCCGCCCATGACGATTTTGAGGATGAAACCTATATACATCGATAGTGCATCGTTAGTGCAGGATAGTGCACCATATTTTGTCGTTAGTGCACACCCCCTTTTCACTGTAATTATGCGATCTTTTTGAGTGGTTTTGGGCGGGGCTGGGGAAATGCTGCCCCGCCCATACACCAAATGAGTCGAACCTGGTGTGTATCGTTAGTGCATCGTTAGTGCAGGATAGTGCACGCATGCTCCACGTTAGTGCACACCCCGTCGATTTTTTTTCAAATTTTAAAATTTTTTTTAATAGTTTTAACTAGTTTTTTGGGTTTGAAAAACAGATATGTGACACGTTCAGGTACTACAAAATAAGGGAAAGGGTTAGGTCGCGGTCGTACCGGGCTGGGCTCCCTTATGTATATGTCTTGGAACTTGGGGGAGGGGGAGGGGGCAGTGGGACACACAGTGGAGCAGAATGAAATTTGGCGCGTCCAAAATCCAATTTTCGGTTGATTTTTTTTGATGTACTGAAGCTGAATTTGACATTGCTCTTTTTTTTCAAAGGTCACGCACCCCTCCCCCCGGGGTAGAAATATAAATTTTTGAATAAAATCGTGTTTGGTATCGAAATCATAGGATTTCGATCCGCTGAATTCAAATTTGGCATTATTTTTTTTTTAGAGCCCACGCAACCCCCTATAGGGGGAAATTAATTCAAAGGGTACCGGCGGTTAAGATAGGCGAATCTGCCCCCGAGCTGAAATTTGAAACTAACCGACGGAATTTGGTCCTTAGGGTCTGAAAACCACCTGGTAAAAATTTTGGCCCCCTACCCCTCCCCTAACCCGAGTTATGGGGCAAAACGTTACTTTTTTCAGCCTTTTCATTAAAAATTTTTATCTCCGAAAGTTTTCAACCAAATTTTTTCAAATTTACGTGAGTTATACTCCATACTGAGGGGTATTAGTGGGTGGTTTGAAAAAAATTTTTTGATGATTTTTTCTAGCCAAAAATCGCATTTTAAAACTTGATATCGAGTTTTCTACATGATGTTGCAGAGGTGCAAAAATAAAAAAAATATATATCATGTATCTAGTCCCTATCTACAACGTAATATTTTTTCAGAATTTTTAGGTGGGTGGAAGACCTTCAAAAACGCAAAAACCGCATTTTTATCACGTTTTTCGCTCAAAAAATGGTTATTTTTGGGCGAAAAAATTTTTCGGGTAATAATATTCCAAAATACGTATTTTTACGCCACTTGCCCGATTTTCACTTCATTTCATTCTTTTTTGAATGATTTTTGCAATTTCAAGTAACCTAAAGCGCAAGAATTAAAATTGTATATAGTATGTAACTTTCCTTATACCTATATAAAATTATCATACGGAAAACACTGAAAGAGAATTTGTGTTCAGTAGCTCGAACTACCTTCGAAAAATTCATTTGCATGAGCAGAGCACTCAAATTTCGAAAATTCACTTTGTAGTCAACAAATTTTTTTTCAACAAAACTTACTTTTCTACCAATATCATTATCAACAAGAGGTATGGTGAATCAGCCCTTGAAACCAGTGTTGACTGCTCCTACCCCCAAAAGGTCAACCATGATGAGAAAACATTCCATACACAATTTCAGACCCCTAGCGCAAGTGTTTTCGAAGAAAGGGGCCAAAATGTGTTTTTTCAATGGATTTTTCGTATTTTTGTGGTTTTTTGCTAAATGTAGATAAAAGTTTCGAGTTTTTTTTAGATGAATTTTAGGGAGTTGGAGGAACCCTAAAAAATTTTTTCAAAATTTTTGGTTCATTTTTTGCCGACTTATGGCATTTTAAAAGTTTTGAGCGGCCATTTTGTCTTGAAAGGACAAATCGACGTAAATTCCACAGTGTCGCATGTCACATTTGGTAACTGGCTGCACTGACATACAAAATTTTTCAAAAAAATTACAAAATACCTATACTTTTGGTGATTGGAAAAAAAAAATACCTACATAATATTTTTTGGCGAAAAAATGATCAATTTAAAGATATTCCTAAATTCCGTATTTTGGAATTTTACGATTCGCTGTTGGCTGCACTGGCGTATAAAATTTTCAAATTTTTCCTTCAATATTTACTTTTAGTGGTTAAAAAAAAAATTTTCAGTCAATTCCCCAACGAAAAAAAAAATTATTTCAGCTTCGCGAAAATTTCGTATTATTGGAATATTGCAATCTGCAACTTTTCAACCCCCTGGTAGCGCTCTGAGTTTTGATCGGAGAAGGATGGCGATGGTTCAGGGAGACGTAGAAACTCAAATCTTTTTAGTGCTACGACAGCCTCTCACGCAATTTTTTTGACTAAAAAAACATAAAAAACAGCGTTTTTTTCAAAAGGAGGTGCACTTTGAGCACCCCCTGCTCCCCTCCACTTGCCCCTTGGGGGCTAAAATTTTTTTTGGGAGGTCTCCCACTCAAAGTAAACCACCCCACCAAATTTGGTCAAAATCCAAGATATGTTTTACCGACTTTTCCATTAGGAAAAGTCGAGTACTAAATTGTTCATCGTAGTTGAAGGGAGCGTCGGGAACGATTTTTTTTTACGTTTTCGGACATTCTGAACACGATAGGACGTGTGGTTGAGAACGAGGTTTCCTTATATATATATATATATATATATATATTTATATGTTTATGTATAATTTTGTCCGCGATTAAACTCGAAAACTGTGTAGCTCCAGAAGGGGACAATGATCCCAAAAGATAGCATTTTTTACGTAGTTTTGAGATTTTCAAACCGATTTAAAATCGGTCCAGCCGTTTTCGAGATATTGAACTTTTTGTGTTTTTTCGGGGTGGGGGGGTGGCACTTAGCCGAAATTTGAAGCAACCAAGGTAAAAGTTGCATTGCGCTTAAAATTTCGATTTCTCTAAAACTACTGAACCGATTGAGCTGAAATTTTCAGGATTGGCAAAAAAAGGTTTGAGGACCCTACAGAAAAATTTTCAGCCCGATCGGTTGAGGTACACCGTCTCTCGGTAGGCTTAAAATGTGAAAACAGTTTTTTTCAATAGCTTACTGAAACTTGAAGCTCGAATAATTTGAAAACTAGGCATCCTCAAAAAAATCTAATAACTCATTGTCGAAAGCAAATTTAATTCTCTACAACTTGCTATACAGGCGTTTTTTGGGAGGCCCCTCCTTTGGTCAAAAACGGTCCTCAAAGGACGCAAAGGAGGGTCCAATACTCGAAATTCGCATTAAACTCAAAAGATGTGTAGCTCCAGAAGGGGACAATGATCCCAAAAGATAGAATTTTTCACGTAGTTTTGAGATTTTCAAACCGATTTAAAATCGGTTCAGCCGTTTTCGAGATATTGAACTTTTTGTGTTTTTTAGGGGTTGGAGGTGGGACTTAGCCGAAATTTGAAGCAATCAAGGTAAAAGTTGCATTGCGCTTAAAATTTCGATTTCTCTAAAACTACTGAACCGATTGAGCTGAAATTTTCAGGATTGGCAAAGAAAGGTTTGAGGACCCTACAGAAAAATTTTCAGCCCGATCAGTTGAGGTACACCGTCTCTCGGTAGGCTTAAACGCATTCTGGCATTAAAAAGTTTGTAAAAAAAACTTTGTAAAAGGGCATAAACTGATGATTTTTGGGTCGCTGATTCCGAATTAGTTCTTTGTTTTTCGATTTGAATCCTCTACATGTTCCTATGTCGTCCCTCGGTAGGCTTAAAATTTGTGAACTGCCGTTTTTTTAATTTCTTAATGCAAGCTTGAAACGTAAATAATTTGAATATTAGCATTAAAAAGTTTGTAAAACGGCGCAGTTTGATATTTTTTGGGTCACTGATTTCGAATTTGGTATTTTTTTAAAACTTATTTTATTTCGATTTGAGCCCCTTCCCTGGATACCCTAGTGCACATGGGTGCGTAGGAGTCCGAAATTTCAAGTTTGGTACTCTTCAATAGACTCAATATTTGTGAATAGTTGAACGAAAGTAAATTTAATTTTCTACACCGACGTTTGTGGAAAAGTCGGTTACCTTACGCAGAATGCGTAAGGTTTTTTTTTTTTTTTTTTTTTCACTCCACCCTAATGTACAATTTTAATTCTTGCGCTTTAGGTTACTTGAAATTGCAAAAATCATTCAAAAAAGAATGAAATGAAGTGAAAATCGGGCAAGTGGCGTAAAAATACGTATTTTGGAATATTATTACCCGAAAAATTTTTTCGCCCAAAAATGACCATTTTTTGAGCGAAAAACGTGATAAAAATGCGGTTTTTTGCGTTTTTGAAGGTCTTCCACCCACCTAAAAAATTCTGAAAAAAATATTACGTTGTAGATAGGGACTAGATACATGATATATATTTTTTTTATTTTTGCACCTCTGCAACATCATGTAGAAAACTCGATTTCAAGTTTTAAAATGCGATTTTTGGCTAGAAAAATCATCAAAAAATTTTTTCAAACCACCCACTAATACCCCTCAGTATGGAGTATAACTCACGTAAATTTGAAAAATTTGGTTGAAAACTTTCGGAGATAAAAATTTTTAATGAAAAGGCTGAAAAAAGTAACGTTTTGCCCCATAACTCGGGTTAGGGAGGGTAGGGGGCCAAAATTTTTACCAGGTGGTTTTCAGACCCTAAGGACCAAATTCCGTCGGTTAGTTTCAAATTTCAGCTCGGGGGCAGATTTGCCTATCTTAACCGCCGGTACCCTTTGAATAATTTCCCCCTATAGGGGGTTGCGTGGGCTCTAAAAAAAAATAATGCCAAATTTGAATTCAGCGGATCGAAATCCTATGATTTCGATACCAAACACGATTTTATTCAAAAATTTATATTTCTACCCCGGGGGAGGGTGCGTGACCTTTGAAAAAAAGAGCAATGTCAAATTCAGCTTCAGTACATCAAAAAAATCAACCGAAAATTGGATTTTGGACGCGCCAAATTTCATTCTGCTCCACTGTGTGTCCCACTGCCCCCGCCCCCACCCCCAAGTTCCAAGACATATACATAAGGGAGCCCAGCCCGGTACGACCGCGACCTAACCCTTTCCCTTATTTTGTAGTACCTGAACGTGTGACATATCACTTTTTCAAAACCCAAAAAAGAGTGAAAACTATTCAAAAAAATTTGAAAATTTGAAAAAAAATCGACGGGGTGTGCACTAACGTGGAGCATGCGTGCACTATCCTGCACTAACGATGCACTAACGATACACACCAGGTTCGACTCATTTGGTGTATGGGCGGGGCAGCATTTCCCCAGCCCCGCCCAAAACCACTCAAAAAGATCGCATAATTACAGTGAAAAGGGGGTGTGCACTAACGACAAAATATGGTGCACTATCCTGCACTAACGATGCACTATCGATGTATATAGGTTTCATCCTCAAAATCGTCATGGGCGGGGCAGCATTTCCACAGCCCCGCCCAAAATTCCAAAAAAAACCACATATGATTGAGATGGAAGGGGGCGTGCACTAACGATGAAACTTGGTGCACTATCCTGCACTAACGATGCACTATCGATGTATATAGGTTTCATCCCCCAAAGCCAACATGGGCGGGCCACGTTTCGTCAGCCCCGCCCAAAGACTTTTTTAAATAACTCGGGAGGGGGGGTGTGCACTAACGATAAAACTTGGTGCACTATCCTGCACTAACGAAGCACTAACGATGTATATAGGTTTCATTTCCAAAATCATTATGGGCGGGTCCGACGAAATGTACCCCTTCTCACTGGACGGAAAGAACAATAAAGTTGAAATGTTTTGAAAACTTTTCAACACGTCTTCGTCGATTCAAATTTTTTAGGCAAATATTTGCGTTAGGTACTTTTTTTGAGGGCCACCTTAGTGCCATAAAAAGGTCACGTGTAATGCTGCACCGATTCTGTACTTACTTTTCATCCTGTAAATTTGCACACGTGTGTATGTAACTGCTAGAGATATCTTTTAAATTCCCATCTCTCTGCAGTGTGCCTTCAGTTCAAAACTTGCACGAGATTTTTTCTCCTTTCCTTAACCTTTACAGTTGAACTTTTCGACCGTTCTTTGAAAGGTTAAAAAAAACTTACGTAACACTTCGGTTCGAATCTAAAAACCCAACTAGACCGATCAGTATACTGGGAATATTACCAAAATTCGTATGACAAATTCGCCCCTATCGATGATTGATAATATATAGGTCAATACCGGTGATAAAAGTTTACACAGCGAGTTATATGCAATATAACTTGACTCGAATTAATCTGCGAATGATAATTTAATCGTTCGGAAAGCTGTATAATATATATCGAAGTAGGAATTTCTTTTGACTGCGAAGTTTTCGAACGAGCGACGGTGGCGACGAAACACGAAGAAAATACTAAATCCGAATTCGCGTAGAATTAAAAATTAAAATTTATCGTCAACCGGGTATGCTATTTTGGAACACGACGAAGAGGCGAAACCGCAATAAAAATTTTAGTTTTGCTCGAATGATAAAATTTTACTTTCACGCCAAATACGTCCCGAAAGCGTTGTATTGGCGAACGAAAAATTAAAACGTTTGCTCTGTCGATAAATTATTATCGCAGTCGGGCTGGTTTTATATTCTAACATACATTTTAAATGATATCGACTATACTATTTAGGCGTACTACATACAGATTTATACAATGAGCCTCGCGTTATTCGCCTTCGCCAATTCGTATGTAGATGGCTTTCTCGGCGAGACGAGACGAAAAAAACGCAAAAAGTACTTACCGTTCGACGTCTTCCATAAAAAAGCGCCCAATATGAGTAAATTCAGCGGTAAAAAATACGGCATCAATTTGTACAGCATTTTGTGGCCTTCTAAATTACACGTTTTTTATACATGCCGAGACGAATTGAACCTTTGTAACATTTCATTTTCACTCATCTCCTCTTCGTTTGTATAATCTGTAACAATGAACGCGTCAGTTAAACCGTATAATCGTCCAAATTAAATTTTCCGCCGAGATAATAAACTACAAAGGATTTCGGACGAGGGAAAAAATTTTCTCAGGTCGACGTCGTATTTCTCGTCAAACGAAACGAAAAGATGTACCCGGCGAAAAAAAAAACTTGAATCATTAAAAAAAAACTCCAAACTTTCCTGAGGGAAATAAAAAATTCATTATACCTTTTGAAAAAGTTTCCATTTTTTATTCTATATTATATACTTCTTTAATGACGATCGTCGAACGCATTTCATTTAAATAAATTGAAATTACCAAAAAAAGGTCATCTTTACACCGGCTAAAAGTATAGTACCCAGCTACCTACTGTTTCGCGTCGTCGAACAAATGAGAGGAAAAAAAATTCCCTAAAAAACTTACGAATAATTTGCTGGAAATTTAACGAGTTTTCGATAATATTCGACGATAAAAGTTGCCTCTTGGAAAACGATCGAAATTGTCTCTTGAGAAAATTCCCATTGAAGAAAAAAAATTGCTGCAAGATTTTCGAAATGAGAAACATTTCGGCGACGCGAAAAAAATTACAAGTTTTTCCAGAAAAAAAAATGACAAAAAATGTCGAACACGATGAATGTAGGTTCGATTTGAAATAACACGCGCATTATTTGGGAATTTTATCGATCATTACGATTACTGCCGAGTTTTCTATTAGTAAATGGGTAAATTTGATCAAACGCGTTCTAAGTAACAAGCCTTTATCATTGTTTGACATCTTCAAAGGGGCACAAACGTTGTATTTCATTTTAACCAATGAGTTACGAGCCTTTTCGCAAAAAGATTCTTGTCTGATGGGTTTTCAGCAGTGGCGTAGCGAACGGGGGGGTTGGGGGGGTGAGTCACCCCCCCACACGTAGCGCTAGTAGAAAAAGTTGGTGAATTCGTCTCGAATGAAAAAAAGTTGGCAAATTCATCTTAAATGACTAAAAGTTGGAAAATTTGACAAAAAATGAAAGAAAAGTCGGCAAAAATGATCAAAAACAACTAATAAGAAACCCAAACTGAGTTGAAGAAAGAAAACGAGTAATAATCGTTGAAAAAAAATTATTTTAGCTCCTAAATATGTACCCTCTATTTACTGTCTTAGTGACCTTTTAGCAGGAAATCACCTCAGGGAGACTCATAAGGCTCGAGCTGCCTCTTTGAGTTTAGGAAGATTTTATTCTTGCCAAAATGCGAAAAAAGTGCATTCTTTTTGTTCTTCAAACAGCATTTTCTCAAAAAAAAAAAAAAAATCACCCTCGTTTCGCTTCATTTCAATTTAAAAAACTAATGGGTTTTCACTAATCTTTCAGTCAAAATTTCAATCAAATTCCCAATTTGGCAGACAAAAATCAATGGTTTTTGATGAGAATATTATAGTTAAAAATGACCAATTTGAAGTTTAACCGCTCCCACTTTTTTTTTCTCTAATTCTCAACCCCTCTCTTAATTAATTTCTGGGTGCACTTATATATGTTAGATCGATCGAAGTACAATTTTACTTGATTCGTAAATTCGAGTTGAAATCTATTGGGGTATTTCTTTGCCACAAAATTTTTTCGCAAAAAATACATATGAATTCAAATTGGAAGTACCAGGTGACGAATTTTGAAAAATTGAGCTTTGATCGATTCAACGGGTCATGAGTAGTGGCGCGCGGCGTCGGAAATTGGGATACAAGTAGCGCATTGCACCCTCCAAAAAAAATTCTGACAAGGGTGCAAAGTATCATTTGCACCCCCCCCCTCAAACCACATCATGCAGAGAAGGATTTTCAAAGAACTAAAACAATGAAAAGAATTGGTTTCTTGGATATTAAATGTCCAATTTTTTCAAATCTTCGCCCTCGCTTCGCTCGGGCATAAATAAAATTACAATTTATAAACTATTCAAGGCAAAAGTTCGAGAAATTGAAAATAAGACTTCCATATTTTATAGATAAAGGTAATTTAAAAATTTCAGTTATAAAGTTGGCAAATTTCAGATTCAAAGTTGGCAAAATCGTGATCATCACCCCCCCGGAAAAAATTCTTCGCTACGCCCCTGGTTTTCAGATATTACCTTCGGGGAGTAGAACGGGCGTGTTTTCGAATTATCAATTAATTATATTTGCCGATGCGATTTTTCTTCTTTTCTCGCAATGTTGGCTTTTTTCCCTTCTTGGCTGAGGAAAACGTAAGATAGAAATGGAGGGTGAAATTTAGCCTTTGTAGTGGAAACGGTAAACTCCGGTAAGCTCGTTATTGGGTTCGTTGCCCGGGAAGATGGCGATTTCAAGGTGATCCAAGGTTGAAATTAAAATTAATTAGAGGGTTTAAACATGCGTAGGTACTTGAATTTGAGAATCGTTAAAGGATTGAATTCGTTTGAAGATTTTCCTTCATCTTTCTTCTTATCTGTTTTTAAAAAAAAAAAATCTTAAAAAAGTAATGGACTTTGAAATATTTTTTGGAATTTTCATTTTTCGAAGGCAAAACATGACTTTGGAGATGAAAAATTACAAAAAATTGTATCAAAAATACCATCAATGAGTTCCCTGCTTTTTTTCTCTCTCTCTAAAAATATCAACGATCTTCGAGATGATAATTGCCTAATTGGTATTCTACTACCTTGAGAACTGTTTTTTTTTTCTTTTAATATTAAAAATAATCTTCATTTTTTCATTCGAATAAAAATCACTAGGAGCATGATTCGAAATAAACTCAAGCCTTTCGTATTCGCCAACGAACAATCGCTACGTTCTTAATTCGCTGATTCATATTCGTCCAAATGATACAATTTACCGCTCGAATCAGTTCGTTATTTTCACTTCCATTAGCTTTAATAAATTACGATAATTTTTCAAATAAAATACTCGTGCATTGCTACCAAATTTTTCCACACAGACCCCTTCGCCCTTTTTTTTTCTCTGTCCATACATTCTAAATTTGACCTTTTCGGCATCACGATTAGCCGGCTGAGGTTGAATGAAACGGCACCGTAATGTCTCATTTTCGGGGGGCAAAGTTCTCAAGTAGCCTTTGGTTGTTACGAGGTCGCTCTTTGAAACTGATAATGTACAATTTGCGGTTAAACGTTGTGAATAATTCCATCAGTAAATAGCATCTTAAAAGTAATTAATCGCTACGGTCGAGCTATAAAATATGCAGTCTTATTTCACACAAATGATTGCCCGACTGCCTAAAGATCACAATTCTCAGATGAATCGTTTAAATTGTTTGCAATTAGTTCGAATGTTTCTGCCTAGAAACAGCGAACGTGTTGGCGTTGGATGGATTTACCATTGAAATAGAATTTTATTTCATGAGTGGGGGGGGGGGGTATTTCAAAAATACACGATTTATACAGGGATCCGAAGGCATTTTAATAAAAATTTCAGAGTCCAGGCTGGAGTCTGAACTGCTTTTTAAAAAATTTCAGAGACAAAGTTAAACCGGAGGCATTTTTTTAAAAGTCCTGGAGCCGGAGCCAATGCTAGAAGCAGGGATCTGGAGCGGAACCGGAGGGAGGAGGGACCTTTAAAAAAAATTCCGGAGTTAGTCCGAGCTGAAGAGATCACATTGGATCCGCTCCGGCTCCTCTCCTCTATCCGGAACTCCCTCTTCGGAGGTCCCTCCTTTGAATTTTCAATTTCAAAATGTGTTCATAGAAACAGAATTTTTCATCATTTTCCCTTCCATTCAAGTTTGGATGGTCAAATTTTTCAGATTCAATGGTCTATGTTATTCAAACCATGACAGTTTTTTATTCAAAAATTTTATGCAGATTTCTGAAGATATGTGCCAATTTTAATCTCACTGCTTTTTCAGTTGTTTTTTTCCCTAAAAACTACCAAAATTGTCCGTTATTTTTCTGCTCAAGACAGTAATTGAAAATGACTTGTTTTTGGTTTTTTCAAAAATAAAAGTACGAGTAGTTTTAATTTCATGATAATTCCCTAAAATTTTTGAAAATTTTCGATTTTTCATCTTCGGAGGGTCTTCCAGAGCCTTTTTTAACCTTGTCGGAGTCCGAGTCGGAGCTAAAGGCACTTGCTTGAGAAAAAAATCGAAAGCTAAAGGTACTTTTTAAAAAAGTCTCAGAACTGGAGCCGGAGGCACTTTTTTAAAATTTTCGGAACTGGACAGACCAGACCCCCTCCCCCGGATCCCTGACTAGTAGGATCAGGATCCCCTTTGGATCCTTGGGATAACCAGAGACATTAAGCGAAGCCTTCTGTACCTTTTTTCAGAGCCGGAGGCACTTTAAAAAAAATCTTGTAGCTGGAGGCCTTTTTTTAAAGAGTCTTGAAGGCGGAGGGATTTTAATTGAAAATCTCGAACCTGGAGTCAAACTGGGACAGTTCAGACCCCCTTCCAGAGGAGATTTTCCAAAGAAAATTAGGGAAGTCGGACTTCCGTCAATTTTTTCTACAAGATTGAGATTTTTAAGCATCAGTTTTTTGGTAAAATGTACCCAGAAAAATGGAAAATCGAATTAAATGCTATCCTGGAGCCAGACCATAAACAAGATTTTGACGATGTAAGTTCCAATTTATTCTAATTTTTTTGAGTCCAAATTTTTTCAAGTCTGAATTCCTTCCATCTCTTCAATCGTAATTTCTTTTCAAAATTTTGCCTAATTTCTAATTTTTGATTTTTTTTTTTAAATAAAATTATTTCAAACCTAAAATTTGATTTTTTCCATTTATTTTCAATTTTATGTTCTTAAAATTTTCTTAAAAACATGAAGTTGAAAAAAAGTAAAATTTCAAAATTTTTGGAAAAAAATTTCGAAGTTGAAGAAATTTCAAGGAAAAACATTTTACAGATTTTTTTTAAACAAATGTTCAACTCAAAAATGACTAAATTTCAAAAATTTCCTTCAACATCTTTTTTTTTTCAAAATGCATTTTGAAAATCAAGATCATTTCGTTTGGAAGACATGTCTTCTTGAATGAAATTTTAAAAAAGTAATATAAAAATACAAGAAACATGAATCTATTCAAATTCTGAGTAATTAATCCGTATATTCGAAAGATTTTGAAAAATGTTCATTTTGTTTCAAGTTTCGGACTTACTCAGATTTTCCTTTCCAAAATCGCCACTGCCCCCTTCCGGATCTCTGCAATTAATTTTCACGTGAAATTTCATCTCGTTGATATTCCTATAAAAACTGCCCTCCTCCCTTGTACAAAAAGGTATCTCGACTCTGCCTTTCGAATAATCCCGGTTACTCGATCAACATTAAATTAAAATGTTCGTCCAAACTAAGCCGTCCAATAATCATAGCCAGGGCAAAATGAAAATGACAGCTCGCATAGGTGATGAAGAAATGTAAAACATCGGTAGGTATCGTGATCACAGAGGGGGCCCAAAAGAGGGATCGGTTTAGAGGTGAATGTTAATAAATGCGTTATTGTGACACTGGATGAATAATTAACGAATAATGTGGAAACGATATTGCTGATATCGTGCTTAAGTTGATTAAGCATCCTTCACCGATATTTTGACATATTTTAACATTACGACAGAGTAAAAATTAATCACGGTTGTAATTACGCACAGCTTTTATGAAATATTCTCCTAAGAGACGAAACCGCTGAGTTTGGCGAAATTCCCTACGCCTTGCACGCGCCTTTTTAACGGAGAAACTGCGGCACTCGTTGAAAAAAAAAAACCCTCCGTTAAAATTAATACAATCTCTTATTTTTAAAACTAGCATCGCGGAAATATCACGTTACACGATTATTTTAAGGCATACCTACGTATTATAGAAATAGGATCTAATGAGAGCTATAAATTGCCACCAACTCGCCACGTCGTTACTTTTTCGACACGTAATTGAATTAACAACGAGAGAATTCGTTTTGATGGCAAATTATCAACTCGTCGCCGCACTCTCCTTCGAAACGATACGAGATTAAAAGGGTGGTCACAGTGTATCGCCTAAATCACCCCGTGAAATCATTGCTTTCGTATTAGCAAAGGTTAAATGATAGGTTATTAACATTCCCCAAATCCCTACAGAAACGTAGGACGTAGTCAGACGTACCGTCAAAAGTCATCGATGGGGTTGTCGTCGACTGTCGCGTGCCATCTAATTTACTCGAAACAACTTTAAAATGCGCAATTTTTCGTTTTATTGCACGAACAATTTATAATGGCGGGTCTTCCGTCGTCTATCCCTATTTTTATCCCTGCTCCGGGGCCCTGCCCGGTAATACTGGGAGCTTATCGGTTGTAAAAGTTACTCGGTGAAACGATTTTCTCTCTGGCTCGATGTGTATTAACCTCGAAGTCGCGTTCTCACAATAAGAAAAATTTTCGGTATTTAGAGCGCGATTTTACGCTCGCAGTACCCAAAAGATAGAGGAATTCTTCACTGTTCGACGGTAAAATGCGGTTATTAAAATTGATAACTCGCTAAGTACCTAGTTCGCAAATGAAAACTTTTCCTACGTAGAATTCGCAAATTACTCAAAGTGGTAAATCGGCGTTTTATTCTTAACACGCGGTTATATCTCTCTATTCCGAGAGTAATTTCACAGTTGGTTGGTCTCGTGTCGGAAGTATTTTTTGAAACGTCTGCAGAGATTGTTGGCCCAGTGGAAGACGTATTGTGTCGGGGAGCTTTGAGTTTCGTGTCGGTTTCGCGACGAATTGAAAATTGTATCAAGGTCGGAATGTGGCTGGGCAGAAAAGGTATACTTGGTAGGAGACAGGAGATGACTGAGAAAGCGTTACGTGAGCTGAAGATTGATTATTTCCAAAAATATGCACGTGCGGGATAAATGAAGAAGATTGATTTTTATTGAGGTTTTTCTCGGGAATTGGATGTGAGGTGGTCTAAAAGTTATGTTTAGACCTTGAAACGACCCAATTTAGAAATTTCGATATTCATTCAAAATATTGCATCCATTAGATTGGCTTGAAAATCCCTCAGCTCGCAGAAAATCCCTATGTTCAAAAGTTCAAAACTACAATTGTTGAAAATATTTAATTCACAGATATCAATTAAATAAGTTTCATTTTTAAATTTCTCGATATTTCCAATTTTCCATAATTGTTGAAACAGAATAAAAAAATGCGCACGAGTAATTGGTAAAAAGAAGTTCCTAAAATTTTAATAATTTCACAAAAAAAAATGGCCCATTTTAATAAAAATTTCAACATTTTGTTTTTCAATTGCTGAATTTTCAAAAATCTTCAAAATTGTTCAAAATGTCTAATCTTTTAACAAAGGGTACCGGCGGTTAAGATAGGTGAATCTGCCCCCGAGCTGAAATTTGAAACTAACCGACGGAATTTAGTCCTTAGGGTCTGAAAACCACCTGGTAAAAATTTTGGCCCCCTACCCCTCCCCTAACCCGAGTTATGGGGCAAAACGTTACTTTTTTCAGCCTTTTCATTAAAAATTTTTATCTCCGAGAGTTTTCAACCAAATTTTTTCAAATTTACGTGAGTTATACTCCATACTGAGGGGTAGTAGTGGGTGGTTTGAAAAAAATTTTTTGATGATTTTTTCTAGCCAAAAATCGCATTTTAAAACTTGAAATCGAGTTTTCTACATGATGTTGCAGAGGTGCAAAAATGAAAAAAATATATATCATGTATCTAGTCCCTATCTACAACGTAATATTTTTTTCAGAATTTTTTAGGTGGGTGGAAGACCTTCAAAAACGCAAAAAACCGCATTTTTATCACGTTTTTCGCTCAAAAAATGGTAATTTCTGGCCGAAAAATTTTTCGGGTAATAGTATTCCAAAATACGTATTTTTACGCCACTTGCCCGATTTTCACTTCATTTCATTCTTTTTTGGATGATTTTTGCAATTTCAAGTAACCTAAAGCGCAAGACTTAAAATTGTATATATGTAACTTTCCTTATACCTGTATAAAATTATCATACGGAAAACACTGAAAGAAAATTTGTGTTCAGTAGCTCGAACTACCTTCGAAAAATTCATTTGCATGAGCAGAGCACTCAAATTTCGAAAATTCACTTTGTAGTCAACAAATTTTTTTTCAACAATTGCTACCAATATGATTATCAACAAGAGGTATGGTGAATCTGCCCTTGAAATCAGTTTTGACCGCTCCTACCCTCAAAAGGTCAACCATGATGAGAAAACATTCCAGAAAAAATTTCAGACCCCTAGCGCAAGTGTTTTCGGAGAAAGGGGCCAAAATGTGTTTTTTCAATGGATTTTTTCGTATTTTGTGGTTCTTTGCTAAATGTACATAGATAAAAGTTTCGAGTTTTTTTTAGATGAATTTTAGGGAGTTGGAGGAACCCTAAAAAATTTTTTCAAAATTTTTGGTTCATTTTTTGCCGAGTTACGGCATTTTAAAAGTTTTGAGCGGCCAATTTGTCTTGAAAGGACAAAGGTACAATAGAACTTTTTCCCCAAAAGATGAGCCATTCATTTTTATAAATATACCACAAAAATTTCAAAAAAATCAAAGTGGTAGAGCATTGTCAAAAAAAATAAAAACTAACCACCCCTCGCATGTAGCGCGTACAGTAGGGTGTGTCAAGTTTCATTTTTTAGAAATTTGACGGTGCCAACTCTTAATTCTGTTCCTTTTGATGAGAAAAGAAGACCCCTATAAAAATTTTAGCCCGAAAGAATTATGCCAAGTGGTGGCGCAATGAAGGTGAAAATTTTCCATAAAGGATAATGTAAAAAATGGTCTAAAGTTCAATATTTCATCCAGTGTGTCAATTTTTCACATTTAAATTGAAAGTAATGCGAAAATCTGGTCAAAAACAAATCACATGGAATATGTTTTCAAAAGAACGAAGAAAAATTATTTTTATATCATTAAAAAAAACACTACCAAACATTGCGCGAGTGATCGCCTACTTGCCACGGTTTGGCGCGGCAATTCATGCAAACACCGGGCAAATCATATTCGTAACTTTACCTTTCTTGCGCCACCACTTAATATCATTTTTTGGGGCTAATTTTTTGTATTTCCTATTTTCTAGGTCCAATGAAAATTTTAGGGGGGTGGCACTTCAAAAATATTGAAAAAAATTTTTTACCATATAAACATGACACACCCTAGCGTACAGTAACGTTGTATGTATTTCCCACGGCACTTTCGTGGGAAGTACGATGTTCACGGGCTCATAACATGTCAATGAAGAAATTGAAAAATAGCCTAGTTATTTTTGGTCTGAACTTCGAGAACATTGAGTGAAATCTGAAGTTTCAAGGGCAGGTTCACCATACCTCTTGTTGATAATGATATTGGTAGCAACGTAAGTATTGTTGAAAAAAATTTGTTGACTACAAAGTGAATTTTCGAAATTTGAGTGCTCTGCTCATGCAAATGAATTTTTCGAAGGTAGTTCGAGCTACTGAACACAAATTTTCTTTCAGTGTTTTCCGTATGATAATTTTATACAGGTATAAGGAAAGTTACATATATACAATTTTAAGTCTTGCGCTTTAGGTTACTTGAAATTGCAAAAATCATCCAAAAAAGAATGAAATGAAGTGAAAATCGGGCAAGTGGCGTAAAAATACGTATTTTGGAATACTATTACCCGAAAAATTTTTCGGCCAGAAATTACCATTTTTTGAGCGAAAAACGTGATAAAAATGCGGTTTTTTGCGTTTTTGAAGGTCTTCCACCCACCTAAAAAATTCTGAAAAAAATATTACGTTGTAGATAGGGACTAGATACATGATATATATTTTTTTCATTTTTGCACCTCTGCAACATCATGTAGAAAACTCGATTTCAAGTTTTAAAATGCGATTTTTGGCTAGAAAAAATCATCAAAAAATTTTTTTCAAACCACCCACTAATACCCCTCAGTATGGAGTATAACTCACGTAAATTTGAAAAAATTTGGTTGAAAACTCTCGGAGATAAAAATTTTTAATGAAAAGGCTGAAAAAAGTAACGTATTGCCCCATAACTCGGGTTAGGGGAGGGGTAGGGGGCCAAAATTTTTACCAGGTGGTTTTCAGACCCTAAGGACCAAATTCCGTCGGTTAGTTTCAAATTTCAGCTCGGGGGCAGATTCACCTATCTTAACCGCCGGTACCCTTTGGGAGGCTATAATGAGAGAAAATTTTTCGGATTTCTAGGAATACTTCGAGTATTGATTTCTGAGAAAATTTAATTTGGGTGAATTGAAAAATTCTAATTCGTGAATTGACTTATCCTTAAATTTTCTAGGTCATTTCCCCTTCTCTACAGCCAAGTTCTAGTTTTTGACTGGCCATGTTCGCAATACAATAAAAATAAAATATCCCAACATTTTACACATTTTTTTTTTTTTTTTACAATTTAAGCCTTTGTACCTACCTACCTAATAAAACTTTTCAAAACTTCTTCAATTTTTCCAAACACATAAAAAAATTATTTCACTTCAGTTAAACATTTTACAGATTATATAATATTTTTTTCCCAGCCATTTTTTTGAGAGTTTTTCAATTTACTTCTAAAAAAGAAATTCTATAAGTTTTTTTGGCAGTCAAAATTTTTGAAAGAGTCAAAATCAAGAACAAACTAAAGTTGACAGTATTTGAAAGAGAAAAATTAGTAATTTCCAACCAAAATGAGATTATGAGATGGAATATTTTCCCAAATTTTGAAATTAAAATTTTATTTTTTTCAAGTTTTTCTTGAAGGAAGGAACCAAATTTTGAAAATTACCCTTTTTAAACAAGTAATTCCAAGAAAAGGCAGTGGGAGGGGTAGTAGGAAGATTCTTCCGTTGCTGTTGCTTTGCGTAAATTATGTTCAAAAGTCTTGAAATTAATGCTGAATTTTCCAGAGTTGATAATTTTTTCTGAACAATTTTCTATTTTTTGTCAGGGTGTGTGAATTGATTCTCATGGGAGAGGGGGGGGGGATGTGGCTATCCAAATTAATACTGAACTTTTTTCAGCCTTCTAGCTTCATCCAGTGACCCAGGAGATATCACAAAAAGGTTGGCCGAATGATTTTTTAAAAATGGTTTCAGTATGGATTATTTTTGTTTAGTTATTAAGAAATTCCATTGCCTTCAATTTCTAATCGCAATCCTTTTTTTAGCGATTGGGGGGAAGGAGAGGTCTTTAGAAAATATGCACCTACTTTTTTTCGTATTTTTTCAATGTTCAGCAAAAATGAAAAACTGTAAAAATCATTCCTAATTGGTACATAATTTTTTTCAGAAAAAACACTCATTTCAGAATTTTGTAATTTTTTAAGTAGGTACCTTGTACCTAGACTGGAAAAAAGTTGAAAGTGGCTTTTTTCAAACTTTTCAATTTTTCAGCATATTGCATCAATATGTACATTTTTTATGAATAGGCTGAATTTTTCAATTCTTCAACTAGGTATCTATCTGTTAATTAATTTTTGCAAAAAAAAAAAAAAGAAGCTTCTCAAGTTTGAATTCAGCATTCAAACTTTTTCAAAGCTGGCTAATCTTTGCTTCTTGATTTTTTTTTTGAAAATTCATAAACGTTATTCCCAATTCTGGTGTAAAACATTTTTGACCTTTGCAATAGGTAAATATACCTACCTATTTTTGAAAGAAAATTGTCTTAAAATTATTACCATTGTTCCATTAAGGCAAAAATTTTTCAGCATTGTACATACATTTCTAAAAATTTGCAGATTTCTTCAAGTTATCAAGATTGAAAATTTTTCTAAAATTATTGCCAGTTGTCATTAGATTTGTTCCAAATTAGGAATTTTTTTTCGTATTAGTGTTTTTTGATGCTTTTCAAATAATTTTGAAGCTGTTATACTTATTTCTTTAGTTTTTCGTTTGTTTTTTTGCCGGAAAAAAATTAATTCTATCAAAATATGTAATTGATAATGAATTTTTTTTGAACGATTTAAAAAATTTTTAGAATCGGATTAGTATCATTTTTACATTCCTCGTTATCTCAAAATTTCACCAAATTCTTCAAGGTCAATATTCTCGACAGAATTCGAACCATTATCAAAAAAAACTTCTTATTTTTCAGCGAAACAAAAAATGAGCAATATCAAGCACGCATCTCTGGTACCTAACACAACCTCTCACATGTACGTATCTGGTTGAACAGCCTCTTGAAAAGTGCCACGTTTGCTTACACGGTGTATCCGCTTTCGAGTAGAACACAACATGCTTATATCTTTAGCTAATCAAATGACATTAATAATGGCCCTTTTGATGATATTACACACAACAGCCAACGCCAGGGCTACATACTGCTGCTCTTCATCAAAGAATAAAGACAGCTACCGCACCGTCGACGCACGTTGGGAATTTTATCCCAGCTTAAGGTACGGAACTCGGCTGTAGTTAGAATTCTAACAATTAAGCTAAAAAGGGATATTTGAGGGTAAACATTTGAAAATTCACAGTTCACACGTATCCTAAAACGCCGCCTGAAACATCCTACGTTTAAATTCTTTGCCATTCATATTTCGACTTTAACTGTCGACTAGAATGATACTCAAATACTGTAACACGAGTTCCTTAACACTTGGAAACTTGAACGTTTTCCACGTTCTATTGTTTTGATATTTGTATTTTACGCGTTGGTTAAGAGGCGAGAAAAAAAAATTCCGACACGATTCGAGTATTGTTCGGTACCGCGACGATACGTGGGAGCGATGCCAAAAACTTTCGACTCTTTTAGGCATTTCCTCGTCTTCGCTTTAGTTAAAATATCGACGAATTAGAATATTATAGATACTCGTATTATATTTGACAAGTTTTCCCAAAAAGTGAATTAAACGTACACAAATCGACCGGTGAATTGGGTCGGAAAATTATACGCGAACGGGTATTACGACAGGGTGATATTTTTCCTCGATGGCGTGCTATGTAGATTCGGCAACGTCATCGAAGATGTTTATCGATTTAATGACTATACGAAGGGTAGAAGAAAACGAGACCTATAGGTAAGGAATTTTTAAATACGGTAATTGATTGTTGATATGTGTTATATTCTTAATTTAATACTTAAATAAGTCGTGCCGAGAATTATATAAACGTTTTAGGGGGATCTTTTATCCGCTAAAATGGGATTTAATATTAGGTTTCAGATTAAAACGGAAGAATAAGGCAATAAAGATTTCATCAAACACATTAAAAGGTCTTATTGTAACATCCCTTTGATCCATACAAAATCCGTTGAATTGAAATGCCTTCAAAAACACGAAACCGGGGCTCTTTTAACCGAAATTTAGATTTAAAGGTTCTTGGTATCGCGTATACCGAGAGAACAACGCTATAGAGTTTCGCTACGTGCGTCTACGCTGGCTAAGGGAACGGCGCTGTACGGCGATTAAAACACCATTGTACGTAGTATTCGCAACTTAAACTACGACTTTTAATCTTAAGAGAAGATTTTCGCGTTTAATTAAAACGGATATTCTATATTTGATGTATGGTTTGGTGTCCAGGACCAAGGTGCGGTTATACAGGCCCGTTCTCTTTGCTCGAAATCAACGATTTGGAAAATTTTTTATTCGAAGGTGTATGGATACCCTGTATTACGTAATGGTTCGATATGAACTCGAGTCGATCGTTATGAGAAATAAAAATTGTGTGAAGGTGATTAAATGTGGTGGTGATCCTAGAAAGGGGGTTATCGTACAAAATAAAAATGGATTTTTTTTTTATTTTGATTTTTTTTCGTTCTGCAAACCTTCCTCTACAACTTGAAAGAACAAACAAAAAAGAATCGATTAAATCGATTCTTTTTTATTTTTTCTACGTTTTAGAGGAAGGTTTGTAGAACGAAAAAAAAAATCAAAATCACAAAAAATCCCTTTTTATTTTGCACGATAACCCCCTTTCTAGGATCATCATCGCAAATTTTAGAAGCAATTGGTTGGAATTAAAAAGTAACTTCATGATTAGATTAGTCTCAATCAGTGTTGTGGAAACAGAACGGAAACGTTCCCAAAAAACACTCAGAAACGCCAAATTCAGAGAAACGGAAACGGAAAAAAACACACGTTTCCGCGTTTCCATGCATTCATTTCTTTCTTGACTTTCTGAGTCCTGAGTCCTTAATTTTTCTACAAAAAATTTTAACTTTTTTTCCTTTGTTCATTTTTCTATATAGGTTTGTTTGGGGTATTTTTTTCTTCGATTTTTAGTGAAAAATTTTCAATAGAATATTGAGCATCTCAATTTTCTACTTTTCCATGTCAAATTTTCGAAAATTGAATTTTTTCTGTTTTCTTTTTCTGTTTGGAAATTTGTTGACAAAACCCTAAATTTTTGAAAAAAAATTTGGTGTGTTATGTAAGAAAAGCACGAAGCGAACATGATTTTAATTGAGTAAAAATTGACAAAAAATAAAAGAAAAATTAGAATTTTCAAAACAATGTTGAAACTGGTATAAAACTGAAATTCATTCTAGTACCAATTCCTGCTTTCAGTTTTCAGTTCTCAAAATTTCAGTTCCAGTTCCAATTGTTCCAGTTTCTCAGTTTATTCCTTGTTTTTTTTTTTCAGTTTTCAGTTCGAGTTCTGATTTCAGTTTTCCATCACTGGTACCTAGACCTTCTGCAAAGCCTTCTGCCTACTTAACATACTTTTTTTTTTTTTTTCAAAGGAGTGGTTGTTAAGTTTGTAGGGTGGAGTGAAAAAAAAAAAACATATCTTGGATTTCGACCAAATTTGGTGGGGTGGTTTACTTTGAGTGGGAGACCTCTCAAAAAAATTTCGAGTCCCCAAGGGTCAAGCGGAAGGGAGCAGGGGGTGCTCAAAGTACACCTCCTTTTGAAAAAAACCGCTGTTTTTGTGTTTTTTTTAGCCCAAAAAATTGTGTGAAAGGCTGTCGTAGCACTTCAAAGTGGCGATTTGAGTTTCTACGTCTGCCTGAACCATCGCCATCCTTCTCCGGTGAAAACTCAGAGCGCTACCAGGGGGTCGAAAAGTTGCGGATTGCAATATTCCAATGATAAGAAATTTTCACAAAGCTGGAATGATTTTTTTTTTTTCATCGAGTAATTGAACGGAAAAATTTTTCAACCTAAATTGATTATTTTTTCGCCGAAAAATATTATGTATTTTTTTCAATTATTACCAGAAGTATAGGTATTTCGGAAATTTTTTGAAAAATTTCGTATGTCAGTGCAGCCAGTTACAAATTGTGACGTGCGACACTATGAAATTAACGTCGATCAAGGATTCAAATTTTTTTATCGTTTGAAAAATCCACAATAATTTTGATTTAAATTATTAGAATTGAATAGTTTGAAATTTTTTGTTGAAAATTTCATCCGCAAGTGCTGCCAGTTTCTAATTACGATACCTATTCCGATTTTTTGAATTCAAATGAATTTTTTGTCAAGTGATTGTACCAAATTTTTTTTAATGCCTGAATCGAACTACATATACGTTTAAAATTTGAGACATTTTTGGGTAGTTATGCGAGTGGGCAGAATTTCTCGAATGATGAAAAATTTAATCCTTGATCGACGTAAATTCCATAGTACACGTTACAATTTGTAACTGGCTGCACTGATATACAAAATTTTTCAAAAAATTCTGAAATACCTATACTTACTTCTGGTGATTGAAAAAAAAATACATAATATTTTTCGGCGAAAAAATAATCAATTTAATTCGATATAAATTCCGTATTTTGAAATTTTAGGATTCGATGTTGGCTTCACTGGTGTATAAAATTTTCCTTCAATATTTACTTTCAGTGGTTGAAAAAATTTTTTCGTTCAATTACTCGATGAAAAAAAATCATTTCAGCTTCGTGAAAATTTCTTATTATTGGAATATTGCAATCTGTAACTTTTCGACCCCCTGGTAACGCTCTGAGTTTTGACCGGAGAAGGATGGCGATGGTTCAGGGAGACGTAGAAACTCAAATCGCAACTTTTAAGTGCTACGACAGCCTCTCACACAATTTTTTTGGGATAAAAAAACACAAAAACAGCGTTTTTTCAAAAGGAGGTGCACTTTGAGCACCCCCGTTTCCCTCCGCTTGCCCCTTGGGGGCTCAATTTTTTTTTGGTAAGCCTCCCACTCAAAGTAAACCACCCCACCAAATTTGGTCGAAATCCCCTAGTCCAAAAAAAAACAAAAGTTGTAAAAATAATTGATACATATTTTGATGAACACCTTAAAACTGGTTCAGGGTAACTTCAAAATTTCTAGATTCACAAAATATTTCGTATTCTTTCATTTTTCTTTGCCAATATGATACAAGAACTACGAAATTTAATTGGATACCCCATACTCGGTTTATTTTCGGACACAACCTTTGGAAAAATTCCATCGAAAAGATATTAAGTATAGATAAATCCAAAAACCGCAGTGATTTGAAAGCCTTCATCGAGCAACATAATTGAGATTTTCAAAATACCATTCATATACTGTCCAGAAAAAAAAGAGAAAAAATAGCAAATAGCAAGCTATCCAATAACCGAAGTGTAGAATACCTACATCGACATCGGCGTCAAAAAAAATAAATACTTTTTATATGAAATCCCTCGTCGGTCGGTCGAATCGAGCTCTTTATCCTCTATTTTCACTTTTCAACAATCCGTACGTTTATAAAATGAGTCGCTAACCTCTTGATCCCGAATCATCTCATTCGCCTTTCCGTCTACGTCTGCCGTTTCGACCATACGAATACTTTCAGCTACCTTGCACGTCTCGTAGGTGGAATATAAACAGGAATTAATTCCAGCGCCAGAGAATCCATTAAGTTGCAGATAGAATGCGGACATCATTAAATTTAATTACGTTGGGAAAAAGAATTCCGACGAAAGCTAATTCCGAATGGATACCTGAAAATTTCGTAACGCGAGCAAAGCTATAGAGAACATGACGCGAAGCTTTTGTCAATTTGTTACCACTACAACGGCACGACGTTCAATTTATTGTAGAATTTTACACTAAACGAGGATCTCGCATCGCTTTGGGAATTAACCTTCCATTTAATACATGTTTAATCTTCAATTTTGCTGTCAAAAGGACGTTTTTAGCGTTTTATTTTTCAGTCAGACTGCCATAGTATGTATGAGTTGTTCGTCCTTAAAACCTAAATATTAATTAGCTGCTTAAAATACTACAACACGTTGCGAAAATTTTACGCGAGAGTTGTTCAACCGTATACACCTATCTTTTTTGGTTATTTTTTTTTAAAACCCCCATTTTTACTCCGAAAAGAAACGCTTGATTAAACTTCCCTTCTTTTTCGTATAGTGACAAGGGATATCTCTGTTGTTTCAGGATATTATTATCTTTTTTTTTCGACGTTTTAATAATTGGTATTTAATATTGAAAAATTATTAGATTTTTTAAACCGGCGATGGAGAATAAGGAGGAAAAAAAAATCGACGAAGAGATCTCTCCGGAGAATGGTTTCGCAACATCCTCGAGGATAGTTCGAATAACACTGGAAAATGTGAAACGAATTATAAAATCATACTCGGAGGAAATTTCCTCCCCGATAGGAATATTTTTAACGAATATTTGGAAAAAATTTATATCCGACTGTGGCGAACGTTTAAGTAAATTTATTTAACTTGGGAAACTTTGTTAACTAATTTTATTACCCGGAATAAAGGCAGAAAGGTTTTTTATTGTTGCTTATCACGAGCAAAAGAAAAAAAGACCAACAGAGGAAAATGACGGTAGAGAATATTCTATTCAAATTGTTTTTAAACTTTCTTCATTGTTTTCAAAATGGGTTAAAAAGTATTATTTTTTATACGCGATTTTTTTTTCATCATCGCGTACACTGACAAATTTTGTTGTGTCTAACAATCGTTCTTCCTCTTTCAAGTTTCGTCTTCTTTTCGATTATTTTTTTCTCTATTTTCCTCCTTCCTGGACGGAATTAAGTTGACGAAGGGAGGGTGAGAAGAAAAAAGCTCGATGCGAGGATTCTTTTACATTACAATTCAAACTTATACAAGGAGAGAATTGCCGCCAACTTTGTCGACTCGAACAGCCTCGTACCGAGTTTCAAAGTACCTACAGGCGTAGGTGATCTTGCAATCCTCTCGCGCCTTCAATTTATCGAGTTCTTTTAATAATGAATTCATGGATGATGAATAATACCTCGTAGAATTTCGCCACACAACCTTGCTCCGAAATAGGTACCTAACAAAAGACCGAATGAATCCGATCTTATTGTTATAAATATATGAAGTCGAAATGAAAACTCGCTGCTTGTTTTGGAAATACACCGCGAAGAATTCGTATATACCAGCAAGGTTACCTGTTTTCTTAAACTCTCTGGTTTTTGGGCCTTTGTTTGATTTATATTTTTAGGCAATATGTAGCTATGTGTACTCTACTGGGATAGAGCCATTTCGTTGGTATACATTTTTCCGGTTAGTAAAGCCAAAGATTTATTCAAAGGTCTATTATTCGTATAGGTGTATTAGGTACCTAAACCTACGTATTAGGTACATACGCAGGTGAAAAATATTTCTTAATTTTAACCTTGGCTCGAGAAACCAAGGTTGGGATGGGAATTGGGAGTAATTTTAACCAAGTCTCGTGTAAATTTTAATGAATTACTTCTCGTACCTTGGTATACTTTTTATCCAGTTTAATTTACATTGCTGCTATTATAGTTCCGTATTTTCCTTTGAAGTCGTATCCGCTTTATACGCTCTGAGCTGTAGTGATGTTTTAATAGCTCGGCAATCTTGCGAAATAACGAGATAATTTTATCAAATTTGGTTGCTCGTAACTTGGCTTTGGTATTTGAGTCGATTAAAGGAACCCCTCCTTCCACCACCGTTAAGATTGGTGGATTTGCCCTTGGCACAGATTTTGGAAATATCGCTGTGGTATATATTTAAGAGAGCAAAAAATTGTAGAGCTGGGATTTTTTCTCCCCCCGATTTCCTCTCTCTTATCAGCAAAAATCGTTGATTTGAAAGAAATGCTCGTCCATCACCAAATGCACCGAAAATTTAAATTTCTGTAGTTTTTAGAGAAAATAGCGATCGATTTATGAGAATTTTTTAAGTTTCTTGGCACCCCTTACTAGCCAAATTCCTCGAATAAAAATTTCAAACTGCTGCAGCCTCAAAATTTGAGATGGTATGAAATTTTTTCTTCAGATGTTTGCCTTGAGCTATACAGTACTATTATTATTTTTTTTTTAAATCGAGTGGTGAGCCTGGGTCAAGACCTTGAAAAAAACCATCAGAATACAATTTCTAACTAATATTTGGCAACTACGTAAAAAATGAATGGCCATTGTTTGGCATGAAATTTTGTTTCAAAATTGTGATGAAACCTTTGCCACGGCACCATTATCTCAAACCCAGACGTATCTATGCAAATATTGAATTCCAGAGAGAAAAATTTTTTCTGAGAATTTGAGCTAAACATGAACTTTAAATTCGAGTTCGACGTTTCTAATTTGGTCGAAAAAAACTAAAACATCATTTTTTTTGTTTTCCTTCAAAAATTGTAAATACTCACTTACCAATTTTGGGCAATAAAAATTATTACAGGGTAAGACTGGTAGAATGTTTCTTCGCTAAGATCACATCTTATTCTTACTATGCGTTGTTGGGAAATCTCGAAAAATTTGTAGGCAGAAAAAATTGACCCCTTTACTCCCCTTATCCTTGATGGCAATGGATCACGGTTTTCAGAAGAAAAATTCTATTCTGACGCTTATCCAAGAAAAAAATATTAGAGTGTCGAAAATTTTTTGGATAGTTATGGATTTTTCTACATAGAATTCCCAAATTTAGGTAAAAAACAGAGTTAAAAAGCAGTTAAAATTTTATTCGGTGGTTGTACTCATTTTTTGAAATTTTTGTTAAATCACTTTCAAATTTTAAAGAACGATAAAAATTTTAAATGAGGACGATTTTCGATTACTCTCTCATTTCAAATCAATGAAAAGTCTCTGAATAAAGTCAGAATTGCAATATCGGAAAAATCAGAAAAAAATCTTGTTTTTCCGCGGATTTTCGGTGATTTTTCTTTTGTAAATTTCAGAAATTTTTCTGACTTTTCAGTGAATTTTTACTGATTTTCCAATAATTTTTCTCACTATTTTTTTTCAGTTGATTTTTCTCATTCCCCTCCGCCCCCCTGATTCAGACTACAATATCTCAGTGTTCGATAATTTTCGATGATAAATCAGTGGCGATTTTCGTCTTACCCTCTCCGTACTTTTGGCCTCTTCAGCTTACTGTGTTAATTTTCACTCTCACGATTCCATGGAAAAATTCTTGTCTTAGTATGGACTTAAAATTTCACATGCAACAATTTTTTTTCATACATTTTACTTGTTTCGATCTTTTCTTGACAATAAAAGCATTGAGGATTTTTTAGTTTTAAATTACCCATTGGCAAAGATGAAAAAAAAATTGAAAAAAATTACCCAAACACTTTTTAGAAGAAAAATTTTTGTGTTGGTATTTTCTCAGGTAAGTAAGTAAATCGATGAAAACATTCCGGTGTTTGGCGAAAATTGATAAGATAATTTTCGGTTTAACTTTAAAAGAAAAACGCAGATTTTTTGCCACTTTTAGGTAATACCACGTACTGGAAACCTTAGCCATTAGTCACCTTCTTCCCCTCTTCTGAAAAATGTTTTGAGGTTTTTGCTCCTGACAAGGGAGTTGGAAAATTGGATCAAATTCAAATCATTCACTGAAACAATTCGAAATCCAATTAATTTTCTGGTCACCTAGAATAATTCCTGATTGAAATTTTTTTATAATTCCCATGGCAATGCAGTCAACTACATTTTGATGCAAATACGTACCTAATTTTTTTTACAAAATTTCAGTTGGTAGCACTGCTACAAGACATTTTCAAAAAAAACAGAAGCTATTTTAACGCACAAAAAATAGCCATTTTTCAATGCATTGAATAAATATGTAGTTCGAATTTTATGAAAATTACTTATTTAATCAAAATTCAGTGAAATTTTCAAGTGTTTGATCGAGGTCCGCCATTCAGAATTTTTTGTAAAAGTATGGCTCAAGACACTTATTTGAAATTTTTGGCCAGTGTACGACCAAAAAAAAATATGAAAAATTCCAATACATTGATCTCCATTTCTTCTATTCACTACAGAAATTTCAAATTTTTTATTGCGTTTGATAATGAACGGAAATTTTTTTCGAATGAAAATCACGATTTTTCACCCAACTGGAGAGGGAAGTGGGATGAGGCAAAATTTCCAACTTCTGAATTTTCATCGTCCACCAAACATACCATAACAATATTTCTAAAATCCGTGCCGAAGGCAGATTCATACCTATTTTGACCGGAGATATCTTTCATTATCCCCTCCCCACCTCCCGTTGCCTTTCGACATACGCAAAGAAACGAAATTAGAGATGTCAACGCAACGCCGCGGCGTTATTCTCACGTAGGGAATTTTTCGAAAAGCGAATCTGGAAAACAATGACGAAAGATGATCATTTATTTGGTGATAAAGCTTTTAGCTCAGAATAGGATGTTTGAAAAAGGATCACACTTTAGATAGAGGATGAAACCTTTCCAACGAAATGGCCTTTAAAAATAAACATTTTTAATACAAAGCGTCTCCAGTATACTCGGTCATCACTATTGAATTGCGCCATCGCCACACAAGGCCCACATTTCGGATCCATTATTTATGAAAAGCCGAATCAAGAAGTACGCCACGTAGCGAGCATACGGGAAAAGGGAACGCGCCACGGTGCACGGCGGTGGTCGCATTTTATATCCGTAGCGTATAAGAGAGCTGGCAGCAACGAAAGTTTTCCTAAACAGTCAGTACTTACAAGCGTTGCTGTGGCAAGTGATTATGATTAATGAGAAGATAATGTATTTTGAGCAATATGGATGCGACTTGATGAAAAATTACACTCGGTAGACTAATTATTCGTAACATGCACACATATTCGTCTTAAAATCTCATTATTCGCGAGCAATTTAATTAAACTAATTAGTCGTTAGGTTTAGTGTGTAATTTTGAATGAACCAGATCTATAGTTTTCTTGCTCGCACAGCCGTATATCGAGTTCGACTTTCGAAAAGATTCGAAAGTTGATTTCAAGTTTTATACCAACGTACTTTGAAACAAACGTAGTCTGAGGAAGTTTCGAAAACGATTGTTTAAGATAGGTACCGTCTATTTACCGTCTTATGCCTGTATGTATGCTGAGTGATTCGAGATAGATTTCTCTACGTCGTAGAGTTCGTATAGGCAATCTATTTAACGTGTATGTTTATGATTGTTGCAGATCGATGAAGTTTCAAGGTTCCAAGGATCCGAAGGAATTTACCGCAAAGGTAATTTTTATTCTATTGTAAGATTATTTGACGGGGTTGATTTTATGGACGAGATATTTAGTTGAGTTGTGAAAATTTTGCAAAATTTATATAAAATGTAATCCAATTTTTGAAACAGCATCCAGCTACGTAATTTTTCGCATTTGAATTCTACAGTAGTTATTTTGGGCTTTGAAATTTATCTCTTCGTTCGGACTTTTCATTGAGAAAAAAAAACCTCGAATTTATTTTTCCATGAAGAAGAAAAAATGCATACTTAAGGTTCCTTTCAAAAAAAGATAAAAATCTAAAAGTACTTAGAATTTTGACTATTTTATAAGGATTTTTTGAATTTTTTCCTTAAAATTTTATGAGTTTGGATTTAATTGAAACGTTTAGGAAACTAAAAAAATTACTCGATATAGAAAATTCTTTAAAATTTAGAAAATTTTCGAAATAATTTTCCAGTGTTGTCTGGTTAATCACCATGGAAATTTTTGGTACTTTTTATGAAAAAGAGGATTTCGTTATAATTTTATGGATTATCGAAGCGGAAGCTGATTTTTTATTCAGTACCTAATTTTCATCAAATGAGACTCGATTTATCGATTCTTGCGAGTTTGAAAAATGTATATTTCTTGAGAAAAACATTATTTTTTGTATGAGGGCTGGATTGAATAGTGAGGGGAGGAAAATAGTGTTTGAGAGAGCAGCTTCTCCCAGTAATAGATAGAAAAATTGTCTTTCTGATTGAAAAAATTTGAAGTCAAGTTTCCTCTGAAAGGAAATGTTGATAACATGGATATGTTTTTCTTCTCATCCTGACTTCTGATTTTAAGTCACTTTCAAAAATATAAAAATTGTTTTTAAAATTTAAAAATCGGCTTTTAGCTCTCTGATATTTTCTTATTATTCTGACTTTCTGAAATCAAGTCAATTTTCAGCTTCTGACTTCCTAATAAGTTGATTTCGAAAATATAAAAATTCGTAAGTTTTCATTAGTCAGCTTCTGACTTTCTGACATTACCTACGTCAATTTCGAAAATATAAAAATTTATAATTTTTTGGCTTTTAAATTTTGGAATGACACCCCCCCCCCCTTTACCCAAGAAGAAAAAACATATCCATGTTAAAATAGGTTCAAGACTTGAAATACTTTAAAAAAGATCGCCTTTTTTGAAGAGCAGAAGTTTGGTTTCAAATTTTTAAAAATCGCTAAAAAATTGAATTTTTGAACGAAAAATATTGTGGAAATATGTACTTCATTGAAATCGAAAAATTTTGATTTTTTTTTCATCTAGATAAAAAATATTGCATCCTTGAATTGTTTCTAATTTAGGACATAAAAATTTTCAAAAATGAATGTCTAGAACTTTATGATCGAGAAACTCAGTTTTTTTTTTGGAAACAATGGTTCAGCCCTGCGATTTCATAAAATTGACTTGATTGAAATATGGTTTGTTTCGAGAAACTAATTAATTACCTACTAAAATTCTGATCAACGAATTCCTGAGAGGGTTGTACTTAATGCTCACTTTAAAGAGAATTTGATCATTTCTTCACCATCCTGCATCATAATACGATCATATGAAATGCGTTATACTTTTTGCATAAGATTAAATACGTTATTAGGCAGTGAACCATTATCGTATTATAGTTTTCAACTATTCCAAACCAAAGCACAACATTTTATGTACATTTGCCAAATATCCTGCTGAGTATTGTGAAAATCTTGAAATTTTCACTATCCTTGACCTACATCGACTTGGACAAGACTAATTGGCACGAGTATAAAAATAAAATAAATTGTATGAAAAAAGTGGTTTTTTCAAACCGTCTCTGTTACCCGAGTTAATAACCTAAAAGCATCATTTATTCGTTCCTCAAAAGGAAATTTAATTTGTTAAGTGACCAAATTATGATATCTTGGAAGCGCATATTCCGTCTCCTAAAAATCATTATTTTAATAAACGTTTTAAATCTGAACCACCGGTTGGGGATTTTAAAGGCGTACGCCGAAGGCAAAAAAGCACTGAATTTCGGTATACTTCAGTTAGTCCTTATCCTCGTCCACTTACAATAAGTGCACAGTGACAGGATGCTTACCAAAAAAAAATGTAAAAATTTCCTTTCATCTTGTATCCATACTCGAATCGTGTATACTTGTGCTCGTGAAAAAAATCGTTAAAAAGAGCCAAGTTTTTTTTTTTATACGTGGCTTAATTACCATCGCACCGTGTTTGAATTTGAAGAAAAATTTTAAATGTTCGACATGTGCATGCTTAAAGAAACGTTTGCAGAAGTTCACTTACGAGTAGCTGCAGTTTAGACTTTAGACGAGATGAAAAATAAACATCGGTGAGGTGCTGCGTTAATTAATTCAGCCTTTTCTTTACCCTATTTGATTTTTCTCGCATGAGTTTCGCGTCGTGTGCATAGTTTGTCTGGTTTGAATGAGGAATTTCATTTCTATTTGCTCTGATTTGTAAGGATTACAGAAGAAAGTTTGGAATTTTGAGTCGCGTAAATGAAAAGCAATGTCGAGATTTGAGAATTTTGGCACAGAATGTATTTTTTTATGATCAAAAATTCAGATTAAAATGATTTTTTGACAATTTGTACTTGGTAGGAAATTTAAACAAAGTTGAGAAGCAGTGACGAAAAGTTATGAAAGGGTGAAAAAATTAATGGCAAAAATCAACAACGTAATCAATACCTACTTACAAAATTTATTTTTCTTGACGAAAATGAAGCATTCGTTCGTAAATTTTAAAATTTACGAAATATTGACTTCAGATTAAGTATAGGTAGGTTTTCTCAATTTCTGTCAAAATTTTCAATTCTTGAAAAAGTGTTTAATATTGGTGAAAATTTTCCATTTCTGGTAAAAATTCTTAATTTTTGTTAAAAATCGAAGGTTTATAATTCACTCAAAAACCGACATTCATCGACACAATACCTGACTACCTGCAATTTTTGCGTGTTTTTTTTTTTTGAAATCGCTTTAAAATGCCTTAAAATGACTTTTTTTTTGTTTTCCCCCGAACCCGACGATTTTATGACGAAAAATCGATGTTGTCAGGTATTGTGTTCGTGACCATCGGGATCAAACACAATACTTGACTACCTCGATTTTTTCATTTTTTTGGTGATAAATTTTTTGATTTTGAATGAAGTAAGGTACTGCAACTGTATACCGAAGGATTTATATCAAGAAAAGGTCATAAAAAGTGATTATTTATGGAAATGGACGAATTTTATGGCAATCCATACTCCGAATTTTTGAACCATACTAACCGATATTTTTGAAGTTTTTTTTTGGAGACCTCATGAAAATGCCCTGAAATTACGATTTTTCATGTCAAGTCTCTGTACTCATTTTTCAGCCACCCCCAAAAAAAGCTTCCGATGCCACTGGGTCAGACACCCCCCTCCCCCCCTCAGATGGTTCTTGCTACGCCACTGGGATTCCTACATATTTCATTCAATTAATTGGACAAAAATTAAAAATTTTGGAAAAATTGGAAATGCTGACAAAAATGTAAAAATTCAAAATTTTAATAAAAATGGGAATTTTTATCAAAATTGAGAAAAATTTTTACAAAAAATGATTACAAAAAATAAAATGTAGAATTTTTACAAAAAATAAAAATGTAGAATTTTCACAAAAAAAGTAGAATTTTTACAAAAAAAAAAGTAGAATATTTACAATGAATAAAAATGTAGAATTTTTACAAAAAATGTAGAATATTTCCAAAAAATGTAGAATAGTCACCAAAAATTGAGATATTTTGACCAAAATTGAACATTTCTGACCAAAATTCGACATATTCTCCATATTTGGAACGTCTGACAAAACGCTGAGAAGTTTTGTAAAATTGAGATAATTTACAATAAAAAAAATGAAACTTTCGAAAAACGTTGAAAAAAATTTGAAAATGACTTGAAAATTTACCGGAAAATTCAATAAGAATTATTAAGAATTGAAAATTTTGAGAAAAGCTGAATTGCTAAAACCTGAAATTTCAGTAAGTTGTAAAAATTTTGACAGGTTACAAAATTTTGGCTTGGTACAAATTTTATACCTATAAGTATATTACTTGTCGTAAGGGACTTGTGAAAAGTCCGATTGAAAATGATGTGTAAGAGACCAGCCATGTAATTTACAGTCACATAAGGCGCTTGAAGGTTAAAAATTTTAGAAGCATTGAAAATTTCGCTTCTTGAGTCTTACTTACCCGATGAAAAAATTTTAGATCTAATCATATCAAATCATATCTGATTTAGATCAAATTTTATCAAAACAGATGAAATTTGATCTTAGAAATGTCCCAATCAAATTATATCTAATTACATCTAATTTTTTTTAGATATGATTTGATCAAATTAGATGTCATTTGATCACATCATATCAAACTGGATCTGAACTTCATAATTTTTTCAGATATGAATTGATACAATGAGATATGATTTGATGTAATTTGATAAAATTAGATTGGGACATATTTGAGATATGATTAGATCTGAAATTTTTTCATCGGGTACCTACTTACCTATCGCATAAAAAAAAAATCAGCACAAAATAATAAATAGTTCTATGAAATAGAATTTCGAATAAGTATACACGAGTAATAAATTGTAAAATCAGCGCATTTTCATCATATTTACCAATTATTTATATTTTTCCCCCATCATCCTCAAATCAAGTATTGTATTTTCACTGAAAAAAATTCTTTCAAAGGTGAAAAGTAAACCTTCTGCGGAAAACCCTAGAATAAAAAGCATTCTTTCGATTTCTTTGCTTTTTGTCCGGGTCAATACGAAATGTAGGTGTTGATACTTAAAACCCCGGGAAGTCTTGGCGGGTAGGTATATACTCCTAGCTCAGGGGGAAAAAAAAGGGACGACTGAGAAGAAGGAAGTACTACATATCGAGTCAATTTCAACCTCTGTAACGTTTTCATCTTTAAAATAACTACCTTTTATTGCACCGTAATCCCGAGACTTTTGATGTTTACCCTTTCATCAACACATAAGGTCGACGCAATGTTCATTTTAAAGGAAATTCTCTCATCGTATAATGAAATTCCGCTGCGCGTATCCCAAGTACCTCTACCTATCGTCGGATCGCAGCGGCGTACGAAAGAAACAATACGCCGTTCAAGTACCCTCCAAGAGACCTCTCGAAAATCGCCTATGGTTTATTAAAGAACGTCTTAAAATGTCAAAGATAATATTTCGTTACATAAAAATAAGCTGAGGAAAAAAGGGGACAAAGTTCCAGCGACTCGTATAAATTGCAAAATTACATTTTTACGATTCGAAACATTTTTTTTATCCTTTGAAAACAAAAACTGGTCAAGAAAAATTTCCCGAGAATCAATTCGAACGCTCTTTTAACTTCCGTTAAGGGGTGGTAACTTGGAAATTTTCAAAAAACCCGGCCAAAGGTTTTCCGTGTGCTTTACGATTATTTTCTTTTTCACTTTTCTGTTCGCTGGCATTTCGATACTGGCCGGATAAAATTGTATCGGTAAAGAAGCGAAAGCAGTGCGAAAGAAGGAGAAAAAAATCCGCCGAGAAATCTTTCCACGCTGATCCGAGTTAATGAACTGAAAATAAATTAAACATTCTGAAAATGTTTCACAGTCAAAAACATTCTTATTTATATTGAATTCGCACGTCTTAACAATAAAAACTTTTCACCGACGTTCCGGGGAATTTTAAAGCTTCCAAATAGTATCGATAGTAATTACCTAAGTTCGGGAGCTGGGTTTTTTTATTATTAATTTTGTACTTTATTTCGAATCCGAAACGAAACGTATATCTACGGTAGGTAGTTTTCAAAATAATCGAATACCGGAATTTAATTTATTCGCCGAATTGGTTTGCCGCCTACAGAATCTATCGCGTAAAACTGACGAATAAAAGAGGAAAAATGACGTGAATTTAAGTAGGCAACAACCGATCGAGGAGAAACCCCGAATAGTTTTCCACCCGGCGATACCGAAATTCCTAAAGTAATTACTTCGTACCCATGTTTTTAATACGTAATATATTCAAAATAAACGTCATTCTGAAGAGTCTGTATTTATCCGCATAGCTCGTCTATTAAAAACACGAGGAGGAAAAAAAAAGGGAAGAATTGAGCATTTGCGAACTCGTCGCTGTATAACTTTTTATGGTTTAAAAACGTTTGTAAAACGGATTTAAACTTTCGAACGTCGGGTTGCAGCAAAAGAAGGGTAAAACTAGAATTCGATAATCCGCTACTAATTCCGGAGTAATTTTTTAATCACCATAAACTGTAAGCGCGCAGTAGTTCTGAAAAATTCTCTTGTTTCTGTGTTTTTTTCTCTCCTTCTGCATCCCTTTTCACCTCACACCGCTCGTCCGACCTGCCGAGTAAATCCCGCCGACTAAAAAAGAACAATGCGATATTAATTAAGATAACGTTGAAATTTAGAATCACCGGTGTCAGAGCTCCGGTGAATACATGTAAATGACTTCATACATATTTAGTTTCCTTTTCGGGAAATTCCGAATAAATGGCTTTTAATTATATTTTGGCGCGAAACCTCGTCAAATTGCGGCAATTAATTTGCGCGAATTAGAATTTCAACGAAATGTCAATGATGAAGTTAAAGCTATACGTAGGTACCTACGTATAATGTGGATGGTGCATTTAGTGTAAAGCATCCACCTCCACGTCTATAGCCACTATCTGCGGATACGTATTTTAATATTTAATACGATTCGGGGTTGTAAACTGTCGCCGGTGCTGTTTGATCTTCGATAAATTTATCGTAAATACCGAGTATGTGGAGTATGGTGGGTATAGGTATGAATTTTGTAATGCAACTTTACATTGCCTTTCCCCCCATCATCCGAGGGTGGATAAAATGGGCGCCTCTGGTGATATAATATATGTAACGAGCTAACCATCCAGTACAAAAGCAAATGAATAAATACGCGTGTAATTAATTAGTATTTTGTTGCTAATGAGAAGATTTACATGTTATATACATTTGGCACGAAAAGCTTCATAATTATTTTGGCAAAAGTAAGAATTTATTCGTTGATCCGAAATTAAAATCCAATACCCCACGTTTGCTCATATTCGTTCTTCTTTTTATATGCTTATGGCTTTGCTGCTAATTTTCCACCGAAGAAAAAAATGGGTAATAATAATGAAAGAAAAATATTAATTTATATATTTGATGGGGAGGTAAAGAGGAAAACTTGAGATTTCGAAAAAGATCCGTCATCTTTTCTCTTGTCGTGGTGGAGAAAAATATATGCCATTGAATAGTTATCAGAGGTCGATTGAAAAAAAAAATTATCTTGGAATTATTTTGATATTTGGGTCAAATTAATGTCAAAATGAGGATTAGGTAGTTTTCTTGAAACCATGTATTTTGATACCTTTTTCAATTTTTTGGACCCCTCTCCCCGCACCAAGAGGCTCAATTTTGAGTTCTGGGTTAAATGAGTGCCAGCATGAGATTCAGCGCCTCCCAAAACCTACATTTTGATACCCATATTGTATTTTTCAAAATTTTGGGTCCACCTCCCCCCCAAGAGGTCTAATTTTGGTATTTGGGTGGAACGAGTGCCAGAATGAGGTTTAGTGCCCTCGAAAACCTATATTTCAATACCCATATCGTATTTTTCAAAATTTTGGACCCATTTCCCCCCCTAGGGAACTCAATTTTGGTTTTTGGGTCAAATGGGTACCGGAATCGGAATCAGAGTCATTTAAAACCTACATTTCGATACCCATATCACCCCTATTCAGCGTACTCCAAAATTTTTAATTTTTCACCCCCACACTCAAGGGTGAGTATTATGAAAATACTCAAAAAAAATGCAACTTTTGAAAAAACATTGTGAAAGTGCACACTTCAAGGTACATTTTCACGGTAAATCTTTTTCAATGCTGCCTGGCACTTTTTAGTAAAAAAAAAGCGATTTCGCTCTAGATTGTGCATCTAAAACACTATGAGGTGGTCGATCCATCCACTGAAGTCAGAAAGTTGGACGTCCATCCTTAAATTTTCTCGAAAAGACGAAAGATTTTGATGGGAATCTATGAATTTTTTTCAAAAAGTAGGCAAATACCGCCTTTGCACTCTTCAGGTTTTTCACCAAATTTCAGTTTTGAGGAAAAAGAACTCCGAAATGAATTCATCATTGAAAAAAAAGGAGTAAGAATGTGACAAAATGAAAATAGTGTGTGGCATATCGATCCTTACTAATTTGAAGGTGTGGAATTCGGATACCAATCGACTGTGTTATGAAATATGTGTTTTGTGACGTAAAAAACGTGACTTGTATCCGAAATGTGATTCAAAAATGACTATTGACAAAAAACGCGACTTGTGACAAAAATGTGACAGAAAAAGTGACCAGTGACAAAAAGTAACTCGTGACAGAAAATGTGACTTGTGACATAGAAAGTTAGTAATATCAGAAAAAGTGGTATGTGACCAAAATATGACACAAAAAGTCACTTTGACATGAAAGTGACGTGAGTGGTGACACAAAACATGATGTGTGGCATAAAAACTGGCTTGAGGCAGAAACGATGATTTGTGATGGAAAGTGTGACTTGTGACCTAAAAAGTGACTGAAAAAGTGACCAGTGACAAAAAATGTGATTTTGACATAAAAATTACGTAGGTTGTGTTAATTGACAAAATGTGGCTATTGATAGAAAATGTGATCTGTACCATGACATGTGCAGTGGCGTAGCCAAGGGGGGGCGAAGGGGGCGATTGCCCCCCCCATGGCGTTTAAAAAATATGGTATAATGGGAGAAAAGTGTCAAAAATTGGGGAAAATGGTCTATTTTAGACATCAGAAATTCAATTTTTTCAAAGCTTCGCCCTCGCTTCGCTCGGGCTTGAACATAATTATCAATCGATTTTGATTTTAATGAACGTTCTGAGAGAAGTCTGCGAAAAAAGGCGTATTTTTGTACCTTCAATCTAAGTCCTGTGTCCATTTTACATCGTTGTGTTAGTCTTTTTATTATACACCCCCTACCTCAGACTCGGTTATACGTACACTACGAAAAAATACTTGCTATGTTTCAAAACGACCACAGAAAATTTGACTCAATTTGTTCTTGCCCCCCCCCTTGACGAAATCCTGGCTACGCCACTGGACATGTGATATGTCAAAAGAAGTGACGTGTGATCCAAAATGAGACTCGCGACAGAAAATGTGATTTTGAATTTAAAAAGTAGATTGTGACCAAAAAAAGTCTTACGTTAGTGACAAAATGTGGCTTGTAATATGAAAAATGTCATATCAGAAGAAGTTGCTTAAGACATAGAAAGTTACTCATAACGGTCATGGCAGAAAAAGTGGAAAGTAAACAACGACAAAAAACGACTTGTGACATGAATGCAGCTCTTGACAGGTAAGGTGACTTTTGACATGAGAAATGACATGTCAAAAAGAATGACTTGTGACCAGGGATGTGTACCGTTATTTCTGCGGTATCGGTATTGGTATCAGTACTGTACCGTAAAAAATACCGGTATCGGTTTCGGTATTGGGATTATACCGCTAAAAATACCGGTATCGGTATCGGTATTGGGATTATACCGCTAAAAATACCGGTATCGGTATCGGTATTGGGATCATACCGCTAAAAATACCGGTATCGATATCGGTATTGGGATTATACCGCTAAAAATACCGGTATTGATATCGGTATTGGGAGTATACCGCTAAAAATACCGGTATCGATATGGGTATTGGGATTATGCCGCTAAAAATACCGGTATTGGTATCGGTATTGGGATTATACCGCTAAAAATACCGGTATCGGTATCGGTATTGGGATCATGCCGTAAAAAAATACCGGTATCGGTAGCGGTATCAGTGTCAGGATCATACCACAAATAATATCGGTATGGGGATTATACCGCGAAAATATCGGTATCCGCATCGGTACCATATTTTCAACATTCTTCCAAAACTTGAATTCTTTCGTTTAAAATTTTTGAAACTTTGAACTTGTTCTAAAATTTTTCAAAACACCGAATTTTTTAATCAAAATTTTTCCAACTACCTACCTAAAATTGAAAAGTTAGAGAAAATGAAAATTTTCGAACAAAAATCGTGGTATATATACATTTTAAATGCAGAAAAAACGTAGGATTTGTAAACATTTTAAATAAAAAAAATTGAACTTCAAAAAGTGATTGAAAATATTTTTAAAAAGAAAATATTGATATAACTTCATTTAAAAGGAGAGTTGAGAAAATTTAGAACTAATGTTGAGTGAAACATTTTCGAGAAAAAATCATGAGATTAAAATAATTGAGAAAACATTCATTATAAAACTTCTTCGGAATTTGAAAAGAATTAACAGAAAAATTTGAAGTTTTTAAAAAATGAAAAAACAGTTTTGATTGACTGTTTTTGAATTTTGAGGAAAATTACAAAATTTGGTAAAAAATTTTGAGAAAATAATTTCAAGATTGAAAATTTTTAAGAAAGGTACGAAGATTTCGCGAAAAAATTGTGATTGGAAAAAATATAAAATCTAGAGGTAGTGGAGGTGAAAAAAAATTGATAAGTCGAAAAAAGTTTAAAAATAAAAATGATTTAAGTATTTTTAGCGACATTGAAAAAAAAAAATGTTGAAACTGTTGAAAGAAAAACGAGCACTCACACACAGGGATGTGTACAAAACCTCCTATATACAAGGCCTGAGTGCTGGTTTAATGACGTCATCAATGTGGTTAAGTTTTCCATGGTATGTGGTAATTTTCGCTCAATTCACACCGATTCTGTAAGTTGTTGTTTGTGTTTTCATCATGTAAACAAAACTGTACGGAGTGTGAATTTAGTGAAAACCTATGGTTAACCAATCAGAATCGTCAAAAATTAACCACGTTGATTACGTCATTAATACAGCACTCAGGCCTTGTATATAGGAGGTTTTGATGTGTACCGATACCGATACCGATACCAGTACCGATACCGAAACGTTTTTTTTTCGCGGAAAAGCTGTACCGATACGGGTACATTTCGTCGGACCCGCCCATAATGATTTTGGAAATGAAACCTATATACATCGTTAGTGCTTCGTTAGTGCAGGATAGTGCACCAAGTTTTATCGTTAGTGCACACCCCCCTCCCGAGTTATTTAAAAAAGTCTTTGGGCGGGGCTGACGAAACGTGGCCCCGCCCATGTTGGCTTTGGGGGATGAAACCTATATACATCGATAGTGCATCGTTAGTGCAGGATAGTGCACCAAGTTTCATCGTTAGTGCACGCCCCCTTCCATCTCAATCATATGTGTTTTTTTTTGGAATTTTGGGCGGGGCTGTGGAAATGCTGCCCCGCCCATGACGATTTTGAGGATGAAACCTATATACATCGATAGTGCATCGTTAGTGCAGGATAGTGCACCATATTTTGTCGTTAGTGCACACCCCCTTTTCACTGTAATTATGCGATCTTTTTGAGTGGTTTTGGGCGGGGCTGGGGAAATGCTGCCCCGCCCATACACCAAATGAGTCGAACCTGGTGTGTATCGTTAGTGCATCGTTAGTGCAGGATAGTGCACGCATGCTCCACGTTAGTGCACACCCCGTCGATTTTTTTTTCAAATTTTCAAATTTTTTTGAATAGTTTTCACTCTTTTTTGGGTTTTGAAAAAGTGATATGTCACACGTTCAGGTACTACAAAATAAGGGAAAGGGTTAGGTCGCGGTCGTACCGGGCTGGGCTCCCTTATGTATATGTCTTGGAACTTGGGGGAGGGGGAGGGGGCAGTGGGACACACAGTGGGGCAGAATGAAATTTGGCGCGTCCAAAATCCAATTTTCGGTTGATTTTTTTTGATGTACTGAAGCTGAATTTGACATTGCTCTTTTTTTTTCAAAGGTCACGCACCCCTCCCCCCGGGGTAGAAATATAAATTTTTGAATAAAATCGTGTTTGGTATCGAAATCATAGGATTTCGATCCGCTGAATTCAAATTTGGCATTATTTTTTTTTTAGAGCCCACGCAACCCCCTATAGGGGGAAATTAATTCAAAGGGTACCGGCGGTTAAGATAGGCGAATCTGCCCCCGAGCTGAAATTTGAAACTAACCGACGGAATTTGGTCCTTAGGGTCTGAAAACCACCTGGTAAAAATTTTGGCCCCCTACCCCTCCCCTAACCCGAGTTATGGGGCAAAACGTTACTTTTTTCAGCCTTTTCATTAAAAATTTTTATCTCCGAAAGTTTTCAACCAAATTTTTTCAAATTTACGTGAGTTATACTCCATACTGAGGGGTATTAGTGGGTGGTTTGAAAAAAAAATTTTGATGATTTTTTCTAGCCAAAAATCGCATTTTAAAACTTGAAATCGAGTTTTCTACATGATGTTGCAGAGGTGCAAAAATAAAAAATATATATATCATGTATCTAGTCCCTATCTACAACGTAATATTTTTTTCAGAATTTTTTAGGTGGGTGGAAGACCTTCAAAAACGCAAAAAACCGCATTTTTATCACGTTTTTCGCTCAAAAAATGGTCATTTTTGGGCGAAAAAATTTTTCGGGTAATAATATTCCAAAATACGCCCTTATTTTGTAGTACCTGAACGTGTGACATATCACTTTTTCAAAACCCAAAAAAGAGTGAAAACTATTCAAAAAAATTTGAAAATTTGAAAAAAAATCGACGGGGTGTGCACTAACGTGGAGCATGTGTGCACTATCCTGCACTAACGATGCACTAACGATACACACCAGGTTCGACTCATTTGGTGTATGGGCGGGGCAGCATTTCCCCAGCCCCGCCCAAAACCACTCAAAAAGATCGCATAATTACAGTGAAAAGGGGGTGTGCACTAACGACAAAATATGGTGCACTATCCTGCACTAACGATGCACTATCGATGTATATAGGTTTCATCCTCAAAATCGTCATGGGCGGGGCAGCATTTCCACAGCCCCGCCCAAAATTCCAAAAAAAAACACATATGATTGAGATGGAAGGGGGCGTGCACTAACGATGAAACTTGGTGCACTATCCTGCACTAACGATGCACTATCGATGTATATAGGTTTCATCCCCCAAAGCCAACATGGGCGGGGCCACGTTTCGTCAGCCCCGCCCAAAGACTTTTTTAAATAACTCGGGAGGGAGGTGTGCACTAACGATAAAACTTGGTGCACTATCCTGCACTAACGAAGCACTAACGATGTATATAGGTTTCATTTCCAAAATCATTATGGGCGGGTCCGACGAAATGTACCCTACCGATACCAGTACCATACCGGTATTTTATTTTTGCATGGTACCGCTACCGTTAGCAGTACCAAATGTATTTTTGGAACAATACCGATACCGATACCGATACCGGTATTTTTAGCGGTATAATCCCGATACCCATATCGATACCGGTATTTTTAGCAGTATAATCCCAATACCGATACCGATACCAGTATTTTTTATGGTACGGTACCGATACCAATACCAATACCGGTATTTTTTATGGTACGGTACCGATACCAATACCGATACCGGTATTTTTAGCGGTATAATCCCAATACCGATACCGATACCGGTATTTTTTACAGTACGATACCGATACCAATACCGATACCGCAGAAATAACGGTACACATGAGCGATTCTCAAGATTACGATCGTTTTGTTCTCGTTTGTGTGTGAGTGCTCGTTTTTCTTTCAACAGTTTCAACATTTTTTTTTCGAGTGTTCGTTTTTCTTTCAACAGTTTCAACATTTTTTTTTCAATGTCGCTAAAAATACTTGCATCATTTTTATTTTTAAACTTTTTTCGACTTGTTAATTTTTTTTCACCTCCACTACCTCTAGATTTTATATTTTTTCCAATCACAATTTTTTCTCGAAATCTCCGTACCTTTTTTTAAAAATTTTCAATCTTGAAATTATTTTCTCAAAATTTTTTACCAAATTTTGTAATTTTCCTCAAAATTCAAAAACAGTCAATCAAAACTGTTTTTTCATTTTTTAAAAACTTCAAATTTTTCTGTTAATTCTTTTCAAATTCCGAATAAGTTTTATAATGAATGTTTTCTCAATTTTTTTAATCTCATGATTTTTTCTCGAAAATGTTTCACTCAACATTAGTTCTAAATTTTCTCAACTCTCCTTTTAAATGAAGTTAGGTACCTATATCAATATTTTCATTTAAAAAATATTTTCAATCTCTTTTCGAAGTTCAATTTTTTTTATTTAAAATGTTTACAAATCCTACGTTTTTTCTGCATTTTACCACGATTTTTGTTCAAAAATTTTCATTTTCTCTAACTTTTCAATTTTAGGTAGGTAGTTGGAAAAATTTTGATTAAAAAATTCGGTGTTTTGAAAAATTTTAGAACAAGTTCAAAGTTTCAAAAATTTTAAACAAAAGAATTCAAGTTTTGGAAGAATGTCGAAAATATGATACCGATGCGGATACCGGTATTTTCGCGGTTTAATCCCGATACCGATATTATTTGTGGTATGATCCTGACACTGATACCGCTACCGATACCGGTATTTTTTTACGGCATGATCCCAATACCGATACCGATACCGGTATTTTTAGCGGTATAATCCCAATACCAATACCGATACCGGTATTTGTAGCGGTATAATCCCAATACCGATATCGATACCGGTATTTGTAGCGGTATAATCCCAATACCGATACCGATACCGGTATTTTTAGCGGTATAATCCCAATACCGATATCGATACCGGTATTTTTAGCGGTATAATCCCAATACCGATACCAATACCGATATTTTTTACGGTATGGTACCGATACCAATACCGATACCGCAGAAATAACGGTACACATCCCTGCTCACACACAAACGAGAACGAAACGATCGTAATTTTGAGAATCTCTCATGTGTACCGTTATTTCTGCGGTATCGGTATTGGTATCGGTATCATACCGTAAAAAATACCGGTATCGGTATCGGTATTGGGATTATACCGCTAAAAATACCGGTATCGGTATTGGTATCGGTACCGTACCATAAAAAATACCGGTATTGGTATTGGTATCGGTACCATACCATAAAAAATACTGGTATCGGTATCGGTATTGTGATTATACCGCTAAAAATACCGGTATCGATATCGGTATCGGGATTATACCGCTAAAAATACCGGTATCGATATCGGTATCGGGATTATACCGCTAAAAATACCGGTATCGGTATCGGTATCGGTATTGTTCCAAAAATACATTTGGTACTGCTAACAGTAGCGGTACCATGCAAAAATAAAATACCAGTATGGTATCGGTATCGGTACAGCTTTTTCTCGAAAAAAAAAACGTTTCGGTATCGGTACTGGTATCGGTATCGGTATCGGTACACATCCCTGCTTGTGACATGAAAAATGACATCTCAGAATGAGTGACTTGTGACAGTTGTGACATGAAAAATGACGTCAGAAAAAGTGACTGGAGACTTGAAAAAGGTCATGGCGTCATGGGACTGAAATATTTTGGCACAGAGCTTATCTCTCCTCCTATCCCTTTTAAAAGTATCCTAATTAATGAAATGTAATCAGCTAATAGTGGCACGTGACACAAACAATTAATAATTCTTTATTATTTTTCTCTTTTACTTCCATACTTTTACTTCCAATTTAATCTCGTATGCATTCAATGAAAGTATCAAGTTAGTTATTTACCATTGAAATTGTGTTTTTTATTTCAATTTTAAATCATCATCTTTTTTTGACATTGAAAGTACTTTGAGCATCGTGTACTTAAACCCCCTCGTCATTTCAAAGACGTTGTTTGAAATGATGGATTAAAAATAACTGACGAAATGTTATTTCAACTCGAGAAAGCGAATCTACGATTAGGTTTATACAAATATAATAGGTATACCTTAAGAATATATAAAACCGAACTTAACATCGATCGATTTGGTCGGTGAAAATGAATTCTCCTGGCTTGTTTCGTACCTAGTTAAAACTTTTTTTTCGGTCTCCAGTCTTTGAAAATTTTGTTCGGAAAAAAAATGCGTAGAAAAAAATAATATTTCGAAGTATAAAAATGGTAATTTTTTGCCAAACTACAACTGTAAGAGAGTTTGGAAACAAAGGGATGAGTATAAACGATGAAACGTTCATCGTGCGGAACGTGATTTACGTTTTAAATTAAACATCGAAACAGAAAAGTAAATTTTTTCGGCCAAGAATTACTGCATCTTTAGTACACTCGTTTTCGTTTATATCCGTTTGGAGATTACGACCGAGATTTCTATCTCTCGAGTACCATCCAGTCGAGTATTTTTAATAAAGAATAAGTAAAATCCAATAAATAGGTGTCGTTTGTATGGAAAAATGATCGAAATTTTTTTTTTCCACCGGTACGTGATAACCGAACGTCCTCGCGTTTGGAAATTTTTATTATATCGACAGATAAACGGTTTGTTTCGTCGATGGTAATTGTAATGAGGCAACGTTTTACTAACCGTATAATCGACCGTAATAATCGTTCGATGTTGAAACGTCCATCGTGGTTTAGGTAGATAATTACAGGGTTCACTAAATGCGCAATTTTTTGCCTTTTCAAAGGATATACCAACCATGGTTTAAATCGGCCTTAATTATATAGATAGGTTTTTTTTATTCAATTTGTGTTTCGACGACGATAATTTTTGTTTAAATTATACAGATTTATTATCGTACTCGTATTTACCATCGAGAGAGGTCAAGAGACTAAAACTAGAGGTGATTTTTTCCCTTGTCGAATTTTCTGTCTCGTAATGTCGTTTAATTGAAATTTTCTACTGGGTTATTTTATTCGTGGAATTTTGGCTGTTTTATTGGAATTCTGGTGCCATACGAAAAGAAGAAATTAAATAGGTAAAGTCGAAGATGAATTTTCTCCCCATTACCGCAGCCCGCATTTAAATATTTTTCTTGTTAAAAACCGACCTCAAATTCTTGGAAAAATATTGTTACTCAATTTCATAAAATTAAAATATTATTTCATCCAATTATAGAAGTGGTGTTTTTTGGAAACTTTCAAGAGTAGGTAGACCCTTCTGAAACGAAATAACGATTAATCTGGTTTCGCGGGGAATTAATTTTAATTTCCCAGTCAAACGTATTTATTCAACGTTTTGTAAAGTTCTAGAAATTAGCATAAACTTTTAATAATTCGCCGACTATTTATCAACAAACCGCCCACACATTGAAAATTCCAAGTAAATGATTCGCTTTTGTTTAGATTTGTCGAAAAACCTTGTAGGAGTCGGTTTAAGTACATATTATTGTTGTAGGAATATTTGAAAATTTATAAAGAAAGTAGAGGAATTTTCAAATTCAAAATTTCCAAAAATACGAAGAAAACATCTCGAAAAAATGATGAGAATTGATCGTCGAACGTCTGAATAAACAAAAATCCCACGTAATTAATCTACACGGAGGTATTTTCATATACGAGGCAGAAACCTCTTTGACCATTCTTCACGTGGTCTCGTAAAACGTCGAGCAATAAAGCCACTTCGTATCCTTTACATCTCTACAAATATTCGTTTCCTCCTTAATACTTACATCTGAAAATTAATTTGAGCAATTTTACCGCAACGTAGTCGGATTTATTATTAATACGGGACCTAGAACGAGGTAAATGTACCTAATAAACATTTTTTACGTTGACAAATTACTTCATTTTTTTTTCATCCTACTTCGTTGGGAAATCTCAAATTTCATAGTTATTTTCTTGCGAGAGAGACGATGTAAATATGTAGAAGATTGCCAACAACAACATCAACGACGAAATAATTTTCGTCTTTGAGGGAAAAAAATACAGAATAATTCGTAATTGAATACTTTGAAGTGCTGAATAACTCGACATGTAAATTAAAAAGACTCTTTTGATCAATTTGAGTGCAAAAAAAATTAATATCGATCGAGAGTGGCGAATATTTTTGAAAAATACGTTGTAAAATATTTATTATTTTTTTTACCCGGGTTTACGTTTCGATTGAAATGTAGCATATTAAGAAGATGGCTGGGAAAGTTGCAAAAATAAATAACATTTTTTTTGTACCCTTGTTCACAATGGAAACAAAACGCAAGTTTTTAAAAAGTTATACCATAGCTTTGGAAAGTTTTTACTTTTTTTTCCCATACGTGAGAAGGTTCAATTTATTACGTGCTTCGATTTGCTCGTTTATGGAAAACCTGTTTACGGCGGAGTTCTTTTTATTGAGTTGGTGGTAACTTTAAGAGGGTAATTTTTGAAATGCGATTGTATATCCGAAAGAAAAAGTTATACTTTTTTAATGCTCAGTTATTTTATGAGCGGTGTTGTGTATTGTTGCATTGGTTGGAAAAAAAAGAAGCGAGGTGATTGATTCGTAACTGGAATTTTTTCCCGTAAGTTTGAGGTATTCACCTGGTTTTTTGTAGATATAGTTCTGAAATTTTTTCATGAGAATTTTCGTGCGATTTCAATGTATCGAAAAGGTACCAAGTTCAGAAAATTATATGATGGTTATCCCAGTTAGATCTTACTACATGTTTACAGTCAATTTAATTTTTTTTAAATTATTTTTTTAAATGCAAATCTAAGCTTTATTTGAATAGGCATTAGAATATAAAATTTTTTAAAAAATTTTAAAAAATAATAATACAAAAAATTATACGCGACTTGTCACAAAAAACCTGTTCAGCGTCCAAAAAAAGATTTTCAAAGGAGTGAAAATCATTGTTTCAAATTGGAGAATTGACCAATTAATGATATGAAGTTGGGAGATTTTTGGGACATTCAGCTTGCGTCTTTATGCCTTCATTATTAAGCACCTGAAAGTCCGATTTTGTGAGTAAATTTTTTCATGTGGAAATGATAAAAACTGTGCATCTAGAAATAGCTGAATTTAGCGAAAAATTGGTTCCTTATGGGCTTTACATGAGATGCCATCCAACATTCCAAAAATCCAATTTTTTGAATAATTGCTCAAAATTTTTCAAAAGTGGATTCCATAATTACTCATATTTCAATTTTTTGGTTCTCAATCGTTTTTTGTTTCTTGTTTTTTAAATTGCAAATTAACATTTTGGGGATGCGAATGTCCAAGTTTATGAAAAAGGTCAATACCATATTTTCACAAAAAATCGTTTTCAAAATTTTTGTGACAATGTTGACATTGTTGACCCTTTTCTAGACTGTCTCCTTTTCAGACCAATAAATAATTTTTTTGTTCATTTTTCATCTTAAAAAATTGTTATACCTTATTGTGAATTTCACTTGATATTATTTTAAATTTTTCAAATTTTTTGTTCTTACTTAAAGTTTTTTTTTTTTTTTAATTTTAAAATGTTTGATTTTTGAGACATTATTCTTAAATACTTTTATAAAAGTATTGTTTTTTCATCGATTCTTTTATTCTTGCAAAACTACCATTTTTTTAATCTTCAATTTCTGATTTTTGCTAATTCTTCCATTTTTATGAAATTTTCTTATTTTGAGAATATTTTAATTTTCGTAATCATCGATATAGTTCTCCAAATTCTTCAAAATTTCTTAGTTGTGTGAATGTTGCAGAGTTTTCGTGTTTTGAAAATTCTTAAAATTTCGCGATTTTTTGAAGTCATGCAAATTTTTATATTTTTAATGAAATTTTCGATTCATCAAAATTTTCTGATACATATTCCAAATTCGTTGGTTGCATTGATTCTTAAAAACGTTTGATTTTTATATGTAGAATCGTTGAATGTTTCTGAATAATATTGAAATTTTCCAAAATCTTTGATTTTACGAATATTTCCAATTTTTTTGTGAAAAATTCTGAATTTTTTTAAACGCTCAAATTTTTCAACGTTGATAATTTTGCGATTTCTCTAAATTACCTGTGGGTATTTTTCGATTCTTTCGTTTGGTTGGTGGATAATGTGTTTGCAAACTATATTATTTTCCATAAATTCTCAAATTTTTACAAACAATTTCATTCTTTGCTTACCTACATTTTTTTGATTTCATTTGAAAGCCCCAAAATCTTTGTGAATTCTTCTTTTCCGAATTTTTCAAACTTTGTTGGTAAGTATATTGTTGATTTTTCAAAAAACATCTAATTTTTCTTAATTTTTTCACACAGTCGATTGTTTGAATCTTGTCAATATTTAAATTTCCAAGAATCTTCGATTTTTTAATAATCTTTCATACGAAATCTCCTTGAATTTGTTAAAAAAAAAATTATTTTATTTCAGTTTTTCAATTTTTTGGCACTTTGAAACTTTTTAAATTCTGTTGATTATCTTATTTTTGTGAAGTTCGGCAACCTATCTGTTTCAAAAATTGATCGAACTTTCTCAATTCTTGAGATTTTTTACTTTACCTAATATGTAGGTATTGTAGGTAAATTTGTTTTTTGTCCTTAATTTCTTTAAATTTCTGCGGATTTTTCCAAGTCTTAGATTTTCATATTTTACTAAAACCTTGAACTGTCGAGATTTCTTCGATATTTTCAAATTCTATGAATTTGGTAACAGTTAAATTTTGAAAATTTTCAATTTACATAAAATTATTGATCAGGTATTTTGAATTTTTAAATTCTTCAAACTCTTCAATCTTTTTGAGAAAAAAAAAAACAGATACAAAATGTATTTTATGTTGCTCAACCTTTCTGCCAATTTATCAGAGCATCACATCAATCTTGGGTACAAAATCACCACTTTTCTTACTTTTTTTCTTCGGAAAAATTCTACAAACCCACATTTCACGAAAAAGATCCGCCGCAGTCACCTTAATTCATCCATTTTGACCTGAAACCCGGAAACTTGGATTTTCGAAACAATTCGTTAGATATTTACATTAACAATTTCGTTTGCAATTCAAAATAGACAAATGTGGTACGACGATGAGATAAGTTTATTCAATACCTATTTCACAGCTTCACCTGTGTAACGATTGTTTGTCGGACGTAATACCATCTAATTTATATGTAGATATACTTTTTATCCTCGTTGCTCGCTCTAACTTCAACATCTCAATATTTAACCGATATTTTCAACCAGGTATTTTTAATACACCAAAAATTTACCCGAAATATTCATAACTCTGGATTTCTGCGATGGCATAATTCGTATTAAATTTTACACCCTTTTGGCAATAAAACAGAACAAAATCAGAAAACCCCTTTGAAAAAAAAAACACCTCGCGCACGATCCATTTTACATATCTCGCCGCCACCGCGCCTCGAGTAAATTTAAAATTCAAAACGAGTACAACATGTGCTCGAGACATCTAAAAACAATTTAAACCAGGATGGTTGAATTGTTTCTGCGGGGTATACGCGGCAGAGGACCGGACACTACGAGCCTATGCGAAAGAAACATTCGAAAAAGTATAATGGAATTTGTTATTGCCACATAATGTTATATTTATGGCCACTATTAAATATTTACGATACCAAGGTTTCCCAAAAATTCGGGCATAGACTTCCCTCTCCGCCATCGACGGTTAATCGAACATCGAAGCTTCTCGGTATTCGCGGTAATTAATAATCGGGATATTGACGATGACAAAAAAGATAGCACGTCGCCGCGGGCGAATTTACGACGTAAACAAAAGAAGACATTTTGTAAAGAAAATCTGCGAATGGGAAACGTCGCGCCATTGTATAGGAAACTCATTAAATTTTCCATTTTCGAGAACGTCGCCGCCACCTCCCTCGAACGTGGCCCGCCGCCGTACCGAATTCCTGTAGGATGTGTGTTGTTTAAATATGATATTTTATTGAACTTGATCTGGTGCGTCGTATACGCATTTTTGGCGAAATTTATTCTCCGTCGACGATATAAAATGCTTTATAGATGCTTAATCTCGCCTACCAGCGGTGACACGGTTCCCCTTTTTTGTAGGGCAGCTTTTGGTAAATTCGATCACACATGTACCTACATAATAAAAGAAGCACAGCCGACGCGATGGCAATCGAAATAGGTGAAATTTTAACCCCGAAGAAGAAAAATTTATGCTGAAATTTTATTCGACTATCAATCACGGTGATTTATATGGCCGGGCGAGGACTTTACTATTTTGTTGAATTATTACGACGATGGTACGAGGCCGGAGCTCAATTTTGTTGAATTACTTGGGAACCTTTCTTCTATTTATATATGGGCAAAGGTTATTTTATCTGCGTGTTCTAAAGTAAATTGTCTACCGAGACGAGCCGATTCTAAATAAATTTTTTATTCGCGACCGCCGATAAAAATTTTCTCACAGCTTTGCTTTCTCGCTTTGATGTAGCCCAAAGTGAACCGAAAACATTAAAGTGTTGCACGTCTGCTCAAAAACTCCTTCTATAATTTCGATCCAGGCCGAGCTCACGATGAGGTACCGTTTTTCAATGTGTTTTCGATATTCCAATTTCAAGGGCACCTTGGACGCCATCCACCGTTTCCATTTATACCAATTTCCTCGCCACATTGTCGAAAAAAAGCTTCGATTCGGCGTGATGCTATTAAAATTCGCATGTACGCCCACTCAGCATCGATGTAATTGCTACGATGGTATCAATTCTTCACCGAGACGATTTTTTCTCAACCTTTTATCGTGAGATTTTATCTTCTCCTGCTGTGCATAATGAAGATGGTGAAATTTTTCATTTCTATCATTTCGACTCGTTTTACTGATTTCTGCGAGTTGATTGAGTCAATTTTCGAAGATACGAGGTGAAATTTTTTTTTCGCTGAATTCATCTCGGACCGGCTCGAACGATGGTATCGCGAAAACAATGTTTTCAGCGAGGAAAGGGAGACAGACGCGATCATTAATTTTTTTCCTACGGTTTGTTATTAATATACTTCAAAAAGTCCCCCTTTTTTCATTTCCCATTTTCTTCATAGATGCCAAGGGTGTTTGCGGTAATCTGATTCTTTGGCGGTGGTGGTGTGCTGAGCGATTCATTATTTGTCATTGATACCGTGGTTTCATCGTAGTGTTATGCTGGAACGTGGATTTAGCCGGGGTACCTTTTGGAGAGAGGGGGTGTGGTCGATTTTTCTCCGCTGGAAGAAGTGGAATTGTAAACAAGGTGGTGTTGTTTGAGATGAGATTCTTGTTGAGAATCGTGTATGTATTTTGGGCTGAATTTTGCGGAATTATAGGATTTGTCGTGAGCTTTGATGGCTTATGGCGAAGGAAAAGGCAGGTTGGGAATTTTTTGGTGGGTAGGGGAGGAAGAAAAAGTGCAGTTTATGAAACTTATGAGATTTAGTTTGTATAATTTTACGCGAATATGAAATTAAATTTTTTTTTTCAAAATTTGTTTATATTTTCGATTGAAAAATGTTTCTCGAATGATGAAATTGTAGTGAAAAAGTTTGAATTTTGAAAGTCTGAGATATCGAATTACATATGTAGTGGTGTTTTTATTCAGTTTTCAGAATGGGTAATTATGAGATTCTTGATCAATTTCTGGAATGATATCGCATTGAAATGTTGAACGCTCGATTTAGTCTCAAATATTTACGCAAAATGATTAAAATTTTTACTCAATTTTTTTTACAGACAGATGTAGATCAATTTTTTCCTTCTTTTTTTTGTAAGTAATGTAGGTTCCTACTTCAAAATTTGTTTTCTGGAAAACTGCCAGACAGATTTTGAGAAAATTTTCAGAGGTGTTGGAAAAAGAAGGGAATGTCTTACAATGAAAATTGGTTGAAATCTATCCGCAGCGAATTGGTTTCTTGAGTTGATCGGAATTTTTTAATGCTTGAAAAAACTGCCTCAACTTTGTACTTCGACGTTTGAAGAACTCTTCGTAGGATGGGGAAATTTTTATTCTGTGCCATTTTCATCGTTGTGGGATGTTTTTTATCCAGGAAAATCAATTTCGATTCGAAAAATCTGTGATTCAGATCAGGATTGAATTTCAGACAAGTTCAATTTTTGAAGAAGTTTCAAAAATTCAAGTATTTAACTAGGGGGCTTCGCCCCCTGGGCCGCTCCGCGGCCCCAACCCCGAGCTCGCGCTCTCGCTCCGCTCGAGCTGCTCGCTTTGGTGGTGTTTTTGCTTAAGTACACCTCTTTTGTACCAAGGAGTAAAAGCCATTTGACATATACCATGAAGCAGTATTTTTAAAGTGAATTAACATCATATTTTTTAAACTTTTTCAAGTATTATTTCTTTTACACATTGATGAAATAATTTTTTATTTGATCAGAGTTTATTACTTTTAATTTTAATTATTTATATTTATTTATTTGATCAGAGTTTATTACTTTTAATTTTAATTATTTATATTTATTTTTTTTATATTTTGATGATAGTTATACTTCGTTAAAAGATGATGGGACCCACAAAGGTGCAGTTAGGTACCAATCTGTATCTATAGGAACCAACAAATTTATAACACTTCTTTCCACACAACATTTTTTGTTCGACATCCTTTTGGTGTTATTTCCACTTTTATATTACTAAAACATTTGGCTCTAGATAAGGCTACATATAGTTGACCGTGACTGAAAACAGGCTCCGGTAAATAAACACCCACTTTATCGAGGGTTTGCCCTTGAGCTTTGTTGATTGTTATGCAAAAAGCCAATCGAATTGGAAATTGTCTACGTTTAAAAATGAAGGGGAAGACAGTATCTGATGGGGTTAAATCAATACGCGATAGTAAAACTTTTTCTCCAACTCTAACACCAGTGATTACTTCCAAATATAAACTGTTTGCATACATCTTTCGCACTATCAGCCGCGTTCCATTCAATAATCCTTTCTTTGGATTTAAGTTTCTCAATAACATAACTACTGAACCTTCTTTTACATGTAGAGAGTGTGGTGGTAATGCACTTGTTTCGAGAGTATCGAGGAATTCGTTTGGAAATTGTAATAATTCATTCATATCTTCAGTGATTAAATTATTTACACTCTTATAAATTTTTTCTTCCCCTGGCAATGAATTTAGAACTTTTTTATTAATTTTTACACAGTGCTCATTTTTTGGAGCAAGAATAGCAACTTTAGATAAATAAGAACTGGTCTGAGATACTATATCACCATAAACTTCGCTGACTACATCTTTTTCTGCAATTATAGAATTTGGTAAATCGATCAAAGTATTTGTGTCTTCCGGATCAATGGTGGGGTATTCACCATTACCAATGCTTAACAAAAACTTTGAAAATTCTTGTGAATCGGCATTGGCTCTCATATTGATAGTAAGATGAAAAATTTTAAAAATTGGCCATAATGGCGAAAATTTCACAGAATTATGAACAGTGGTAGCTCTGGATGCATGTGACACAACTGGTAATGTTTGTCGAAAACAGCCACCTAACACAACAATCTTCCCTCCAAAAGGTAAATTATTTCCCATAATGTCTCTTAGTAAACGATCCAGGCATTTTAAAGCATGTTTATTAGCCATTGGTGCTTCATCCCATATTACAATGCAAGCTCTACGAATGATATCTGCCTCTTTCGAGTTGACCTTTAAGGAAGATACAGAATGTTCATGAAGATTTAGAGGAAATTTGAAGCGACTGTGTACAGTACGGCCATAAGGAAGTAGCATAGCTGCAATTCCAGTCCAGGCAACAGAAATAACAATTAACCCCTCTTTTAGACAACTGTAGATTAAACACTGATACACAAAAGTCTTCCCAGTTCCTCCTGGACCATCTATGAAATAGGCATTACTTGTATTACAATCATTTTTATGTACTAAAGTAAGAATTTCTTCTATTATGATGCGCTGCTCAGGATTTGCTTTCAGCAACATATCGTTTAAATCTTCAAGAGGAATTAATAGAGGCTCAGAGTCTAAGGCATCCAATAATAACAGAGATCGATCAAAGTTTGGTAAATTAAAGGAAGAAAGAGTAAATCCATGTAATTTTAGAGTATCTGCTATATCACGCAGAGCTAATTGGTTAGCAATTTCTGAAGAATATGTTCTGAGAAAATCTTCGGAGAAAGCTTCTTTAAACGATTCCCATAATTCACATGCATTTGTAGGTTGTTGGAACACACAAATATAGGCAAAGAGATCACGTAATTGTGAAGGCATTTGGAAAATAGATGCCTCTTCAAGACATTGATACCACTCTGCATCATTAGCAGTTAAACCTCGAGCCTCAGCTGCTTCTTTAAATGTAGAGTATACTACATTGTTATAAGTCCTCACATCATCAAAACATGTAGCCCCAACCACATGAAGTAACAATAAGCGCAAATAATACCTTTCTGTGTCTGTTGGTGAGACCATATACATTCTACCAATTGCTTTGGATGAATTTTTTCTTATGTGCCAGCTGTAGTCAGAAGTGCTCCATCGATAGTAAAGAGGAGTCTCAGGATATGTGTATAAACTCCTTATGGCTGGATTACTATTCAACTTGAACCATGCAACCAGTTGTGTGTTACGCAATTCTGCTCGCACTAATGCTTCTTCTGCCTTGTCACAATCATAATACACATTTTGAGCATCTGGTAGATGAACTGGTAGTCTAAATACAGGATGAGATTGCTCATGCATGGGATAAGCCAACAATCGATAAGCTGATTCTGTGGGACTTACATATCGCGCATTTAGGAACATATTAATCTCATCATGATTCAAGACTTTAATTTTTTCTACATCCGAACCATCAGAACTACTTTCTTCTGAGACAGCTAAGTTGCAACAATCGTGACCTTTATACACATATTTATGAAGGTATTTAACACTTTTAACACTCGAACACACCTCCACATTGATATGCGACTGAAAATATAATAAAAGGTACGGATTATATGGGACAATGTCTCGATTATCCATGAAAACCTTTTTCCCATTAGCAAATTTTTCAATTTTTTCACCATTGTCTCGCCTTCTGTACAATGGATATCCATTAACATTATCCTGTGTTATTTCCACAAAATCTTTTGGGAATTTCTTAGTACAAACACCATTCTCCATACATGAATTGAACAGATTTATACTACCACATGGGCCATGAACCATATGTTTTTGCACCAATTTACGAAGATCTTTATTCAAAGATGGAGGAATTTCTGCACAGACTACTTTGTCTATATCATCAGAATCCCGCAATTTACAGCTATCCTCCAAAGTTAGCAATAAATGAACATGAGGTAAGCCTCGTTTCTGAAATTCGATGACATAAATATGAGCTAATGTAGCACCAAAAATTTTTTTAACTGTGAGTAATCTTAATAACTCTTTCACTTTAGCATGAAATACACGTACAACAATATCAGGTCGATTGCATGCCAACTCCCATGGATGGATACTGCTTTTTATTTCTGGCCATCCAGCATTGCAGGTAAATGTAATGAAAAGATCGGGCTTACCAAATTTCCTTACTAATGCCATAGCGTCTTGATAATTTTGCATCATGTTTCTGGGACTCCCAGTAAATGATGATGGCAGAACAACAATGCGACCAACCTTCACCTTTTCTTTATCAGCACGCACTTGAAGAGCATCTGCAAGTCCTACATATGTTTCAACTCTGAGCCGATCCTGTTCTCTTCGAATATATTTTAATCGGTCACCTTCAACTCGGCAATAATAATCAACAAAAATCTGCTGGGTCAATTTTCCCGCATTAATAATAGGATTGAAGTCACCAGCCGGACCTGATCCTCGAACAGAAATATTATATAATATGTACTCCCTCATCGTTACAGTTTTACGGATTTTGGTGCTACGTGACCCTTCTATAGGTGTTTCAATATGCCAACCTGGCTCACCACAAGGCCAAATTAATGGGTAGCACATCGGATCGCAATGCATACTATCGTAATCAATATTATGAAGTTTGCCATTCTTTTGATAAACCGTAATATGCCGATGAGAAGGAGGTGCTCCATCAGTAGTTTCAAATACTGCTGCGATTTCCGAAGTGGTTGGTTTATTAAAACGTCGAGGGTCTGAAGATGGTTCGTGATAGAAACGCATTTCAAAATTTACTTCTGGGTGGCAATCTTTTACTGCAAGGGCAGTTTTTTCTTCAATTATCCTATGCATATTTTTATACGAATGTACGTAAGGGTTATGTTTATTGAGAATTTCGTTCAAAGTATCGAGCACATTTGGTAAAATTTTTTTATTGGCTAAATGAGATAGACGAACTTCATTAGCCTTTTGAAAATCAAGTATATATAGTTGGCCATAACTGGTGTTGGATTCATCATTTGGATATAAAGCAGAAATTTGGTGATGAACAATACCATGAATTTTGAAACAATAAGGTCCATGATTAGGTGGTAGTACAATTTTTGCACCAAAAGAAACAAAAGACATGGCATTATTGTACTGACGAATATATTCTCGAAAATTTTCAGACCTTTCTCCTTTACTTGTGAATAATTCTTCCATTTCCTTCAAAACTGTGAATTTTGGAAGTTTGATTTTTCCATTATAACAACAAAGAGAAAATTGGCCTCGTGAATTTTTTTCTTCTTTAAAAAATCGAGCAGAACAATGCGGACATACTTCTGTAAAATTTCCTACTGAATACGGAACTACAGCACTACTCATTGGAGAATTTTTTTGACTTCCATTTACAATATCTTTAGCTGATTTGATTGTAGCACTTCGTTCTTTATTATTTAGAATTGACTTACTTACATTAGATTTTTCATTATTTGTATTTTTAATTACGTTTTGCTTTTTATTACACAAGCTTAATTCATTTTTATTCGATTTGCCACTATTTCTGGTTTTAATTTTTTCTTCTTTTTTATTATTCAAGATCAATTTATTTGATTTATGAGAATCATTATTTTCAATTATTTTATTTTTTTCATTATTCAAGGTTGATTCATTTTTATTTGAATCGAGACAATCTGTATTTTTAATTATTTTTTGTTTATTATTTTTTAATGACATTTTATTTTTATTTGATTCATGATGATGTACATTTTTTATAATTTTAGCTGGTTTACATGTAATATTTTCGTTTTTATCGAGTAAAATTACCTTATTTTTATTCTGTTCACAAAAAACTGCATTTACATCTAAATCTAAAAGTAATGGCGGTTCGTATTTTTTTACCACCGACTTACTTCTAGTTCTTTTTGTATTCTCACCGACAAATTCACTCGTATCATGTTCTTTTCTTATTTCACCACGTTGAAATTTCTTACATAATGATTCCCTACGACCTGTTAGAGATGATTTACGTTTACGTTTGTATTCCTTTTTTTTTACACACGTGGTTGTATTTGGCAAGATTAAAACATCATAGTGACCATTTCCCATCTCTCCCGAAAATAACAGATAATGAATAATGCTTCCCGACCCATAAGTAACAATACTACCATCATTGAACACGTGTACTTCGAAGGTATAATTAGGGTACAGATTAACAGCAGCACATATCTCGACTTCGCCACCATACTGACGATCTGTTTTCATTACGGCTTCATACTGGCTAGCATTGTCGACAGGCCTGCCATACGAAGTGTCACCAATAATAAAATCTCGGTACACATGCCAATTCGATACGACATCATCTACAATTTCCACTCGAACCTCACTATGGTATGATTCATCACCGTACAGACAATAACTTATCGCCCGAAAAAAACAGTTTCCATCCCCTTCTATGGGAATTATTTCGAATCCATTAAACGTCATGATCGCAATCAACACTCAAAATTTAATTACTCGCAATCAGCACTCAACATTGCATTACTCGCGATCAGTACCAACCATCACATTATCGCAATCCGCATTAAATATTGCATCATCACACTCACAACTGCACATCACACTAACCTCAAAGGACAAACAAATAATACTGAACGTGAACGCGTCGAACGCGAACACGGGACGCGTGATGCGAGTAGGACCAAGCCAAGGGTAGGTAAACCGGACGCTACGAAGCCACGCCCACCACCCCACAACGCATTCGACTCGACTGAAGCGTGGTGAGACGCGGAACCGTTTTGACGACTATTTTGAGCAATTTCTGGCAATTCGGGCGCTTGAATTTTCAACAATTACGCGTCGCTGGTCAATTGTTTCATAACAAATGCATAATAAACGTATTCGTCATAGAATTTCGAACCTTTCCCTCGCTTACACTACACCTCTAGCTCGTTTAGTTTTCGAGTTATTTTAATCCGAAAATCACGCTCGGTTTTTCAAAAATAACTCAAAAACTAAAAAAGCTAGAGGGTAAGTGTAAGCGACGGAAATACGCTAAATTTCACGCCCTTCAATTTAAGACCACTCCCGAGTCTGTAGCTTTCATAGTTTCCGAGTAATTTTCAAAAAACTGAAAAAAAATTGAAATTTTGATTTTTTGGGGCCCCAAATTTGAAAATTTTTTGACCTAAACGTTTCATGGCTAATCTACACGTCGGATGGAAGGTATTAAAAAAAGAATGAGCGAAATCGGTCCATTAGGAGAGGCTGGCCGATTGGACATAGGTTTCGCGTTTTTACAATCTCCAAACATCTTTTAATATATATAGATAGATTAGCTCGAAGCGATGGGTTAATTTTCACCATTTTTACCACAAGAACAAGGAGCCAACTATTTTTCTATTTCTCTTTCTCAAAAATTTAATCAAAATTGGTCGTGAAAGATTTCGAAAAATCTAATTTTAACGCCAAAATAAGCGGAAAAAATTGAAGGAAATTCCAAAATGCAATTTTTTAGTATTAGAAGTAATAATTTTGGGACGAAATATTTTCGTAACTACAAAATTATATTCTGAAATGAAATCGTAGAGCGTAAAATTTGTTTTCTTCTACGAATCATCAAAGCTGCACTTGAATGGGGACGTGCGCAGAGAGGGAAGCTTCTCTTCTCTTCCCCCCCTCCCATCATGACAAAATTTTATTTTCAGCCGAAAAAGTACACTTGAGTAGAAAAATCTTTAAAGTAACAACTTTTTTGAAAAGTTGTCGGTTCAAAGGAAAATTCTTATGAAAAATTCAGAATGTTCAAAATTGTGGAACAATCTGTAGTTCAGGTTATTTAACTAATTTTATCCAAATTTTTATTACAAGGCCATTCGTTCTTTTTTTTTTGTATGTACCTACATATTTCTTCCGAAAATTTTGTCAAAAGCTGTGCAGTGTCTGGTTTCAAGGAATAAATTTCCAATTTTTGAGGGAGTTTTTCAATGGGCAAGCATTATTTTATACATCTGGTTCGATTTTCCACAGAAGCCAACTTTTGGAACTCCTTACTTTACTTATTTTGCAAAATTTCAATTCGTACCATCTGAAAAAATTTTATTTTTTGTACCCAACGATGGGATCTGGCGTGTTTTTTCTCTTTGGAAATTTCGAAAAACATTTCGATTCTGTTTTGACCGCATGTTCAGAGCATTATTAAATTTTTCACCATCTATATAGAAAACAACTATGAAAATTTTTTATAATCGACTTAATTTCATACTCTCCGCCTCTCTTTCCTTTCTACCCCGGTTCCTTCCTCTTTCGCTTATTTTCTGTGCAATTTCGAATTCGAAACGTGTAGTGGAGTTGAATTCACAAATTATCGTCGAGCGAATTCTACTCAAAAGGATTTCATTCAAAGCTAATTTATTTTTAGAAAACGAACGCGTAATTCTGGTTCAAAATTTTTTATATTCTTTAAATTGATCTGATGCTTTCATATGAAATCAAGTCGAACAATGAAATGAAAAAATACAAATACATCCTCGTTCCCTCATCGACAAAAAAATTCGGCATCTCGATTACAAAGGCATTATCGAAGAAATTTTCACCCAACTTCGATACCCACGTTCTACGTGACTGAACCTCTCGACTCCGTTTTCGGCAAAATTTCGACGAAATTTCTTCTTTTAATTGAAAACCCCAACAACAACAGGAAACTTTCAAACATCTCGAAAAATTTCATCGTTAACTCTTCCACCCCTTCCAACAGGGAAAATTTTCACGCCGGAATTTCTCCCTAAATATAAATTCAAACAAACTACACTTACGTAAAATCTACCTATAAATTTTATACTTATACATGGGCGAAAAATTTAATAAAACTTTCGCCTCAGAATCTTCGAAAATTTTCTCCGAAATTTTATTCTCTTTCGACGTGTCACGTATCGTGACTATGAGTGAACGTATTTTCGGCGTAAAAAATTTACTTAACAAAACGTGTCATCATTTTTACATTAGGTTTTTGCAATGGTACCTACGCTAGTACGAAGTTTGCCCGAATCAAGAAGACAATGCTCGTTTAACATATTCAAGTAAATATGTTAAACGATCCTGAAACCGGGTGCTAAAAAATTTACATTTTATTTATTCACTCGCGAGTATTTTTCCCTATTCCGTTGGAATGGCTCTGTAAATGAAGACGAATTTGATACGGAGCCCGGAGAGGAAAAAAAAAATCGCAATAAAAACATCTCGACGTGCTGCGAAAAACAAATAATTTAAATCTCATTTAAAACGTAACGAGATTTAGGTTAATTTTCTTTTTACACTTTGGAATAATATAAAAACCAGACGGTTTAATTGAATAAAGAATTCCTTTCGTATTGAAATTAAACCGCGTGCTACGTTTCGGTATTTTTTTTCCTTTATCAATTTTTAATTAGCTAGGTAGATTTTTGAGGAGAATTTCCTATTCTCAGAGGGAGGAATAAAATTATTACAAGTATCAGATTCATTGTACATACCACAGAGAAATCGAAATCCGAAGGAAAAACCAGCATAAGTGTTTGAACTGAGGTTAAAATTAAAAAAACCAACAACGACGTTTAAAAAATAAAACTAATCATCAACAATCAACGAAATCAAGTAACTAACGCGAAAACTCACGCGAACCGATAAATAAAAAATTTTCACGATAACAATAATAATTAAAACGCGAAACGAATTCGGCAACCATGCACACGAGACGAATCCGGCGAAAATTTTGTTTTCGTATTTCGAACTCGACAATTCGACGATCCAGCGAACAAACTCTAAACACCGAATTTCAATTGCAAAAGCATCAAAGAATGCAGCAATACTGAGGTTGTAGCGCCACCCAATTCGTAAAACTAAATTACACAGCCGAGGCGAAAGCATGCGTGGTGCCTTAGTCGTCGCGAAACGCGCGGAAAAACCGTCGGAAAAATCGGTGCGACTGGGTGAGAGAGAAAGAGAGACAGAGATGGAGCTCGGTTAATGAATAAATTTGAATGCTGCAGTGCAACCGATTCGAAGGATTTATTTTGAAATATGTATTAAACTTGGGTAAACTTTACGAGGTAATTTTTCGACTATAGAATACCTTTTTGTTAATTACTCGTTCTTTACCATGTCGGAAGGTCGGCTCGGTTTCCTCGACGAAACGTTGGTTGCCTCCCCCGGCGCGAAAATGTTTTTTAGTACGATAGATGGGTACGTTTTATCGATACATTAACCCGGTTTTTCCAACTCGTTCGGGTGTTTTCCAAGGTCAACGTTGTCGATGAATTGTCAGATTTATTCCATAACGTAAATATGGCCGGATTTCGCAGATACATTTGCGAAGTTATGGGATGTCCGAATGTACGAAAGATACTCGTGCCTTTGACGACGAAAGACTACGACGACTTGAATTCTAATAGGGCTCTGTTTCGCCCGAATGTTTTATACTTACTGCCGGGGAGTTAGTATTTTTTATCGTTAAATTCGCGTAGTAAAGTTTTTACCAATAAATTCGACAGTAAATTTCGCCATTTACATAGATCTAAGAAGGTAATAAATAAGGTACGATTTAAGGTGCTCGTAGGCCCCTCTCTGGTATTGAAGTTGTACTGAAGTCATAGTTTAGCTTAATTCTGGCGTAGTTTCTTGAAAGTCGATTAAATTAATACTTTATTGCATATTTTAGTCGTGAAATGAAAGTGAACAGGCAATGCGAACTCGGAAGTTTTTAGAAGAAATGTATGTATGTATTTTTAGGTCAAAAATGAGGCATGAACGAGACCTTTTTCCCAGAGGCGTGACGACTGGGGAGGGGGTGACCCCAAAGACGATTCCAAGGTTGCAAAAAGTTGGGAAAATTAGGAAAGTTGGGATAATTGGAAAAACTGGGGAAAGTTGAGAAAATTGTGAAAAATTTTCGCCCTCGCTTCACTCGGGCTCAGTAACTTCACAATTTATTTCAGAAATGATGAGATATGAATCTTCCTTCCCCCTATCCAAGGCCCTGTCCAAGCCCAAGCAATTGAATGTCTTCGAATGAAAAAAATTATCCTTGTCATCTATCAGAGGACTTCGTAATAATCATGAATGAAATTTTCAACAAATTTTCGATTTTTTTGGAAAAAGAGGAGCTCATCAAGGAACGTTGCTTTTTTCAAAGACAATGATAGGACGAAGAAAAAATTTCAATGAAAATATGTCAGCTTTTTGATGCTGTTTTTTTTTCAAAAATTTTCGTCCTCGCTGCGCTCGGACTCGATAAATTTACCCTGATTCTCAAAGTGATGCCATTCCATGCCATACCATTATTATCCAAGTAAATTAAAATTCATGCTTTTTTCACTCTACTTTCTGATTTCCAAAAAACGGCGTTTCTTAGTGAGCTTCTCTTTTCACAGGCATACCCAGTGGCTCAGGGGGCTCGAGCCCCCTCCTTTAGCTCGGAAAGATGAAATTTTTTTTACGAAAATAGTAGAAAAAGTGTATTTTTTGGCTCTTTGAAGTAAATTTTTCAAAAAAATTCGCCCTTCGCTCGAGCAGTATTTTCATCGCTTTATTTCAAAAATTGATAATTTTTCAGTAATTTATGAAAAATCATTATTGTGAGTGAAAAGTAATTTTACAAAAATTACCGATATAATATTTAACCCCTCCCCTCCTTTTTATCGAATTTTCAGCCTCACTCTTATTAATTTCTGGGTGCGCTTAAGTATGTCTCTTCCAAAAAAATGAATAAAATTGTTGAAAATTACATTCAAGATTATCGCGAAGTGCCCTAATATGAATGAAAAGGATAATTTCTTTCATTCAATTCAATTTTGGAATTTTTTCAAAATAGTAGCAAATTGGAAAGAGTCAAAAGCAATCTTACTTAATTTAAAATCAAAGACATTGGAAAATTTTTAAAAAGAGGTTGTAAGATTTTTTGAAAATTAGTTGGATTTTTTGGTAAAATAGAGAAAATAGTTGAGAATTTTTCGGGAATAATTGGGAAAATTCGAGGTACACCCCCCCCCCCCGAACACGTCGTTTCGTCACACCATTGCTTTTTCCTGCTGTTTTAGCAACACTGCTGTTCTGTTCTGGAGAAAATTCAGTTAAAAAATGAAAAAAAATCGAGATATTGGGAAGATTTTTATTTCACCAAAGAAATCATTTTCAAACCCTCAGTTTCACTGATACTTGAATTTATTGGAATACTTGAGTTCTCCCTTTCCCAATTAACTTGCTCAAGTGTGTTTCTTGATTTTTGTCAAATTTTTAAAATGGATCGACTGTGACTTTACCTGTGAAAAAGAAAAATTGATGATGGTGACTGGCGAGTATTTTGTATCAAATTTAGATCTCAAAGAACGAACAAAGAACCAAAAATTTAAAGAATGATAATAAGAATGAGAACAAAAACGAGTTTAAGAACATGAATAAACCCAAGGACAAGAATGAAATTCGAGAGCAAAAAAAGAACAAAAAAACCAAAGAGCCAAAAGTTCTGAAAACAAGAATGGTAATGATAATGAGAACGATAAGCTCACCGTTTTTGCAATCCTGGCCAGTCCCAACCCAATATCTGAAGAATACTCAAACAATTGAGAGGAATTTTCAATTTTTGGAAAATTTCTAAGGAATTTCCAATTTTTGGAAAATTTCTAAGGAAATTCCAATTTTTGGAAAATTTCTAAGGAAATTCCAATTTTTGGAAAATTTCTAAGGAATTTCCAATTTTTGGAAAATTTCTAAGGAATTTCCAATTGAAGATTTTCTCGAGCTTTTAAGACGAAGATAATTTGTGGAATTTAATATTAATCTTGAAATCATCTCACCGTTCTTACAAATAATAATCCCATGAGTTTCACGAATCATCGCACTTTTTTTGAATTTTCGAATGTGAGATGGCTTCTGGGATGAGAATCAATCCCAAAATTCATCCTTCGCTGTATTCGATTTTAAGCATCCTGGAAGATTTTTTTTCAAGTTCTCGAATTTGAAATGAATTTTTTAGGATGAAAATCAGTATCAAAAACCATCCTTCGCTTTATTGAAGAGTTTTTGAAGCTGGGATGATTTCGTATTAAAAATAATCATCTTCCAATTTTTCCAAGATTTTGAAGTTGGGATGATTTTTGCGATGAAAATCATTAAATTTTCAGTATTTTTTCAACTTTTGAGGGTGGACGATTTTTTTGGTATATTCCATTTTAAAAATCAGCCGACGATATTTTCGCGTTTTTTGACTCCACTTGCTGAATATGTGCCACCATTATTGATATTTCCATAAAAAAAAAGTTTTTTTGGATGGAAAATTTGAAAAATGAAAAATCTGGTATCGAGAGTGGTGTCTACGCTCCAGCAGGAGTGGCCAGACGTTTCAATTTTTCATTTAGAAAATCATTCTAAACAAAAATGTGAAATTCATCTTTCGAAAATTTTTTCGAGGTTCAAATCCAAAAATACTACGCTAACAAGTAATATCATCTTCTCTAACGATGCTCTTTTTTCCGGTATCTGAATGAAGCACTCATTTTTTTTACAGGAACCTACTTATTCGATTTTCCCTGAAATATGAATTCTTGAGTATTAAAATTGAAAAAAGTATTAAGCTATTGCAATTTTTCTACATACCTTCATTTTTCGCTCGTACATAAACATTGGGTACATTTCGTCGGCCCCGCCCAAAATGATTTTGGAAATGAAACCTATATACATCGATAGTGCTTCGTTAGTGCAGGATAGTGCACTAAGTTTTATCGTTAGTGCACACCCCCCTTCCGAGTTATTTAAAAAAGTCTTTGGGCGAGGCCGTGGAAACGTGGCCCCGCCCATGCCGATTTTTGGGATGAAACCTATATACATCGATAGTGCATCGTTAGTGCAGGATAGTGCACCAAGTTTCATCGTTAGTGCACGCCCCCTTCCATTTCAATTACATGTGTATTTTTTTGGAATTTTGGGCGGGGCTGTGGAAATGCTGCCCCGCCCATGACGATTTTGAGGATAAAACCTATATACATCGATAGTGCATCGTTAGTGCAGGATAGTGCACCATATTTTGTCGTTAGTGCACGTCCCCTTTTCACTGTAATTATGCGATCTTTTTGAGGGGTTTTGGGCGGGGCTGGGGAAATGCTGCCCCGCCCATACACCAAATGGGTCAAACGTAGTGTGTATCGTTAGTGCATCGTTAGTGCAGGATAGTGCACGCATGCTCCACGTTAGTGCACACCCCGTAGATTTTTTTTCAAATTTTTAAATTTTTTTGAATAGTTTTCACTCATTTTTGGGTTTTGAAAAAGTGATATGTCACACCTTCAGGTACAACAAAATGAGGGAAAGGGTTAGGTCGTGGTTGTACTGGGCTGGGCCCCCTTATGTATATGTCTTGAAGCTTGTGGGAGGGGGGCAGCGGGACACAGTGAGGCAGAATGAAATTTAGCGCGTCAAAAATCCAATTTTCGGTTGAATTTTTTTGATGTGCTGAAGCTGAATTTGACATTGGTCTCTTTTTTTTCAAAGGTCACGCACCCCTCCCCCGAGGTAGAAATATAAATTTTTGAATTAAACCGTGTTTGGTATCGAAATCATAGGATTTCGATCCGCTGAATTCGAATTTGGCATTACTTTTTTTTTAGAGGCCCCGCAACCCCCTATAGGGGGAGATTAATTCAAATTTCCCAGTGAAATCGTGTTTGGGATCGGATATCATGGTATTTTGACCCGCTGAAACCGAATTTGGCTTTATTATTTTTTTCAAGTGTCATGTGGCCTTCTCTAAGAAAAAAAAAAAAAAAAACTGAAAAATTAATTATTTCAAAATGTTGAAAGAAAATTGAAATAATAATACATACATATTTACGCAAATTGACATTTTAATAAAATTCAATGAGGTCTCTATTCTCTCATTTGTAAATTTAATTTATTTTTGACATATTCATGATTCAAGGTTTTTACACTGAAGAGAAAATTCGAGGAGGATGAATTTAACCCAGACCGCAGACTCATTTTTAAGAATAATCGCCCAATTTTTTTAAATAGATTTTCAAAATTTTTCATTTTTTTCTCGACTATTCAGGTTTTTTTCATTTTTCCTCGCTTCTTCTTTTTAATACCTACTCATTACTCAATGGTTCCAGAATTTCGAGGAATTTTTATCATTTTCAAAAATGCTTTTGATTTTTGATCTTTTACTACACTTAATTCATATTCCTACAAGTTTTGACACATTTGAAAATTTAGCATTTTATAAAAGTTACTTATTTTTTATTTCCACAAAATTACTCAGTTTTTCACACTTCTTTTTTTCTTTTTAAAAAGCTGTATAATTATTTTTGATTTTTTTCTCAAGTTTTTGTCTGCCCAAAGGCTCTGGTGTGGTAAGGGGGTCATTCAGTCCTTGGTCGAACTTTGGCCAAATTCTTATGCCATTCGATTTGGCATGGTAGAAGATGATTTTAGAGCGCATGAGCGAATTTTTATCTCACCCCTGGGGGGCTGGGGGGCCAAAATACACGATTTTCAAGCTGAAAACTCTTAAAAATGCCATCTCCGCGAGTTTTCAACTGATTTTTTCCAAACTTGGCACAAAGGTAGTGGTACTAGAGGGGAATACCCTGAAATTTTTCAGATTTTTTCGACCACTCTAATGACCTTGAATTCGACTTTGAAAATCTCAAATCGCCCTCGGAGCACCGTTTTGCGGCGGGGTATAAAGAAAAAATATTTTCATGTTTCCCACTCCATTTTACACCACTCAGAATTTTTTCAGATTTTTTCGAGTGGTGGTTTACATGTGGCGTCCAAAAAACTGATAAATCGGTCGTTTTATTATATACTTTAAAATTATGCCTTTCCCATCAATTCCGTATTTTTCATTTTTTTCCCACTAAAAATACATTCATGCTCGCTTTTTATTAAATTTCGATCAATATTCACTCATTTTCCATGACTACGACATTTTGAACATAGGGTACCCCCGGATATAATAGGCGAATCGGCCCAAGAGCTACTTTTTGAAACTAACCAGTAAACATTATTAAGGACCCCAAAAAATGATTTTAGAAAATTTTTTCCACTCCCTAACTCACCCCCTTAGCACCACCCCCAAAACAGCGAATTTCGTCAAAAATCGCATCTCGGAACCTAATGGACCAAAAATTCTGAAATTTATTTGGTGTATATAAGAAGTGGTGACCAATTTTTGAGAATTTTTTCAGATTTTTTTTGCGATGCATTCTATATTCTAAAAAACCACCATTTAAACTTAGAATTGCTCAAAGGGTCTAGCCGGATAAGGAGTGATTCTGGCCATGGGTTGGATTTTCGTTTTAACCTTCCCAAATGGTACCCTCTGATGTAAGAAAATCTGAAAAAATTTTCAACCCTCCCCCTTCTATTTCTGAGTAATGGCCACCGAGGGCTAAATGACCCCCTTACCACACCAGAGCCTTTGGGCAGACAAAAACTTGAGAAAAAAATCAAAAATAATTATACAGCTTTTTAAAAAGAAAAAAAGAAGTGTGAAAAACTGAGTAATTTTGTGGAAATAAAAAATAAGTAACTTTTATAAAATGCTAAATTTTCAAATGTGTCAAAACTTGTAGGAATATGAATTAAGTGTAGTAAAAGATCAAAAATCAAAAGCATTTTTGAAAATGATAAAAATTCCTCGAAATTCTGGAACCATTGAGTAATGAGTAGGTATTAAAAAGAAGAAGCGAGGAAAAATGAAAAAAACCTGAATAGTCGAGAAAAAAATGAAAAATTTTGAAAATCTATTTAAAAAAATTGGGCGATTATTCTTAAAAATGAGTCTGCGGTCTGGGTTAAATTCATCCTCCTCGAATTTTCTCTTCAGTGTAAAAACCTTGAATCATGAATATGTCAAAAATAAATTAAATTTACAAATGAGAGAATAGAGACCTCATTGAATTTTATTAAAATGTCAATTTGCGTAAATATGTATGTATTATTATTTCAATTTTCTTTCAACATTTTGAAATAATTAATTTTTCAGTTTTTTTTTTTTTCTCAGAGAAGGCCACATGACACTTGAAAAAAATAATAAAGCCAAATTCGGTTTCAGCGGGTCAAAATACCATGATATCCGATCCCAAACACGATTTCACTGGGAAATTTGAATTAATCTCCCCCTATAGGGGGTTGTGGGGCCTCTAAAAAAAAAGTAATGTCAAATTCGAATTCAGCGGATCGAAATCCTATGATTTCGATACCAAACACGATTTAATTCAAAAATTTATATTTCTACCTCGGGGGAGGGGTGCGTGACCTTTGAAAAAAAAGAGACCAATGTCAAATTCAGCTTCAGCACATCAAAAAAATTCAACCGAAAATTGGATTTTTGACGCGCTAAATTTCATTCTGCCTCACTGTGTCCCGCTGCCCTCCCACAAGCTTCAAGACATATACATAAGGGGCCCAGCCCAGTACAACCACGACCTAACCCTTTCCCTCATTTTGTTGTACCTGAAGGTGTGACATATCACTTTTTCAAAACCCAAAAATGAGTGAAAACTATTCAAAAAAATTTAAAAATTTGAAAAAAAATCTACGGGGTGTGCACTAACGTGGAGCATGCGTGCACTATCCTGCACTAACGATGCACTAACGATACACACTACGTTTGACCCATTTGGTGTATGGGCGGGGCAGCATTTCCCCAGCCCCGCCCAAAACCCCTCAAAAAGATCGCATAATTACAGTGAAAAGGGGACGTGCACTAACGACAAAATATGGTGCACTATCCTGCACTAACGATGCACTATCGATGTATATAGGTTTTATCCTCAAAATCGTCATGGGCGGGGCAGCATTTCCACAGCCCCGCCCAAAATTCCAAAAAAATACACATGTAATTGAAATGGAAGGGGGCGTGCACTAACGATGAAACTTGGTGCACTATCCTGCACTAACGATGCACTATCGATGTATATAGGTTTCATCCCAAAAATCGGCATGGGCGGGGCCACGTTTCCACGGCCCCGCCCAAAGACTTTTTTAAATAACTCGGAAGGGGGGTGTGCACTAACGATAAAACTTAGTGCACTATCCTGCACTAACGAAGCACTATCGATGTATATAGGATTCATTTCCAAAATCATTTTGGGCGGGGCCGACGAAATGTACCCATAAACATTTTCCTTAATAATTATTTAACCCGTTCCACCATCCAGAGTACCGCATGCACCTATACATAATGTAAAATAAACGCTTCATAACACATCCGCTTACGTGAAGATTTCGCGCTTGGTAAAAATACACCCACTTACCTTGTATACGTATCAAGATTTGTTTTCATTATAGTCTAGTGAATAGCGTACTCCAGCGCCGTCGAAGGAAGAGCGCTCTTTCATAAAAGGTATGCGTGAAAAATTAGCATATCTTTTATGTATAAAACAAGAAAGCGCAACGATATACAGATGACGTAGACGCGTTACCTCTTTCAAAAAGTTCCATATATAAGCTCGAATCGAGCTAAATTCTTCGCTTCAAAAATGAATAAAATTTATCCTGTTGACTTATCTTTATCAAGTATCGAGTTTTAAAAGACCTTTTGTCGGCGTGCCAAAAATTTCTGCTCATTTTCTCATTCATCTGCGGTGTGGTGTTTTTTCCCCTCTTGTACTTAACTTTCGCTCTTAATGATTTTTTACCTGCTGCGGTATCGTGTGTCGAGGATGAGACGATATTTCAAGGTTATTTCGACCTAAAATAGTATGTAGGTAGATAGCTGTACAAAGTTTGAAACTATGACAGATGAATTTTTTTATGCTGCCATAAGTAATAAGAATTCTTGACTAATTTTCAAATCAGCGGCGTGTGAAAGAATTTAATACGAAAGTTCATTATTACATTGAAATATAAATTATTTTACGATGTATTTTTTGACTTTCTGTTGCGGCAACTTGGATGGAAATAATTTAAACTGAAATATAACGTGGTACGGTGTTTCGTCTGCTACATCGTCGAATAATCTGTATACGTTGCGGAAAAAAAAAACCTCGAAAGAACGAGAAAGAAGAGGCGGCTTTTTCCCCCAACGGTGTATAAATTCGATTTCAAGTGCGTATAATTTAAATGTTATAGATTTCGCGCGATTTTTACTCGCGATGGGACGTTGAAGGTTCCCATACGTGTGTGCCTTAATCTCGTAATAATTTCAAATAAGGGGGCTTCCTTTGTGTTATTTGAGATTGTAAGATTGAAAGTGTTCGCTGACGTGCGAATAATAAAGCGCGGATGGGCATGTTTTTGAAATATTTTTCTACTACATTAACGTCAATGTGTCAGAATTAATTTGATGAGTATTTTGTATAAGGGAAATTTTTTTCTTCTCGCGCGCGTCGAAATACGTACATCGAGTGGTTCATTTTATAAACATCATCGCTCGTATTTATTTGGCGGAGTGTAATTTTTTCTGAAATTTATAATGAGGTGAGGAACAGATTTTTTCTGTGTATGTATAATAGAGTACTGTGCGCTTATGGCTTTTTATGGTTCCGGCATAGTTTACGCCTGAGATGGTACGTTATTGCGATTTTTTTTTGCTGCGAGATTGTGCGCGGTGTTATGGGGTTGTAGTGGGTAGATTTTCGCTTGGAAATGAGGTTTAATTTGGGCTCGAGTGTGATGTTGGTTTGAATTTAAAGAAAACGGATTTTTGAAGATTATTTTATCTAAGTTTGTAAAGTTTATGATCTTTTGGAGAAGAATTAATTTGTAAATGTTCATGTCTTTCTGTTAAGAGTAGGAATTTTTTCCTTTTTTCAAAAGATATAGTGGAGAGAAGGGTGTTGAGAAATTTCAATTTCAGGAGTGATTAATTTCAAGGTGAGATAATTGTGGTTTGCAAAAGGGGTAAATTTTAATCAAAAAATACTTATTATTAAGTTATTTTCTATTCATGAAATTTTGCCGAATTTTCCAAAATTTTCCGAATGAATTAATTTGAGAAGAGGATTTCACCGCCACGTAGCACCGTCTCTGAGTATCATAAAGAGAATTTTTTGCAGAACTTTTGCAGAATTCATTCGTAATTTTTGCTGAAATTATGTAGAATTTTTGGAGAATTTATGCGGCATTTTTTGCAAAATTTTTGCCTAATTCGCGCAATATATTTTACAGAACTGTTTCAGATTTCATGTCGTATTTTTTTTTGCAAAATTTTTATGGAATTTAGGCAGTGTTTGTTGCGGAATTTTTGCTGAATTAATGCAGAATTTTTGTGGGATTCACGCAGCATTTCTTTCCAGAGCTGTTGCAGATAGCGATCGAGAAAAAAATTCGATCTCGATCATATCGATATCACTCCGGAGATCGTGATATCGATATAAAAAATTAGATCAAGATCGAAATGATCGAGATCGAAATCACACAAATCAGTGAAAAAAAGGGGTAAAACTAAAAAATTACGCTCCAAGGTGCTGTGAAATGTGAGAACCCTGAAGTTGGAGTTTTTTGAAAGCTGATTTGAAGTTCAGAATAGAAAATTATTATATTCTAGATCACTCCGAATCCAAAAAAAAACCAGGAGATTGTTTATTTCGGTCTTTTCGATCCCGAACATATCGATATAAAATTTACTTTGATCACTATGCAGAATTCAGGCAGCAATTTGACAGAAATTAATGCAGAACTAATTGTATTGAAGAATTCATGCAAATTTTTTTCAGAATAGGTATATGCAGAATTTTTGTAGAATTCAGACAGAATTTTCGTAGAATTCAGACAGAATTTCCGTAGAATTTTTACAAAGTTCATGCAGGATTGTTGTAAAATTCATGCTGATTTTTTTATTAGAATTCCTTCAAAATTTTCATAAAATTTTTGTAGAATTTGGCAAGCAGTATTTTTGAAAACTTCATGCAGAATTCATGCATCTTTTTTTTTGCAGAATTTTCGCAACTTTTTTTGCGGAATTGTTGCAGAATCAATGCAGAATTCATGCAAAATGTTTGGAGAATTCATGCAGAGTTATTGCAGAATACATGTAGGTAGAATTTTTGTAAAATTCATTCAGAATTGTGAAATTTAAGTCCAGTTTTTTTTTTGTTTTTCTTTTTTAGAATTCCTGCAACATTTTTGCAGAATTTTTTTAGAATTGACATGCAGCATTTTTTTTGCAGAATTCTTGGAAAATTCATGCAGATATTTCGCAAAATTCATCCTGAATTCATAAAGCATTTTTTTTACATAATTTTCGCAGAAATTGAGAAGAATTTTTGCAGAATTCATGCTAGACTTGGGCAGAATTGATGAAGTAGATTTTTTTAAATCTATACCTCTATTTTTGCCGAGTTTTCGCAGAGTTTGGACAGAATGTTTGCAGAATTTATGTTGCATTTTTTTTTTTTTTTCGCAGAAAAGCATTCATTTCTCAAAAATAACTAACTAGGTACATATTTTCAATGTTTCAAAAATTTTATTGAGTATAATTATCTTGAAAATATCGTTCAATCATCCAAAAGACGCTGGATTCGTGATTAGTGGTCTCGATTTGGTCGTTTATCAATTTTTTTGAATACTTTCTAAAAAACATGAACTAAGTAATTCCCATAATTTTTTCCAGAGAAGTTTTTTTTAATCTCAAATTGAAATGTCATATGTTGGAAGGATGATTTGTAAATTTCAAAAAAATTTACCAGAATTGGTTTTGCCACAGTGGTATTTTTTATTTAACGAGGACAAAGAAATTCAAAAGTAACCAAAAATGACCTCATGTTTGATCTCAAACAAAGACGAATCCAATTATTCGTAACTTCCTATTTTTTATTATTTTTTGAAGATTAAAACGGTAAATTTTTACCGGATGCGCAAAAAACCTTAAGTTTACCTACACAGATCATTGTCAGTCATTTTGAATATTTTTTTCAATCCTTATCCAAAAAAAATGTGGAAAATCAAAATATCCAATCCGAATTGATTGATAATTAAAAATATATGTTATAAATCAATTTTTCTCGAACAAAAGGAATCATGAACTTAAAGTTACCTTCAACAACTCTCGCAACGATCTTTTAACCAAAACTTCTTCCATTTGATGTTGGATTCTGAGCCAATTTTATTCTCAAATTTCACGTACCTATCCAGTCTGGAATGTTCTTATTTCTGATTTCAACTTCCCAACTCTCACGTTGACTTTTTAAATATTTTTTCAAAACGTTTATTTCCCTTGAATTTTTTTAATCAAAAGATGAAAAAATTGATGATTTTTTCAGGTTAAAAAAAACAAGAAAAATTACACAAAAAAAATCCAGAAAAATTCATAAAATGGCGAAAAAATTTTTCAAATTCAATATAGGTACCTCACGACCAATCTTTTTCTCAACTTAAATTTTTTTTCAAAAAAACCCATTTTACTATGGTCTTTATCTTATCAACTCTTAAAAGTGGAAACTGCTGTATTCGTACATATTTTCGACTCTCAACTCACACGCCACATTACCCCGGAGAATTTATACTTTTTACACGCGACGACTCGACGAATATAATTCACCATTAGTAATCTGTACGAAACTTTTGAAATGTTTTCATTACCATTTTCTAACGTACCATCCCCTCGCCACTTCGCTTTCGCTATTCTACGTAATAAAACAAACGCTAAGAAATTGATATACCAGAGGTACTCGGTCGTGTTATTATATTTCGCCCGAAGTTTAAACCATTGTCTGAAACATAATGAAATATCGAATACCATGTACTTACCGAGTACTTAGTATATTTTACTTTTCAAAATAACTGCACTGAGTAAGTTTTCAAAATGGACAACGTATATAGACAAACTTCCAGACTGGTAATTACTTTATCATGTTAAGTATCGTTCCTAGACGTCGGTCTGGTATGTCTGTCGAGTAGATACCTCCCTCTCGTTGTTTTTTTCCCCCCTAAAATTTATTTTTCTCCGACTCGATTATCGCATCTGGTGCGGTGAAATTACTCGTGTGAAAATATTTACTCTGCGGCAAGTTGGATAATAAATATCGTCGAGATTTTCCAAAAGGTGCAAGGAGGTCATTTGTAAATTTACGCAGGCTCGATTCGGCCATTACAAATCATGCGTTTTTGGGTCAGGCAACAAAAGTTGCATAGATTACAAAAGCCAGCGAATATGAGACTAGGCTGCGTATACTTCTAATGGCCAATTCCGAGAGTTCTTAATGACCTACGAAGAGATGATTTAAATAAGGTGATACGAGGGATGGAAAATGAGCTCGATGTGTGCGAAGCTTGATTATCGGAAGTAGGAACAAATTCGCGATAATTTACAAGGTGTCCTCTGTGTTACGCTTCGATGGGTCAGCTGGATACGAGGGTATCTCCATGATATGGTTCCACATATACGAAGGAAATCGCTCGAAATGTATAAATTTTATATCGGTATATGATGTTAATTTATCGAAGGTATATGCATACTGTGTTTTGCCAGTTCGACATGATTTACCATCTATGAAAGCGTCCCACTGTACCAGCCATTGTACGTAAACTCGTAAATTAAAATAATCGCCACTTTTAACCTGCGCCTTACAAGGGGTAAGATGGCAAGATGGTTAATATTGCGTACGTAGCGAAACGAATAGAATTTTTTTACATGTAAAATTCCCCCTCTCTTCGTTCTCTCATCCCTGTTTAAATTCGTTTTCCACGTATACATAGGTATTACATCTTATACCTTGGTAGATGAGAGACGTCGGCTGTTTTGCATTGTTTAAAGGTGTATATAGGTAAATATACGTGTTAGGAGAGCTTCGTATGTATATGCTAAGTAATTACGTCGGATTTAGCAACGAGAACGTATAGAATTTGCATTTCACGTTATAAAACTCTCGCTCCAATGTATAACTCTGGGTTACCATTTTTTTTCCTCGAAAAAAAGAAAACTTTTTAAAAATACATTTCCATAATTTCGGTCGAGAGAAAAAAAAAAGAAGAAAAAAATGAAGTATCACGACGTTACACGCAGTCGAGCCCAAGACCGAAAGTCTCGGTAATAAGTTGAATTTAATACGTGCTTTCATAAGATGTAATAAAAATAGGAAGGCTGGGCGAGGCGATGGGCACGCGCGTCGAAATATTTATATAAAAATTGGTGGGTATTTTAAAAAATCTTCTCGTTGGGGGTTTTTCCACCGACGTAGCCGGGCTGATGCTGAAAACATAACAAACTTTTCCACTTCTCGTGTTTTTTTGGTCGGGGTTCGCTGATGGACGAATTTATTTTGAAAAAAAAATTTGTTGGAGAGGGGAGGGAAATACAAGGTTGTTTTGTTGCAGCCACCTATTAGGTTGAGAAAATAGGTATGGGTGGGGGAAAAAAGTTTTATTCATTTAACTCGTCGTTTTGCCAGCCCGAATTCTCTGATTCATTTTTTATACAATGATGCTCCATCTCTCTCTGACTCTTTCTCTTTGGCCAAAAGAACGGATATATAGTTTGTTTATAATACACAGCCGGCTCACATTATAGTAGAAGTTTGCTTAAAAAGAAATCATTAATCATTTTAATTAATTGTACCTTTAGTGTATATATACGGTTGTTTTATATTAAAACTGTTGGCATTATGGGAAAGGGGTTCGCAATACATATGTTCTTCCAAATGTACCTACTGGTGAAAAAAAGAGCATCGGTGGGTGCGCTGAGAGGTGGTGCTGTTTTGGCCGAATTTTCTGCGGTGTGTTTTTTTTTTTTTTGAAAGAGGCGTTTTTTACTGAGGACAGGATTTGCACCGAGTACGAAAAATGTGAAAAAGTTCAGTACCTACGTTTGAACAACAAAAATAATTGTTTGAAGTCGTTAGAGGAAGTATTTAACTAAAAAAAAAATGGGGAAAAAGTACAAATTTTCGGTTTTTAATTTCAGTGTATACGAAGACGAACCCCCGAAAGGAAAATATTGTATGGAAATACCTAGTATTTTTTGGAGAATGATTCAAAAATCATTTGTATTTTTTGGACATAATTGGCTTAAAATTAGACCATGAATTTTAATGCTTGAAAAATGAGAATTTGCGATGATTATCTTTTAATCGAAATTTCAACTAAGTTGGGTATTTTAGATAGGTTCTGGAAATCTAAAAAAAAAAAAAAATTGGAAGCGTAAAAAATGGGCGTACGAAATTTTCTTGGTTGATTTTGATGGGATTTAGAGATAACTCAAATTTGAAACCCGAAACCCGAAAAAAAATCAAATTTTTGCTTTCTGAGACGTTATATTTTTAGAAAAATATGAGTTTATAGAAAGGAGAGTACGAAAAGAAAATGTCTTTCGTACAAACATTTTGAAACACCAGAAAAAAGTAAAATTGACGTTTTGGCCTTTGAATTCATAAAAAGTATGACTACGTTCTCATTTTGAGGAGGAAAAATTTTTCAAACCAAAAATAAAATTTTGTAAAAATTTTTAGGAGTAAAGGTAAAAATTTTTAGGAGTAAAAATTGGTAAAAATTTGCAAAAATTTACTGGCGTAAAAATTTGCAAAAATTTACTGAGGTAGAAATTTGCAAAAATTTACTGGGGTAGGGGTAAAGTTTGTAAAAACGTTTAGGGGTAGGGGTAAAAATTTGTAAAAATTTTCAAAGGGTAAAAATTTTATCATGTTCAAGGGTGAAAATTTGTAAAATTTCTGGAAAAATCATTTCAATTTAAGACCATTGGTGAAAAAAATTTCCAAGTTTTCTTTTTCATTTGCTAAAAAAATTGGAAACAAGTCTAATAATTCGAAACATAAGCGTTGAGACTGTATGAAAAATTTTCTAAAAATAATTTTAAAAATTAGTAAATTTGAGGGGAGTTTGTGGGAAGGGGTGATCAGTAGAGGGGTAGGGGGAGTGTGATCGTGCTCAATTATCTATCTATGAGCGTTATTTTTTTCTACCCCTTTCATTTGTCAAAAAATGATTAAAAAACAATGCACTTGATCAAGAAATGAACTCGTATTTACGGCAAACTGAGTATGCAATTTATCTAACATATAATCAAAATACAGTCTATTTTCATAAATGATTTAAAAAATCAGTAGTATTTTAAGATATGCTGACGGATCCCATTCTCATGCGTCATTTTATTTCCTTTTCTTACAATTTTGGATGTCCTTAGTGGTAGCCTCAGAATGGAACTATGTGCTCAAAAATTTTTAAAAAATCTGTGTAAAAAAAATTGACGTAATTTATCTATTCAAGGTTAAAAACTCCAAATTAAGAATATGTTCAAATATACTTTTGAGATGAAACTGATAACAATTATTTATGTGTTTAAGGAGACAAAACATAACTTTTTTGAAAAAATGTCAAAGCACCTAGATTTTTTTGATTTTTTTCTTTCATTTTTCTAAATCTTTCCATTTTTTTTTTCAAAACTTGACCTACATATATTTTTCTCTAAAGAAATAAAATGTTCTGGACATATTGAAAAAAACAGTAGCCAATTTTAACGCAAAATTCAACCTGACAAACTGAGAATTTATTGAGGAATCAGTGATTTTTGACTCGAAAATTGGTCTAAAAATTATAAATTTTGAATATGAAAAGATTAAAATACTGTCCGAGCGAAACGAGGGCGAAATTTTTTTGAAAAAATACTATTTGAAAAACAAAAAAATGCACTTTTAAAATATTTTTGAAATTAAAAATTTTTTTCCGAGCTTAAGGAGGGGGGGGGGGGCTCAAGCTCCCTGAGCCCACCCTTTGGGTGAGTCTATGCATCAGTTACCTTTTCATCGAAAACCACAGTTTTATGCAGCCCAGCTATTTTTATTTTCCATTTTTCACCCCCAACTTGATCAAATTTGTAGTTTAAGCGAATTTTAAAAAATCGATGTCACGATATTTTTGATCAATCTGAAGTTTGTTGATTTTGATGTTTATTCCTAAACTTGGTGCTTCTGTTTTGTGACATCGCATCGTTGAAAAAAATCAATTTTTCAAGGATTTAGCTCCAATAACTCAGCAATTGAAAATTGATTTGAAATTACTCAAATTACATGAAAAAACTAAAGGCCAAAGAACAGGCAATTTCGTGAAATGGAAATTCTTGAAAATCAGTTAATAAAATGGCCATAATTCCAAAAGTGAGGGGGTGGGGTGGGAGTCAAAAATTTTTAGAATATTTTTACACCAAGGGGCGCCTTTCACATTTTTCGTCTTATCTCGTCATGTCTTCAACTCCTATAACAATTTCACCCCTTAAAAAATAGATTATTTCGCTGCTGAAAATTCGTCTAAAACTGAATCCAGCATGCTCCCCAGACAACGAAACCTTATGCAACGCGTTATTAAATTCCTAACAAATTACTATCGATCCGGCGAAACAACGGAGCATTTGACGTGGCGCGAAAATTTACTATATTTTTAAACCTACTTCTTCTCGTGCATCGAAAATACACCATCGATGAATTAAACTCCTGTGATTTCTTCCCCATTACTAATTTCCGTTCAAGATGTAGACACACAATGGCATAAAGTTGACTTTACAGCTAGACACAGTATCGACTGAGCTCATATACTGCCAAATCGTCGTCATTCTCGAGTCATTCGCTAACAATTTAGTATACCTGCGAATAACTATCTCGTCGTTTCAGAGCCCTTCAGGTGCATTTCTCGATGCTATTTTGAAACCCAGAATTGAGTTGCGAAGGCAATACCCGTAGAAGTGAGAACATTTACCCGAAGACGCAAACACCGCTCACGTGCTCCGCCACGTCTAGTCATTTAATATGTTAATTAATTTGCATACACGATCGCCTTAAGTGAATGCGGATTTGCGGCGCGTGTACGTGGTACGTTTTCGTCGTCGTGTCGTTAAGGTTGCCAGTTATCTGGTCCTTTATTCAAGACCATCATGGGCAAAAAAATTAACCCAGACAGTCGCCAAAGATGTCATATTTGAACTCAAACCGTGTATTCTGCGGGGTCACTCGAAACTACAGTCGCAATATAAAAATATTTTTTGAAACCGAGAGTATATTCTTATTATTCTATTTGTATGGCAAACTTTCGCGCAGACCTTGAACTATTTTTTTTTTCATAATAAAAGAATCTCAAATTAAGAAAAACTGTATTTTTATGCGATGAATTTTTTTTTCTCGCTACTCGAGCGTGTAGTTTAACAACGTCGACAAACTTGGCGGAAGGAACAGTTAAACTGGCCGAATGAGCGGATACGTTTCGGTAATCAGATATACGTAGGACTTTCTCAATGGAAATACTCGCACAAAGCCTGCGAACAGTCGAAAATAATACGCGAGTTATAAAATTTCGTTTTATTAATTTGTATAAACAAGATTTCGTTAAAAGTTTGGCGCTTTTCGTTCGGAAATCCCGACGGCTGTAAATAAAAGTATAATCCGGCGTGGAATTTTTCGTGTTCGAGAACCGGAGAAATAAAAGTTCTTCATCGGTAACCGTACTAAATTGATTTTAATCCGATTGCGAAGTAATTATGTTGAAATTGGCGTAGGATGCGGTTCGTTTGCGGCCAACTAACGAGTGTAAAAAACATTCCAATTTGGGCCAACAAATGCGAACACGTCGATGTACGAATAAAACAAGCACTGCTACGAATCTAAATATTAAACTGGGCCTATTAAAATGATGGAAAAAATTTCATCATTTTAAATTATACTAATAACGAAATTACTCTCGAATGGATGAAAAAAAATTTTTAAGGTTGAAAAAATGTGTTTTTTACGAACTATCATTATGATATTTTTTATTCAACATGCGTATTCGTTTTTTTCTAGGCCCATGAAGTATATTTTTCCTAAAGCAAATACGTATTTTTTGATAATTATTGTCGCAAAGAGATGCGGAGGGGGAGGGGATGAGTATCTGGTGGAATGAAAATGTCGACGAGTGCGATACCTCTTCGAAGATGCTTTTATCAGTCGATATCTGAATGGAAAACAAACAAACGTGCGGGTTTTTTCTCACCTGCGAGCTTGGTCGGTATGTACATTTGGTATTTTGATATTCTCATCGATCACCGTTATGTCATCGTGATTTATTAGCATCCGTTATCGACTACGTTCAACCCATCCGAAAAAAAAGTTCCATTATAAAGGAAGATATGGAAAAACAAAATGTATTCAAACCAATACCGTGCTTAATGTAAACTTCGAAATGAGATTTAAATTGAATGTAATGATTTTCGATTATAGGCAGGAGGTATTTCCTTTCGAGATAACAAGATTTTTTTGTTTGGGAAACTGACTGATAGTGTGAGTGAGAGCTAATTTGATGTATGAAAGAGGTATTCCTGGGGCTGGAATAGGGATGGAAATTTGCCAAAAATGGAGGGGGAATAAAAATGAAATTATTTTGGTTAATATTATTCAAAAAGGAGATATTTGTGACTTGTGTATTAAAAAAATGGAAATTTATCGACTAATTGTATTGGAAATAAAAAACAAGGATTTTTGTGCTGTTTGAAGTAACTTTTTTGACTTCTGAAAAAGCCTGCTTGTTGGTAGATATTCCTTAATTGACATTCTCAATTCTGAAAAATCGAATCTGAAAAATCAAAAATTTTTGAAAATTCCATTACAGATTGCTACCAAGTCCCATCATAAAGGAAAAAACATTTTGTTTTCCCTTTTCAAAATATTCAATTTTTTTGGAATTGCAGGGAAAAGAGTTCATGATCATTTTGAAATTTTTTCTGCATAAATTTATCGAGCACAAGCGAAACGAGAGTGAAAATTTTTAAAGAAGAAGACATCCAAAAGTTAAAAATCCTTCATTAAAATGCGTGATTTTTTGGCTTCCAGAAAAGTGACGTTCCTAATAAGCTCCTCTCCTTCCAAAAAAATGAAAATAAAAAAATTAAAATTGTTTTGAAAGTTCCGTTCGAAATTATTTACATTATTTGAGTTAGGCACCCCCCTCCCCCACCCTATCGTTTCGTTTCATGGGTTGGTATAATGATTGCCCAGTTTTACCTCAAAATCGATTCGTAATTCGTGTGAAAAGTTATTGAGAAATAGGATGTAGAGTTTTAATTCTAAAAATGTCTGTTTTGTGGCCAAAAAGCATCAAATAGCTTTCAAAGGCTTTGAAATTTCAAAAAAAAAAAGCATCATTATTTCATAAAAATGGGCGTGTTTTAGAAAAATCAAAAAATTAGAAAAATAGCCTTCAATTTTCAATTGAAACATTTGGTTACATCAGCATGGGTAAGTTGGAGGGAATTATTTCTGTTTGAATGTATCTGGGTTCTTATCCGTTATTTGGGATTCGAAATATTAATCAATTTTATCGAGTCCCAGGAAAGCAATAGTGTGGGTCGAAAACAAGTTCAACGCTCAAAATTCTACCATTTTCGTTCAGATTTTCTAGTCTTTTATTGTTTATACCCCTTGCTAAAAATATTTTTGTTTTAAGTATGTAATACTTTTTTCAGGTTGAATATTTTTTAGTATTCTATGGAAAAAAAGTGTTAAATTTTTTTTTAAAATCTTCAAATTTTTAATTTTTTGTTGAAGTTTTTTCAATTTTTTTAGGTATTTTATTGAAAAAATATTTTTGGGCAAATTTCAATTTTGAGACAGTTTTTTGGTTTATGAATTTTTTTTACCAATTTTTCGGGTTTAGGTAATTGCAGATTTCTTCGAGAATTATTTTAGTTGATCCTAAATTTTTGGTTTGATTTATTAAAAATAACAAATGAATGAGTCATTTGCAAAATCCCATAAGTCCATGTGAGTTGGCATAAAAAACACCCTTAGGTGGTCGACCAAATTTTGGCTCTCTAAGGGTGTTTTTTTTTATGCCAATTCACATGGACTTACAGGGTTTTTCAAACTGCTGGTTCAAGTCCAATTCATTCCAAATTGATTGTGATTCATCTGAAAATAATTCACTTTATATTTAATTTATGTTCTTACCAAAGTATGATTTTTAGCTGATGAGTTCATTGTTTACGAAATTCGATTCCATCAAAGATGTGATCAACAAAATTGAACCATTTATAAACGATTTGGTTCAGAATGGATCCATTAATACGCGATTTGATAAAATATTGATTACTTGAACATTTTCAAATATTTGAGTGGCGCTTTAAGGTGAATTTTTTTGAAAACCGACGACCTTTGTGAGGAAAATTATCGTTTCGAGTTCGAAAAAATGAGAAAATTGCCTGTATTTTTGAATCCAAAACTCGTAAGGAAAAATCCACTCTGTGCAGACGGAAGTCTCCAATTCCCTCCCCCTCCCGTAGGTAATTCAAGTTCAGTTCTTCCCTAAGAATTTTTAGTTTCTTGTTCTGAAAGAAGGGTACCTCAAAAAAAATTTAAGACTCAGATCTACATTTTGAGTGGTCTATAACTTTACTTAATAGTAAAAGTACTTCAGAAAATGTAAGGCCAAATCATACTTGGGAGGGAAGAAGAAGGAAGAAATTGGCTTTCCCTACTGGTGATGAAATTGCATTTGAAGTTGGAAAAATTACGAGTCAAGTTTGAAATTCTTCTAAATTGATGATCGCCTTTTCACAACGAGGTGAAAAACTGAAAAAATTTCCCTTCAGGTCAAAAAAATCAGGAAAATTTCCATTTCGAACGAAAATTTTTGATAAATTCATAGAAGTGATTTTTTCAAACAAACTATTGAGGAAAAAAATTCTCTTTTATTTTCTCAAGTGTCGCATTTGCTTCACCTACTACAGTAAAAATCGAGCCCAGGCTGAAAGGTATAAAATTTATTAAATTTCTAATAAGAATAAATTTATTAAATTTCCTCTCGATCGGAGACTGAACAAAAAATCAAATCAATCTTGGTGTCAAAATTTGAATAAATTTTCAAAAAATTCGCAGCCCTCGTCTCCATCGTCAACGTGTCGTCGTTGCAGATACTCAAAAAGACAACAAAGCATCGAGTATTGAGAAAAGATGCGCTTTTGTGTTGCGAGTTATTCACGAATGTAATTTGCGCTGATTGAAAAATACGCGACGTCGCATTCAGCGCGCGGTGTTTTCACGGTCTACGAGCAATGTTATTTCACATATAAAAATATTTTTTCCGAGTTCGTAATCAAAGCTTAGAAAAAGAGTCACCTAGTACGTGTCTGAAACCACACACACCGACGACGAATACCTACATCGAAAAATGTCTCGATCGTACGATACCTACCTATATAAATTCCTCTTCTACTCGCCCTAGTCGAGACTCATTCAGTATCCAAATCCGGAGAGCCTCCAAAATGGGGAAAAAAATTACAAAACCAAGTCGAGAGGAATTTTTTGCGCAAAATTTTGCCTCACTAAATAAAGTTAATTAAAATTACGCAGAGAGAAAGTAACAAGTACCCGTAGCGTCTTCGAGTTGTAAACCGCACATTAAAACTTTACTCATAGCGAATGGTTTACCAAACGCGAAATTTCGTCGCAAATGAAAATGGTTAAGTTTTCCATGTTGGTGTTCGGAGTTAACATTTTTTAATGATATTTGATGGTAGTTTTGTTGACATTTATGGTGTACTCGGCGGACAGTCTAACGGCCAGATAATCAAAAAGCTGTAATTAGATTAATTATCGTGACGCGGACGAGCCTTTTTCCGCATACCGCCTGCCAGATATTTTTCATGGAATCTTGAATCTCGTGCGATTTTTCTTCGCTTGCGATACCTTTTTCGGTTTCAAGGTTTTCAAGGGTGAAAAAAAATTCGCTAGACGTGATTTGTAAAATGTGTTTAAAACAGATGCCATATTTGGTGCGGAGCACGGCCACAGTCTGTATCCAGCAACGTTGAATAAGTCAGTTTTAAACGTTCAGTTGTCTGCTTGGCTGTGGCGAACACGTAAATTAATTAATTTTGTAATAACCGCGTTTCTTATTTTAAATGTAATACATTTTATAAATTTTTAACATTTATTAGACTGTAAATGACAGTTGGCATACCTGGTGTTCAACTTTATGACTTGTAATTCACAAGACAGTCAACCCTGGAACTCGAATATTTTCATGATGTCACTACTCATAAAGCTGAATGTCGTTTCAACTTTTTTTTTTTTCGAAGTCCAGAATATTTACGTCATTTTTAAACAGTTTAGAATTTTCTGAAGAAGTTTTCCAATTTTCTCCTTGTAATTTTCTCATTAGGTTTTTTTCCGATGTTAATCCACGATCAAATTTTTTCCTCGTAATTTTCTCAACTGATTTTTTTCTGATGTTATTCTTCCACTATCAATTTTTTTCTCAAAATTTTCTCACTTGAAATTTTTCTGACTTAATTGTTCTCCACTGAAATATGACGTTTTTTTTTTGTTTTCCCCCGGACCCGACCATTTTATGACGAAAAATCGAGGTAGTCAGGTATTGTGTTCATGACAACAATCAGTAAAGAAAGGTAATGATTTGGTACGAGCGTTGCAAAGATGTAACGTTTTTAATAAAATAAGGAAAAGAACTCTTTTCTAGATGGTTCATCTGTTTGTCGAATTTTCAAAAATCCAAGGAAAATTTAAGATGCTTTAGCATTTCTCTGGCGTTTCCAGATTCACAAAAAATGAAAAAATACGGATTTTCTTGATAAAAAACGATCATTGCACTTTTTAAATCTGGATCAGTACAATTAACATGTCAAATCAATGAAATGAATCTAACTGAAATCAGTGATTTTTTACAGATCTTTCAGTCAAAATTATTGATTTTTTCTGACAAATTGAGAATTTATTGGGAAATCAGCGGTTATTTACTCAAAAATCAATGAAAAATCGCCCATTTTCAATAGAGACTGATTTCGATTTGGAGAGTTATGCGTTCATTATACAGATACCTAGAATTTATTGAAAAATCAAATTTTAAGAAAAAAATCTGAGCCCAAGATGGGAGGCTCCAGCCTCCTTGGAGCCTCCCTGAACATTGAAAGGAAGCCATACTGATTTTAGCATAGTGGCCCTTTTTCTGATATTTAATAAAACACCATAAGATGAAACTTTTTCCAAGGTTATTTTACAAAGTCATCTCAACTTTTATATTCACCTCTCATACCACTTTCCAAAATCCAAACAACCTCACTGGAAAATATTTTCGAAATATACTTGATTACTTCTCGAGCTGATACCAAAATTTGAAAACAGAACCATTCTTCTCACTATTCCAATGGCTTTTTTTTCAAGACCTTCACCAATTTTATCGTCCTTGAAAGCAAACCATCACATTTTATAGCATAAAAACACACAATTTCATTGCGATTCATGTACATACGTCAATTCTACCGAGAAAAATAGGTCGACCATTATAATAACCGAGGTTCACCATTGAGCCGGCCATTAGCCCAAATCAAAAATCGATTCGTGTCAATTACCGAGCAAATTTACTACAGCATTTTTGACCATTTACTTTGGAAACGTCCAATTTAAGAAATCATACTAACCGTATAAGTTCCAAAATACGGAAAATATACCCGAAGAAAGCTTATAAACCAACGCAGATAAATATTAACGGCTCGGATGGGTTTAAATCAGTATCAAATAAATATGTAGAGATCGCAGAGAACACTGGATGTGCCAAATTCTCGGCCAGATTGAGAAATCGTGTTCGAGCCGATGAAATTTTTTTATCCACATAATATCCACAGCTCGGTACATAAAGTCGAAAGTTTGAGAAAAACCTATACTTTCTTCGGTTCCCATAATGAATAAAAAATTATGAAATCGAGGAAAAATACAAAAAAAGAAAGAATATTATCAGAATATAAATTTTTTTAGGTATCTACAGTTGAAATAAGTACACGATAATCGAATGAAAAGTAAAATTTTTCTCTAGTGGTATCTTCGTAGATTTAGGTAGGTAGGTATTTTTTTTATCGATATGACAATTTTCCAAACAGTAATCGAATCAAGTTGAGTTAAAAACAAGACAGTCGACCGTGGAACTCAAATACTTTCATAACGTCACTACTAATACTAATACCGAAGAATATCGTTTCGACTTTTTTTTTCCAAGTTCAGAATAGGTATTCACGTTATTTTTAAACAGTTTAGAAGTTTTCCAAATTTTTTCTTCGTAATTTTTCCCACGACCAAATTTTTTTCTGACGTAATTTTTCTACGACCAAATTTTTTTCTCATATTTTTTTCAACAGCAATTTTTCTGAAGCAATTTTTTACACTGTAATTTTTTTGAAGAATTTTTCCATTGTTGAACTTACATATTTTTAAAATAATTTCTGTTTGATTGACGTGATAAAAAATTTTTTCTCAAAATTTTCTCATCTGAAATTTTTTAAAAAAATTTCTCCACGTCTAGATTTTTTTCTCAGTATTTTTTCAATTCGATTTTTTTCCTCAAAATTTTTATGACGTCAATTATACAGAAATCATTTTTTTTTCAAAAAATATATAAGTTCAACAATGAAAAAGTTCTTCAGGAAAAATTTCAGTGGGGAACAATTACGTCAGAAAAATTTGATCGTGGAAGAAATGAAAATACCCCTGATTGTTTTATAAAATTACGAATTTTTTTAGTTTTGAAAAAAGAAAGAAGGTGTCTCGTTATGCTCAGAAGTATTTATACTTTCTCTTTCTTTCTACAGAATTCAAATATGATCAATTTTTTTTAAAACGTAATTTTGAACAAACCGTGGTGATAAAAGAAAGGCAGCGAATAGAAGAAAATTCTAGACTTTTTGTCACGGTCAGGAAAACTTCAGTGACAGAATTAATGATTTCTCCGATATCTCATATTTTGCCCCTTCATTGATTTTTCATTCACTGGAACAAGCCGAGTAGATAGCAAATGCTTGCATGGATTTTGTGTGTTTTTTTTTTGGAAATGGACGCAATAAATTGTGAAGGAATTTTTAAATTTTAAGCTTAGAAAAATCGGAATTTTCACTCCCACGATTTGGCCAAAAATTCTGACATATTGATTTTTTTCAAGATGGAGTTTTCATTTGAATTTTTCTGCGTAATAAATTCAAATTTCAAATTTTCGTAGGGGGAGGGGGTTCAAAAATTTGGTTTTCAGAATTTAATTCGAGTCATTGCTTAAGCCGAAAAAAGCATCTAACTGATTTTTCAAAAAAAAAAAATTGTTTACACGATGTATTTCAAGCCAATCTTCAGCACAATTTCAGATTCTAAGTCCCTATATCACAAAAAAAAATCACCATCCCTCAATGCTTCTGCCGAAGGTCTAAAAAACCCGAAAAAAGCAGAGAAACTCATTTCTGAAATATTGCGAACATCCTGAATGGTGGTTGCCCCCAAATTCTGTAAATTTTTGAACAGGAAAACTCAAATTTTTGTGGGGATTTCTCTTTCAACGTAAACTTATTCACCAATTTTCATTCAAATTCGAGATGCTTTTTTATACCCCTCGGAAACATTTTTCTCCAACTTCCAAGAAATTGTAAAAAAATTTATCCAAAGATTTTTGTACTTGGGAACGAGATTTTTGCAAACTTTGAGAATTTTCGGAGGTAGTTTTTCCTGATTTTAATTGATAGATTCTAAAAAGTAATAATTTTCATCAATTTTACTATGTTTCGAGTGAAATTATTAGGTACTATAGTTTTTAAATCTCAAAATATTTTATACTTAGAAAAAAAACTAACCAAAAGCAAGAAGTTACACATGAAAACAGAAAATAACGACCCTCTCTTCACTCTATTTCTGCTTTCAAACTTCCACCGACGAAAAATACATCACACAAAAAAGAAAATATGAACAAATAATCGTCAATATGCGTAGTTACCGCAGCTTTTATAGAATACTCGTGTATAGAATGAGTATAATGATATCTGTAAAGTCATCTACGAATAACTCTTACATAAAGCTACAGAAAAGCCATTATTTCGTATTAATGTTCGTACAACAATACGTTAATTAAAATGAATTCCATTATAAATGCAATTTAAACTAATTTCTCGTATTTGGAACGTGTTGTGTTCGAACCTAGAGCATGTAATCGATTTATAGCCACGCGAATTGGATTAAGAAAAATTTTCGCTTTTTTTTCATACACACAGAAATATATTATCCAATAAAGGCCTCACTAATAATCCGTTAAAACGAATAAATTTGCCACATTGGCCGTTCAACCTTTGGTTTTTTCGGTTCGTCGAGGAAAAGTAATGCAGGGCAAGGAGAGAGTAAAAAATTCCCTCAACCTTTTGGACTTTTTAATAGATATAAATTTACTCGAACCGATATAAAGTTTTTATTCGAACGATATTTCACGGTTATAAAAACCGTGTATGTTTTTTATTTTAACCGCTAAAAGCGCCAGAGGAAAAAATTTAAATTACGCTTAGATACATTTTTGCACTCGGTCGCCGATTCAAGAACAAGTTCTAGTTGGCCGTTAGCCATACCATGATAATTTTCGCGTCAAGTTGAAATTGTTTTAAGATATTACGAGTTGTTTATGTGTCACGAGTGTACCCATTAAATAATTTTTCACGCTTTTATCGAACCACGACCAGTATCGTAAAAAGTAGAACGATTTTATAGTTGGAGCATCTTCCCTTGTTTGCTATTTTTTTTTCTTTCTGCAAACATATTCCGCAAAAATAGCGCCTTTTTTCGTCGATGCATTTTATAGAAAATTAATGAAAAAAAATATACACGAGGTACCCGACTATACAGTTTTTTAACGAGAGTTTGAAAACATTTAAAGTATAAAACGAACGAATTTCGAAAACGGGAAAAAAAACTCTTAACCAAAGAATTCATTCTTCATATCTTCAATAAAAAGTTCCCTTCAAACGGGAAAAAGAAAAGGAAACTCTGATGAAATTCGTATTTAAAATTAATCCTTATATTTTTTTTCACTTAAAGGAATAAAGTCTATTTATTATTTAAATATACACTTCACGTTGTAATTTTGTATAAGAGAGAAAGGGAGAGAGAAATCCACCATGGGAAAAAATTTATACCTCTAAATATCTAAAAACTTTTGCCTTTTTCAGTGTTTTTCGTGTTACGTTTATATCGCATTTTTCATATTTTTTTTTCTCTTTCGTCGACCGCGCAAAAGACGAGGCAGTATATCGAGGGAAAGTTTTACTCGGTAACGGGCACTGTCTCGTTATTTGATTTTCTGCTACGTTATATGTTTCTTCTGACATATCTTTTGGTTTTGAGCGAGAAAAAATCCTTGCCAAGTTAATAACGAAAATATCTTTTATCGAATTAAATTTTTTTTCACGTTTTCACAACAACGGATTCGCAACGTTGGTGTGAATTCCAATGTAAGGGATGCTCGCGCGCTGCTGAGATGTTTTCGGTATATGTGTAGTCTTTCCGCCGCTCTGTAGTATAAATTAGTAAGCCTGTTTGAGAGGTTTTGTGTAGAGAGAAGAAAAAAAATGAACAAAGTAACATATACGTGAGAATTTGTAACATTTGATGGGTTTCCTGCTCTGTGCTATTTTTTTCTGCTTTTTTCGATCCTTGTTTTGGAGCGAGATGAAGCGAGGTGGGGTAGAAGTGACGTATGAGGTACGCAGTATGTGAAAAAAAAAGGTTGTGTGTATTGAAATTGTGCAGTAGGGTGGAGTGAAAAAAAAAAACATATCTTGGATTTCGACCAAATTTGGTGGGGTGGTTTACTTTGAGTGGGAGACCTCCCAAAAAAACTTGAGCCCCAAAGGGACAAGTGGAGGGGAGCAGAGGGTGCTCAAAGTGCACCTCCTTTTGAAAAAATGTTTTTTTAGTCAAAAAAAATTGCGTGACAGGCTGTCGTAGCACTAAAAAATTGCGATTTGAGTTTCTACGTCTCCCTGAACCATCGCCATCCTTTTCCGATCAAAACTCAGAGCGCTACCAGGGGGTTGAAAAGTTGCGGATTGCAATATTCCAATAATACGAAATTTTCGCGAAGCTGAAATGATTTTTTTCGTCGGGAATTGAACGAAAATTTTTTAACCACTAAAAGTGAATATTGAAGAAAAAATTTGAAAATTTTATACACCAGTGCAGCCAACAGCTAATCGTAAAATTCCAAAATACGGAATTTAGGAATATCTTTAAATTGATCATTTTTTCGCCAAAAAATAGTATGTAGGTATTTTTTTTTTCAAGCACCAAAAGTATAGATATTTTGGAATTTTTTTGTAAAATTTTTTATGTAAGTGCAGCCAGTTAACAAATGTGACATTCTACACTGTGGAATTTACGTCGATCAAGAATTACGTCACAATTTGTAACTGGCTGCACTGACGTACAAAATTTTTCAAAAAAATTCCAAAATACCTATACTTTTGGTAATTGAAAAAAAATACCTACATGCTATTTTTTGGCGAAAAAATGATCAATTTAAAGACATTCCTAAATTCCGTATTTTGGAATTTTACGATTCGCTATTGGCTGCACTGGTGTATAAAATTTTCAAATTTTTTCTTCAATATTCACTTTTAGTGGTTAAAAAAAATTTTCGTTCAATTCCCCGACGAAAAAAAAATCATTTCAGCTTCGCGAAAATTTCGTATTATTGGAATATTGCAATCCGCAACTTTTCAACCCCCTGGTAGCGCTCTGAGTTTTGATCGGAGAAGGATGGCGATGGTTCAGGGAGGCGTAGAAACTCAAATCGCAACTTTTTAGTGCTACGACAGCCTCTCACGCAATTTTTTTTGACTAAAAAAACACAAAAAACAGCGTTTTTTTCAAAAGGAGGTGCACTTTGAGCACCCCCTGCTCCCCTCCACTTGCTCCTTGGGGGCTCAAATTTTTTTTGGGAGGTCTCCCACTCAAAGTAAACCACCCCACCAAATTTGGTCGAAATCCAAGATATATTTTTTTTTCACTCCACCCTATTGTGCAGAGGTGTATTTTGTGTATAGATTTACCTGATAAACATATTTTCAAGAATTAATGCAAATGTGTGTGTGTTTAAAGAAGAGAATTTCTCATTCTGTGTATTTTGGCAAACAAGGACGAAAATTTTGATCGATTTTTTTTTTGAAGTTTTTCTTCCAAACGATGATTTATTTCAAAAATTCAAGAAGCAGACCTAACAAAATTATATGAAAGGAAAAGTACTTCTCAAAAATACCAACTTACAAAAAAAAGTATCTGAAAATTCATAGTTTCAAAATTTTTTATATTAAAAATTGATGTCAAAATTTAAATCGAGCATTTTATATTCAAAATTTGGTAGAAATTTAAGTTCTCAGATTCGGACTCCGAATCTGAAAATTATGAAAAATCTGCCTCCTGTCGCAGAATCCCAAGACTATAAAAATAGATAAAATATGCTAAAATTGAACGAAATTGATCATATTCGAAAATTTTTGGCAAAATGTAAGTAGATCAATCTAAAAGGCGTATTTTTCTATTTTATTTTTTACAAGAAAAGTCGTGAATTTTTCAAAAAAATTTCCTTTGCTTCGTTGAAGTGAAATTGCCAATGAAGTTTCGAATAAACTTTGAGTAAGTATAATAAGAATAGGTTCAGGTGCCATTTTTCCTCATTTCAAATTTTTTGAGCAAAAATTGATTAAGATCCACCACAGAAAACAGTTTCATGCTGGATTTCTTTGCACATTGAAATATGAATTGGATTTTTTTTTTTTAGAAAATTGTTAGGATTATCATTTCTTAACGGAGTAAAAAGTTGAGCATAGCCAATTAAGAGGTAAGGGTGTGAATATTTTTGGTTGAGAAATCACTGTACGCATAGTGGGAATTTTCAGGTATTTTGCATCCTTCTTTTTGAGAAATTTTTCGATTTATTCCTGGTTGATTAGAAATTATGAATTTCAGAAAATGAATGTTTTCGCATAAATAACTTCACTGCGTTAAAATTACCAGAATTTTGTAAGAAATGTTAGTCCAATGAAAATCGGTCTTGAAATATTCTATTCGAGTATTTTCCGGTGAAAATTTCTCGTATTTGTTCAAATTTGTACGATTTTAGCACATTTCATCGATTATTAGGGTAGGGAGGTTCTGCGCCAGGAGGCAGATTTTTGGTAAGATGCAACTTTCATACCATCATTCGAGTGTTTTTTAGTGAACATTTCTCATATTTGTTCAATTTTGTTCGATTTTAGTGCATTTTATCCAATTATTGGAGCGGGTGGTTCTGCGCCAGGAGGCAGATTTTTGATTGAACCGCAACTTTTATGTAATCTGTTCTTGGAATGTTCCATTCAGAGTGTTTTTCGCTTTATATTCCTCGTACCTATTTGTTCAATTTCGATCGTTTTTTTGGTGCATTTATCAATTGTTGGTGTAGGGGGATTCTGCGCCAGGAGGAAGATTTTTTGATGGAAATCAAACTTTGACACGTCCTCGAGAATTCCACTCGTTTTCAAATACATATCAAATTTAAATCGAATAATTACGGAAACAATGTGGGAAAAGTACAACTTTTTATTTTTACGTCAGTGCAGGGACGAATGTTGAAAATTTTGAAAATACCTTCCTATTTCAATATTACCTACCTAAAACTTCAAATTAATTTTTTGACTTTTTCATTATTGATTGCAAGAAAATAGTATTTTGAAGGGCTGAAAATGACTCTGGTACCTCCTATTATTATTTTTTTTATTTTGAATTTCCTGTCTTCAAATTCGTCATTTTGAAGTTTTAATGAATGCCAGGGACAAGAATATCACACGAGACCAAACTTGATGACAAATTCGTATTTAGCATATCAAAATCTCGGTAAAAACTTTTCACAATCATTTTTTGTCAAGATTAGGTATTTTACTCATAATCAGTCATGGAAAATCGATGAAATAATGAAAAAAAATGAAGTCTGATTATTTGAGCAAATTTGGTTCCTAAACTGGCGTATGAAGATATTTCTATTAAAATAGTCGCCACTTGCGATACTCAGCCTCCTAAGTTATCGATCGCGTAGTTGAAAATCGCCATTCTAATAATTTAATCGAATAAGCCACACGAGCCGTGAAAAAATCACCCATGAAAATTTCCGAACACACCTCTCTACCTTAACCATAGCGAATTTATGAAACAGAAATGTTTTGCTCAAAGATAAACCTTGCTTTGTTGCGTTCGCTTTAATTAAATCTCATTATGTTCGTTAGAGTAGCATCTTTAAAAGAGAATTAAATTAGTCGAATAAACGTCTGTTCGTTTTAACGAAAGGTTTTTCGGTATTTCCTTCGCTTTAGGCGCTATCTAACCTATATACGGCGATAATTTGTTATCTGTATTTATGCAACTGTTTAAAGATACAATTAACACGTGCTAATTACCTTATATGGATCGATGCTGAAGGTGGCGTAGACTTTAAACGTTTTAGGAGGCTTTTTTCGCTACGGTTTTGCATAATTCCACTATGCCGAAATTACCAGAATTTTGTAAGAAAGCAGTTCAATGGGTTTTGGAATTGAAAAGTTCCATTTGGAATGCTTTTCGGTGAAAATTAATTGTATTAGTTGAATTTTGTTCGATTTTAGTGCATTTTATTGGATTATTAGAGCAGGGAGATTCTGCGCCAGGAGGCGGATTTTTTCAAAAATTGGAATTTTGTATCTTTACAGTTTCGTAGGTATAACTCCACTGTTCCAAAATTGCCTGTATTTTGTAAAAAGCAGTGCAATGGGTGTTGGAATCAAAAAGTTCCATTTTCGGGTGTCTGTGGTGAAAATTAATCGTAATTAGAGTAATTTTGTTCGATTTTAGTGCATTTTATTGGATTATTATAGTAGGGGGATTCTGCGCCAGGAGGCAGATTTTTTCAAAAATTTGGCATTTTTGTATTTTATCGTTTTGTTGATAGAACTCCACCGTTCCAAAATTACCGGAATTTTGTAAAAAGTAGGGCAATGGGTGTTGGAATTTTATAGTTCCATTTCGAATGTTTTTCTATGAAAACTAATCGTATTAGTTGAATTTTGTTCGATTTCAGTGTATTTCATTGGATTATTAGAGTAGGGGGTTCTGCGTCAGGAGGAAATTTTTTTTCAAAAATTGTGCATTTTTATATCATTAGTTTATTACAGTTTGGTAGATATAACCCCACCATGTCAAAATTTTCAGAATTTTGTCAAAAGTCGTCCAATGAGTGTTGGAATCAAAAAGTTCCATTTCGAATGTTTTTCTATGAAAATTAATCATATTAGTTGAATTTTGTTCAATTTTAGTACATTTTATTGGATTATCAGAGCAGGAAGGTTCTGCGCCAGGAGGCAGATTTTTTCAAAAATTCAGCGTTTTTACCTCTTTACAAGAGTTTTACTCGTTTTCAAATATCAAACTTGAATCGAATAATTACAAACACAATCTAGAACATTTTTTTTCCTCCGTGTAAATTATTTGCTTGCCTGAACGAGCTATACAGCTCGTGTGATAGGTTTAGGTAAAGTTGCGTTTGGAAATTCTCTTCGTGTGTGGTCCCTCGATGAAGTTATAATAAATTGAAACAATAATCAATGCGTTACAACATTGCATACGTAGTATACCTATACGAATAGGTACACAACGCACGCACCTAGAACAGAAAGAGAATATTATAGGTACGCTGCGAGCAGTATAGAAGAGGTATAGTACACCACGGGTATACACGTAGACGTGACGGTTGGTGGCGTTATATACGTACGTATGTATATGCGTATCATTAATAATTCGAATATGTGGACGTTGAACAAATGAAAGGATTATTACAGATACATTTCATAATGATGTAATATCAACGAAAATGGATTCAAAATATTACCTAACGAAGAGCGTGGCTACAATGTGAAGGAAAATATCGAATCCTCGTTCTATTGTTTTCGGTTGCGTTTCAGATTAGGCGAGAAAGGTTTTATCTATTATTGTTAACGTCGGAAAATGCTTAATGGCTTAAGAATATGCTATTCATTGCATTGGCATTGTTGATGCCGTTTCTCTGCGTGCGGTAATGTTGTGTCGCGTCTAAGTATGTGATGGCGTGATGCGTGCTGGAGTTTATACCACGGTTGTAGGAATGGATGCAGTCGAAAAATAATGTATGCTGAGTGTCCCAAATTATGAAATACTTATAGATATTTTTTTTCAATTCTTAAATTTGATCTTTGAATATTCTAGATAATGTTGAAAATTTGGTATTTTGTCAATAATTCAAAATCAATCGATTATTTGATTGTGATGAGACGTTTTAATTTTTTTTTTTTGAGAGGAAGGAGAGAGCTCACAGAAAAAATTCAAATAGGTATAAAAATTTCAATGTATCATTTCATCTGAATTTTTTAATGTAGGTAAATGAATAAAAATTTTTTTCATCGTTCAATTTCCTTGAATTTTCTAGAAGACAAATATCTGGAAAGTTTCACTAAAATTGTGCCAGAATAGAAAAATCAATTCTGAAAATTTGAAAGAAACGACTCTGAAAAAAGTGTTTTGAGGCATTTTTTTTGTTTTGCTGAGCGTTTGCTTTTTTTTAACGTATACAAATAACCATCGCAATTTTATCCCAAGTGGAAAATTTGTTTTAAATACTTTGCCAAAATACTTAGGTATTCAGATGACAAATCCTCGTATGATGTGCGACTACATTCCTGAACTGAATGAGAGTGTAATTTTCAGAAACATCCTGAAAATTATCAAATTGATCAAAAATTTAAAAACCAGCATTTTTTGAAACCAAAACTCGATTTTTTAAAAAGGAAGTAAGTAAGTGGACACTTATCTGCTTTTTGAGTGCAAATGATGAAGTTTTGGAATAATTTTTTGGTGTTAACTATTCTCTCTGAAATCCGGATTACAAAATTCTGATAATTTTGAAATTTCTTTAAAAAATAGACTCCTTTAAAAATAATTTTCTGCATTTTTTTTGTAGTTGTATTTTTTTAAAAAATAAAAGCTCTTTCGGTGAATTTTAGCCAAAAACCTGAATAATAATTTTTCTAAAGATAGTTTGATGATCAAAAAATACTTTTCAGATTGCCCTTCTGGAATTAGCAAAAAAAACCGGATTTTCTTTTTAGTACGCCTATCTCAAAGAAAACGAGTATCCAATTTTTAAATATATACCTACTCATTATCCAAGTTTATTTCGACTCGAAAAGTTTAAAAATAGTGAAAGAAATCAGAATTCACATAATACTCTAGGCAAAGCAGGCTCTGGACTATCTGAAAATAGTGAGATTGGTTTTGAAAGATTGAGATCAGGTACCCTAATTTTCTAAAAATTCCCATTTTTTTTGAAAATTTTTAAAAATTCTTCAAGAATTGAAATTGAAAATTGAATTAAGTTACTTTAAGTTTGGTTTAATTAAGCTTAGATTTTTTTTTCGAAACTTTCACTTTTGTTTCATTTTGAGCTTGTCAGCTCTAGTGGTTCCTTTGAGAGACCAAAAATTTTCTTCCCAATTTTCGGTAAGAATCTACAAAATATTGCGAGATTTAGAAAGGACCTATCAATATTACCTAATTTATGAAGGAAAGGAGAAGGAGGATATAAGTTTCGGGAAGGGGAAGCTCTCATATAAACTTTCTGTGATCAAAGTTCTATAGTTACCTTCAAAAAGTCAAAAAGGGCGAGAGAAATTTGAGAAAAATTTCGCAAAAATATTCCGTAATTAAATAAACGTTCCGTGAAACTGTGAATTCAACATTCAGTTTTCTGATTTCAAAACTTGGCCCATCTAAGTGATTTTTCTTTTTGCTAAAATTTGTTGATCTTTTAATGAATTTTTCAAGTTGTATAGGTAGGTACGCAGGGATCCCGAAGCGGAGCCGGAGGGAGGAGTGCCCCATCTGGACAATTTTTTCGGAGCCGGAGTTGGAGCCGAAGGGACTTTTGTAAAAATCTCTGAGCCGAAGTCGGAGCTGGAGGGACTTCAAAAGAAAATTCTGGAGCCGGAGTCGGAGCCGGAGGGACCACGTTGGAACTGCTCCGGCTCCACGCTCCGGAGGTCCCTCTTTGGAGGTCCCTCCTTTGATTTTTAATTTTACTACCAGGAATTATTCGTTTTTTCTTCCCTAAAAACTATCAGAATTGTCTGTTATTGTTTTGCTTACGACAATAGTTGAAAATGACTTGTTTTTTGTTTTTCAAAAAGTAGTGGTAGTTTTATTTTCATGATAATTCCACAAAATTTTTGATTTTTCATCGTCGAAGGGCCCTCCGGAGCCTTTTTAATCCTGCCAAAGTCGGAGCAGGAGCCGGAGGCACTTGAAAAAATTTTCAGACCGAAGTTGGAGCCGGAGGCATTTTTTTAAATTTTCGGAGCCGGAGCCGGAGGGACCAGACCCCTCCCTCCGGGATCCCTGTAGATACGTACGTATTTGAATTTGAATTTTTATTTTCGTACCTACTTATTTGATCATCATTCGAAAATAAATTCAAGATTCTGAAAATTCTTTTCGCAAAAAAAAAAATCGAAAAATTTCCAATTTGCAAGATTTTAATTGGTACTTGATGTCATCCGAATAATTTTGTGAAATTCTCAGTCTTTTTCTTTGGGAGAGGAGAGGGAGAGAGATTCCACAGTTTCGAAAGAGTGGGCGAGTTTATTATTGTTATCGTATTTGTGTTTTGACTAAGTGATTCTTCAATCCTTCAGTGTCGATCAGTGAAAGAGAGAAATTAACCTTAATACCTTTCCAAAAAAAAGAAACCCTAGAAATCAAAAATTTCAAAATATTTCCTCAGAAATATTTCGAAAAATTTGGTTGAATTCCAATTATTTACCCAACAGCATTTTGCAATTACTATGTAGTTTTGATCTGCTCAACGTTTGATAAATTTTGATACAATTTTGAAAACTGAAATTTTCTTGTGGAAATTTCCCTTATTTTTACGTCCCGTTCTAGGGGTTTTCTGATGTTGAGTCTAAAAAAATGATGTTAAGATGATTCATCTGCTATAAATTCCAATAGAATAATACACCTCTATATTTTCATCTCCTTCATCTATTTTTTCCACCGTTATAGGTTTAGATACCACCCACCCATCTATCCACCTACACGATGATGCAAAAATTCGTGACCGGTTGGCTATTTCCTACAAGTAAAGAAGAAAAATTCGCTAATTTCCGTTTGACGTTTTATCCCTACAAATGAAACACAGTACGAAAGAGGAAAAAAAGCGTTATCAAGTCACGTAATGCGAAAGCAGTGCGCAGCGTCGAGTTTGTCAATTTTGAATTTAATATATAACGTTGGCTAATCAGTTATTTCATATATGGCGTGATTAGAAGAAATATGGATTTCATACTTTTCTCGGGCGCTAGCGAAATGCGATGATAATAGTGATAAAGTTAGTACACGAGCGGAATGCTTAAAAACTGCGACGACATCGCCGCGTTCCAAAATACCAACTTTTCTTTCTCTTTCCCTCTCATTCTCGGTCCCGTAACAAGAAAAAATTAATATCGTTGACGACTACACGACGACGTATCACCCAAGTTTGTAGAAACAAAAGAGAAGCATGCCCGAATAATCGAAAAATCTAACAGGTTTTTTCATTATAGCGTTCTCCCTTCTCGCAGAATCGTATAATCTCGAAAGTTATTTCATTATGAATGACAACTTCTCAGAACACCGAGTCGCCCATTCGTCGAAAGGTATTCAAATTTAAACGGCACGTGAATTATAATTAAAGCTTTTTATTATTTTTAACCCTTTACCCGAACCGAACGCTGATTTGGATAAATCGTCGATCGTTTATAATTTATACATAAGTAAACTTGGCTAAAAAGTTCTTTCAACTTGTTTATCTTGTTTTCTCGACTCGTATGCTGGTTTAAATAAACATCTCCGGTTATACGATTCGCGTGGCCGTTGACGCTGAAATGGCGACAGGAAAGAAAAATAATACGTAATCAGTCGAACCAAAAAAAATGATATTTTTCACCGAAGGAGCCAAGAAGGAGGAAACGCGGTAGCTACATCGAAGAGTCGCGCCGCTGATTACATATTTTTATTATACGTCACGAATACACGCGAAAAAAAGTTCAGACGACGTCGACATATTGACGATGATTGTTGTCGGCGACATTTCGACATCTTTCAAAACACAATTCGCACATACACGTATAATCGACTGGTGAAAAACACACCATCGGCTGCGTCTTTTTGCCAACGCACGATGCGACGACACAAAAAACCACATCGACTTTATCATCCTAGTCGAGTGTGAGGAAAAAAATGGTCGTTTTTGTTGCACGTGGGTGAAAAAAAAAACTTGCTTAATCAAAGTTTCGGATTAGTTGACGATTTGTGGACTGCGACGCGTTGAGACGCTGTTTCTTTTCAATATTGAACTAAAATTGAACTTGAACACGTTTTATTGCGTAATTTTATCAAACAATCGGCTAAAATATCGTTATAACGTAAATTGCCTATTATTGGAGGAGACGAGAATACGTTTTTTTCTCTGTAAATTGAACCTCCGAGCCAGAAGTTTATGTGATTTTTAGCACGCGTGCGGTGGCCTGAAAGGAAAAAGTAATGGTGGTGTGGGTTTCATAAGAAGATCATCTTTTGTCTTCGCAGTCCGAAGATTTTTCTCGTGATGTGAATTAAGATTGCGGAGTGTTTGGAGTTTCGTACGATTAGGCGTAGTATGAGATGTTTTTCCAACAGAGAATGAAGCGGATTAATGGTTGGAAAGGTCAGCGAATGAATGGAGGAAAATTAATGAGCAATGAAGCGTGAAACTCAATTTGATCTGGAAAAAAAATTCACTTTGTCGTTGTAACGGTCGAAAAAATTGAAAACTGCAATTGCTTCAACTTCCTATGAAATTAGAATAAGATTTTGCAGCTTTTTAAATTTTGATCGATAAATTTCATTTAACAAGAAAAGTATCTCAACAGCATAGAAGGGAAATTTTGAGTCGAAACAAAAATAAATTGAACTTTTATTATAAAAGAATTCCGTATCCAAAATTTCAGAGATTGAAGTTCATTTAATTTCGACGAATCTTTGAAGATTTCATCCGACAAACGAAAAAAAGTTGAACGGTATTCCCGGTTAAGATAGGTGAATCGGCCAAAGATCTACTTCTTGAAACTAACCAGCAGACATTATTAAGGACCCAAAAAAATAATCTTAGGAAGTTTTTTCCACTCCCAAACTCACCTCCTTCTTTACCCGCACCACCAAAAATAGCGAATTTTCGTCAAAAAATCCTATCTATTGAACCAAAAATTCTGAAATTTATGTGGTGTGTACAGGGAGTGGTGAACAATTTTTGAGAATTTTTTTAGATTTTTTTGCACTGCTTTCTAGCCACCACCTCATTTAAAACTTTGAAGTCGCCTTAATTTTGAAACTAAAAGACATACAGTTTTACTTTTTGGCACAAATATAGTTCTACTAGACCTAATGATTTTTTTTTTCAGATTTTTAGAATTGGCGGAACAGATGAAAAAAAAACGATTTACTATTCAAAAATACCTATTTCATCATTAACGCAATCAAAAATTCTGAAATTTATTTTGTGTATATGAGGAGTGGTGACCAATCTTTGAGAATTTTTTTTGCGATAAATTCTAGCCCAAAACCCTCCCATAAATTTTGAATTGTTCAAAGGGTCTGGCCGAATAAAGAGTGAATTTGGCCCTAAATTGGATTTTCGTTCTAACCCTCCGAAATGGTATCTCTTGATGTGAAAAAAATATGGAAAAATTTCTAGCCCCCTCCACTCTCTTCCATTTCGGAATTATGGCCATTTTATCTCTTGATTTTCAAGAATTTTCAATTTCAACTGCTGTGAAGGAAATTTCTATTCTTTGGCTCAAAATTATATCTCGTAGAGATGTATTTATGATTTTTAAAGATTTTGGTGCACATTTTCATGCTTTTTCGTCTATTTGAAGTTTTCAATTGTAAGAAACACCATATCAGTGATGAGCGACCCAATATTTGAAAATATCCCTAAAACGTGTATTTTAAAGTAGATTTTCGTCACATATTCAGTTTTGATGATTTCGATGCCGCAAGGGCCAAGAATCACAAAAAACTACACAAAAATGTTTTTTTTTTTTAGTTGATTTTTTCAAATTTTGACTACTTTGTACGGAAAGAAATGACCAAACGAAAAAATTAACATCGAATTCATGTTTAGCAGGCCAAAATACCCCGATAAACACCCTTTTCGTAATCGTTTCACTCGAAGCCTCGAAATCCGCTATTTCTGTGTTGAAAAATCAGTGAAAAAGGATTTTTGAGAATTTTTCAGTTTGTTTTGCGATGTATTTTAACCTAAAATTCGTCCTCTAACTTTGAAATTAGTCCAATTCCAACACTAAAAGACATAAATTCTTTCTTTTCGATGCATATTTTTCTTTTTCTTTCTTTTTTTTTCAAATTTTCATTTCCAGCCCACGACAAAAAAAATGCACTGTTGTACAAAAAAATTATCATTTCGTCATTTATTCGAATAAAAATTTGACAAGTTTAATCAAATAAATAAAGAAGTGAAGGTATGCACCAAAATTTTTGAAAAAAAATATAAATTCATACATCTATGGCCGTAACTCTGAAATGGAAAAGAGTGAGAGGGGGTCAGAAATCTTTTTAGATTTTTTTTACATCAAGGGGTACCATTTGGAAGGGTTAGAACGAAAATCTAACTCAGGGCCAAATTCACCCTTATCCGGTCAGACCCAATTCAAATTTTAAGGATGGACTTTGAGCCAGATTGCATCGCAAAAAAATTGAAAAAAATTCTCAACAATTGGTCACCACTTCCCATATACATAAAATAAATTTTAGAATTTTTTGCAGCGTTAATGATGAAATAGTTATTAGTAAATCACATTTTTCATCTGTTGCACCTACTAAAAATCTAAAAAAAAAAAAATCATGAGGTATATTGTACCATGGTAGGACTATATTTATGCCAAAAAGAAATAATGTATGTCTTTAGTTTCAGAATTAATGAATTATGGCGACATTAAAGAGGGGGGAGGGTGGGTGGCTAGAAATCAGTACCAAAAAATCTGAAAAAATTCTCAAAAATTTATCACTATTCCCTGTGCATATATCTACACCACATAAATTTCAGAATTTTTGTTTCATTAGGTTCCGAGATAGGATTGGTATTTTGGTGGGCGGGCGGCGGTAAAGGGAAGTGAGTTGGGAAGTGGCAAAAATTTCCTAAAATCATTTTTTAGGTCTCTAATAATGTCTTTAAACTATACTTACCCTGTTCGACAAAAATTATGCTGGATTTCTGTGGGGATCAAAATTGAAACTCCTTTTTTTTCGAAGCGTAAAGCTGAGTCAATTTTAAAACTTCTTTGATTTTTTTTTCAAATATCCTCGTACCAAATTTGGAAATTTTTTTTAGCGAAAATACCCATTAATTTTACTTTCACCAAAAATTAGTTGCAATTTTTAGTACCCAACCAGCAAAAATGTCACAAGTTTCTCAAACCAATTTTTTTTCCATGGCTAGGCAAAAAATCTTTTTCCTGGATACTTTCGACAATAGTAATTTAAACGCGCCGTAATTCTCGAATAAATTAACCTGATGGGAAACCTTTCGGGTATAATTTCCAAACCGCAAGTTACACCGTACCAAACTGTATATTAAAACGAGAAAAATTCTTATATGAGCAACGTAGGAAATTTCCTTTGAATGTAAATTACATTTTAAAAATATGCAAATGATGGCGGCTCTGCGATGTGTACACTGTACACACTTTTGGACTCGTATGTTATGAATGTGTTTTACAAAAAGCCTATTTGCGTTGGCAGGAACAGACCCGGAGTACATCGAGAGCTTCTAAAATTAGTGCGAGCGAGATAAAACATCCAGCTACGGAGTCTGCCGGTTGGTAAAATTAACCTTGGCCTTTTAACAATACCACACTAGTGTTTTCGGGTCTTGTAATTCGTTAAATGTGTAATTAACGATCCGCATAGGTGTTTTCTTTAATAGTTATTATGTAGCTGGTATTTTATATGTCGCTTTTCGTTCGTATGGTGAAACTTTTACACGTACGATGACGAAGTCTCTACAAATACTTCGATTTTCCAAAACACCCAAGTCTGTTAAACTCTTCGATGTTGGTTTTGAATTAGGCGCCGATTCGAAAACGAATAAGGCAAAGGGTTAGGTAAATACCAGCGACGCCCCGTCAGACATCAACTACCGCCGAATACTTTTTTAAAAAGCAATTGCATTTTATCGTTTACGCCGTCGAGTAGAACCGACCGAGATATTTGTTTAAATTTGCTCATTATTTTTGTAAAAGCTACGCTGGGAAAGTTTCTGCGTGAAAAACATCTCATTACTTTTGAGAAAAGGAAAGAAGAAAAGTTAGGTGTTTTTCAAACTTGCTTGATTCTTTGTTGAAATTTTACGTACCCTTGTCAAGTTTTTCGCTCATTTTGGAACACAATCGTTTAAAAGAAATATTAACAAAATCAAGGAAACATTTTGAAGAAGAGAAAAAAGCTACACCGCTTTTTCTTTTCTTTTTTTTTTCACTTAATAAATTGGCAACGCTTATCATCGTATGCTTACGAAGAATAGACCGAATTGGAGGACTTCTTTTTGTTAGAAAAAAAAAAGGTGGCTTGGCTGTTAACCTCGTGACTCTCGTGTGTGAATTTTTTGTTTTATTTTCTGATTTTATCGATGTGCGTTTAACCGAGTTCGAGGGAAATTCGTGCGAAGGTCGTCTCGAGCGAGGGAAAAAAAGGGGCACCCGGACGTTTCCGCAGACCGGACCATTTAGCGTGCGTAGGGTTTTACGACCAGCGCTATAATTTTTAATTTAATCAGGTAAAAATTAAAAACAATTATTTTCACCTTTGGTTAATTTATTAAGCGTTGAAAAAAATTTTATCCGGCATTAAAATTCATTTATCCAGCGTGTTACGTATAATAATGGAATTTAAACCGCGGAAGCAGCATTGTAAATTACCATCCATTGTTACCGACATATCTGACAAAGAATAATGATTATGTATGTCACAGTAGGATACGGTTTTTCGTCGATCTGTTTTTTTTTTCTACCTCTATGGCGCTAGGTACCTATGTGGGTTTTTATTTTTCATAATTTAGCATTAAACCGTACCGAGAGATGGGGAAAGGTTGGCAACATCGCAAGTCGACAAGGCAACACGTTAAATGACCATTGAAGTCGAGTCACGTCTGCAGCATCACAAATGACCATCGCTGCTCGCGGTACCGGATTTCCCCTTCGCCAGTTTTCTAACCCCTGCCACATCGGTGTATTCTTTTTCACGTCAGTAGTTTATATCTATCACCCTAGGACGCTGATCTTTTCATTTTTTCCACCCCGATCCCTCCGGATCATTGTATTATGCCCACGTCCGAAAAAGGAGGCAATTTGGTCTGCTGCGAATGTTGCTTTATTATCATCTCCCTATATAGGTATTTTTTTTTTCAACATGAGGTTTTTTTCTAGCTTGGTATGGTGTGTATACATTGTTCGGTTAATAATAATAAAAAAAAGGAAAAGTACCAAATGCCTACGTTACCTATCTGCTGTTAAAATCACGTGGTAACGAATTTCCGTTATGAAAGGTTTCGTAATTCGCGGACGAGGCGTCTCGGGCTGAAATTATAAAACAATGAATCATCATTTGGTCTTGAAGTGCAGATTGGCGCTTCGCTCGGATCCCTGTATCTTTATACGCTTCGTCGCCGTATTCTTTTGTATTGTGATTAAACGATGTTTTATGGTAGGAAAAAAAAACGCTTTGTTCAAGATTTTTTCGCAACGAATTGTGTCATTTTTCACGAATTATATGCTTGTCTGATGATATAGTTTTGATGACATGGTGGTTTTCTTATGCAGTGTGGAGCGATTAGCGAGATAGATATTCTTTTTAATGAAATAACGTAGTTTTTGGCGATACGTGCAGATGCACAATACGTATAATTATTTTAAGGTCGGAAGGGTGTATTATGGGGTCAGGGTTGAGGATTGTTGTGGATGAGTGTATGATTTTTTATATGGGGGAATAAGAGGTTTTGAGAAAAGGGTACGATGAGGATGTGAGGGAAATTTCTGCAAGATTGTTGCCTAATTTTGATGAATTTTCGTGTTAATTTTCCAAAATTTTCTTCAAATGTTACTTTGATTTTGATATTTCTCAATTATGATTTTAAAATATTGTTTGATTTCTTCAAAGTTTTCAAAATTATTGATTCTGAATTTCCATATGTGACTCTGCCGTAAAGAAGGGACCTTGTGTAAAAAAATCGATGTTTTTATTTTTATACGATTGGTCCAGATTGTCATTTGGATCAAAAACGTGAAAGATGAGACATCGATTTTTTTTTACACTAGGTCCCTTCCTTACAACAGGGTCACATATGGAATTGTTTTTTCCCAATACGTTTTAAAATGTGTTTCAACATATTTTTTTCATGTACCTACTTAGACTATTTTATAGTCTAAACCGAAGGGGAAAGAGAGGCGAAAAAAGATATTCTGTGGAAATATTTTTCAAGTAATTTCTCCCAAACTTTGAAAACCGTTAACAGAAATTTTTAAAAATACTCGTAGGTACCTCAAAATTTCAAAAAAGTGAATTTAGTATAGGTACATATCTACCCATAGAATTAGGAAACATTTTCCAAAATCCATCTTGATGGTTAACAAAGAATATTCGTTAAAAAAATTTCAAAAACGTAATATCTGAATATTTTTCCAAAATTTTCTGTTTGTAAATTAGTAGATAGATTCTGAAATTATCCTAAATTCAGTCGAAGAAAAGTTCAAAATTCGTCTCATTGTATTTTCTAAATTTTTCCTTGAAATTTTTCGATTTCTTGTCAACTTTTTCCAAGATTTATTTTTCAAAAATTTCATAAGTATTGTATGTTTCAATTCTTCCAGTTGGTTCAAAATTTCTTAATATTTCAGCTCTTGGTTTGAAAATTTTTAGATCATTATTGTGAAAGATTTTGAAAAAATTTATAAAATATATTTGTGTATGGTACCGTGCAAGGTGAGGGTATACCTAAAGTCGGAAAACATGATTTTACGCCAGAGCCAAAAATATAAAAAATTGGCGATTTCTTTTCAATTTTTTTTTGCATATTTAAGCATTTCAGACCTCTACTCGTACGTAGCTTTAAACGTGTTTTTCTCAATTTTTTTTGAAAGTCATGATTTTTTAAATTTCAAATGCTTCTATCTCACCGACAAATTGACCTAGGATGCTCATCCAAGTCTTAAAATGTTTCTCAACTCTCTTAATTTGAATCAGTCAAAAATGCCTGAATTGACTGATGAAATAGTGAAAATCAAGTCACTGATAATCAGTCAAATTCCACTGATTTCCCAGTTGATCAGCGTCATTTTACTGCCAATCAGTGAAAAATTACCGATTCAAATAGTGGATTTTGATTGTTTAATCAGTGAAAATTAGTTGACTGATTGAAATCAGTAAAAATTTACTGATTCAAATCAGTGGATTTCCATTATTGAAACAGTGAAAAAAAATTTCACTGATTGAATCAGTAATTAATTAATGATTGAATCAGTGAAATTTTATTTTTACTGATCTAGGAGTGAAATTTCACTGACTGAATCGTACTTTTTTTTACTAATTCCTACAGTGACTTGATTTTGTCGATTTTAATCAGTCATTTTTGACTGATTCAAATTATGAGAGAAAGTTTCCCCTATCATTTTTCATTTAGGCCAAAAAACTTCATTTTTTAAAAATCCGACTTTGGGTAACCTTTTCCTGCACGGTACACATTTAGGTATCTGGAAATTATTGAAGCATAAAATTTTTTAAACTTCAAGCATTTCAATTTATAGAAAATACAATTTTTCAATTTCGTTTTCAAAATTGTGGAGAATAATCGTTTTTAGGAAATAGTGAAAAAAAAATCATTACAATCGTCCAAGATTTTCAGAGATAGATTTTGAAAAATTTTCCGACCATTAACCTCTGAATTTTGACTGAACATATGGGCATTTGGGCAGGTCTTCAGAAATGGTGCCCCGCCTTTTGATGAAAGGAAACCTTGAAAATCATTAATGAAAAAATTCTGAGTATAAACGCAAAAGAATTTCTCGGGTGCGAAAATCTGTCTTAAACTGCAAATTCTGAGTATAAATGCAAAAGAATTTCTCGGGTGCGGAAATCTGTCTTAAACTGCCTTCAAAATACAAGTCACAAAGGAGTAAATCGACCATTGAAATAGGCCAGAATTGGAAAATATTTCCTCGAAACTTTCGCAGTCGTCGTTTAATTAATTTAAAGCGTCATCATCGGGCGTATAAACTATCAAAGAGACATTGTAGTCGAATAAAGATACTAAAAATTAATTTAGAATCAAGATATCATGAGCATTATTGAATAAAATATTCTGAAAATTTAATATGTGCTTTGGAGCAACATTATCTTCGAAGGACTTTTGAGATATTTTCAAAAAAAAAATTCCATCTTCGAAAAAAATAGATTTTTGGAAAAAGTTAAGACCAAAAAATAAGGAAATTTTTTGTCCAATTTTTTTTTTGAAAACTTTTTTCCTAAGAATTGAACGAATATTTTGAAAATATCTCAAAAGCCCTCCAAAAATTATGTTGTTCCAAAGTACGTATTAGATTATCAGAATATTTTATTCAATAGGTAATACTCATGATATCTGAATCATAGATTTTTTACTGATAAAAAAAGTAGAGCCTTAAATTATTTTGAAAACGTCATTGCGGGTGTGCCAACGATCAAAGGGACAATTTAGCCAAAATGAAGATTCCAACAATACGAAAAACTTACCGAACATGTTTGTGAAAATCTAAGTATCTAATATTTTTGCGCCGATTTAGGGTGAAAATTTAAAAAATGTATACTTATTCAAATCAGAATGAAAAATATTTTAAAAAAAAAAAAACCAAACAAACAAATCGAACGATTCAAATTTTAAAACCCATTGCGGGCTATTATTTCTACATTGACGGTATTCTAATCAATTAAACATGCAGTATTCTCTCATCAAAGGTGAATTTTTTTTTGGCACACTTGCCGAATGTGAAAATTTTCATCATACGTTCATCTGAAAATTCACCGTTTTGAAACGTGTAATTATTTACGTAACCAGTTGGCTTCGCGAATTAATGGCTAAAGCTAATTGTCTTGCACAGGTTTATACTAAAAACATCAGACCTTCGTATCTACCTACAATTCTACATAATGTACATCCGTTTGCCAATTTTTTTCAACTTTCGGGCCTATTTGACATGAAAGGAAAAAGTCTATAATCAAAGAGAACATCTTTTACAGTCATTCGTGATGAAAGACTGCGTCGTCAATTTTCATTGTACGAGATTCGACTTCATTGATTTTTTTTTTGCATAACTCGTGCATATACAGAGGAAAACGATTTATTAGCAGAAATGTCACATGTACGTAGAATTGTATTCGACATTATAAATACGAAGCTGTGGAGCTCAGCTGTTCATACCAACAAATTATTTGTACTGACGCAAATCAAACTTTCGTATAGTAATATTTTTGTATGGAAAAAATTTCCGCGATTTTTTTGGGGGGTTTTAGGGTGACGTATGTGTCGCGTCTTGTTGAATGATGATATTAAATAATGTATTTTGATCGGAGAATGGTGTCGCATGTCGGAGCGAAATTTTCGTATTTTTTTATATACACGTGCTCTTCGTTTTCACCCTTGATTTTATCTGTGTACTTACTGTTGGGTATTTTCTATTTACACATCTAGTCGAACGGGTACGGTTAGAAAAATATCATCTTTGGTAACTATCAACCATCAAAAGATGGAGTTTATTTTTTTGAGTGTGGTCGTACGATTTTGATGGAAAATTTACGTGGAGAGTGCGGTAAGTACTTTTTCAATAAATTTATACTGTGCGTGGAGTTCAGGGTTGAATTTGAAATACATCGAATTTTTCCATTCGTCCTTAATACATTATTAAAGATACCTAAAATTTTATGGAATAACATTTCAATTTCATATTCATTAAAATTTTCCACGTTATTTTTTCCAGTTTTTTTCCATAAAATCATAAGTTGTCTGTAGCTAACGGTTTCTGACATTCGGAATCATTTATATTATTTTATCAACTTTTATTCTGAAAAAGTTTCCAAAAATAAATATTGACGCGGAAAACTTTTGAAAAAATAATTATGAAAAAATACAATTTTTTACCAAAGTAATTTTTTTTCAATTTCAGCGACACAGAAATTTTGATTTTGTTTTTTGGCATATCTTCAAGGTTTATGAAGCAAATTGTCTGGAAATTTTATCCAATAAACCTTTTATATAGATCTATCGAATGACGCAAAGAAGTCCAAAATTCATCAAAAATCACCAACGTTATGGCCAAAACAAAAATTTTGTGTCATGGTGACAGACATCACCGTACATAAATTATTTTCAAATAACACAGGTCAACAAAAAATTTTTGGCTCTGTTTCTGGGTTCTCATGCCGAAATTCTAATCCTAAACATCAAAATATATCACCTTGCACAATCTTGGCTTCCAAACTTTGCTTTGAAAGGGGGGGGGGGCAAAAAACTGAGTTTTCGAGGGCAATAAGCCTTTTTTTTGGACCACTCTTATAGAAAATTTCACAGCGAATTCAATGACGCAAACTGCAAATCTCCATCTCTTTTGGAGAAAAACTTACAGCTCATTTTTTCCAAAATTCTGTGAAAAAATCGCATTTCATTTTTTTGCGAAAAAGGCACAAAAAAAATGTGTTTTTCACAGAATTTTGGAAAGAATGAGTTATAAATTTTTTTCGAAGAGAGATGAAGATTTGCGGTTCGCGGCGTTGGATTTGCCATGAAATTTTCTACAACTCTCATCATGGTCGTTATGGCCTTAAAACCTTTATTTTTCTCGCACACTTTTGCGAGAAAGGCCCAAAAAATGCGATTTTTTCATAGAATTTTGGGAAAGAATGAGCTGCAACTTTTTTCCTAAAAAAAAAATGAAGGTCTGCGGTTTACGCCGGCATTGAATTAGCCATGAAATTTTCTATAAGATAAGTCAATTTTTTTTTGTAATGCTCAGGCTTACCTTCGAAAAATCAGTTTTTTGCCCCCCCCCCCCTCCAAGCAAACTTTGGTCAAAAAATATTTTTTTCTCTTCATTAGTTACATAAAAGCAACCTAAATTTGGCAATCGGAACCTAGAAACAAAAATCGTGTTGCCCTCAGTAATTCAGGGGCGCCCACGTCGGGGGGGCGCGTGGGCGGTCGCCCACGGGGCCCCACCGGTAGGTGGGGCCCCCTTGTAGTAGTTGAAAATTTGAATGTCCGTGAAAATAAAAATATTAGAAATAATATTAAACAATATTTTCATTATAAACGATGAATATAAATCTTATAGTATACCTATCAAATAGATATGAAAATGAGAGTGTGATTTCGCATAAATCACGTTGCTGATTTTTTTCTTCTTCGAAAAAGATCGAATATGCGGATAAATCATAATTTTTGAAAAGGGTACCGGCGGTTAAGATAGGCGAATCTGCCCCCGAGCTGAAATTTGAAACTAACCGACGGAATTTGGCCCTTAGGGTCTGAAAACCACCTGGTAAAAATTTTGGCCCCCTACCCCTCCCCTAACCCGAGTTATGGGGCAAAACGTTACTTTTTTCAGCCTTTTCATTAAAAATTTTTATCTCCGAGAGTTTTCAACCAAATTTTTTCAAATTTACGTGAGTTATACTCCATACTGAGGGGTATTAGTGGGTGGTTTGAAAAAAATTTTTTGATGATTTTTTCTAGCCAAAAATCGCATTTTAAAACTTGAAATCGAGTTTTCTACATGATGTTGCAGAGGTGCAAAAATGAAAAAAATATATATCATGTATCTAGTCCCTATCTACAACGTAATATTTTTTTCAGAATTTTTTAGGTGGGTGGAAGACCTTCAAAAACGCAAAAAACCGCATTTTTATCACGTTTTTTGCTCAAAAAATGGTCATTTTTGGCCGAAAAAATTTTTCGGGTAATAATATTCCAAAATACGTATTTTTACGCCACTTGCCCGATTTTCACTTTATTTCATTCTTTTTTGAATGATTTTCGCAATTTCAAGTAACCTAAAAGGCAAGACTTAAAATGTATATATGTAACTTTCCTTATACCTGTATAAAATTATCATACGGAAAACACTGAAAGAAAATTTGTGTTCAGTAGCTCGAACTACCTTCGAAAAATTCATTTGCATGAGCAGAGCACTCAAATTTCGAAAATTCACTTTGTAATCAACAAATTTTTTTTCAACAATACTTACGCTGCTACCAATATCATTATCAACAAGAGGTATGGTGAATCTGCCCTTGAAACCAGCTTTGACTGCTCCTACCCCCAAAAGGTCAACCATGATGAGAAAACATTGCAGAAAAAATTTCAGACCCCTAGCGCAAGTGTTTTCGGAGGAAGGGGCCAAAATGTGTTTTTTCAATGGATTTTTTCGTATTTTTGTGGTTTTTTGCTAAATGTAGATAAAAGTTGCGAGTTTTTTTTTTTTAGATGAATTTTAGGGAGTTGGAGGAACCCTAAAAAATTTTTTCAAAATTTTTGGTTCATTTTTCGCCGAATTATGGCATTTTAAAAGTTTTGTCTTCGTTTTTTGAGTTTTTTCACCAAGGGCATAGTCATTTTTTAGAATAATTCAGATTTCACTCAATGTTCTCGAGGTTCAGACCAAAAATGACTAGGCAATTTTTCAATTTCTTCATTGACATGTTATGAGCCCGTGAACATCGTACTTCCCACGAAAGTGCTGTGGGAAATACATTACAACGTTACTGTATGCGCTACATGCGAGGGGTGGTTAGTTTTTATTTTTTTGACAATGCTCTACCACTTTGATTTTTTTGAAATTTTTGTGGTATATTTATAAAAATGAATGGCACATCTTTTGGGGGAAAAAGTTCTATTGTACCTTTGTCCTTTCAAGACAAAAAGGCCGCTCAAAACTTTTAAAATGCCATAATTCGGCGAAAAATGAACCAAAAATTTTGAAAAAATTTTTTAGGGTTCCTCCAACTCCCTAAAATTCATCTAAAAAAAAAAAAACTCGCAACTTTTATCTACATTTAGCAAAAAACCACAAAAATACGAAAACATCCATTGAAAAAACACATTTTGGCCCCTTCCTCCGAAAACACTTGCGCTAGGGGTCTGAAATTTTTTCTGCAATGTTTTCTCATCATGGTTGACCTTTTGGGGGTAGGAGCAGTCAAAGCTGGTTTCAAGGGCAGATTCACCATACCTCTTGTTGATAATGATATTGGTAGCAGCGTAAGTATTGTTGAAAAAAAATTTGTTGATTACAAAGTGAATTTTCGAAATTTGAGTGCTCTGCTCATGCAAATGAATTTTTCGAAGGTAGTTCGAGCTACTGAACACAAATTTTCTTTCAGTGTTTTCCGTATGATAATTTTATACAGGTATAAGGAAAGTTACATATATACATTTTAAGTCTTGCGCTTTAGGTTACTTGAAATTGCGAAAATCATTCAAAAAAGAATGAAATAAAGTGAAAATCGGGCAAGTGGCGTAAAAATACGTATTTTGGAATATTATTACCCGAAAAATTTTTCGGCCAAAAATGACCATTTTTTGAGCGAAAAACGTGATAAAAATGCGGTTTTTTGCGTTTTTGAAGGTCTTCCACCCACCTAAAAAATTCTGAAAAAAATATTACGTTGTAGATAGGGACTAGATACATGATATATATTTTTTTCATTTTTGCACCTCTGCAACATCATGTAGAAAACTCGATTTCAAGTTTTAAAATGCGATTTTTGGCTAGAAAAAATCATCAAAAAATTTTTTTCAAACCACCCACTAATACCCCTCAGTATGGAGTATAACTCACGTAAATTTGAAAAAATTTGGTTGAAAACTCTCGGAGATAAAAATTTTTAATGAAAAGGCTGAAAAAAGTAACGTTTTGCCCCATAACTCGGGTTAGGGGAGGGGTAGGGGGCCAAAATTTTTACCAGGTGGTTTTCAGACCCTAAGGACCAAATTCCGTCGGTTAGTTTCAAATTTCAGCTCGGGGGCAGATTCGCCTATCTTAACCGCCGGTACCCTTTATATTCTTTATCAGAAAAAAATTGGAGCTCTTGGAGAGGTTTTTTTTTGGAAGGGACGCCTTTGGAGTAAAAAAAATGGGGCCCCTTCAGACAAAATTTGGGGGCCCCTTCGGACAAAATTTGGGGGCCCCTTGAAATTTCTGCCTTACCACTCGGAAAATCTGTGGGCGCCGCTGCAGTAATTGATAAAAGTTGATCCATTTTCAGCAGGGGCGAAACTTTACTTTTGGATTAGGGGGGTGGAATCCACAAAACCTATGAATTTTTCGAATTTTCTGACTCAAAGTTTTACTCAGAACATGTATAAAAACTTCGAGTGAACTTGTCAAATCAAATTTGGCGACCAGTATTTCTTTTTTAAAAAAGAAAACGTTACCAACTACACGCATTGAGAATAAAAAATATATTATTTTTTGTGCTAATTTTTTGATTTTCAAAGAAAAACAATATTTTTGAAATTACCTCCTTCCAAAAAATTGAACATTTTCTAAAATTTTATTTTAGATGGTCAACAAGTCGTTTGATTTTCTTCAAGAGAAGAATTTATTTTTTAAAAAAATAATTTTATGAATTTACTGAACCCGAGCGAAGCGAGGGCGAAAATTTTTTGAAAAAAAAAAGGCATTTCAAATTAAAATTTCTTCATTTTAATTGATGTTTTAGTTTTTAAGGGGAGGTAATATTTTCAACCCATATTTCTTGCAACGTTGTTTAAATTTTATATGCCCGAGCGAAGCGAGGGCTAAGATTTGAAAAATTGATAATTTCCAGAAAAGAAATAGTTCGCTTTGTAATGGTTCATTGTCTGAAAAATTTTCCAACTTTTTCCAAAATTTGCCGACTTTCTCCAAGATTTGCCCGGTAAATTTATTTCCTAAATATGGTCTCCTCGTTGTTTAAAGGGGAATTTTAGCTGCTATAAGAGATGTGGACTTCACGTTAAAATTTTTCTTGGAAGATTTTACGTCAGTGGGGCTTTTTGGAAAGGAAAATCTGAGGAAGTCTGAAACTTGAAAAAAACTGAGCATTTTTCAAAATCTTTCGAATACGAATTGATTAAATAACTACTCAAAATTTGAATAGGTTCACGTTTCTTGTGTTTTTATTACTTTTAGAAAATATCTTCCAATTATGTACTCATTTCTTTTGGAAGACATGTCTTCCAAACGAAATGATTTTGTTTTTCAAAATGCATATTTGGAAAAAGAAGATGTTGCAGAAAATCTTTGAAATTTAGTCGTTTTCGAGCGGAACATTTTTTTAAAAAAAGATTCTGTGAATTTTTTTAAAAAAAATTTATTCTTAACTTTGAAATTTTTTTCCAATAATTTTAATTTTTTTTAAAAAAATGAATTTCAACTTCATGTTTTTAAAAAATTGTTATGAGTAAAATGAATACTTGATTGGAAAAAATTTTCAAGAACATAAAATTGAAAAACATCAAATTTAGGTTTAAAATAATTTTATTGAAGAAAAAATTCAAAAATTAGAAATTTGGCAAAATTTTGAAAAAAAAAACTTAGGATTGAAGTGATGAAAGGAATTTAGACTTGAAAAAATTTGGACTCAAAAATTTTTCTGGGAACATTTTACCAAAAAATTGGTACTTGAAAATTTCAATCTTAGAGAAAAAATTGATGGATGTCTGACTTCCCTAACTTCCCTTGGAAAATCGCCTCTGTTCTACGTTCAATTTAAACTACCTATCTCTTGAATGTTTTAGTCAAAATCCGAGATATGTTTTTTTTTTCACTCCACTTCACGATCCTTTATCTGTACACGAATAAGTAAAAGTCAACCAAATTATAACCATACGAATTCAAGTTCTTCTATAAATTCCCCCTGTTTCCTTCCTGAATAAAATTTAATTTCAAAAACCAAACCCTCGCTGTACCTATTTCTGCATACCAGCTGCGTGGAAAAAATAAAGGGGTCATCAACCACACAACCACCAACCGAAAAAAGTATTGAATAAACCCAATAAATCATAAAGTTAACCTTTTACGGCATTCGTAAACAAAGACGAGTTTTTGGTTACAAAAGCAATGAAAGTTTTAGTATCTACATGAGATTGCACAGTGCACGGCTCCAATAAGCTTTCGATTCGAACCGGCGAACTTCCAAGTTATGACTGCGATATAAAAATTTTCGCCGTGAATTTTTGACGAACTGCTATACCTTTTAAAGATGATGACTTTATATTGAATAAAAGCGTCACGCTCTCGGGTATAGAAATAATATGTGCCTATCTACGTGGTGGGACAGACCATCGACATACCGATACATTAATTTATTCCAGTTATGCATGTTTTATTACGAATGTAGACGACGAGACGTCGATTTCAATTACACATACGTGCGATTGTGTAAAAACACGTGTAATTCAGCGGCCCAATCCCCTGCCCCTTTGGCCCTCCCAACCGCCGGCTCGAGCTTTTCGCGTATAATAATCGAATATCTCATTATACTTATCTGATTTGCGTACCGGTGCTGTGCGGCTCGAAACGTGGAATGTCAATAAAATTTAATACACGAGATAAAGATATTTAGCAACTGTTGGCGAAATGAATTTTTTATGGTAATGATGTAATTTTCTTCGTGTCTTTCGCGTCCGTCGTCCTAGATAAACGCAGCCCGCAAGAAAAAAAAGTTTTCAATTAAATATTTGAAAATGTACAGTTTTTTGTATTTTAACGAGTTAGAAGTTTTTGTTTGGTCGTATAGTCGAGCAAATACATTCGCGAATATAAAGTAATTAAAATCGTGTCCGACTTGGGGATTTTCAACGCGTCCATTTTACCCTCCCCCCGCCACCAGAGCGATGATGACACGTAATGAAAGTTGCGTTTTTTTTCCTTTATAGTTTCTATACTTCTTTTTTTTTCGCTGAAAAAATAAAATACGAAATAATAAATACGTTTCGAGGAAGCAGACCGAAAAACCAACACGCGTTTTTTCCTCGTTAAAGTATCCAACCGGTAATGCATTTTGAAATATAAAAGTCATTCAACCCGATAAATTTTACCTAACGATAAGAAAAATTTCCCTTTTTACCCCACACGTATTGCTTCTGAACTCGAGGAGCCATAACGGCGTAAGTACTACAACTCGTTTCTTTCTTTCCTTTTACCCTCCACTTGGCCCTCGTACGTTTAGAAATTAAAACTCGAGAGCATAAATTTAACGCCATGCTAACTTATCGAGCGACTAGTAAATTGGAATTTTAAATTGTGTAAATTTTTTCTCTCCTGGGTTCGTAATCTTTCGACGTTATAATGAACTTGACAATTTGTACTGTCGAAAATTTTCCAGCGAAATTATCGAATCAGAATACTCAATTTTGAGTATAGCCGACCGAAATACTCGAATTCAGCATACGACGTATGAATTGCCTAATACGAATTTCATTGAAATGTTTTTAGCGGATAACTTGTTCGACATTTATGTGAAATATCAGCGACGACTTTGCAAATTTTATTTACAATTTTAATGCGCGAAAAGTACTCGGATGGTGTATGAAGTGTAGTATTTCGAACTCTCGTAGTCTTTATGGTGGTGCTTGTACGGAGTTTTAACGAGTTGCGAATTTTCGTGTATCGTATAACCCTAGCTGTGTCGCTGTAGAACCGTATAAGCAATTTTCCACATTTCATTGACAAATGTACAAGTTTGTAAATATTTCACTTCGTTAGAATTTTACACTTTTGCGGCTTTAATGGAATAGACATGAAGGGGGCGAGGTGAGTACTTGGATATAATGAGAAATTAGATAATTTCGAGTACTCTACCTTGAGCTGAGAAAAATTCTGTGGAAATGTTAAATTTTCATTTCGGTTTTATGTTTCTCCAAGAGGTTTTGTTGGTAGGTATAGCCGGGTTCTTGGAAATTTGCTTTTTATTGTTGAAAATTCCATTTTAGAAAATTTAAGCGGTAATTGTGCTTTTTGGCGCTGGAGGGTGATGAAATTTTACTTCGGAGGGTTTCAAATTCAGTTTTGGTACGGTTTTGTGATCGATGGGGTTCGTGGATTTGAAATTAGAGCGTCTCGGATTTAATGGGGGGTTTCAAGGTTACTGTGTAATTATTCTTGAAATTTAGTGAAAATTGAACTTGAGAGAAAGGTAGAAAAGTTGTTTAACGTGAGTCTGTTTTTTTTTTTAAATTAAAAATTTTTCAGATATAATTTTTTTAAAACAATTTTTGTATATTTTAAATTCTATTTTTTCGAGTATGAAATTTTTGCAGGTTTTTGAAAACTTGAATTTTCATTAAAAATTGATTGTCCATAAAAATTGAAAGTATTCGAAATTTTCATTTTTTTTCAAATTCAAACACTCGAATTTGAAAATATGAAAGCACTTACTTTAATTTTTTCAAGTTTCTGGTTGTAAGGTCAGGTTCTGAAATAAAGTTTGAGCGTTTTCGAAAAAAAGAAATTTTACAAATTTAAGATTTTTAAGATTTTTTTCACGTGTTAAGTCAGATGTCAAGTATTTTCAGCTAAAATTTCTTCCTTACACCTGTTGGTAATGAATTCTGAATATTGCAGTTTCAATTTCAGATTTAAACTTTAATCAGTTACAACTTTCTTAGAAGCAAAATACACCAATGAAAATCAATTTTTTAGTACTGAAAACTAGGTACCCATATGAGATTTTTAAGGTAATATTTCGAGATCAATACGTATTTCTGTTTCCTTGGCGGTGGATGTAAGTATCATTTTTGGTTTCAAAATTTATTGATATGGTTGATAATTTTTATTGAAGTTTTTCGTTGGAGCCAATACCTATAGATCCGTAAAAAAGGTTTTTTAAAAAGTGATAAAACAAATTTTCAACTTTGGAGCCTTCATTCGAGGAGAAAATTCAGTTTAATGCCTATTACGAGTTTTGTCGAAATATCCTCTTTTTTGAAAAAAAAAGTAGGGCTCAAAAAAATTTGATGAAAAAATCATAACATGGAAGTAAAGTTTGAAAAATTGATATAGTTTCAGTTTTTGTTATAGAACGAGATCAGTTGTTGGACGACTCAGATCTTTGGGGGAAAAATGTTTTCAAATTGAAGGATTTTCATTCCAGGTACATTGAAAATGAAAAATTTTCAACATCGTGAGAAATGTAAACATTTTTTTTCTTGGTTTTATTATGAACCAAATTAGGTTCTTTTTCTCCTTTTGTCAGATTTTTTTTAATAGCAGGGTTTTTGTTGAGTGGGAGAGGGGAGGAGTTGAGTTATTCTGAAAAACAATCTGTTTTTTTTTTTTAAATTTTCAGAACTATTACGAATCGTTTTGAAAAGATGAATGTTTGTTTTCCTCCTTTATTTCAAGAATTTTAAAAATTTTGTCTGTTCTTCAGTTTTTTTCTGCAAAGAGTTGAGTTTTGAAAATCGATCGAGAAGTTCTTTGATTTTATTTTATGACCTTTTTTTCTCTTCGATTTTTTTTTTGTGGAATAGATTATGGTTCTCTGTTGTTTTTCAAGAAATAATTCGAGTTCTTTGGTTTCTACAATACAAGTGATATTTTGTTCATTTTTGATACCAAACAAGTCCTTTTCATTTTGAAACTTTCCAAAGGAGGAAATTTTACTCAATTTTTCTGATTTCTTTGGAAAAAGAAAAAAATTCCATTCCTTTATTTAATCTAACTACATGCACTTTCATCTTACCTATTTGAAAATTTGGATGCAACGCCACCCCTCTTTTTTTAATCGAAAAAAAATGAAAGATTTTTGTCAGCAATTATTTGCAGGGAGAATTGAATTATTCAAACCAGAAAAGACGTTTGAACCAAAACAAAAACAAATTAAAAGAGTAGATACCTATCCAAAAATTCTCCCTACTTCACATTTTGGATGCTTCGGTTCATTTTTCAAATTCTGACTGAGGTAATTTGAGTGAGTACCGATATCTAGAAGGGGGAAAAAACGAAAATTTGATTCAATGAAGGTAGAAAACTAAAATATGGTACCTACGTTTATATCTTATTACCGACTTCCCAGACCAATTGTGAGCGGGGTTGAGTTGATTTTGACTCTTTAGGAAATTTTGAATTTTAGATTTTGAAAATAAAACTCGAAATAGATTCTCAATTAATAACCCTGGTCACTATAAATGTTGATGGTAGATTTTTTCAAAATCCAATATTTCCTATTCAGATCCATATTTTTCACAACGAAAATTACTTGGAGAAAATCAAAAAAATTGTTGGAGGCTGGTTTCCGGTCATTCCCCCGAATCCATATCGATTTAAAACTTTTCTCGATGAGTTCGCAGAAGTTAAAAAATTGGAAATCCAAATTATCATAGTTTGTGTAGGTTATTAAAAAGTTTTTGCTTTTCTGGATGTAGAAGTTTATTAGCGCTCTTTTTATACGGAGAATTTTTTACCTAATTTTTCATTGGAAAACATCCAAATTTAATGAAGACTAAAATCAATTCGAGGTGTTGAAAAAAAGGGCGAAAACTTGATTTCAGTTTTCCATCTCAATTTAAAGCTACTTTTATTTGTTTTTAAATTTGTATTCATAAGGTATGATCATTCTAATTTTTTTAAAAAATTTCAAAATTGAAAAAATCGACTTCAAATTTTACCATCAGTTGGTATACCTATGTCTTTCTACTTCCTTGTTAAAATGAATTTTACAATTTTCAAAATTCTTGTAAAAAAAATCGAAAGAATTCCAATTGGTGTATAAATTGATACTCGCCTTCCCCCCCAATTTTTGAAAATTGGGGACACACAGATATCATTTTAACCCCCTTCTCCAAAATATCAAAAATCCAAAGTCCAGATGTGACTTCAATTTTCATAAATACTTGTATGGTGTATGATCTGAATCCGAAAATTAACTTAAATGCCAATCTCTTTAGATTTCTGAGCTTCACTCAATACTCTGCCATCCTTAAAAAAAATCCAAAAAAATATGAAAAAAAAAAAACATAAAACATTGGCAAAATCATCCATCTTTCCATTTCCAAAATCCAGATACTAAAAATCCTGTTTATCGCCAAGAAAATCATAAATCAACCTGCTGACACAATAATATAAGTAGACATCGGTAGGTAGGTAACTAGGTATGCACCAGGCTAATAAATATTCCACTATAGGATTCAACGACCGGCGAAATAAATTCGACGTCGAAATTTGCATATCTGCGGCCGAAAAAAACCATTCGACGCGGTATCATATTCTTAAACTGGAAACGATTTATTAAAATAAATTAGTTTTTCGCTCGCGTCGGGTTCACGAGCTATTGCTAGTACGTAGTACATGGTCAAGAAAACGGACGCGTGTGAGAAATTTTCGTAAAACAAACAGCCACCATAAATCAACGTTAAGCTTTTCATTGCGCGAAAGGACAGGGAAAAAACGGCGGCTATGATTGCGCGCTTTATGTACGTCACATCGCATCGGTACGGTGATCCGGGGACGTAGAGGGGGTGAAAAAAAAAGCGCACCGGAAACTGGTACCCGAGTTCTTGACCAAAAACTTTGTAACGGCCAACGAAAATATTTTGACTAGATAGATATTTTCAACTTTAGACATATCCTTTTTATACTTGTTGCTGGATAATATTTCACTCGCCAGGTGGCACGTTATATTTTCACCGGGCGACTTCGACACGTTCAATCAGCTCGCCCAGTCCTTTCGGTTTTTCTCCACCTCCTACCCACCTACATCTAGGTTCTATACTTTTCATCCCATGGTAGCTCGACGCTTCGGTACGGAAACTCGCCGGCGTTTCCATCGAGGAAGCTGTACGTATTTTTTGCACACCTCGCAAAATTAATCCCTTATGATCGAGCTTACACGAATGTAAAAAGTTTTGCGATTGTTGCAGCTGTTTTCAACAAACGTTTATTATTCGCGTCGTTATTGTTGGCTGTGCCGCCCTGCTGGATGCTGAATGGTGCGGGGTACGCAGTCGAGTACAGCATTTAATATCATAAACGTAAAATCTTGCTGCGTTTGTTCCGCACACTCGAACATCTTCACCCGAAAAAAAGTTTACCTTTGGTAAAAATTACGCTACAACTCCGTAGGGGTCAAAGTATTCGTGTTCGCGATGAATTGAAAACTTATCGTAATTCGCAACACTGCTTGCATATTTCCATTTAAAGCCTTCCTGCCCTGGACGGCTTTCTTCGAAAATGGTGACTTCGGTTGATAGCGAAAAAATTGCTGCTTTTTTCTAGGTGTTTCAAATTAAGTGTAAAATTTTACCCTTTTGTATTGGTACAAGTTTTATTTCATATGCTAAATTAAAACCTAACTTTTTACTCGATGCTGCGACTAAATTACAATTTTGCTGGCGAGAAACAAAAAAAAAAAATCGGTTCAACAGCTTACCGGGGAGAGGACGATGGGGGTCTATTTTTATGCATTTTTCAAGTTGACTTTTTGTTTTTGCTTTTTTGAATGTTATTATTTTTTTGTGTATTGAAAGAATCAACGGAGAAAATGGTTACCGACTGACTTTCATTCATATTCAATGATGAAAATTTACAGAAATTTTTCGATTTCAATTTGACAGTAAGATTATCCCAACTACACCGATGAAATGAAATTACCTATTTTATGACTGTAAGGCGTTGGAAGAAAACTTGCAAGTTTCTTTGAAAAATAACCTATGGACATGGCTAGCGAAATGGCAGCCCTGCCTATGGAACGAAGGGAGGTGAAACTCAAATGGGAGGATTGTGCTGATTCAAGCTACTATTCTTTTAATATTCAGAAATTTGAGCCCGGTTTCTTTACAGAATGCTAAATCCTTTTTTAAATTTTTTTTTAAAAAATATTGGAAAGATAATCAAAGCTTTCAAAAACTTTCATTTTGACATTTGACATCAATATCATTTTTTTCAAAATTTTGAGCCTTTTTCTCCTCCTAGGAAGCATTTTTCTCATAGTAGGGTGGGCCAAAAAACAATTTTTTCGATTTTCAAAAACATACCCCCTGCAAAAGTTGTTGGCTGATGAGACTTGAAGAATAAAAAAAAAAATCAAAATCAATGCATATCTTTCGATTGCGCATTGGTATTAAAATTTTCAAAAATTGGCAAAAATTCAATATTTTCAAAAATTTTAGAAAATTTTGAAAAAATTTAAAATGGTTTTAGAGCTTATCTAGTGACTATTCAAACCGAAAATCAGAATTTTTTGAAAAAAATGAATGCTTTACACCTTTTTTAAATTTCTGCTATTTCTTCACATGAAGAAAAATCAAAAAAAAAATTATAAAACGTTGTTTTTTTTAAAAAAAAAAAAAATCAATGTCTCATTTTTCACGTTGACACCAAATCTAGACCAAACACATGAAAATAAAAACATCGATTTTTTTTTAAAGTTCAAAAACAAAAATGATTTCAAAAAAGATTTTTATTTTCGAAAATTTTTTCGATTTTCATCAATTTTTTTTTAAAAATGTGTTTTTTTGGTCTATGTGGTCACTTAATAAGCTCTAAAATTGATTTTATTCAATTTTGAATTTTTTCTGAATTTTTAAAAGTTTGAATTTTTACTAATTTTTGAAAAATTTAACGCCAATGCGCGATCGGATGATATGAATCGATTTTGAATTTTTTTTTTATTCTGCAAGTCTCATCAGCCAATAACTTTTACGGGGGGGGGGAATGTTTTTAAAAATCGAAAATATTGTTTTTTCGGCCCACTCTAATATTTAGGTCAAATGAGTGCTGCTGAAACTATATGTAATAAGTAAAACTGTATTCTTCAAAATTTTCAACCCCTCTCCCTTCCAGGGGCTCGATTCTGAGTTCTGAGTTGAAAACTGCCTGAATGAGATTCAGTATTCTCAAAAACTAATACAGCGGAATATCCGCTTATAAGGATCGAGTTGGGACAGGATAATTTCAATCCTTATAACCGAATCGTGCTAAAACGTAATAACCGAAAAATATTTTTTGAGCCAAAATTTTTACAAAGCATATTGACTTCAAAAAAAGTGAATATTTTCAATTGTTTTGGAAGGAATCGTTCACTTCTTCCTACTTTTTAGAAGTCTTCTTTATGGCATACTTTCTATTAATTTCACGTGATGAATATCAAAGGGCTCCACATAAAATTGAACACCTCTATTCAGTACAGCTACAGCATCTAATGTACGAAACATGGACTAGAAATTGGTAAATAATGATGATAATATTTTATTACGACATTTGTGCCAATAAGATAAATGAAATTACTGAAGATACTTAAAGTAAAATCTTGCGTTGCATTTAATTTTTTTTTGTTGATTACTGATTCTGTTTATTTTAGGGAACGGAGACTAAATTAAAAATAAAACATTAGATCCTTAAACACAAAATGGTCGAGGTGCATTTTTGAAAAATTCGGCGTATCCAAGACATGGGCAAGTCCAAATTTAAAAATTGGTGCAATGTGTTCAGGACTAAACCGAAGAAAAATTAATTACGAAACTTTCTGAAATAAAAATAAATAGAGAATTTCGATTGGAGTTTGAATAAATTTTCGTACTTATTACCATAATACATCTCGGGGATAATACTTACTGCGGGTTTCGGAGCTGCAATCACTTGCTCTAAAAGCAAAGTCACCACGCAAACCGCCATCACAGCAACAGTCACAAATTTCGACATTTTGCTTGAGTAAATGATACGATTTTTACCGAAAAGTTTTTTTAAAAAAATATATACTTTGAATTTTTACGATGGTGTTACGAACTGGCGGGAATTTTTTTACAGAGTGTAAATTCTACGAATTGAATTTCGTATTTATACCTTTTATTTTGTGTATGGAATTTTACAATTTTTTCATACCTAATAAATTACTTTCGTAGAAATATAAATCATTGAAAAATCTCTGATAAATGTGGATTTTAGTGAACTTTGTGATATTTGTATGATGAATTTATTATTCTCCATTGCATTTACAAAGCTGGCTCGAGGTGAAGGTTGTAAAAAGTTGCCATTCGCTTTGAAAATTGATGATTTTTTTAGTATAAAAATCTATTATAATTTGATCCCTCAAAATTTTTCATTAACCTCAAAATCCTTCGACATTCGAGAAAAACTAGGGAGGGGAGAAAAATTTCAACCAATTACTTTTCACAGACTTCACAATCAAAATTTATCATTTTTTCTGACAAATTGGGAGCGTTGAATGGGAACCCATGTAATGTCCTATGTTTGACTAAAAAATCGATAATTTTCAGAATAAAATTACTTAATAAAATACCTACTGCTTGTGCGAAGCGAGGTCAACTTTTCTTGGAAAATACTGTTCGAAGCGCAAAAAATTCATTTTTTTCGTATTTTTGTAATAAAAAAAATCTTTTCGAATTTGAGGGTGGGGCTCAGGGGGCTCAAACAACCTTGAGTGTGCCTATGTTAGCTCAGCTCCATGCTCCAGAAGTTGCTCAGCATTCCTTAACATCACCCTGGCTACTCTCTAAATCTGAATCAGTCAAAAAATGGAAAATTGACTGATTAAACAGCGAAAAGTGTGCAACTGTTAATTAGTGAAATTTGACTGTCAATCAGTGAAAAATCACTGATTCAATTAGTGAATTTTCATTTTTGAATCTATAATCTTTTTCAATTACTGAAATGAATCAGTAAAAATTTCAATTTTACTAATTCAATCAGTGATTAATTACTGATTCCAAAATGAAAATTCACTGAATAAATCAGGAAAATTTTCACTGATTTCTATAGTAGCATAATTTTGGATTTTCAATCAGTCAATTTTAACTGATTCAAATTTAGAGAGTTCATTTTTTGTTTCAAGCCAGTGAGGATTTTTTTAAATAAGTAATAGAAATTTGTAAATGATGATACATAATGCTTTAATATGACATTTGTGTGATAATTTTGAAAAAAAAATCATGAAGGAAAAAAAAACTTGAAATTGTACCTACATATTATGTAAGTAAAATCTTGTGTTGCGTTTGCTTTTATACACTTTGATTTCAGATCATCTTCTTACGTATTTTAGGAAACGAGATAAATTTTTGCAAAAACAGCGTGTCTGAAAAATGGACTAATTCGGAATTCATGGATAGGTGAAATGTGCACAGGACTATAGTGTAGAAAAATTATATAGCCCTCTGAAATAAAAAAAAAAAACAAACGTGAAATTGTAAACTTGAATTTGAGTATTTTTTTTGTACTTATTGCAATAATATTACTCGAGATAATACTCACGGGATTGGGAGCGGCAATAACTTGCTCTAAAAGCAACGTAACCATGCAAACCGCCATCACAACAACAACAGTCACAAACTTCGACATTTTGTTTAAATAATGCGATTTTTCTCGATAAGATTTCTTTAAAAGTTATAATACTTATGTCTGAATTTTCTACGTTGGTGTTACTAATTGGTAAGAATTTTTGAATTTGAAACGAATTCTAAGATTTGAACTTTATATTTATACCTACGCCAGGTAGACAGTTTATAAAGTTAAGTATAGGTATTGTGCAATACCCACTTTTATTGAGCAATTTCATCAACTTTTCGTGTAAAATTCCACTTTTTTTTCATTCCTAATGAATTTTTCGTATTGCGTAATTACTTACATTGCCTTTATGTGGGGAATTTCACAATTTTTTTGATAATGACTTGTTTTCGTGGAAACATTAATTATTACGAAACCTCTGATAAATTTGTACGTACATCTACCTACGTATGTACTTCAGCGAAAGTTGTAACGTTTGTATTCTCTAAATTTGTATTACTTAGTTAAAAATTCACTGATTAATAAAACAAAGGTGTGCAACTGAAGAAATCAGTGAAAATTTTTCCGATCTAATCGGTGAATTTTCATTTTTGAATCGGTAAAAATTCTAATTTACTGATTCATTTCAGTAGTTAAAAAAAGATTACTGATTCAAAAATGAAAATTCACCAATTGAATCAGTAATTTTTCACTGATTGACAGTCAAATTTCACTGATTAACAGTTGCACACTTTTCGCTGTTTAATCAGTGAATTTTCAGTTTTTTTGACTGATTCAGATTTAGAGAGTACTCTCTAAATTTGAATGAGCCGAAAATGCCAAAATTGACTGATGAAATATGTAGAGAAAATCAAGTCACTGATTATCAGACAAATTCCACCGACTCTCTGTTAATCAGTGATATTTTACTGTCAATCTGTGATAAATTACTGATTCGAACAGTGAACTTTGATTATTGAATCAGTAAAAATTGATTGACTGATTGAAATCAGTCAAATTTACTGATTCAATCAGTGAATTTTTTTCACTGATTCGTACAGTACATTACTCAATTTTGTCGATTTAAATCAGTCAATTTAACTAATTCAAATTAAGAGAGTATACTGTGAAGTTTTGTACTTACTATTCTTTAACGTATTCAAAGCTAGTGCGAGGTAGAGATGAGGAGGTGGACATTCGTTTCAGGAATTTCACATTCGACAAATTCGGCAAATATGAGGCGAATTCGACAAATTTTTGAACATGTATTTGGTTACACATAAAAATGTACTCAGTCGAAAGAAAAACCAACATTGAAAATGACCATCACAGTTAAGTCTAAATACTTGATATAAATTTTGACGTTTCGTCTGCATAAGAAATTTTCCAAAATTCCTTAAAAAAATTTAGTTAGAAATTCCTCGCGGTTTTTGGTATTGTAAATTGGTGAAATTTTTTAAAAATACAAATCGAGATGATTTAATTTCAAAGGAAAATTCATTATGAAATTTGAACCTCTTTTCTCAAAAAAAATGTGGGTTGGGGGCACAGTGGACTCACAAAAGTCCCACCTATGAAGTTGAATTGAAATTTTTTAGGACGGAACGTGTGTAATTTTTAACGCTGAATCCAAATTTGATACTTTATATTTTTGCTTCAAGAGCCTCTGGGTAGGGGATGAAAAATGTAAAATGGGGTTTGAAGTTGATATGATTATCGAAATATACATTTTCAAGGGCGCTGAATCCATTCGATATCATTTTTGCATTAGAACCCTTGGGGAAGGGGGTGAAGAGGGTTAAAAACATAAAATTAAGTACCTACTCGGGTGTCCAAATCTAATATGACCTTGCAGAGAGAAACCTGGCTAGTGTATCAAAATATGATTTTTCCTATTTTTCACGGATTCTTATGAAGAAAGTCTTCAATTTTCACATGAGCAGGTCGTCGGACCTCGAAAACGTTTCTAAATCTCTCAAAATCTCAGAATAGTTCGGTAATTCGCAAAAAATGGGTTAAGTATAAGTGTTCTGCACAAGGAACCTGACTAGTGTGTCAAAAACCCAACTTTTTTCAAAACCCCACTCAGTTTGTCCATTGAAAACAGAATTAGAAATTTTAGGAAACGTATCAGATATTGAGATTTATTTAAAATGAAGCATACGACAGAAAATTTGTGAATATTGAAAATGATGAGGAAAAAAAAAGAACAGATTATACAGGAATAATTGAAGTAATGTTTGGTTCTATGTAGGTATTAACATACATCATCATCATCTCCATTATGTGTCCATCTTCTCGATTAGTATTCCGAAAATAAGTAGGTAGAGCGTGTTCTTCTTAAAACGTTTGTTTCTAAATCAGTGATAACAAAATTACTATCTATAATATGCGATGCGTTAAGATAAATAATAAATAAATCGTAAATACGTAAGTAGAATCCTACGAGGTCGCAAAATTGACAGATCTGTGTAAAATTTTCAATCGCAATCATAGCCAGAGTGAAGAACAATTATTGCGAATGTTGATTATTAAAATTAAAATAACACCACGTACTTACATTTCTACCTCTCAACGTCTCAAGTAAGTATTTCAGAAAATCATTTTTTTTTAAAACTTGAGAACGCAACTTTCCCATATTTTATCAGCATTTGATAAATTTTCGTTTCGGAATTTAGATAGGTAGGTGTATTTGGCCTGTATCACGTAAGTAAACCTATTCAGCAACCTTTTTTTTTTTTTTTTTTTTTTTTTAAAAGAAATGAGCAGGTCGGGCTCGTTGTGTGTGATTGCCAATTTTCCAGAAAATTTTCTCGGAGTAATAATTTGATGATAATTGGATAAAAAATATGGTTCACTTACAGGAATCGGAGAAGCGATTGGAATTGGGGAAGCGTACACTTGCTCCAGAAACAAAGTCGCCACGCAAACTAGTATCATCACAGCAAACGTCACCAATTTCAACATTTTGTAATGGATGCGATTTTTTTCGAAGAAATTTTTTTAAAAGTTACTTTGTTAGAATTTTTTCTGCAGGTATTCTTACTTGGTGGAATTTTTTTGGCTGATTAAAAACTGTACGGTTGAAATTTCGTATTTATACTTACTAAAGGTAAGCAATCCATAATTTTAAAAAATGTATTGCACAATATCTATTTTTATAGCATAATTACATCACCTTGGTGAATGAAATTTTACTTTTTATTTCGCCATAATAAATTTTATTTTCGTGGAATTCTAAATCATTGCAAAACTTGTGATAAATAAATTCTACTGCGAATATTTTAATGTTGGGATTTCAATGCTATCAGTTTTTAATGCGTATTGGTCAACATTTGTGACGCGCCATGAGAAACCGACCCTTAAGGTGAAAAATGAAATTTCGCGAAAAACGCCAAAATATCAACTTTTTAACCAATTTTTGCGTTTTTCTCAACATTTTATTTTCGGTTTCTCATGGCGCGTCACATTTTTGTACATTTTTGATATCAATGATCTGCCGCTTTAAGTATTCTATAAATCGCATAAATGAAATGCAATTCATAAGTATTTCAAAGGATGTGGTATTTTTTACAAGAAAGACGTTTTGAGAAAATTTTTCCTAAAACTCGATCGTTCGTGCAGAAAAAAAGTTTTCTGAAAATATTTATCACCTCTACGATGTCATTAGTGGTATTCCAGACTTCTAAGCCATTTGTGACGTCAGATTTTAGAACCGAATTATTTTATGCACAGAAAACTAGACACACTGTGTCAAAAGAGCGGACTTCCTAACATATTCAAACTGGTGACTAATCGCAAGAATTCAAACTTTTAATTCATTTTTCTCCAACACTATGAGCTTTTCAGACCAATTCTTTTCTCATGGCATCCATCCTAACTATTCTTTTAATCTCTGTTTTTCTCTACAAAGCATCGCTCGTGCGAAATACATATTTTCAAAAACCGAAATAAATTTTGAACTCGAAAAGCTCAACTTTCAATGCATTTGGCCACTGTTTTTCTCTACGATGCACCATTCGCGAGATATTTTTGAAAAATTAGTTTAATTAAGAAGACACATTATAACTAGAATTGACCAATCACAAGCCTTCAAACTTTGAACTCAATTTTCTCACAAATGGTGAGCTTTGAAGAAAAATGTAAGAGGACCAAAGTTGTAGAGCGTGAAATTTCTAACAATCCTTTTGGCCTCTGTTTTTCTCTATAATGCACCATTCGCGAGATATTTTTGAAAAATTAGTTTATTTAAGAAAACACATTATAACCAGAATTGACCAATCACAAGCCTTCTAACTTTGAACTCAGTTTTCTCATAAATGGTGAGCTTTTAAGAAAAGTTCATGAGAACAAAAGTTGTAGAGAGTGAAATTCTTGACCATCATTATGGCCTTCGTTTTTCTTTACGATGCACCGTTTGGGAGATATTTTCGAAAAACCAGTTCGATTAAGAAAACACAGTCATAATCACAGGAACTGACCAATCACAAGCCTTCAAACTTTGAACTCAATTTTCTCGAAAATGGTGAGCTTTTAAGAAAAATTTATGAGAACCAAAGTTGTAGAGCTTGAAATTCCTGACCATCCTTTTGGCCTTCGTTTTTCTCTACAACGACGCACCGTTCGTGAGATATTTTCGAAAAACTGACTGAACTTCGAACTCGAAAAGCTCAACTTTCAAAGCACGGATCGACTTCAAAATTTAATCAGCTCTTCTCCCATATACCATCTATTCACCATAAAAATTTCAAGTCGATTGGTCAACTCTAACGTGAGTTATCGCGTCAGAAAGAAATATCCCAAAAATGAGCTTAAAAGTTGAAAAGCTCAGCTTTCTTTGCACAGAATTCCACCAAAATTTAATCAGCTCTGCTTCAATATGGTCTACACCTACTGTAAAAATTTCAGCCCGATCTGTTCAGTTTAACGAGAGAAATCGCGTCAGAACGAAAAGGCTTCAACAAACAAACAAACAAACAAATAAATAAAAAAACCCTTATGATTGCAATAGCGGATTCCCGCTAGAGCGGGAAGTCCGCTAAAAATGAGTTGCAAAAATTAATAAATTTTATCCCAATTAGTGAATTGAAATTTCTGAAATGGTAATTTTTCAATGAATACTGAAATGAATCATTATTTTTTACAATTGTGACCCTGCCGGAAAGAAGAGACCTAGTATAAAAACAATTGATGTTTCATTTTTCACGTTTTTGGTTCAGATTACATCAAATTTGGATCAAGCACATAAAAATAAAGTCATCAATTTTTTTACACAAGGTCCCTTCTTTCCGGCAGGGTCACATTTATGGATTAAATCAGTAACACTGAAAAAAAATTCTGATTCAAAATTCACCCATTGAATGAGCAATTTTTCACTGATTTCTGCAAAGCTATTTTATCAGTGAATTTTCACTAATTAAATTCAACAGAGTGGAAAATAATTAAAAATAGTTCAATATTGTTATTTAACCCAGGATCATTCGAGCTTATTTTGGATTCTATTCAGAGGCGGGACGACCGGGGGGGTGGCACCCCCAGACCATCCCAAAGTTGCAAAAAGTTGGGAAAATTGGAAAAAGTTTCCAAGTTTTTCCAAGTTTGGGTTTGGAAACTTGGAAAAATTGGGAAAATCTCAGACTACATCAAAAAAATTTTCGCCCTCGCTTCGCTCGGGCTCGGTAAATAAATTTTGCACGCTTCGCTCAGGCATTAATAAAATCACAATTGGATTTGTAAACTGTGCAAGGTAAATGGACTAAAAAGGACTCCTCCCCCCACACCACAAAAAATCCTCCTGGTTTCCAAGTTTTTTCAATTCATTTTGCATCAATCCCAAAAAATCTTCCGACGCTGCTGCTGATTTTGGTTTTGAATTGGTTTCTAATGTAGGTATAGGTAACACTTACAGTTAGTTTGAAATTTGAAACAGTTCTTTTTGGTTCTGATAATTTCATTTTTCGTACTTATCGAGTCTGATCTTGAAATGGTTCTGTTTTTTTTTCTTGGATAATAATATTCAAAAAATTCAAATTTTGTAAACATTTTTAATAAGTTGTAAATTGGATAGTTTTTTCGTTGGTCAAAACCAATTTTTACCACTAAATTTAGAATTGGAAAATTTTGACACAGTAAAACATTTCCGAGAAGTTGAAAATTTTGATTTTTTTTTGGGGGGGATGAGGAAAAAAGTTGGGAATTTTCCAGGAAATTAGTTGGGAAAATTTGAGGTACCCCCGCCCCAGGACACATCACTTCGTCACGCCGCTGATTCCATTAAACACTTTACCTATTTGGATTATACATTTATACAATAGAATAATGAAAATGAATAGAGACTACCTTTCATCTTTTTACCTCGTATAGGTACCCAATTTCCAACCTACCTGTTTCCTCACTACGAAGGCGAAAACGTAAAAATCTCGGTGTTTCTGTATAACAATAAGCCCGAACTCATCCAGACGAAATCTCAAACGCAGTAATTTCGTTGTATCTGGAAGTCTAATTTCATAGTACATCTCTCGCCTCTGGAAATATTCTAAATTCAATTTTTTTTCTCCTTTAACGAGTAACTTTTGATGTCCTTCTTTAAGGAAGCAGAAAAAAGTTAGCTAAGGAACAGGTTACATAATACGAAGACGAAGCAAAGTAAAAAAAAAAAAAACGAAACTTTTGTACATTTTCAGTTCGGTGGAATTTCACTGTGGAAGACAAAATTTACGGCAGTTTAAAAAGTAAAAAATAAATAAATAAATAAATAAAGCACAGTGATAGCGTTCTTGCCATTGAAGAGGGTGAAATACCATCTCACAATGTACCTACCTAGTTTCTGGCTTAAAAATATGATGGTAAATGTCTTTTGAAACGTTTCAAAAGTTCAAACTTCTTGTCGGAAAAATAAATTAGGCTCGTTCTATAAATCCCGATGTTTTAAAGTATTCTCTATTTCTCAGCTAGGCTGGCTGATTAATCGCTAGCGTGATGAACAACTGAAATATGTAAAATGGATGTTCCGTTCGCTAAGGTGAAATTTTTCCATTTTGGTGAATGGAAACGATAAAGTTACTATCTAGTGAGTGTTTAGGTGTGGTTGGTACATTTAATATACCTAGCTTCTTTGGGATAGAATTTTTTTATGCGTGACTTTTGGCGTAATAAATGCGAGAAGTTTTTTGTTTTTATTTTTCAACGCGAAGCCAAGTTTGTTATTGATTCGAATTTTTTTTTACATCTCGTAAAAATATTTTAGCCGAGTTTACAAACAGATACTGAAAAATTACTCTTTAATGTGCGTACCTATAACCGCAGCCTGTACAAATTTTATGAGCTTAGCCACGTGAGGCAGATTTCTGATGTCCTTTATTCAAGGTTGCCCGCAAATGGACACAACTTTTTACCCAACGCGAAAAATAATGTTTCGGGGTCGTGGCCGGGCCGATACGATTCGAATGGTTTTTTTTTTCATATGTACGATGCGATGCATCGAATGTTTGGGGAAAAAAAGTGAGAAAAATATGGTTCTACAGGTGGATTATTATTAGTTGAAATAGTATCATGGCTCGTGAATACTTACAGGTTTTATTTTGAGGGCATTTATGTTAATTGGATAGAGAAATATTTCATTATTGATCTTCAACGGTGGCACGTTTCTAAATCCAAAAAAATTAATTACCGATGAGAATGAATTATACCTAAGTAGTTATACCTCTGCTTACTATACCTACTTATGGGCAAGATTTTCAGCTCGTAAAATTATAAGGGTATGTTTCTTCAAACTTGTATTACAGCAATATGTAAAACACAAATATGAATTCGCCGAATTTCTGCATAATTCGGAGGGAATGTTTCCAGAATTCAAGTCGAATGTTTGCAGAATTTTTGTAGCATTTTTCTGCAGGATTTTTGTAGTAAGTAGATATTTTCGCCGAATTCATGCAGAGTTTTTCCCAGCAGAATTCTGACTTTATGTTTACAGAATTCGTGCAGAATTTTTGTTGAATTCGCGCATAATTTTTGGCCGAATTTCCGCAGATTTTTTGCAGAATTTGAATGGAATTTTTGATAATTTATGCAGCTTTCTCGCAGAAATCATGCAATTTTTTTCAGAATTCATCCAGTATTTCGATAAAACTTTTGCAAAGTGTTTGTAGAGTTTTAGTAGAATTCATGCAGTATTTTTGTTGATGTCTTTTGCAGAATTTTTGCGAAATTCTCGTAATTTTTTTCAGATTTTTAACAGAATTCGGGTAAAAATTTTGCAGGATATTTGCAGTTTACGCAGCGTTTGAGGAGAATCTATGCAGAATTTTTGCAGAAGTCACGCGGAATTTTTTCGAAATTTTTGCATAATTGATGCAAATTTTTTGCAAGATTCGTGCAGTATTTACATGTGACCCTGCCGTAAAGAAGGGACATTGTGTAAAAAAACACGATGTTTTTATTTTTATGTGTGTGGTCCAGATTTGGTGTCATTTGGATCGAAAATGTAAAAAATGAGGCATCGATTTTTTTTTTACACTAGATTCCTTTTTTATGGCAGGGTCACATAATTATGCAGAATTTGTGCTGAATTTTCTCAGAATTCATGCAGATTTTGTACAACATTTAATAAAATCGGGGGAGATAGAAATGAAAAATTCACCAATAAGTATTCAGTATTAAAAATAATTCAACTAAATCGACCCTCTAATCCTAAAACGGTCTAAGTGCCATTTTCATTTTTTTACAGGAGAGCCAAAAAAACGTAACAAAATTTGCATTGCGCTTATGGGCTTTGTAAATTTCAATCTCATTTTTTTCGGTTCTGAATTAATTAATTTACATTTTTTAGATTTTAATCGATGCAGCTTGATTCAATATGGAAAGTAGGTAATTCACATCCCACAAATGTTTCAATTTTGAGTCCGATGTATGAAAGTCTACAATATCCGCTTCTATTTCCTCATGCTACTTCTGGTTGGCACCCCTACTTAAGAGGCCCAAAAAATGATAAAATTTCTCATTTTCTAAAAAACTCAATTTTGAAAAAACTGGCACTTAGACCGTTTTAGGATTAGGGGGTCGATATACGAAAGACTCTGTGTGATAACATTTGACCCCAAAACCAGAGACTGGCAGCCTATGAATAATTTTCAAAAATCTTCGAAATTTGGCTATCTTCGTTTCCAAATCTATAGAAGCTCCAACTGAAGTGAAAATTGCACCAAAATGAACCACTAGAAAAAGAAATCGAAAACTTTTTCAAAAAAAGTGGAACCTTTTCCGCCGGAAATATCAAAACTTGATCTTGTTCTTGCTGGAAGCAAAATTTTCAGAAGGAAATTCGTATAATATTTAATAATTTTTGGAATTCAGATTTCAAGATCGCACTGAGGCCCATTTAAATGCATAGAAAAATTTATTGAAAATGTGAAACATTTTTTTCCGTTGGAAATTTTCATCTTTTTTTCAATTAAGTAATGAAGGGTTAACTTCAGTTAGTAAATGAAATTTTCTCCCAAATTATAAGTGCATAATTTGGAATATCAATAACAATTTTTTTGGATTTTCTTTTCTTGAAAAAAATTTATCAATTTTTTTCATTTTTTGTCAAAATTCAGCCTTAACCAATTTCCAAATATTATCCAATACTTACACAAATTTCCTTCTGTAAATATATCTCGAATTTCCCACAAAATATTTTATCTTATATTCGCTTAATGAAACTGGTGATTTTATGGCCTCAAAATACGAATTTGGTGGATTTCAACGCTAAAAATCACCAGTTTCATTAGGAAAATATAAGATACTAAGAGGTCCTACGTTCCAAATTTGAAAAATAATAAATTATCGCCCCGCCCTTTAATTTATGTTGCTAAGCAACCAAATAGTCAGGTCTGCCACTCCCTAAATTTCAATTTGGGCGTGGCAGATAAGTTGCCTGGCAACGTAAATTAAAGGGCGGGGCGATAATTTATTATTTTTTAAATTTGAAACGTAGCAACTCTTAGTATCTTATATTCGCTTAATGAAACTGGTGATTTTGTGGCCCGAAAATACGAATTTGGTGGATTTCAACGCTAAAAATCACCAGTTTCATTAGGAAAATATAGGATACTAAGAGGTCCTACGTTCCAAATTTGAAAAATAATAAATTATCGCCCCGCCCGTTAATTTATGTTGCTAAGCAACCAAATAGCAGTGGTGCGGCCCCGAACGATTTGGGGTTTGGGTTTCGGGGCTCAGGTCTTGGGCTTTCAAGTAAAAATATATTGGGGCTTGGGCTTGGATTTGGGCTTGAGAATTTCAGGTTTGGGTTTCGGGGCTCACTGTTTGGGGCCTTAATGAAAATGTTCGGGGCTTTTCGGGGCTTTTCGGGGCTTGAGGCAAAAAATTGCTCTGAAATCAGGAAATAATTTTAAAAACTCACCTTCACCTCGTTTCTCGTTTTAAAAAGCTGTAAGTAAAAAAAAAAAAACATGGAAAAAGGGAAAAAGGACAACGAAAACTGCATAATTGAAATTTATTATTATTTGTTGAAATTCTTTTGAATGATGAATGGTTTTCAAAAGTGATAAAGTGAGTTGTGTTTTTCAGATTCGTTTGATTTTTCACAAATCAGTTGAAAATTTCCAATTTCAAGAATTTTAAAAATGAAAAAATATACATATACCTACGGAATGTTATTAATTTTTTCACTTCGATCAGAACTCATTTATTTCTCAACTGTAAAGTATTTTCTTAATAAGAAAATATCGGATATGAATGGTGCTTGATTGAACAAAAGAAATATTTACACAATTTAACATTTTCATAGAAAGCCCGGAAAAGCCCCAATCAGGATTTGGGTTTCGGGGCTCACGTTCGGGGCTTGGTTTTCAGTAAAAGGGTTTCGGGTTTCGGGGCCGAGCTTTGTAAAGTAAAATTTTTAAGGTTTCGGGGCTTGCATATTGGGCCTCAGAATAAAAGAATCGGGGCTTTTTCGGGTTTCGGGTCCCGGTCCCGGTCCTGGGCCGCACCACTGCCAAATAGTCAGGTCTGCCACTCCCTAAATTTCAATTTGGGCGTGGCAGATAAGTTGCCTGGCAACGTAAATTAAAGGGCGGGGCGATAATTTATTATTTTTAAAATTTGAAACGTAGGACCTCTTAGTATCTTATATTCGCTTAATGAAACTGGTGATTTTGTGGCCCCAAAATACGAATTTGGTGGATTTCAACGCTAAAAATCACCAGTTTCATTAGGAAAATATAAGATACTAAGAGGTCCTACGTTCCAAATTTGAAAAATAATAAATTATCGCCCCGCCCTTTAATTTATGTTGCTAAGCAACCAAATAGTCAGGTCTGCCACTCCCTAAATTTCAATTTGGGCGTGGCAGATAAGTTGCCTGGCAACGTAAATTAAAGGGCGGGGCGATAATTTATTATTTTTAAAATTTGAAACGTAGGACCTCTTAGTATCTTATATTCGCTTAATGAAACTGGTGATTTTGTGGCCCCAAAATACGAATTTGGCGGATTTCAACGCTAAAAATCACCAGTTTCATTAGGAAAATATAAGATACTAAGAGGTCCTACGTTCCAAATTTGAAAAGTTATAAATTATCGCCCCGCCCTCTAATTTATGTTGCTAAGCAACCAATTAGTCAGGTCTGCCACTCCCTAAATTTCAATTTGGACGTGGCAGATAAGTTGCCTGGAAACGTAAATTGAAGGGCGGGGCGATAATTTTTTATTTTTAAAATTTGGAACGTAGGATCTCTTAGTACCTCATATTCTCCTTATGAAACTTGTGATTTTTAGCGTTGAAATCCGCCAAATTCGTATTTTGAGGCCACAAAATCACCAGTTTCATTAGGAAAATATAAGATACTAAGAGGTCCCACGTTCCAAATTTGAAAAGTAATAAATTATCGTCCCGCCCTCTAATTTATGTTGCTAAGCAACCAATTGGTCAGGTCTGCCACTCCCTAAACTTCAATTTGGGCGTGGCAGATAAGTTGCCTGGCCACATAAATTAAAGGGCGGGGCGATAATTTATTATTTTTAAAATTTGGAACGTAGGACCTCTTTTACAATTTCGAGGTTTTTGGGGACTTCAAAACTTATTGAAACTCCTTCAAATTGATTCTGGAATTCAAAATAGCAGAGGCGAAACCAGAAATGTCTCGGGGTGGGGGGGGGGGTGTCAGAACTTTCATATTTTTTTTTACTCAATGTCATCGGGAGGTGGGATATAAGGGGTGTGTTGAATTCCAACCCCACTCTAACAAGGTGCAAAATATCATGTATACCCTCAAATTACGTCGGATAGGAATTTTCAAAGCATAAAACATGAAAATACTGTATTTTTTGAGCATAGAACGTCAATTTTTTTAAAAATTTTGCCCTCGCTTTGCTTGAGCGTCAACAAAATTACAATTTTTATATACTATTTGAGGGAATAATGAGCTAAAAAAATAGGGTACTGTGACTCCGAATTTTTCATCACTTTAAAGTCAAGTAATCGAACTAGCGATATTTTTAATGAATTTTACGTGAAATTTTACTGAAGGACCTTTTCAATGAATTATGGATAATATATTATACTTATGGGTACCAGGGTACCTGCACCTATATTATGTATTTAGGTATCTAGGTACTTCTACCTACCTACCTTTCGAATTCCGATATTGATCGATTTGAGGATTGATCATGAACGTTTTCAAGCAATTATGGGTACCTACATACTTATCATCATCAATGCAAAAATGAAAAATAATCCCAAAAACTATTGGAAAATGACAACGTTTTCTAAAAAAATATCCATTATATTGGAAAATTCGAGATCTGAAATATAATACCCAATATTTCTAAAACCAATGTAATTCTCCAGTATATTCACTTCGCGAATAATTTTTTTTACCAACTCAGCAAAAATTTTAATTTATGAGACTCTACTTCATCGTCTTTTTTGCCCTCACTAATGAGTATTTTTTTTCTCTTATTTTTTCACCGTCGCGTCGAACGTATTACTGTGTGCAAAGCTGCAAGGTCATTTTTACAGTTCAACGATAATTTGCGAATATATGTTGCTCAGCTTGCGTAGAACATGCGAAAAAAAAGAGAAACTTGAAAAAAAAATCGAACGCATTCGTACACTGCTGTGAAATGCCTTTAGTTGTATTATTTTAGTCGAATGCTCATTATCTTGCAGATAGGTTAGGTGCAGTACGTTGTCGAGTAAACGAATAATTTCGATATGGCAAATCCATCGTTAACGAATACCTATTCATTATTTGTCGTTTACGTTGAATCAGCGATAAAGCCAGTGACACGATTAGAGAGAGAATATAATTAAAAATCGTTATCTGCTTCATGCCATCGGTTTTTTATTCCGTTGTTAATTCACATTTTTCTAAAAAAAAATACACCCACGCGAAGGATCGCAGAATTTATTATTTTGTAGCCATAATTTTATGGTGAAAATTTCATTATTTGGATCATGAGAAATACCAGTGAAGAAAATTTATTGATAAAAATTGTGCTGGTGTGGAAATTGGGTGAAAAAAAGAAACGTAGACGTTTCGATTTGACATAGTTTACTTTTCGTTTCACTTCTTGGCATATTCCTTTGGGGTTTACCGTGCCTTATAACTCGACAAGTTTTGATTTTCGTACATCTAAACCGATTTCCGCCGTTTGTATTTTTTTGCGAAAAATGCTCCCACGATAGAACTACTACGATTACTGAAGAAATAACACTTACTAGGTAAAATTTGCTTGACGTAGATTTAATTTGTAATTCACTTTATAACTGCGAAGTGGAAGTTTTATAATATTCGTTTGCCTGTATAACACGCAGAAATATAAAAAAAAAAATCTCGTCGCTGCCATTGAAAAACTATATCTATCGAATTCGTTACGTAGCCATCCGGCGCGACGACGACGTTTTGCGAAAACTTTTAAGCAGTTTTTATCGAATATAAAGAGAAGCAAAAAACATCTATGATTTTTATTTGATAGAGGTGTATTTTCTTAACCCCTTAAATATTTCGTACACGTGCAATGTCGAGGTGATAATCAACTCGGAATAGTTTTGAATTTTAAAATATTTTTCACCATGTTTCCGAAAAACAACGTAGGTAGTAAAGTTTTCATGGCTGTGGTACGAATAAGCATACCGTTAAAAGCTTTCGAGAAGACGAGAGAATATAAAGTTTTTGAAAATGAAACCACGCTATTTTTTATACCGGGTGTCCTCCGGATTGGTTCTATTGATTCAGTGTGGGTGAGTTGATTTCCAACGAAAAATATTCATGTGAGGCGAATTGATTTCAGTTTTTTTCGACTGTTGGTCTCCCCCTCCCCCTCCCAAAAAATGATTCGATTCTAGCTTTTCTTACTTTACGAAATACGACATGAAATAGAAGAAATTTCCCATATTTTTAATAACAAGTGATTTTTTAAAAATATAAGTAAATTTTCAAAGTGTCAAAAAAAGTCGAGAAGTGTAATTTTTAAATTTTGGTATAAGTATGACGAGTAAGACTTATTCTCAGGAGCGTGAAAAACAATGTCTCGGGGACATCCAAGAAAAATTTTTCAGGTAGGTCACTATTATTATTATTATTTTTTAAATCGATTAGCATTTTACTTGGAAAATATTTGAAAAAAATCCTTTTCGAATTGGAAAACATTAAGGAGGTATATAAAGTACTTGGAATTTTCGAACTTTTTTTTAAAAAAAAAAAAATTGAAAAATGTTCTCAAATACGATTACAATTTTTTTGAAATTCTGAGCGAAAGATATTTCAATATCTAATAATATCTTTCATTTTTCTAATGAAATTGGAATTTATAGCAACAGAATGCCCTAATCAGCCAAATGTGCTGCCGACCTGTACATTCGCAGGTGTGATTTAGAATTTCTCAGAAATTTGTCATTTTTTCACCATTTTTTGAGTTGAAAACTTGTTCTTCAAAGAATTAAGTAATTATTATGACTAATTGAATATAGCTAATATGAATTTGTTTTTGTTACGATTTTTTCGCCGGGCTACCAAGTTTCCAGAAAAAATCACAAAATGTCTAAAATTGACGTTTTCTTAAAAATAATGTTTTTTAAAAAGAAATTAGATTTTACAGATCCGAGAACATGCCTCGAGACCCTTCATTTACAATTTTTTGTCTACATATTTGAAACGTTTCAAGGATTTCAGTATTAGGAGTTGAAGACCTTTCACGATCTCATATTTTCCTAATGAGACTGATACTTTTTGTATCAAAATTTGGCCAAATCGAAGGTTCGGTACCTATGTCAAATAAGTTGCCTGTTTTTGTAAATTGAAGGGGCAAACATGAAAAATTTCATTTTTTGAGATTTTGATCTGTAATTTCAATCTAATTGATGCCTCTTTTAAAAATTATAATAAGTACAAGGAACTCGAATTTCATAATTTTCAGGAAAAAATATTCCTATAAATGCCAATTTCTGGAATCATAATTTTATGTACTTTGATATTTAATTCATGAAAAATGAACTAAACAGTTTTTTAAGTGCCTAAACTTCTATAACTTACGTGTTGTTACAATAATAACAAAATGGTGGATTAAAAAGTCAGAAAAAATCTTCAATGAAAGAATACACTACCAGACGCAATTCGTCTTTGAACTCTTCACCTACAAAATAAAATTGCAAACCACAGAAAATATAAAAAAAAGGCACACTACAGCCTCTCTTCATCTGCTCCGGTATCGAAAAATCATCAAACTATGGAAATTGTTTACTCCGGAAAAAAGCAACTGTCTGAAGAAGATGAATGGGAAGATTCAATCAAAATGACTTTAAAAAACTTTCCACCCTTCGTGATTAATAGGCATTACTTCAAGAACAAAAGTATTCGTTTGAAAAAAATCACTTATTTTGCAATTTTCCATCGTACTGTTATTTTTCGTTACAGATATTGGCAGGAAAAAAACGCATATTGATAATTTTATTTATTCTGCGGTATTTTTCGAAATTAAACTGTCGAATAGGTAAAAGCTATTTCCAAAGCTTATTATTGCCAAACAAAGAAAATCTAAGAAAATAGCCATAGGTTGTTTATTCCACCAAGTATATCGAATTTTGATCAAGTATATTTTCTTCTTCAAAAAGGTACCTACTCGTATGTTGTATTTTGCTTTTGTAATAAAAGAAATGAACGTAGGATTTACTCGGACTCTAGAATGCAATTTGTTTGGGAGCATTGAAAATCGTGACGTAAATTTTGAATGTTTCCTGATACCTAAGGTTGTTCTACGACGACGTTGTTCAGAATGATTTTTTTTTACAAAATGAAGAATTCAATTTAATTCTATGCTATTATAATAAATTTTATTTCATTGGCAACTCGATTATTAATTTAAATGCGCAATATAAAAACAATCAAAGAACAAAATCAACATCAATGTATAATAATTAGTAAGAGTAAAAAAGAACTCTGAAAACTTTACGATACCACTATTTACATTTACGATAATAACTTACACGAAGATACACATTTACGAGACGAAAAAAATTCACGAAAACGATGAAAAAAAATAATAATAGACAATTTGTTCGAATCAGTGTTTCTTTTTCCGAGCAGGAATGACGGGAGGAGGTGGTGCCACTACATGGGTCTTCTGAGATATTGAATTTATATAGTACAACGAAATAGACGAAAGTATGAGCCTATAATAACGAAAAACACTCATGAGAATGTATAACAAAACACGTAAGAGTACAATTCGAGCCGCAATTAAACTTACGCTGTGGTGACACAAACACGATGCACCATCGCTGACGAAATGAAGGTGAATAAGTAACACAATGCAACTGTAACAAGACCACAAATATTACATACTGATTATTCGAATATAGTATAAATTAAACTCGGTTATACCTTCGGGGAACAACTTAGTTTGAAAGTTCTTGCCAAACATAATCGTCTCGAGATTGCCCACAGCCTGCAAACGTCATAATGATAATGTAGTGTAGAAAACAGCGAATGAGAATTATATATCGAATAAATGAAGATAATACCGTTAAGCTGAAGATGAATATTAGGGCTCCGACGAAACCACCGAATATTGTTTGAATTGGACTGGCTGAAATCCATTGCTTATTTGCTTGCATGCCGGAGAACAGTAGTAGAGCCAGGGTGATGGAAATGGTGAATGACATTTGACTGGAGACGGCTGAAAATACATGTAGATAATTTGATGTTATCAAAGAATCAGAGAACGGAATGTATGGTATTTTGAATTTTCAAAACAGTTGTACAGATTTGACAGAAGACTTACCCATGATGGAGAAAGTTATCAAATAAATGCACTGTTGAATAAAAAATGATCAAATTTCGTTCATAATTTTCAAAATAGAGTAAAACTGTACGTGAATACGTGTAATTCGCCGGTCTGATGCTGGAACTTTTTGACAAAAATATCAACAATATGGCTGTATTTCTTATCAACTACATTCTGAATGAGCTTTTTTGTAAATTTATCTATGTCGTGAAGTTGAGCTCTGAAACAGCCAATCAGCGCAACGGACGATGAAATATTTTAGTTTTCGTGGAGAACAAACGGAACGCTAGTTTCAATTCTCCAATTATTTCATGACTTTTTTTTTGCAAAATTATTGTAAAATTCATGTAACCATGTAAGTAATATGCACTTTCACTCTCGTTAATTGGTGAAATTTTTCTTGAAAAAAAAAGTCTATCACGAATTCTTTTTATTCTCAGCTTCACCAACCACCAAGTACATATTTCGAATCATTGAAGAAATAAAAAAACTACCTTCTTTACCTGATAATTTTTATTTCGTTTCTTCTTCGAACAAAAATTCGCTGCAGTAACTTACATAAGAAGTTCACACAATTCAATAATAAAAAAGCACATTTCACACAAATAATAAAAATGAATACCTTAAATCTGAAATTAAAAAAGAAGAGAATTCCTTGAAGTACCTACGTATAAAAAAAACTTCCATAACAAAACAAAACAGCAAAAATTAGAACTCACAACATAAATATGGAATCTCCTGTCCTAAACAACCGAGCACTTTGATTAATAATAACTAAGGAATATAGATACTTTTTAGTGACAAGATTTTTTCATTTCAGTATACGAGTACGAAGAAAATTGGAATAAAAACAATAAATTTATAAAGAAAAATAATTGAAAGAATTCGAACGCAAACACAAATTATTACACTTTTTGCTTTTTCTCTGGCAAGGAAATATCATCTTCGACTTTCCGTTTGAGAGATTTTATATCTACTTCATCTCCATTCTCGTTGTTTACTGCATTTCCATTCTCGATCATTATTACATCGTCTTCTTCGTCTTCTGGTGCTTCGGCGTGACCATTTTGATCTGGAAAAAGAAATAAGAAAACTACAGTTCAGGGAATATTTAGGATACGAATCATTATTATGATAATAATACTAGTTTTTTTTTATTTAAGAAAAAAATAACTAGGGAGATTCTTTGATTATATATTTAATCAAAGGGAGGAATCTTCTATTACCACAAACAACGATAAAGTTATCTCTGACATTAAAAAAACAAGTCAGCTCTGTCCACTCCTCATACCCCATCGAATTTAAAAACAAATAAAACATGAAAAATTGTAAAAAAAAAAAAAAATACGTAGGAATTTCAAAAAACACATTAGAAACTTTTTGATGAAAAAAAGGAACAAGAAAGGACCAATGTCAAAAAATTGGATGTATTCGGAATGTTTTCGAACAGAAGATTAATTTTGGCTAACTTACCGGTACCGTTTGCCATTTCAGGGGTGGCTTTTATTTCGCCATGTCTGATTATTTCGAAAAGAGAAGCTTCGCGTTCATTTTCTACATCTCTGGTAAACAAAACACAGAATATTAGCCAAAATGATACGATAAATCATACGAATTCTAGAAATGCAGATTCGACCAACCTTTCGGTAACACGAATGTAGAATTTACACGTTTGTAAGAAATCATCGACGTATAACAGCGTTTCATCTTTAATACCGAATTGCTGGAACATTGAATCGTTACATTAGCATTATTTCTTTCAGCTGCTTTCCAATAATAAAAATACAATTACCGATAATGTACGGCTCAGATATTCTTCATCGTATTCTTCATCACTAGTTAATATGGTCAAGGAACTTGCGGATATGGTTACATCGGGTTCGATCACGTTGAGTGACTTTTTCAATACTTCTTCGAGGAATTGTTTAATCGTCAACTTATTCACATCTGCGCTCAAAGTGATCTACAAGAAGGCATATTATGAGTCGGAATTTATAACGGATTAATTCTAAAGTAATCTGCCATACTTCAGGATTCGACGAACAAATAAAACAGTCTGGTTTGGGCGGCAACAGATCTCTTTCCGGGGCCATAATTTCTCCTTTATGGTTTGGCTCACGTCTTAGGTAAATAGTACGGCAAGCTTTAATGTTATCAGTCACTACGTTGACTGCTTGGAAAACGACCAGACTGGCGACCATCGCGTTGGCCGTAGCTATTGCTGGGATAATATTGCCAGCCATGGCTGAAAAAAAAAATGAATAATTAATTTGGAGCAATTTCGATAATATTAAGAATAAAAAAACGTACATTTAACGTCGTATCTGCTTTTTCGTGGAATTTCAAAAACGTAAGATCTAATATTAGAACAGGCTGTTACGAAATCCATCGCTGCTTTATCGTCTTTATCCCAAATTAGGTACTTTTCTGGAGTATTTTGGATCTGAAACAAAATACAAATTAATATAAGTTTACAAATTAGAAATTTCAGAAGTAATTTTTTGAACCAGACATACTGAAAAGAATTTTTCTTTGAGGATATTAATACTGTTGCAAAATATATCAACGCATTCTTTAATACTCCACAATCGTTGGTCTATCAAACCTTCATCGGTATTTTCGCTACTTGTGGAAGGTTCTGGAGTAAAAATTGAAACAAAAATCAGAAATTTCAAATACATGTAATCTATGACGCAAAAATTAATTATATTAACCTGTATCGGGAATATCTTCGAAATTCATCGGTTTCGGTGGAGTTCTCTTATTCCATAAATCGTGCAGGGACAATAAGTACTGAATATCTTCGTAGAAAAACTTATGAAATAATTTCGGAGGATCGTATTGACATTCTTTGGCCCATTCGCGAGTAGATTTACGATTAATTAAACCATCTCCGGCGGCGTTAGCTAGAGCAGCATTAGCGGCTCCACCTAAACATAGACAATTATTATTACATCGATAAATAATAATTTATCCGAATTCAAATACAAACCGGCAAGTTCGGGATCTTCTGTATCCGGAGAAACGTCATCTTCACCGAGCTCGTCTTCTTCGCCGAATAATTGACTGGAAAAATATCCAACGAGTAATAAATAAAAAAACAGGCTACAGACTCGTTCAAAAATAATTTAATGGAATACTAACTTGAATAAATTCTTTGACCATACGATACAATGAATCGGCTCAGAAGGTGTGTTTCTAATGGTACAATTAGGGAAAGTCTTCGGCTTCTCTTTCGGTTCGCATTCGTAACATTTAGTTAATCCTTTAATGATCAATTCAGCTTGCCCTTCATACCCATGTGTACCAGATTCGATCAATGGAACTGAAGCAGCCAAACACATCCTGTTTACGTGGATCCTAGCAGTTACGTTATCCAAAGCGTTGATAACCAAGTTGAAACTCTTGAACCATTTTACATCCAATTCCGAGCTAAAAATAGAATGAAAATGTTACGACGAGTGAAATCAAACATAATGTACAAGAAATACAGATATATTACTCGATAACGCTCCGAAAATGGGCTTTAATCGATACATCGGGATAATGCTTTAAAATGCTATCTCTAGCTACTTCGGATTTCGGTTTTCCTACGTGTTCTTTACGAAACAGAAACTGTCTGTTCAAATTACTGACGTCAATGGTATCCATATCGATCTGTAAACAAAGAATGATTTATTCAAGATCCTTTACAACGACGTGTTGGAATATTATGCAGTAAGAAAGCTCGGATTATTGACTACTTACGACTTCGATCTGTTTAAATCCGGATTGAACGAGACATTTTAGAACTTCGCAACCAATTCCACCGGCTCCTACTAGCAAAACTTTGGCTTTCTCTATGGTCGTTAGTTGGTCGGGTTTGATTACTTCAGCCATCGTGGAAGAATCTGAAGTAATTGGTATCTTATGAAGCACTAATTTAACAATTCAACGCACAAATACACCGAATATATTCGCATTTAATTAAATATTTTCGCGATTTACTTTACTCTTCAACACGATTTTTTCTGCCGCATAGAAATAAAATTGTGTTCGTGGCACAGATACAGTAATGTGTAGATCGTAAACTGAATCAAAATTGACTTTCGGCCACTTTTTTTCTCAATTTAAGAAAAAAAAATCTCGTTTTTTTTCAAATATTGAAATTTTAGAAGAAAAATTTGCCAATAAAGTAATAATTTGAGTTTAAAATAACGAAATAAATACAATTTTATTTAAATTTAATTTATATTCCAAAAAAAAAATCAAAATTAAAACATAAACATTTCAAATGGAATCAAGTAGCGTTTCTAGTGACGAAAAGTAGAACTAATCGAAACTCTCACAATCTACAACATTATTTGGTCTATGCCCATTTATTGAAGCTTTGATTTTGATTATTTGATAATTAATTATTATTCTCTAATTTTTCGTTTAAAAGTCTTAAAATAATTGAATTTTATTAAACGCCATTAATTTTCTTAGTCGTAATGGTTCGAACAACGGAATAAAGCATACTCAACACTTTCGCATACGTAAGATATTTATTTACTTCTGTTTCTGTTTGCATCAAGATGTCGGAAAAGCTTGGAAGTTCCGGCGTATCTCTACGATCGAATATCCAATGACTGAACTCGGTATTTTGTATTTCAGTTGATCATATAATTAGTGATGTCTCGTAGTCGTGATAGTCATAGTCGCGATAGTCGCGACGAAGATCCAGACTGCAAAGTGTATATTGGAGACTTGAGTAAGCAATTCGATTTGTACTTAGTCATACATAGTCGATATGTTTCTAATATCTGTATTTGTAGGTCTTCGTGCAACGAAACAAGACGTCGAAGACGCTTTCTCGTATTATGGACCAATACGCAACGTTTGGGTGGCTAGGAATCCACCGGGTTTCGCATTCGTTGAATTTGAAGACGTTAGAGACGCCCAAGACGCCATCAAAGAAGTTGACGGCCGGTAATGTATAATTCATATTCTATTATTTAAGATTACTCGTTATTAAGGTGGTTGATTCATTTCAGAAGAACTGTTTGTGGAAGACGAGTTCGTGTAGAGCGCCCCGGAAACAGGCGAGGATATGGAGGTGGATTCAGACGACCATTCCGAGGTGGTCGCCGAGGCCGATATTACTATTCTGAAGATAGATGTTTTGAATGCGGGTTAAAAGGACATTTTGCTAGAGTATGCCGCCGTCAGGGACGCGGGGGTCGTCGAAGTCGTGGCAGAGTTGGTCGGTGAGTTGACATTAAATTTTATTAAATAATGTACACTCGAGTAAGTATGTAATTTAGAGAATCCGAATTACATTGGTTGTTGGGTCGTTGATACCAGTTTTTCACTCAGACTACCGAACAAGCAATGATTAATTCGTAGATCCCGGAATAAGTTTTCGTCTGTTTGATCATAAAATTTGATTAGTTAACTGTTTTGAAATGCATCATCAACGAAAACTTATCGATTGGGAATTTTTTTCTGTATTTGTTGAGCATTGTAATTTTTTTCAAGTTAACTTGTAAATAATTTTCCAGGATAAATATAATTAAACGTTTTGATTCGTGAATTCGTTAAATGCTGGTTTAATTTGCGAGAGAACATATACGTTACAACGTGCGCTAACGATTTATATTTGCACGAAACGTCGAAAACTTTACGCATCGTAGAGATCGTTCGATTACACGCAGCGAAACTACAAAGCGATGATTTCCCTTCTTTACGTGTATGACACCTGCGTCAATTTCTGTTTTTGACTACGGTCATAAAGAGAGTTTCGCTACGTTTCGAATACGTTATTATGCGACGCATCGCAATCGAATAGTTGAATAGTTTTACGAGGAGTATAAATTGTTTATAATTCGACTGCGATTATGCTTTTTGTGTAAGTTGACATAGATATTGTTTTTATTAAGGACTTATCATTTACTTTTTTTAAAGACCGTATTATATTTAGCTTTTTTTTTTTGGACCAATAAGCCTATTGATGTGGATGCGAAATAACGACAGGCTATAAAAATTGTTTGAGTCGAAAAATTCTTTGTATTGGGCAAAATAATTGTAAAAAAATCGTCCGAGGAATAATGTAAGTTCGTTTTGTTCTTTCACAGGTCCTACAGCAGATCCAGATCGCGTTCTGAGTCGCGAGATCGTCGTTCTAGGTCTCGTGATCGTCGATCAAGGTCCCGCAATCGTCGTTCAAGGTCTCGTGATCGTCGCAGCAGATCACGCGATCGCCATTCAAGATCTCGTTCAAGTTCCCGTTCACGTTCACCATCTCGTACTAGAAATAATAAGCGTAGCAGATCTCGCTCCGATTCTCCACGTAATAACAATCGTAAAGCTAGATCGCGGGATCGATCTGTTTCCAAATCGAAAGCATCTCGATCACGGTATCGATCTGTTTCCAAATCGAAAGCATCTCGATCACGGGATCGATCGGTTTCTAAATCGAAAGCGTCCAGATCAAGGGATCGATCTGTTTCCAAATCAAAGGCGTCTAGATCGAGAGATCGTTCTGTTTCTAAATCGAAAGCATCTAAATCCCGGGATCGATCTGTTTCCAAATCGAAGGCATCTAGATCGAGGGATCGATCGGTTTCCAAATCGAAAGCATCCAGATCGAGGGATCGATCGGTTTCCAAATCGAAAGCATCCAGATCAAGGGATCGATCGGTTTCTAAATCGAAGGCATCCAGATCAAGGGATCGATCGGTTTCTAAATCGAAGGCATCTAGATCAAGAGATCGATCAGTTTCCAGATCACGAGATAGATCAGTTTCCAAATCGAAGGTATCTAGATCATGGAATAGATCAATTTCCAAATCGAAATCTGCGTCCAATTCTCCGCCACCAAGGTATCACATTAATCTAATATGATTATCGAGTTGTGAATAAAATGAGTAATATTGTTTTGTTTGTTCAACAGGAAAACCAGTTTTGCTTCTCCGGAAAGAAATGGCGATGCTTAATCTATGCTCCCTTTTTTACTTTTTGCTCTTTTGTTTCTGAACTTCACGATTTGAATACTTAACTTACACCTTCTTCTTAGACATGTTATAGGAAATTACTTATAAAAAATTATACGAACGAACTGCTGACCTGTACAATGTTTAATGTTCTATATCATTTAAAACAATTTTTTTCTTTTTGTTTTGTATCATCATTTTGTGTTTAGTTATAATTTAATGGGAAGATAAACATTTATTGCTGCAGTTATGTTTTTATTCAGTCAGAAAGACTAGCTGTAGTAATGGAATTACATGGATTGAAAAAAGACTGTCAAAATTGCCTGAAAAATTATTAGTTTACCTTTACGAATTCATTTTCAAGTATTCCCAAGAAGTTAGAGAAGTTTTAATACGAAAACTTGAGCGTGCTTACTTTTCCATTTGGATTGTGTTGACTTATAAAAGATTTTCTTTTTGAAGACTCAATATGGCTACAGATTAGCCATTTGAATCTATTTCTGATTTTGCAATTATAATCCAAAGGTAGAAATAAGTGCTTCAATTTGTATTTTTTTCAAACAGAACAAACCACACTTACTGTTGAATATTGATTGAGGTGAAATGAGCGCACAGATTGGGCACGTGAAACTCGGGCAAATGTTGAAATAAGCAATATAATGAAAGAATGAGGATGTGAATTGACCTTGTGCAATCCTTGTAATTTACCTAGTGGTGAGACAAACCCAGGGTCCATAGTCGTTCTCGGGGGGGGGGGGGGGGGATAAGGAAAAAATCGACCGACACCGGATTTCTAATCTAGAGAGTCAATAATACAATTTCCGTTGAAAAAATTTCAAAAATTCGCCGAAATCGACATTGGGAACGAAAGGGTTAAATATCACCAAATTTCTCAAACACACCCAAGGCAATATCTCTAATCCCGAAACCTTGGCCCATAATTTCCCTCGAAGAATGCAAAAATCAGCGAAATTCGAAATCAAAAATCCCCTGGTGCCGACCGGAGACCTGGGAGGCCGAAATTGGGCATCAGCAAGCACTTGAAAATCATCCAGCGACTCGGGAAGGCAAAAATCGCTGGAATTGGCCGAATCCAAAAAGTGACCATATGTACTTATGTAGCCATTTTTTTGTTTTTCTGATTTTATTATTTTTGTAAAAAAAATCACCCTCTCTTCGTCCAGGCACATAGGCGCACCCAAAAATCCTCGAGAAGTCTCGAATTCTCACCTTAAGCTCATCGAGGAGATTCTTCATTCATTTATATTTTCATTTTGAAAATGTTACTATGAGAAGTGAATTTTTCCACATTCCATCAATCCATCATTGATTAAAAAAAAAACCTCATGATATTAAATTGGACATTAGGTAGGTACCTACTATTTTTCAAAACTCGAGTCGGCTAAATCCTAAAAAATTATCTGAGAAATTGGACAATTGGAGCCCACAAAAAACTTTGTATTGGACGCAAATACTCAATTTTTTCATTTAATTTTAAATGCCCCTCTCCATTTTTCTCAAATTCTTCGCACTGCCTGACATGAATAAATTTCAAACAATTTTTGGAAAATTCCAGGTTGCCGCGCCTATAATCACGGTTAAAAATAGATTCTCATACCTATTTGGTAGGTATAAATTTCCAACTTCACCATTATTTATATTCAATTTCAGTGGGACTAAATATCAATCCTTCGGCGATGGAACTTCAAAATTAAACGATAACGAATTATCTTATTTGACGCAAGGTAAACGTTTGAAAATAATTACTGTTTATCTTTATTCTCTTCTGTACACACAACTAGTCGATAAATAACCCATATTTTCTTCACTAGGTAACAAACTTATCGTGGATGGTAAATCATCTGGGACGCTAGTAATGGCGATGATTACAACGGCAGCAGTTCTTTGTTTCGAAGCAGCATTGTTAATCGCAGCATTAAGAGAACCAGGACGCACCGTAGGTCTTTATCTTTTGAAGATCTTCTGCTTGGGCCAAGACACATTTATTTGCAGCAGAAGAGCTTCATATGGAATTTTACCACACAAATTAATTTTTTTGTGTCCTCAAAGGGTTAACTTTTAACAATGCTTCATAAAATTATCGTCGTTGTGATTTTCACTCATTTATGTATCGTTTTGTCGTTTATGATTCAGTGTAGGTACCTACCTACATATTTTAGAAGACTCATTTACTTAATGCAAATAATGTTAAGTCTTCGATAGAGGAAAAAATCAAAACTTTGAAACGGAATTTGTTTCAAATTCAGCTCCTATTCGATAAAATTTTTTTGGATTTTTAATTTAGGTATACATTTTTTTTTTTTTTGAGAATTTACCGATTGGATTTCTAAATAATTTTCTTGTACTTACCTACCTATTTTTGGAATTTTTTTCTGTTTTTAGTGCAATCAAATATGAGTTCCGGGAAAAAAATCCAATTGGATCTGATCAGATCTAATTGAATCCGAAAAATGGCACGATCCAATCGGATCCAAATGGATACGAGTCAATGGAAATGAATCCAAATTGATCCAATTAAAGACATTTTTCTCTCTAAATTGAAAAAAAAAACCAAAAAACGGATTTTAATAATTATATCTTTTTGGATCTAATTATCTTCTTGGATCCAATCGGATAATAAATTTGGCAGAGTTATAAAATTGGATTCAATAGGATCCGATTAGATCCAGTTGGATCCAAAAAGATCTAAAAAGATTCAATTGAATCGAATTTTTTCTCAATTTAAGGGGGAAAATGTCTTAAATTGGATCAATTTGGATTTGTGTGGATCCGATTGGATCGCGCCATTCTTCAAATTCAATTGGATCCAATCGGATCTAATTTTTTACCCGGGTTATTTGCGATGAACCCATGAATTAGAGAATGGATACAATTATTCGAAGTCTGGATTAAAGTTTTCATTCATCCAAATTTCAGTGATTACCTCTAAAATCACTTTTTTTTTTGTTGCAAAATTAAAAAAAATACATTTCACTACTCTGAGAGAAAAAAATTCATCAATTCCATTTCTAAAAGCAAACTCATAAAACACCATCGTGGCAAATAGAAAAAAATGGAAACTCAACGTACAATGCACCGCGCCAGAAAACAACTGGACTGTAAATACGATTCTGAGATGAAAATTACTTTTTTTTTTTTTCAAATGATAAGCAATATTTAAAAATTAATTATCTCTTGTAACCCCAACATCATTTCGTTTGAGGAAATGAAAAAAAGGTTAAAATACATAGGTATTCGTCTACTTTAAGTAGGAAAAAAAATCGTAAGTAGAGAAAAATTAGCATAAAAATAGCCGTGAAAAGCTCGCGATACTTTTGTCTAGAAGATTACAGACAGACGTCTAATTAAAACCTCGAGCACAGCGGAGCACAAAAAACAAAAAAAAAACACGACAACAAAAATCCTTTTTCAATTTCCCGATTTGTATGAAACAATACGAGCGACCGGGTATTTTCTCCAATGTATAAATAAAATAATCCGTCGTGGAGATTCTCCCTGCACCTACTGCGCGGACGAGCGACGACAAGGAGAGAGGGAAGAAGAGAAGTAGAAAATTTTAATAAACTCTACGAACCGTAATCGAGCTAAATGTCGAGCGATAAGAGACGTAAGTTGGTAAATCGAGGTGCATACGATTTTCGTACATTTTCAACACCTGCATAATACGATGTAAAAATATGCAAATTAATATTTTCTTTATTTTACGCGACAATGCGTATACCTACCCTACCTAATACATATAGTAGACCTTAAAGTAGATTCATATTACGCGACATATCATCTTCTTCGTATTAATTTAATAGAAAAAAAAAATTCGCTCGAAAATTTGCATTTATATATGCACACAGGTAATTTACGTATTACCCAGCTAGCCAAGTAGGTAGGGTAGAGTAAGGGTTTAAATTTTCTAAAATATTACTAAATATATACGAAACGAACCGAGCTTTTGTATGGTCGTATTGAATGTACCGTCGAGTATAGGAACTACAGTGCAGCATTCTATTTGCTAATTTGAAGGTAACATCGTACAATGCGAATGGTAATTTACGACCATTGGATGTGATTTTCATGCGGATTAATTTAAACATACACCGGCTGAATTATTAGCTCGTAATTAACGTGTGCTATAGAAGAGCATACCAGTTCTGAGATGAGGTTACTATGGCTATGTGTAGTTGTAATTTCTACCACCGATATCGATAGGTATTAAATAGCTGTAGGTGTAATATTGGTATTGGTAATGCTGGAAAGACTATAAAAAAGACCACTAGCAATTATCATATTGTGTTTGAATGGAAATTGAGAGAGAACATAGAGAGGAATGAATTCATGTCTGTCAATGATTTTGAAGATTGGGTATCAAAAAAAAATTATATATTTGGATTTTGACCAAAATTAGTCAAGTAGTTTGCTTTGAGTGAGAGATTTCCAGAATAAATTTCAAAATCTCCAGCACAAACACAAAAAGAGAAAGAGCTAACCAGCTAACTAGTAGGGTGAGCTGAAAAGCAATTTTTTCGTTTTTCAAAAACACCCCCCCCCCTACCCCCCGCAAAAGTTGTTGGCTGATGAGACTTGAAGAATAAAAAAAAATTCAAAATCAATTCATATCTTCCGATCGTGCATTGACATTAAAAATTGGCAAAAATTCAATATTTTCAAAAAATTTTAAAAAATTTGAAATTTATTAAAATTGGTTTTAGAGTTTATCTAGTGACTATTCAACCCAAAAAACAGAATTATTTTTAAAAAATTCATGCTTTACGACTTTTTTAAATTTCTGCAATTTCTTCCTATGAAGAAAAAATCAAAAAAAAATTTTTAAAACGTTGATTTTTTCAAAAAAAAATATGTTTTTCGGTCTATGCGGTCACTAAATTAAGCTCTAAAATTGATTTTAATCAATTTTTAATTTTTTCAAAATTTTTAAAATTTTGAATTTTTGCTAATTTTTGAAAACTTTAACGCCAATGAGCGATAAATAATAGAAATTTGTGAATGATGATACATAATGCTTTATTATGACATTTGTGTGATAATTTTGAAAAAAAAAAAAATGAAGGAAAAAAACTTGAAATTGTACCTACATAAGTATGGAAGTAAAATCTTGTGTTGCGTTTGCTTTTATTCACTTTGATTTCAGATCATCTCCTTACGTATTTTAGGAAACGAGATAAATTTTTGCAAAAACAGCGTGTCTGAGAAATGGACTAATTCGGAATTCATGGATAGGTGAAATGTGCACAGGACCAGGTATATTGTAGAAAAATTATTGACCTCTCTGAAATTAAAAAAACGAAATTGTAAATTTGAATTTGATTATTTTTTCGTACTTATTGTAATAATATTACTCGAGATAATACTCACTATATGGGACTCGGAGCGGCCTCGGCAATAACTTGCTCTAAAAGCAACGTAACCATGCAAACCGCCATCACAACAACAGTCATAAACTTTGACATTTTGTTTGAAAAATGAGATTTTTCTCGATGAGATTTCTTTAAAAGTTATAATACTCGTACTTATGTTTGAATTTTCTACGGTGGTGTTACTAATTGGTAAGAATTTTTGAATTGGAAACGAATTCTAAGATTTGAACTTTATATTTATACTTACGCGAGGTAGACAGTTTATAAAGTTAAGTGACGTGGGTATTGTGCAATGCCTACTTTTATCGAGTATTTTCATCACTTTTTCGTGTAGAATTCCACTTTTTTTCCATTCCTAATGAATTGTTCGTATTGCGTAATTACCTAGGTACCTACATCGCCTTTATGTGGAGAATTTCACAATTTTTTTGAGAATGATTTATTTTCGTGGAAACATAAATTATTACGAAACCTCTGATAAATGTGTATACGTACGTACATCTACCTACGTAGTACGTATGTACTTCAGCGAATGTTGTAACGTTTGTACTCTCTTTTGAATCAATTAAAATTCACTGATTATTAAGACAACGGTGTGCAACTGAAGAAATCAGTGAAAAATTTACCGATCTAATCGGTGAATTTTCATTTTTGAATCGGTAAAAATTCTAATTTACTGATTCATTTCAGTAGTTAAAAAAAGATTACTGATTCAAAAATGAAAATTCACCAATTGAATCAGTAGGTATAATTTTTCACTGATTGACAGTCAACAGTTGCACACTTTTCGCTGTTTAATCAGTGAATTTTCAGTTTTTTTGACTGATTCAGATTTAGAGACCACTCTCTAAATTTGAATCAGCCGAAAGTGCCAAAATTGACTGATGAAATATGTAAAGAAAATCAAGACACTGATTATCAGACAAATTCCACCGACTCTCTGTTTCGTCCGTTTGTGATGCAATCTACCGGAATTTTTTTTGTATTCCTTAATCACAGATAAGCATAATGAGACGGATAGAACAGGCCGAGAGAAGTAGAAAATGTCAAATTCATATATTGCATAACTTGAACATGGAATGGGTTATTCTTAATCTAAGATCTTAATAAAATTTACCATTTAGGTACACAAAACATACGTATAGAAAATAAAAACACGTATTTTTGCCTATCTTCAATTGTGTAGGGGTTTTGTCGCTCTGTTCGAATTGTTTTTTATAATTTAAATCGGATTTTTTTTTAATATTTAGATCTTTGATAAAGAGTAGCCCCTTCTATGTTCAAGTTATGCAATATGTCGATTTAACATTTTTTGCTCTTCTCTACGTGTTCTACCCATTGGACATAATGTTTATGGTTTTATGAAAAAAATTTTTTCGCCCATTTAAAATACGTGGAAAAAATCATTTCGAATTCTCATTGTGGGAGCTAAACCCCCCAAAAAAACTGACAGCTAAAATTTTGGTGGGGGTGGTGCTTGAGCCAAGGGCTACCTCTGAAGTCAGGCAAGTCACTTTTCTCTGAAATCCGGGGAGGACACTAATCGTAAAACCAAAAATGACAAAATCCACTTCAGTAACCTTTGCTGATTCTACATAAAAAAATTTCGCTCCCTAGAACGTCTGGAGCAATCCTGGAGTATTTTCCCCTCTTACCAAATAGTATTAGTCACAAGTTTCAATTCATTTTCCTCTCCAATTTTTATAGTCGAATTTTGAAAACACATATTCCCTATTTCCAAAATTTGGAGCTTTCGAAAAATTTTGATGGTGAGTACCGATTCGAGATTTCCGCATTTGGAACAACAGTTATTCGAGAATTGAATTTTTGGGGAGACGGATTTGGGAAAATTCATATTTGAGATTTTAGCGTCGGGAAAATGGCCATTATTCCGATCAGTGATTTTTCACTCATCCTTCAAATAAGCTTATTGATTTTTTCTGATAAATTGGAAATCGAGGGAGAAATCGGTGATTTTTGACCGAGAGATCAGTAAAAAAATATTGAATTAAATTTTCATTGAAAATCATTTCCTTATGATTCTAAAAGTCAAATTTATTTGAAGGTTATAGACTGGACTGATTTCTGGAAAATTAAATAATACATTTCAAAAACAACTCCCAAAAACATTTCAAAAAAACAATATCAATTCGAAAAGTTTTCAAGAAACAGCAACTAAAAAGTATTCTAGCAAAAAATAACGAAGAAAATCTTGACAAACTTTCAACAAAAACTCCAAAAAACAAAATCATCAAAATATCTAATTAAAGGCAGACTATTTTTAGACAAAATAGTAAGTTAGTTTGCGAAAAAAAAAGAAGCAATTCTATGTAAAACACTAAATTACTATCAAAAAAAAAAAATCGAAAGAAAAATCAAATTTACGTTTTTCAAACAAGCACAAATCAATTTGAGAAAAAAGTTTTAAAAAATCAAAAGATTTTTGAAAAGGAAAAATCAAACAATAATGAGATGATTTTTAGGGCGAAAAAATAAAAAATATAGGTACCATGCATAGGTACATTGAATAACCTTGAGAAAATCAGGCTGTTCAAAAATCAACCATAGTAAACCAGGGATGAGTTTCTTTTTTACTTTTTGCAAAAACTGAAATATCTAGGTAACCCTACTCAGAAGAATCTCATCTCTGCCAAAAAAACAACTTTTTTTCTAAAGAAAAAACCAAATCATACCTATTAGGAAAAAAACAGAAAAAACAAAAAAAATGTGATGCCAGTGATAAAAATACACAAAAAAATCATTCAAAAAAAAAAACGAAAATCATTATTAGAAACGAATCAAAAAAAAAATCCAAAAATCACGAAAAGCAACCAGAAAGCACCAATAAAATATATTTTTTAGAAACACAAACCATTTTCAGCGAATATGAGCCATTGATAATTATTTCAAAAAACTTATCCAGTTCTCAAAAAAACCAAAAAATTTTCACGAAGAAAAATACAAAAAAATTATATTTTTCTCTTGAAATCTCCCCCTCGATCAAAGTTCCAATCAGGTGCGCCCACGTCGGGGGGGCGCGTGGGCGGTCGCCCACGGGGCCCCACCTAAGGTGGGGCCCCCCCTTGTAGTAGTTGAAAATTTGAATGTCCGTGAAAATAAAAATAGGAGTAAAAAAAATGGGGCCCCTTCAGACAAAATTTGGGGGCCCTCTTGAAATTTCTGCCTTACCACTCGGAAAATCTGTGGGCGCCGCTGGTTCCAATCCACATTACATTTTCTTTGAGAGCCAAGCAGCTAAAAAAGAACACGAAATAATCACTCCAGCACACGTTATTAACCCGGGTTGGAAAATTCTCGATCCAAAACGATACTTATTCAGAGAAAACCGTACGCTCGCTCGTTTCGGCGAACTTGAACTTTACAGCAAATATGGTACACAAAATGGTTGGAAATTAACTCAAGCGTGGATTAGGTTTTTTATTGAAATTATTGAAGGATCAAATTTACCAGGGAAAAGTGTCGAGGCAAATTTCGGCCAATGGAGATAGATAAAAGCTGACGATATTCTTTCAAATATTCGGGCACGAAGAAAAGCTCAGCTCGCAGGATATATCCGACATCGCATTAGATTATAAATGACGTGGAAAATAAAGAGATAAAATTCAGCACCACCCCTAATATTTCGCTCATGTTCGAATGGGTTTCCATTTCTCTTGAATTCATTTCGGGAGTTTAAAAATCGCCCCGGAACCTTTTCAGTCATAAGGCGTTGGTTGTTTTTGTTCAAGACGTAATTAGCATTTTAATACGGTAGGCCGGCTAAGTACCTAATACTTTCCTCTTTGTAAGCATCTTTCAAATTAACGCCGAGCCGATTTCCTTTGATGTGTTTTTTGCTCTATTTTATAATGACCTATTTCATTTCGAATTTTATTCACGAGGTAGTTATTGCATTTCAGCTAGGTATACCCAATTTAGACCTAGGTCGGTATTTCAATTACTTTCCCTCTCATTATACCTAATAATAATTAATAATACTTCCGAGAACCAGCGAATTTCACATACGACAAGAAAAAAAAACACAAAAAAAACCGCAACATACGCGAATTCATTCAAAATTCGAATCCTGATACAGCTTCAACTTGTTTTTCATTGAAAGAAAGTATATATTTTATGCAACCCCTCCCAGCCCGTTCTTCACACCACTCGACTTTCTACTGCTGTCTGGAAGCGAATGGAACACAAATCATATTTATTATTAAAGCTGCTATTATCAAACTCTGTTGAACATTTTTACGGGACACTTAGTTTATGGAAATTTGGCAATTTTGTTTTCACTTCATTGCTTTTTTCTTGCAGTCTATTGACATTCTTTTCAGATACAGTCATTGTATAAGTAACATTAGGTACTGTTATTGGTCATCGAATTGATGGGAAAATTGATAGATGGGATTATTTTATGAATTTAATGAGATCAGCATGACCTCCCCCCCTCATTTAAATTTCTAACTGAGGAAAAGGGTATAAACGGCTGGGCCATTGAAAAATTCCAAAATTTCAAATTTTGATTTTTCTCATCCAAGAAATAAATCGGACAAATCTTGTAGGTACTTTCTGTTGAAAATTTTTTGAGCATCCTGTTCTTAAACCCTATGAAATCTGCACACTCTTCTAATATGAAATAAATAAACCAAATTTTAAAAATATTTATAAATGAAATAAAAATAAAATTTTTTATCCACCTCAGAAGAATCGGTCTCCCATTATTTTACTCGTTGCCGATTCTAATTGGTTCAAAATACGATCGAACGAGTAATCTCAAAAAACATACTTACCTTGAAAAAAAAATAAGTCCATCGTTTAGATAAAAAATAGTCCTACACTTACATTAACAACCCCGCGGTACACAAAACATGAGAAAAAATTCCCCAAGATTTCGTTACAATGGCTGATATCGCCGATATGAATGCAAAGGCGACGATTTAATTTCATTTGAAAAATACTTTAAAACGGGGGTCAATTCTCAACGGGTTAATTCGGCCAAATGGTTTGTCGAAGTGTAAAATACAACGAATTTTTTTTATTACGTTTGCAATCTTTAGAATGAATGATGTTTGTGGATGTTGTTCTTTGAGCGTCTAGACAACATCTATGCTGTTATCTGCGCGAAACACTCGTGGGAAATATAGCGGCGCGGTTTTTGGAGGAAAAAAATCGTATAAGTACATGGCATTGCTTCTACAGTGTATGGGAGAGACGAAATAATGTAATATAGGTTTTTCACCGTGTTTCGAGGGAATTAGAATTGTGTTCTTTCCTCTATTTCAGGCAAAGCCCTTTAAAGTGGTTAAAATTTTCTAGATTCATTGCGCCTTGAAGTATCTGTATGAGGAGGAAGGGGCGAGAACCAATCGTTCGAAATTGTGGGTAATTGGAGCCTCGAGAATTGGCAGTTATGGGAGATGCTTGGAGTTTTCGCAAAAAATCGAAAATTTATGTACTTACCTCAAAAAGTTTCATGAAAATTCCACCCTCTCTTCTGAATCAACTCTTACTCTATGCAAAGAGTTTACAAAAAAAAAAAAAAAAAAAGAAGATCCAACAAATTAATTAAAAACAATTTTTTGTGAATTTGATTTATTTTTGAGATCACTGCATAAACAATTCAATTTCTTAAAAAATATTCTCATTATTTCGACATTTTTTATTTCAAAAATGAGCAGTGTCATAAGAATTGATACCTAATGTGTCATGTGAATAAAATCAACGCAAAAATTTTCTATGAAAAAATTGTACAATTTGAAAAATAGTTAGAAGTGGCAAATCTTTGTGATCATAAAACTTTTCAAAAAAAAAAAAAAACATTTTAGGGGTGGGAAAAGTTCGACTCCTTTTTTCAAAATTGCATAAGTATATCAACTATAGATTTCTTTCGAATATTTTTTCCATCCCTAAATTTTTCCAAACTTTAAATTTCCAATGAGTGATTTTTTTACTGTTTTTAACATGGATAATTGGATTTTTTTCTGGAAGTTATTCCAAAATATGTAGAGCGGGACTAAAATTCGCGTGACGTTATTTTACGCGTCAATGACTTTTAAAAACCTGCCTATAAATTTTTATATTATCGAAATAACCCAAGTGATAGAGTTTCTTCATCAATGTTGACAGGAAAAAACATACTTATCAATCTTTTCAAAATTTCCTTTCAGAGGAATCTTTACTCATTTTTTTCAATTGGTGATGTAGCAGTAAGATAAAAGAAAAATGATTATCTATAACTACTCTCTCATTTATAAATCAGTGAAAATTGTCGAATATCATCGAAAAACAGTCAGAATTGCAGCACAGGAGAATATCATTGAAAATTTTTCACTGAAAACGAATCAGGGAGAAAAATAACTGAAAAATCAATGAAAATTCACTGAAAATCAGTAAAATTTTTGAATTTTGTTGAAAAATCTGTGAAATCTTTGAAAAATTAGTGAAAACCTTTGAAAAATCAGTGAAATGCCTCCAGCCTTCAAATAATAATTGCCTCACAAGAATATATACCCAATTCTATAATTAAATTTTAGCTAAAATATTTTTTGCGAATTCTTGAATTAGAAAATGGATCAAGCAATTTTCTGATCCAAAGTGAAATTTTGCTGTCCTCGGTGAGGAGCAATTAGTCGTGTTCTCTGCTTTTGTTTGGTCTGACCCTTGACTTACCCTCGTTTTTTTTTTCATTATTTCTAAATTATTTTTAGGTCAATTTTGTTAAGCTATGTACTTCATTTGAAGCTTCAAAATAAAAATCATAACGATTCATCGCCAAAATTTTAATTACCTAGGTACCTAATCTTCAATTTTAAAACTTTATACCTACCTATTTTTCTTTCCAAAAGAAAACTACCTAATTATGTATTTTGATCATTTCAAATTCGTAATAGTTAATTACTCTCCTATTTTCAACCCAAATCTATAAAACTTTTTCGTTATCAAAAAATCAATTCGCCAACTTGATATATTTATCATTTCATTCGAGCCCCAACGCTATCGACTATTTTACTCTCGAATACCATTCCTACACTCAGGTACCCGTGCTAATATTTTAGTTAAAAATTTTATCGCCTACGCCAATAAGTTACAGTGTCAAGTAGATTAACGAAGTGATAATGGTAAAATAATGTAATAATCGATTAGTTTTTTCCTTTTGCAAAAAGTTAAAGATAAAGAACGGAAGAAAAGAAAAGGTACCTTGGAGATTAATGGATGTTGTTGAACAAAATTTACGAGATTTAAAAGGGCACAATGCGACACTATATAAATTTACACATAGTTTGACTATCGTTTTCAAACGGTACGTTTCCTGTGATACGGATAACGTTTCTAAGATAATGTAGGCAATGAAAAGTTCTTAAAGTACGCATTTTCTGGGACTCGTTAACGTTAACATATACATATAATTTCTGAATACAAACGTTTTAAATTATATAACACCGAAACTGCGCGAAATTTTAATGTGAACCGGAAATCACGGCTTTATACCTTTTCATTTTGATGAGCAATAAATTTCAAATGCGACAGTTCGGTCGTGTTTTTTAATTTGATTTATAGAATCGCATTATCATCACATTACTCGACAGAAAAAAAAACGTTTACCGAATTAAAGAACATTTTACAATATAATTCGATTCGTTTATCAGCGAATTTTTTCCCTTTTGTTACCAAAGAGCTTCGTTGTAACCTAATTTTTCACATTGCTTTGATATTTTATGAATAATCGATGTGATGCAAAATTATACCGGAGGGGAACAAAAAAAAAAGATTTAGAGGCTGAAACCGAGTAAGCAGACAATCTGCTTTGACACAGGATATTCAATCGATTCTGGAGGGCTATAGGAACTTTAGCCTCCTCAAAATCTTTTCCAGGCCATATTTCCACGCAGAATATTATTAAAATAGGTTAAAATGAGGTTAAAATTAAAATTGGACACTGGATTCGAAATCAGCACCCTTGAAAACTATGAAATCGATACCCATGATGATATATTATCATTTTCCAAAGGATCCTCCCCACCCCAGCCCCCTTTTCTACCCCTATTTTAAAATTGCCACGATATAATATTTCAAATCAAAACTGTAATCCTTTAATTCCATGTCACCGAAAACAAAATAATATACCTATTGATTTTTTTAATAATCAAAAAAGTCGCTTACTGTAATTGATATGAGGACAGGGGGATGGGGGAGGGGGTGATTGAAAAAGTGATAAAAATACATCATGGGTGTCGAATTCAAGGTTTTTAAAAGCGCTGAGTTCAAAAATGATGTTTATTTTGGGACTATTAGTATCGTTTGGAAGCTAAGGCCATTTGAAAGACAATTTCTCACAATTTTCCTCTCATTTCTTGCTGTTTTGCCCCAAGAGGCTTGATTTTTAGGGTCAATTGTAAATTTTTCAATATTCCGAATATTTTTAGGGGATGGGAGGAAGAAAGGGGCACAGAACTAGTTCTTTATTATTTCCAATGATTTCAAATTGGATTACAATGGTATCAAAATATTTTCAATCCCTCCAATCACGTCTTCGCCAAATACCAAAAATAATTCCGAAAAAATTCCACTCCACTTTTTTTTCTTTCAAAACACCGACGCATTTTCAAACATTCGATCTTATCTCCATCCCTTTATCAATTTCACAAAAAATTAAATATTATTGGAAAAAACACCGTGGAAAAAATTGTTGAAAAAAAAAATGTAAATTCGCTCGCACGTATCGTATCTGGGACCGGATCCCTTCGCGAAAAATATTTTACCATGCAAATCGTTTCGGACGGTGAAAAAAAAAATCGTTTGAAAACATATTGTTTATTTTATAAGGAAAATAGGCCGAGATAAAGCATATTGAAAATGACCGACAATTTTTCTCCTTTATTTTTTTACATTTTTCGAATAAATGGGCAACGATTATGTTAAAACTACGGTCGATGCATTCATGTGGCGGCCCGGCCCCTTCGTATCTACGCAATTTTAATGCTATCTGCTTTTTCTGATTTATTAATCGTGCGAAACGTGCAGAGCTCGGGGGTAAAATTGACGTACGTTCTTCGTGCTCGTAATCAAATTACTTTGTTTCCTTTCTAATGCATAAGGTTGCATAATAATTAAAAATCTGTCAACCCGGACGCATTTGTACGCCCCTATTTATGATTCATCAGTGAAAAAAATTACCCAGCAGCGAATTATTTTTAGCAACGTTTATTATAATGAAACGACGTTTTGGTAATTGCGTTATGCAAATCGTAAAAGTCCAAGTTAACACCTTTGTGAAAAAAAAGGGCAACGTAAGGAGAAAAAATTACTTACGAGTCGAATAAATCATATATGTTGGTACTCCGCTCTGTACATGTTCTAATGATATAAATAGTTACGGCTCATTACACGTTTAATATTCGATATTAATTCGAAAAGTTTGAACATAACTTAATAAAAGTGTCAAGTAAAAAGGATAAATGACTTAGTGTACGATAATCTGGAAAAATTTTTCACAATATCAGATTATTATGCTCGGTAATATAGAATAATTTCTCGCCGCCGAGTTGACGAATACGTCGAAAGTTTTATAAAAGATGAAATGAAACCGGCTTAAATAGACGTGAAAATCTGTCAGGTAATTTATTTAAAATTTTTCCCCAGCGATGTTATTCTTCGGCTTCGACCCGGCTGTATCGTTTACGACAATACGGTCGCATTAATATTTCACGCCAGTGTTGAATTCTAATGATAAATTTTAATTTTTTTTATCGAATGCAGTTCCTTCCACACCTCCAATTTCCCAGCTTTAATTTCCTCATAATCGGACTCGTCGAGCATTTAACCTAGTTTTCTTGGGTTTTTCCATTGCAGCATTTTGCCAAGTTTAATTTCGATTAACATTTTCGTTTCTTCTCGCACGTGGTCTGATGATTGAGTATGTAAGCGTGTTGATAACTTAAATGGAAAGTATACCATGCGTAAGTTAAATAGGTACTGAAATATGCGATGTTAAAATCCTCTTTAATGAATCGTTCATTTTAAACTATTTCAAAAAACGAACAGCTTTTACGTCGACGAATTTCGCGCCAGGCTATGTACGCTATTAAATAGGCTATTTGCTCGTTTTTGTGTATTTTTTCTCTCTCGCAATCTCGAAACCTGGTACGTCTTTCCTGTTTCCTTTTTGTCGAATTTTCCCAGCTTAAATCAGACAAACTATTACGAAACGGTAATCAACATGCGGATATGTTTCGTTAATGGTATAACTTGAAACGTGAATTCTGAATTGTACGTATGAGTTTATATGTAGTGTGAGTTCTCATCTTGTTTGTTTTTCATCCTTATAGCGTTATAATATGCAGTATGCATAACACTCCTCAATCCTTCCGTTTTGGCGATACAGTTCGGGCCAAGGACTCGAATATTTGCTATAAACATACTTTGTCACAAGAATCATTTTATTACAAAACAAGGAATTCCGTTCAAGAAAGGAATGCTGAATATATTTTGCATCCGTTTCATTCGCATTAAAAGTGTAATAAAATTTTTTGGTATTTTTCCTCGCTGTGGTTTGAGAGCGGATTGAAATTTTAGATGGGAATGATGAATGGGTTGGAAAATTTGGGTAGCACTGACCGAAAATTTAAGTACTTCGTAGTCTAAAATTAATACAGAGGACATATAAACTTCAGCGAGGAAATTCAAACAGATCATCGGTAGATGTTTTTTTTTTTTCACAGAGAAAGGCAAAAATTCAAAATGAAAAAAAGGAACCGAAAGCAATTGAATGACGGTAAAATTTCGTGAAATCGAGTACTATTTTGAAATTTTGGCAAAACGTTGGAAATAAATTTTCAATTTTAAATAATTAACGAAAATTTCCGAGACGAAAGAAGTAATTTCAAATTGAGTAAATAAATTTTAATATACTTACTTGATCCAAATACGTCAGAATTTGAGGAAATTTCAAGTTCAGAATAATTCGAGAAATTTTAATTTGAAAAGTAATATTGGCATATTCTAAATTCGGAAGAGTATTAGTTAGGTCTCAATTGTACAAAAAAAGGCTTCCGCGCGCAATTCGTGTTAAAATTGATTTTATGCTTGAATCTTGTTCTAGACACTAGAACAAATAAATTAAGCGCCTATGCCCTTTTTTCCCCCTCCCCCTCTCCCCAGGGTCCACCCCCCAATATTTTAAAGGCGTATATCGTCTAATTTATGGGGCTAGAAAAAAACTTCTCACACAAAAGTTGTTCCTTGATACCTAATATATAATTCCCCCTCGTAAAAAGTCATTTTGGAGCAACCCCTGCCCCTCCAATTTGGAAAATGTGTTTTGGAAAAACACCAAAATTACGTTTTTTACCTTTTCAAGGGAAAGTTTCAGGGGTACAGCAAAATTTGTCATGACCAAAAGTTTTCAGAATTAAATTTCCTATTCCATGAGGTATAACACGACGATTCCTCCCCTCCCCCTCCCCCGCGTCAAAGAATCTACCCTTTTAACATTTCAAACGCCTGTATCGCGTAATCTATCAACTCTGCTGAACATTTTTTCGAACGAAATTTTTTTCTCAACGCCTTATGTACAGTTTACTTCCTCATTAAAAGTCATTTCGGAGCGACTCCTACCCCCGAAAATTTGGAAAATGTGTTTTGGAAAAACACCAAAATTACGTTTTTTACATTATCAGGGGATAGTTTCAGAGATATGTACAGAAAAATTTGTCATGACAAAAAGTATTTTCCTCAAACTGTTTTAACATCAAATTTCATTTGATTTTCAAAAAACCCTGCCTCAAAACATCGTATTGAAGTCTAGATTTTTCTAGTTGGCCTGTGAATTCTCGCGACCTCGTTACATCAAATATTTTGCAAAAAAATTGGATTTGTAAATTTTTGGACTTCTCACGAAAAAGTACAATAATTTTTAAACCATTTTTTTTTTGTGTGAAATGTTTGATTTTACAGTTATTCTTGAAAAATGTAAATTTCAATATCGTTTTTGATTTTATAAAAGCCTCCTACGTGAGATTTTTTTCACAGAAGCTTGTTGGATTGGTCATGACGAGCCAAATCGACCAAAAAAACTGAATTGTTTAGTTTCAACAAATCGGAGCCCCTTTCAACGAACACGCTCGTCCAGATGAATCCAACAAGCTTGAAAAGAGCCCTTGAAAAAAAAAGTCACATAGGAGGTTTTTATAAAATCAACGACAATCTGGTGTTTCGAGGGCAAGGTTTGTTGAAAATTGAATTTTGAATTTTGAGGTCAAAACAGTTTGGGAGAATTGGGTTAGATTATAATATTTCCATTTTCGGCTCTCAAGGCCTTCATAACTCCAGGAAAGCTTCGAACATTTCATTCAATCCCTAAACAGTAATCCCTGAAACCCAAACCAAAATCTCTCAATCCCCAATCAAAGCCTAAGCCCCTAAATCCAAAAGCAAAATGAGAGAATAAATTGTACTTTGAATGTTGAGAAAAAACAAACTTTTGTTCTAAAAATTTTTTACGTGGTCAATCGATTACACGATACAGGCGTTGGAAATGTTGTAGGAGGGGGGGGGGGGCGATTATCAGATGCTGGTGAAAGGTGGAGGAACTTGTTATACCGGGTGGGATGGAAAATTCAGTTCTGAAAACTTTTTTCATGACAAATTTTTCTGAATCTCTAAAACTTTCCCTTGAAAATGTAAAAAACGTAATTTTGGTGTTTTTCCAAAACACATTTTCCAAATTTTCGGGGGTAGGAGTTGCTCCGAAATGACTTTTAATGAAGGAGTAAACTGTACATAAGGCGTTGAGAAAAAAATTTCGTTCGAAAAAATGTTCAGCAGAGTTGATAGATTACGCGATACAGGCGTTTGAAATGTTAAAAGGGTAGATTCTTTGACGCGGGGGAGGGGGAGGGGAGGAATCGTCGTGTTATACCTCATGGAATAGGAAATTTAATTCTGAAAACTTTTGGTCATGACAAATTTTGCTGTACCCCTGAAACATTCCCTTGAAAAGGTAAAAAACGTAATTTTGGTGTTTTTCCAAAACACATTTTCCAAATTGGAGGGGCAGGGGTTGCTCCAAAATGACTTTTTACGAGGGGGAATTATATATTAGGTATCAAGGAACAACTTTTGTGTGAGAAGTTTTTTTCTAGCCCCATAAATTAGACGATATACGCCTTTAAAATATTGGGGGGTGGACCCTGGGGAGAGGGGGAGGGGGAAAAAAGGGCATAGGCGCTTAATTTATTTGTTCTAGTGTCTAGAACAAGATTCAAGCATAAAATCAATTTTAACACGAATAGCGCGCTGATGTACAATTAAGACCTGACTATATTGAGAATTCCTGGAATGAAATTAATTTTTGATGTAAGTAGGTGTTTTAGATTTTAGATTCACACGAATTTTGAAAAATTTCAAGTCCAAAAGAATTTCTAAATTCGAAAAAATATTGAGAAATGTCAAAATCTGTAGAATTAATTCTATAGATTTTGACATTTCTCAATTCCAGCCGGAAAGAATTTCTGCAAGTATCAAATTCAAACCGGTCTGGTTAAAAAAAAGTCAAAAAATTCCCATATTGAAAAATTCCAAATTCGGAGTACTGGAGAATAATTTTAGATTCAAAAAAAATGTTGAAGAAATTTCACATTCGAAAGTTCCAAGTTTCATAAAATTTTGAGAAATCCCAAGCCCTGAAACGTTTCGAAGAACTTCAAGCTGAAAAGAATATTAACATCAACACACCTATTAAATTCAAAAAATCTGAGGACGTTCCAAAAAAAATTGGATGAAATTCCAACAGCAAAAGAAGTCCAAAAATCTAAAGTTGGAAAATTATTTTCACAGGTATCAAATTCTCAAGATTAAGTACTTGATGAAAAATCTCGATTTTTTCCAAAAAATTGAGAGATTTCATTTTCGAAAATTTTTTGAGAAACATTAGGTACCTACATAGAATTATTGCAGTATTTTTGCTAGCTCGAAAAAATTTCAAAATCTCAGTTTTAATTCAGAGATTTCATTTTCGAAAAATTCATGAGAAACATCGAATTGTTGCAATATTTTTGCTGGTTCGAAAAAACTTCCAAAATCCTTTTTTTTTGGCCAATTTTGGTAGGAATTAGGTACTCACGTATAATAAATTTTTTAAAAGTGTGGTTATTTCCAAAAATTTGATAAAATTCATCAATTTTTGATTTTGATGAAAGTAGGTACCTATTTAAAATAATTCCATGCAATTGTAATTGCTCAGTCAAAAATTTGTAAAATCTTTAGCCCTTTTTGATCTGATAATGAAACACCAACAGTTTTTGAGAAAATTTCGGTCATACTTTCAATGTCAGCAATGTTTCAGTAATCATTGTTTCACCTCTCCTTTCCTACCCCTTCTCAGAAATATTTTCAAATTTTCTTAACTTTCCCGCTCATCATCAATTTTGCAGGGCATTAAGATCAAAAAGTAGACTTTCGTAATTTTTTTAATTTAAAATGCGATTTTTCAAAAGTTTTAGGTCAAAATCTTGACTTTAGAATTTTCAAACGATTTTTATGGCGTTTTTTACATCAGGTTTGAAAGTTTCACCGATAATTTCAGAGACATTTTGGAAAGTTTATTTCTATGATTTTTCAGCTAGTCAGATGACTAGAAAATATTTTCACCGAAATTCAAACACATTCGAAATAAATCCACGTATACTTTCCGCATTAAAATTATCCAATCCGAAAAAAACCAGCCCATCGACGAAAAATTTCTCACTTCGATATAATCGGATAATTCATGTAGATGTGAAGATAAACTTTGCGGTATTTATGGCGATTGTTACAGTTAGGCGTTGAAACTAAGTTATTTCTATCTTCGAAAAAAGCTATTAGGATAAAAAATGTTAGTAGATGTTACTTACGCTTTTTTGTTCGCGAGTTAATCGTCGGAAAAGGCGTAAAGTCGAGGAAATATTTAGACAATTTTAAAGCTTTTTTCGCCTTTTCATCCAAATGCTTGTCGTAAGTAAACTTAATGTTTAGGAATTATGAGTCGCGTGGATAATGTAATTTTCAAATATTCTTCATTATTGCATTAATTAGCTGTGCGATACATTGCTTAATTTTTCCCTCAAGTATGAGCGTAAATTTGAAAAAAATTGTGCATTCATTATTTCGATCAAGTGTTTAACGCGTATAAAACGTACGATTATGAAATTTTAAATGTTTAGAATAAATTTTTAAAAAAGGAGCGCGAATTTTAGTGGTTTAGAAGAGATAATTAACAAAAAAGGAAGGTTTTCCAATTCGAAGTAAAATTTTGATCCAAATTGATCTAAAAATTCAAGTGCTAAAGTTCATTCCTCCAATTTCGATGAATTTCGAAATTTCAAAATTACCTCATTGCCCTGCAAAATATGAAAATTTGATCTATTATTCAAAAGAAAAAAAATTGAAATTCGATGTTTGTTGCATACCGTATCTATATTTTTTCCAACCACCTGGATGGGTTGGGAATGATTTCGAGACGTTTCGGAGCCATCAGAAAATTTTTTAATTTTCCAGTAAAAACTGAAAAAAGCAAATTGAAATTACCCATAATTATGAACTCAGAAGTCAGCACCTATTACCACCTATTGAATATATGAATGACTAACTTGATCGATTAAAGCACAATTTTCTAAAATTCGTACTCCGGGTCAAATCTAATTTTTTCTGGAAGAATTTTCTGTTAAAAAAAACTAGCTTTGAATTTGAATCACGAAATTTTTGAAAATTTTGCTTCAGTTGATCAAGGTACTAAAGTTTATACTTAATGGATCATTTTTATGGACTTTTTCAAAGCTGGAAACTTCCAAAATATTCTCGAAACAGTTTTCAATTGACTCAAGAGGTCAAAAATTGGGTATGCCTACATTAAATTAAGGCGTTTTCATTGAATAGGTCAAATTTCCATACTTTTCAAGGTGATATAAAGTAATTTTGAAACTTTTTTTCACATAAAAGAGTGAAAATGGCCCTAGAACCAAGTATGATCAAAAGTGTTTCTACACGTTTGCCTTGAAGTAAAAACTCTCCCTAAATTTTTTTGCCTCTCGCCTCCTATCATTCCTAAGGAATTTTTCTAAGCTGTAAAAAATTCAATTTGACTTTTCTCCGGATGAGATTTATATTTTCTTGTTTTTGAAATTTTCAAAAAAATCATTTTAAATGTATCGAAGGCTTCAAAACACCCAAAAAACTATCAAAATGTGAAGAGAGAGATTTGAAAAAATTCCCACAAATGCTGGTACCATCTATAAGACCTAGCATCAGTAAAAATTATTATTTTTTGTTAATTTAGAAACTGTCAGATCAGATCCCAGAATTTTCACTTGAGTTCCAGATGATTTCCTAAATTGTGAGGGTATTGCGAGGCTACTGCAGTTCCAGTATTTTGCGAGGATCCCACTATTCCATGTGAGAGTATCGTGTGGATACCTAAATTCATTTTTTTTTCAAAGGTCTTTTTTTACTTAATATACCTACCTACAGGTGATTTTCTGAACTGTGCTGCAGGGTTAGGAAATTTTTTTGCTGTTTTTGGGAATTCTGAACCTGTATATCTACATTATGTGCGGTAATTTTTTCCCTCAAAAAAAAAAAAAAAAATGGTGAAATGAACTTCTAGAGCACTTTTTGCCTGTTGGTCTGTAGACTAAGAGGTCTGAGGCTAAAATTAGTTTTTTTTTTTAAATCTTGAATTTCAAATTTTTGACCAATCATTTTACATGAAGAGTTCGATTTCCCCTTCAATTCAAAACACTCTGCCACAAACCCCACAATTTCGTCAAAGCAGTAAAACAAATCGTCGTATTTTGAGCCATTGAAATAAACCTGGTAATTTACGAATCACCCTATATGTTTTGACATGCTCCAATAATATTATACCGATGAGTAATTTCTAGTTAACTACCATCAGCTCCAACCACAATCATACTTGAGATAATAAACGCGTTTGATAGCGTACTCGATAGATTTGCGTGTCTGATAAGTACATGCAGACGTAATTCATTGTTGAAAAACGTTTAACCCTTAACCCATACGTGGTCTGATGTCCTTTTAGACACAACCAGACCGTAATAGCCTTTATCGCTTAATCTGAAAGGCGAACGCTTTCATATCAGGAAACGTTGATACGAAAATGCACCGGAACCGTACGACATTTCATTGTTCTATCTGACATTTCTCGTTGAACCTTGAAATGTATTTTTTGTTCTTAAAAATCAAGCTTCGGAGTGGCAACGAACGAAGGGAGGAAATTTAATTTAAACGCAATTTTCATCCACCGACCGAAGAAAATGGAAATGAAAAAAAATAACGCGTAAAAGAAAATCGATGTTAATATTGATCACCAAATAAAAGAAAAATGCTGTTGCTTCGGAATAATAATAATGTTGTATTTGAAAATATATAAAAATTTCGACGATATTTTCAGCTAACCATTTTTATTGTATAATGTGTATGTGTGCAAAACGTCAAAAAAATATCGAACGACAAGTAGAAATAATTTCGTCGAATTCGAGAGGTTTTGATAGAGGTTTTTTTTTCGGACGTCGAAGAAGCGCAGATCCACAATCGGATTACTTTTGCAATTTTGATGTCCAAACACAATTCGAAAGTAAATCTTTTTCCGAGCGAAGTTACCGTACGGATTTACCAAAATTACACATAGTCACGGACCAACACATCGGCAAAAAAATTGTCATGTAAATTAGTTTGAGATTAGATTTAAGCCTGATTGAGAGTCCGCAGCTTGGGCCTGTTTCGCGCCCCGAATAGATGTGCGAAAATGGCAAAAAAACGTAACACCGGACGACCGCGAAGGCGACATCCATAAATTCCGCTACATTTTGAAAAATTCAAAAAACTTAACGCGTTCGCCTGCCCGGGCTACGTTTCTTTTAAACGAACGTTAATATGCTTGTTCGAAAAACAGCTCGGTATTTTATCTACCTTGAACCGCTATTTTTTGAAACCATTATCCATTTTCATTTTAGGTCTGAAAGCTTTTGTTAATTAATTCCCTTAAGGGGTATCTTAGGAAAAATTCCGCTACTCGTTAATGCGACTCGTAATTCCATTTGTAAAAACTTAAGTACCATCCCATGTTTATTCGATTATTCCTCCGATCTCGCCTGTGTTATTTTTCCCCTCACTTTTTTGTCGGTGATTATTTTTCCGAAGTTGGGCAATTAACGTTGCTGCCTTCTTAAAGTGGAATTCAATTAAAACAATGACAACGTTGGGTACGATTTGAAATGCCAGAATGCTGTGTTCCCGATTGAAGCAACAAATAGGCATCGAGGCGACACTTTTTTTACACGATCAAACGGTATTTTTCAAACAATTAAAAATCTTTGATCAGGCAGCATTTTTGCTCTTTTTATTTTGAAAATTATTGATCAAAAATCGCTGATTTTTAATCAATTTCCAACCTTATGAGTTACATCTTTGTACGATGTTGTTGCCTAATCATAGAATTGAAGGAGCAGATCCAATTCGTGTGGAAATCGTCGAAAAGCATACGATTTAATAAAAAATTCGATCAATTAATGATTTTTAGAAATTTTCTGAATTATAGGGATTGGATCGAATTTATTTCGAATCTGTCTTTAATCTAATAAGTTCATTCATAAAATTCTTTTTCGAATAAAATTTGACTGATTGAAACAAGGTGCCTCCTAACTTGAAGTTTTTTTCAACTCGATGTGAACGCTTCGTCGACGTATTTTTAAATTTTTTGCGGCAAAATTTTTGAAAATAAGTATGGATTTGATCTGGTGGGTACGAATTTTTTTAAAAAATGGTAATTTTTTTTAGTGATTTCAGTAATTTTAGTGATTTTTCTGATTTTTGATGAAAAATGTTTGAAAAAAATGAAGTAAAGTTTCATTTGAAAGGAAAATGTTGAAAACATGGATATTTTTTTCCTCTCTCATCCTGACTTCTGATATCAAGGTAATTTCAAAAAAAAATTGTTTTTAAAATTTTTTCAGCTCTTTGAAATTTTTCATGTTATTCTGACTTTCTAATATCAAGTCAATTTTTAGCATCTGACTTTTTCATAATATACCTAGACAATAAATTAATTTCGAAAATACAAAAAATTTATAAATTTTTGACTTTTGGATGACTTTCTGACAATAAGTTAATTTCGAAAATATAAACATTTATAAGTTATTGACTTTTAGTCACTCAAAATTTGGTGTCGCAAAAAAGGGTCTTAAAAATTTTGGAATAACCCCCCACCTAAGAGGAATTTTAGCTTCTAATTTTCTGAAATAAAATGAGTTGAATTTGAAAATATAAAAATTTATGTTTTCAAAAGTCAGCTTCTAACTTTCTGACATTAAGTAAATTTCGAAAATATAAAAATTTATAAGTTTTTGATTTGGCGTCACGCAAAATAGCATCTTTCTTAAAAATTTTGGAATAACCCCCCACCCAAAAGGAAAAAACATATCCATGTTAAAAGAAAAAAAAAGTTGAAAAACTTCCATTTTTTTTGACAATTTTGACCTTTTTAAATCTAAATTTAGGAAGTTATTTTTGAACGACGTTTGAAAAAAAAAATTGAGTTTTTTTTTCATTTAGTGATTTTTTGGTAAAAATTTACTGCAGTGATTTTTAGTGATGCGTTTTTTTGATCAAATCAGTGATTTTTCGAAACATCGGTTGACAACCTTACCACGATCACATGTGTTAAAGTGCATATAGATCATTTTCTGGTCTTTTCTTCTGAGCTGAAAAATTGCCAAAAATTTCTAGAGGCCTCAAATTTTTTTAAACCAGCTTTCAATCGATTAAGGAGGTCAAAAATAAGGTACCTATTAAGTATACCAAATTTCAATTTTTTTAATTGATTCCATCAAATTTTCATACTTTGCAGGGTGATCAAGCTGGTAAATTCTCAGATTGTGAAAATTCGCCATAATTCGAAATAGGAATTTTAGCTTATGAAATTTTCGATTTGGGATTCTTTCATAGCATACTTTCGATTAATTATTATTCCAGTCCAAAATTTCTCTCCCGGTTGAAATATCTCCCTTGTAAGATTCAAAAATGGATAGAAATACTAACGACAAAGCATCCAGTAAATTTTCTATTCAGAAAAATCTACAAAACAGGAATATCAGTCTTGAATACAAAAAAACCAAAATATTCACCTCTAAGGATAAAATTTTCGTCAATTCCCACCGGTAATAAATCATTCACCCCGATACAACTCTCGTTAATTATAAAACGTTGATATCAGACAGATAAAATTTTCGCGGTATCGCTCCACACTTACTTGCCCACATCACGAGTTTATTAACCGACGCGACGTATTTTCAAACACGAAAGGCTGCCGAGCCTACGGCGTAACCGCGTTTATCAGGCAATTGAAACGATACAAATAAATATAATTTTACAGAACGGTATACAATACATAAATCATGGCGTACATTCGATATCAGCCAAGTCTCTAAAAACTTTACAATTGCGGTGGTATTTTTTATTCCGGTATATCGCAAACGCCGGCAAGAGAGACATTATGGGGTAAAAAAAACGACAAACGAAACGAGTAAGTACTTCGAGCACAAGGGTGAAAAAAAACCGCAGGAAATAGAATTGAAAATATACCAAAAACGCCGAAGAGTACATTATTAAATTTCGTAATCGATTCGCGACCTGGAAAAGTTTGCAAATTCGATTCTTGCAGCTCCGCGAGCAAGATCCGACCCAAGGCACGTAACGAATTTCGCAACGGTATTGTTTTCTAACGAGGTGTAACAAATCTGCTAAGTGCGGTTAACGCCATCATCCGGCTACGTCAATTGGTTTCTTATTTTCAGCTCTCTTCTGCGGCTTTGATTTATGTTATTTCGGTTTTTGCGAAAACTCGGCTGGGTTTATCGACGATGGCGGCGTCGATACGTTCTACTCATACGGAGTGTGCCAGATTCAAAGAAAACAATTGCGCTGGCTAAGGCATCGAAGCCGGCACACGGGTTCGAAATGATTGTTTACCTGCATGGAAAACGTGAACTGAATCATTATTCTCAGATATTAAACTTTACAGGGAGCTTGTCATTGGCAACATAACCCTACTGGCAACATTATAAACTTAACCAAGATTTTCGCTGTTAACGTTACCATTCTACTCGCAGTTTCGAGTCAATTAAGTACAGACCTCCTCGCCGTTTCCGTCGACCAACTTTCAAGATGTGTATTCTCTCATCTAACTCGCAAAATACGCCGCTACTAAAGTCATCTCATACTGAGTATCAGTCATTGTTCTGTTTTAATATAAGGCAACGGCAAAGCCCCCCTGTATGTATAGCATACGCACTCGTCCTTCAATCCGCGCCAACTTTCAATAACTCGAACGAAATGCCGATCAGGCGAATGTATCCAGGAATCTATTATTGAGCAGGTATCTGAGAAGTTTTCCTTCGTCGTTGGTTTTTCGCCAATCATAAAGACGACTTCGGTGTCGAAGGTGGTTCAAGATCATATAACTCGAAGCGTGGAAATATTTTACATAACTTTATCAACTTTGCTTTGTTTTATTAACCTCGGTAGATTTGACATTGCCAAATATTCAATACTTGTCTGAAAAAATAATGAAAGTGAAAAAGAAAATCATTGATTCTCCCCCCCCCACCCGAAAGATATGCACAATTATTTCGGAAAGGGGTCAAATCAAAAATTAAGTGAATTTGAATTCTACGCCCTCAAATTAGTGACAATCGATATGCCACGCTCCATTTAAATTCTTCGATAGTACTTTCCCCAAAATTGAGGGCTAGGGGTCACTGAGGGGTCGGATTCAAAAAAATAAGCAAATATTCGAACTCAGTGTTCTCAAATACCAAACAAACGACAGGTCGCACGTCATTTTTCATTTCTTCGAATTTTGACCCTATCAAGGGGGCTAATAGGGGATTCAGAGAGGTCGGTTGAAAAAATCAAACACATATTCGAAATCAGCAACTTTGAATTAGTAGAAATCGATGTGCTACTTCACATTTTCGATTTTTTTCAATTTTTGGTCAAAATTGTGAACTCATGTACCCTAGGGTGTGTCAAGTTTCATTTTTTTTGAAATTTGACGGTGCCACCCCCTAATTCTGTTCCTTTTGATGAGAAAAGACCCTCATAAAAATTTTACCCCGAAAAAATTATGCCAAGTGGTGGCGCAATGAAGGTGAAAATTTGCCATAAAGGATAATGTAAAAAATGGTACAAAGTTCAATATTTCATCCAGTGTGTCAATTTTTCACGTTTAAATTGAAAGTAATGCGAAAATCTGGTCAAAAACAAATCACATGGAATATGTTTTCAAAAGAACGAAGCAAAATTAATTTTATATCATTAAAAAGAACCTACCAAACATTGCGCGAGTGATCACCTACTTGCCACGGTTTGACGCGGCAATTCATGCAAACACCGGGCAAATCATATTCGTAACTTTACCTTTCTTGCGCCACCACTTAATATCATTTTTTGGGGCTGATTTTTTGTATTTCTCATTTTCTAGGTCCAATGAAAATTTTAAGGGGGTGGCACGTCAAAAATATTGAAAAATTTTTTTTACCATATAAACATGACACACCCTAATGTACCCCCTAGGGGTGCGGAGATCCTTTGTCGAAAACAAGACTGTCAACCCTGGAACTCGAATGCCTTCATGACGTCACTACTCATACCGCTGAATGTCGTTTCGTTTTTTTTTCAAAGTCCAGAATATTTACGTCATTTTTAAACAGGTTAGAATTTTCTGAAGGAGTTTTCCAAATTTTTTACTCGTAATTTTTTAAACTCTCAATTTTTTCCTCAGAATTTTCTCAGCCGAAATTTTTTCTGACGTTATTTTTCCTCCGACCAAATTTTTTTCTGATGTACATAATTTTTCGCTGATCAAATTTTTTCCTCATATTTTTTTCAATGACAATTTTTCCGACACAAAACTTGCATCTTTTTGAAAAGAAGAATAATTTCTGTTTGATTGAAGTCATAAAAAATTTTTTTCTCGCCATTTTCACATCTGAAATTTTTTCTGAAGAATATCTCCACGTCTACATTTTTTTCTCAGTATTTTTTCAACTCGATTTTTTCCCTCGAAATTTTTATGACGGTAATCAAACAGAAATCATTGTTTTCAAAAAAGATGTAAGTTCAACAATGCAAAAATTCTTCAGGAAAATTTTCAGTGAAGAATTTTTACGCCAGAAAAATTTCAGATGAGAAAATTATGAGAAAAAAATTGATAGTAGAAGAATAACACCAGAAAAAAATTCAGTTGAGAAAATTACGAGGAAAAAATGAGAAAACTCAAACTGTTTAAAAATGACGTAAATATTCTGGACTTGAAAAAAAAATTGAAACGACAATCAACGGAGTGAGTAGTGACGTCATGAAGCTATTTGAGTTCCAGGTTTGACCGTCTTGTATCTCGAAAGGTTGGTTGAAAAATAGGTAAAAGGGACTGCGTACTGTAATTTTTTCAGATTTTTAATTGGTAGCATTCATCTATTGTGATTATCATGAAAGTGAGCTTTCATCGTCAAAGTTCAACTTTGAGATTTTCAAAATATAATTATCGTTTTTGAATTTCCCATCAATCATCTTTCAGAGCCCGCAAACAATTTTGCTTCAAGTGTAATCTATTTCGAGATATGAGCATTCAAAGTTGATTAATTTTGCAAAAAATCGCAATTGCTTAAAAATTACGAGCCCCCGTCCAGCCGCCTAGAGAGCTGGAAGGGAAATTATCATGAATTTATGAACAGACCATCAAGAGGAACTTGTTGAAAAAAATAAGTGAAATTGGAAGACTCGACTTCATTTTTGGTCCGTTTCGGTATGGAATAGCCCATCAGGAATAATTGTTTTTCTCTCATTTCGTACTTTTTAGTTACTTAGTGCATGATAAATTTTTCAAAAAGTCGCCAATTTACCAAAAAATTTGTCAAATTTTTGAAAAAAATTGTCGATTTTAAACGAAATTTTCTTACATTTTGAGAAAACAAGGGATTTTGGCAAATCTAAACAGAATAAAAAAAAAATATATAAAAAAATTAAAAAATAATCTCATGGATTCTTGGGAGAAGTGGGAGAAGGGGAACACGAATCTCCTATAAAATCAAATTTCTGAAGTTCTCAAGATAAGTACGTTGGAAGTTTATATAAGAATAGATAATGAGCTAATGACCCAGTCTCTTTCAGATGTCTCGTCAAATCTTTTTTATTTTCAAAAAACAACCTAAAAAGATGATTTACAGATATATTGGATGCATCGTTTCCTGACGTTTATTTGAAAAATGACGGAATGAAAATTTTTCTACACACCACAACCATGGTTTCCATTCCAAATATTTTTCATTTTTGGAAAACGACAAGAAACGGTCATATGTAGATGAACTGAATTATTTGAACAAAATCTTGAAAACATATGAGTTGCAAAAAATTAAGAAAATAAATTTTTGAACAAAATTTTGATTTTACGAAATCATGTATACCTATTTGTATGCTTAACTGCAAATTCTATTTCTCAATTCATATTTCCATGAATATTTCGAAATTTTTCGATTCATATTTTTTTACTTTTGTTTTTACATTTTTCAATTTAAAAAAAAAAATCAAAAAAAAATCTACCTAAACCATTTTGAACGACAAGAAGATTCGTTCCAAACGAAAATTCACCTCTGATAACTTTTCAATAAAGAAAAAAAAACCTAAATTTTATTCTTCGAAATCTATTCCCTTTAGTTCAACTTTTCTCATTTACACATTTTAATAAGAAATGATTTTAAAAAATCACGTTAATAGAATTGCCTAATCGGTTTGCCGTTAATACGCAAGAGTGCTCATTTACGGCGAAATCGATAGGCAACTTCAATAACTTGATTCTGAACCGCTGCCGGAATGTGCTTATACGTATTATTTCTGTTAAAATTCGCTAAGCAGCTCTAAGAAATTTTAAATATTCAAAATTTTGGCGCCAACACCAAGATTCTAATTTTATTGAATATCTTTGAATTATTGTTTCACAAAAGTCGCAAAATAAAACCAGCTTAAAATTGAGTAGGTATCAACTTTCTCACTTCTATTTTTTTTCCCCAAAAACTTGACCCTAATTTTTTTCATCAAAAATGATTTCTCATCTATTTTTAAAATTCCTCTAGATATGGGAATTGCCATTTGAGAAAAATACATCAGACAAGGAAAATTCCATTAATTTATTCTCATTTCATTTATTCGCGGTTCGAAACGAAGAATACAATCTCACGTTTTAATCGCACCTAAACGACCTTTTCAAATGCACCAGTACTCAAAATTACACATCTAAAAGGCGTTAGAATTTAATACGAATATGCACACGCTACAAATTACAAGCTACTGCACCTCATTGCTGGCACGGCGGTCGTACAAAAGTCACCAAGATCTAGATAAACACATAAAACAAGACTGCACTCGAGCTCAAACAACTCCTCGTATTTGTTCATTGGTGACAATATTCGCACCCTATTTTAACACTACACGGATTTAGTTCAAACGCTTATATAAAAATTAGAATAGAACTGAGAACTGAGAACGCATAGAGATGAAAAAAGAATTGAATTTTATCTATCATCGATCCTGAAAACGTAAATGCGAATGCGAGGAATGTTCCATATCAACTTCGAATGCTCAGCTTTCTTTCCATTTATTAGACATTCACACGTTCTGAAGTCTTATATAAAGCTGACGCGTATATAGCCAGTACGTTGACGAAATTTTCTCACTATCTTTAAATGAAATTTTTGCGCTTTGCTGTACGACTCGATTAAATTCTATCTGGTTTGAATATTCATGAGATGTAATGCAGTTACCAGAAAGTGGATACGCCCGAAAACCTACAGACCTTTTAGGAATTAATTTTTCCTCCCTTGTCCCAGTTTTTTTTCGAACAACCTTAGACAAATATGAATATTTGTCTCGTACATGTGCATACAAGAACATAGTTGGCCTAATACGTATCTTGTGCCAAGAAATCTTTTACATTATTTCGTCGTATGCAGAGAGCTTCGGTTGTGTTTAGTTTTTATCTTCGAGAAAAAAGATTGAGCTTTAGAGCTTTTATGGAGAATTTTTTATACTCATTCAGAGGTTGTTGATCTATGAAAATTTATTTTACGAAGAATAACATCCTTTTTTTTTTTTTTTTTTAAATCAGCCAACTAGGGAACTACCGGAGGTGTCTGCCTTCGATTAAAACGAAACTTCGACTTTTGAGGAAAAAATTTCCTTTGAGATTCTCGAAACCAAAATTTCAGCTGTCCAAGTTGATATCTCTAGAATTTTTGATACCTAATTTTGAAGAACGAAATTCTCAGAAAAAATATGATATTTTTGAAAAAAAAAAAACACAACAAATTTTTGGCCAAAACTGATGAAAATGAAATGCCTACAAAATATGGAACTCTGAACTAAAATTTAAATATGTATTTTCAGGCATTCTGAAGCATACAACGCAATTTTAATTTTCTCCAGTAAGTGTTTATCATTTTAATCAAAAGGCATTCTCGTTAATGTGAGAAGGTATAAATCGAGTTAATTTTCTTTTCGACTGGTTTAAATGATTTGTAGTGTGATCCATCCCATGTCGATACATTATCATTTTTCAAAGGATCTTTCACCACAACCCCTCCCCCACTTAATTTGGTTAAAAATTAGGTTTAAATCAAAATTGGACTCCGAATTCGAAATCAACACCCATGAAAACCATGAAATCGATACCCATGATGATATATTATCATTTTCCAAAGGATCCTCCCCCCGTCAACCCCCACTTCTACCCCTATTTTAAAATTTTAACGCGATAATATTACAAAGCAAAACTGCAATCCTTTGATTTCAATGTCACCGAATTTAAATAGGTATATTTTATTTCATAATAATTGAAAAATTCGCTTCAAAGTTCGGTTTCATCACCTCCCAATTGGTACTGTGATTATTCGGGGGAGGGGGAGAAGGGGTGATTTATAAAGTGATAAAAATACACCATGGGTATCGATTTCACGGTTTTTAAGGGTGCTGAGCAGTGGCGTAAATACGGGGGGGGTTTTGGGTACAAACCCCCCCCCCCCCAGACACCCTTCAAAAATGAATTTTTTGGACATCAAAAATCAAATTTTTTCAAAGCTTCGCCCTCGCTTCGCTCGGGCGTAAGTAAACAACATTATTATTCATTTTAGCTAGTTCAAAAGTTCAATATGTAAGCCTGTGGCGTAAATACCTCCCTCAAAAATGAATTTTTCGGGTATTAAAAATCAATTTTTTCAAAGCTCTGCCCTCGCTTCGCTCGGGCATAAAATAGTCACTATTTAAATTGCAAACGCCGTTCGAAAAGTATGATACCAAGATTCTGTCAACCCCCCCCCCCCATTATCCCAGATCTTTATGCCCATTTAGCATATAAAAAAATTTTCACCCTTCGACTTCTGTCCCCCCCCCAGAGGGAATGTCAAGTTACGCTACTGGTGCTGAGTTCAAAAATGATGTTTGTTTTGGGACTGCCAGCAGCGTTTTGAAGATAGAGCCATTTCGAGGACGAATTCTCACAATGTTCTTCTCATTTTTCGCTTTTTTGCTCATGAAGACTTGATTTCGTAGGGTCAAATGCAAATTTTTCAATATTTCAAGTATTTTGGGGGCGAGGGGAGGGGAAGAGAGGTATACAGGAACAATTCTGATTTCAAAATGAGTTCTAGTGGTATTTAAAGTATATTTAAAGAAAGGTACGAAACTGATTATTTAATATTTTCAACCTCTTCAACTATTCCAGGGCCGAATATAGATTTACTTTAGGATTCGACACCCTTCTCGTGCTCCAACTGAGTAAAAAAAATACAATTTTTGGAGGGGGATCGAGATATTCAAATTTTCAAAAAGTTTCCAAAAATAAACGTAAACAATTTAGGCGAGTAAATTTTGATTTTGGATGTTTCAGGACGTACTTTTTTTTAAAAATCGAGATTCCGACCCAATCGAAGGCTATTCCTTTATACACGAAAGTCTTTACCTTATCGTACTACAAATCTAATAAATTTTCCGAAAATTTTCAAAAATTGAAAAAACTTGATCTTTAAGTTGACCTCATCAGAATTTCTCACCCAAACGACCTCAAAATTCAAATTCTCACCTTCAGTTCGAATTTAAATTAAAAAACGCAGATTTCTCTTTTTAAAAAGCATCGCACCGGAGAAAACAAGGTCATTGATTGTTTTAAATTAAATAACATTCATTTTGGCACACCGTGATGAAATTTTTTAATAAAATTAGGAACAAAAGACGTGAAACCATTTTAATAAAAACGTAAATGACTTGAAAAATAAAACGAAAAAAAATAAGGGAAAATATCAACAAACACATTCTACATCGAATAAATTAGAACTTTGAAATGCAACTCGCTAATATAAAACAGATTAAATTTTTCTGCTTTTGATCTAATCCAATTATAATCCAGTGCGACGATTTGAATTCGAATGGGGCGTTGGGTAGTTGCATTCGATATAGCAACGTATTTTTAGATGAAAAAAACACCGTCGAAAATTTTGTTTTCTTCCCAATTTTCTTCCCTTTTTTTCACGAGCGTTGTTCGAAATAATATTTATTTTCATTAATAACATTTACTTCTCTCAAATACCCCTTTCGTCACTCATTCATCAGGCAGACGGGTTTCCTTACCGGAGTGACAAATTCTTCAGAAATCATTTGCAGACGAATCATTCCCCACGTTTCCTGTTCTCAATTCGATTCGCGTTTATAATAAAGTAAAACTTATTCGAGAAACGTTCCGGGGGTAATTCCTCGCACACGGCGGAACGAATTAAAGAAAAACGCTTAAGCGGTTTACGAATACAGAAAATCTCTTGTTACAAAAAGTTGAAAAGGTTAAATCAAGGAGAAAGGTATTAACAAGAAATAATTTGCAAATACTTGATAAATAATTTCGCGCGACTTATTCAAACCATCATTATCGTTATAATCAATCACAAACTTATCTGCGACTTGAAAAGGTGTCTAAAGTTGATACATAGCTGGGTTGAATTTTAAGCATTAAATTTAATTTATTTTCTTAGCGCGACACCTTTACTTCTTACCTGCTCCGTGCGTCTGCGTTTCTTCCTCGCCCCCCGAACATTTCTCTGCTTCCTTAACTCGTGATGTAATTACCTTTTGAGGCGATTATACGCTTTGCTTTGTGCATATAATTTGCGCTGGCTGTAAATCATTAATTTAGCTGAACAAAATGACGCTGCAGTGGAGTAGCTATATACAGACATGCTGTTAATTTGTCAATCGTCGGATAAGCAAGATAATGCCGCACGTTGGCGTTTGTTTAACACGGATACCGCCATTAAACGATTACAAAAAACAATACCTTTCCGAGCGTTTAAGGTGTAAAGTTTATTAAGTATGAATTTCCGCGTTCTTAAAATGTTACGTTTTGCGTTGAAAATAAAGAAATTATCATCAGAAAAACCAGACATTCGGTGGATAGTTTTTCCACCAATTTGAGCATTTTTGAGCTGAGCTTTCAGATGACTGAGAGCTTGGTCTAGGGAGGTTGATTATTTTTCACGAATCATTCGGAATGTATGTACATTGTACAACAAGCGCGTCAAGAAATTAATTAGGGGAGAGGCTAAAAATTTGAGAAAAATTGGAGGGAAGGGTCTAATTTCAAATTAGTCATTTTTTTACTGATTCTTCAATTTTAGTCAAAAATCATTGAATTATTCTGATGAATTGGGAATTGATTGAGGAACTAGTGATTTTTGAATGAAAGATCAACGAAAAATCATTAATAGAATAAATTGACTAAAATATTCACTGTTTGAAGAGTAATCAATTGCACCTTTTCACACTCTTGTAAAAAAAATATTGTTTTTGAGCTTGAGCCCCCTATGCCTCCTTGAATCAGCCCCTGATATTAAAAAAAAAAGAATTGGTCAAAAATCATTCTGACTGGATTCAAGAGATGAAATTCTAAAACTCTTGGTATAGGGGAATTTGAGGTCACTGATTTTGTTTCTAAAATTTATCTTTAGTTTTGACCAAACCACATTTAGGCCCCAGAAAATGGGCCAAAACACAAAATTTTGAAAAATTTTGATATGGGTGTTGAAATCTATTTATTTGAAGTCGCTGATTCTGACTCTGGGATTTATTTTTCACTCTAACCAAATATGAGCCCCAAGAAGAAGTGTCAAAACTCAAAAATTTGAAAAAAAATCAATATGAGAACCGAAATCTGGGTATTTAAAGTTGCAAATTCTGACTTATGACATTTTTTTTTGCTCACGCCAAATTCAAGCCCGAAGAAGAAGGATCAAAATTCGAAAATTTGAAAAAAATCAATAGGTATGGGGGTATGGGCGTCAAAATGTTGGTAGTCAAGGTCGTTGATCCTGATCCCGATTCTTTCTTTAGTTTACTCATTTCATAAAGAGTGAAATAATTCATCATTCGTAAGTGCAGAAAAAATAAATTCATCAGTATTGAAGGGAAACAAACTTCGTACAGTTCAAAAAATTCAAGTTTTATTCCTCCATGAAAGCTCAGATTTGGTCAAAGTGAAAAAATGAATGCCAAAGTGGGAATCAGCGATCTGAAATACTCACATTTCAATATCCATATTAATGTTGTTTTTTTTTAAATTTTGTGTTTCAACTCTGTCTACCTTGAGGCTCAAATTTATGCAAGACCAAAAATGAATAGGTAAGTACCAAATTAAGAATCAAGGTTGATCTCAAATTCCCAAACTCTGAAGTTTCAAGGTTACCTACCATTTAACAAATTCAAGTCAAGTCAAGCCAAGCCAAAACGACAATTTTTCAATACTTCAATTATATTTTTGTTCTTTTTTGTCCTTTCTTTAAAAAAAAAAAAATGACAAAACAGCTACTCTCGATCATGTAAATCTGTAATTTTTTGTCGTTATTCAAAGAAATGACAAAAATAACTGTTTTTCAATATCAGGTGCAATCCGTCTTTTTTTTTTTTTTTTTTTTTTGGTAAACGAAAAAAACGGCAATTTTCCCAAATTTAAAATTGTCGTTAAGTTGAAAAAAAAACCGACAAAAACGATTTTTTTTATGCTTAGGTATTTTAATCCGTCGTTTCTTGTAAAATTGGCAAATTCAACAGAAAAATTCGAAAATTTTACACGTTTTATAGCGAGTCAACTACCTGAAATGTAAGTCAAAGATGCATCTCGACCGTGATTTTATTTTTCAATTTTCCTAACAAGAAAGGTAAAAGGTATTCTAACTCAGAGTAAAATTTTGAGCGAAAACGTAAATAAATCAAAAGTACAAAAATGCACCATAAGACAACCCCATCTTTAAAATTTCAAAATCCGAAATTTATTTTTCAAATTTCGGCAAATTTTCTTTATAAGTTTCAAAATTACTTCCTCATCCTGAAAAATGAAAAAAATTGATCTAAAATAGCAAAACGAAAAAACTTGAAATTTGATTGCATGCCCTATTTTCAATTTTTATAAATTGATTGGAAGCAGTTCAAAAGACGTTTCAAAGCCACCAGAAATTTTTTTAATTTTCCAGCTTTAGAGAAAAGCCCATTCAAAATTCGCAAATTTGAACAAAACTGATACTCTCCTGTCAATGAGGAATTTTAATGCACAATTTTTGCTTACCTATTGACGAAAAAAACATCGAATTGAGAATTTCCATTTGGTAACATTGTCCAATTGCAACCCATGAAATCGATTGAAAACACTTATAACATTTTAAAAGCTCGTTAAACCTTCAATCGATTTTTATTACCTTACGATAATTTCAAACTTGAACATTTGAGAACATGACCAACTCATCTGCAATTCGCAAAATCACATCTTTCTAAATTACCTACCGACGATTACGTTTCAGATACGATGTGTATACACAAATACGTATTGCGAGAGAACAACAGTTAGAAAATCTTACAGCGGTATTATAATTATTATAGGGAAATGTGCACACGCAGGGTATCACTTTAGCAGCATCCAAAGCCTCCTTAATAGAATAAATTTCATCCAGAAAGCGTCAAATTACGACGCGTTATATTCCTAATCAAACTTTACGTTTCCATTTTATTAAGCTAATTTACATACCTGATAGACGAGTCGAAGTAAGAAGGGCAGGATACAAGATCTGCTCATAATATTCGACTATTACAAGGAAACGTGCATAGGAGAAGCCATTTCCGCCAGCAACAATTAGCAAGACAAAGAAAATCGTATCGAATGGGAATTTATCGGATATTTCGTACATGTATAGAAATATGCCTCAAGCTGAGGAAAAATTCGGCTGTTTTGAATCCATATTGTATAAAATCGGAAGGAAGATACACGCGCCAGTGCACTGCCGAAGATGTATTTTTCTAACGATAGTTCCACCCTGAAAAATAATAACCATTAGGTATAAATATTGCGAAAAAAATTACCGATAAAGATGGCAGCGAAAAAACAAAACAAGAAAACGCCCGTAGGATATTTCACGCTCGATGATTTCCGATGATTTAGATAATTCGCCATGTCAGGCCGAAAATCTCGCTATAGTATTAATCGATACTTAATCGCATTAGAAAAACAGTACGCGAAACGATGATGTTAAAATATGAAAAATACGACGCGTCAAAAAATAAGATGAAATTCATTTGAATGAAGCTTTTAACGAAATATCTCTTGGGTAAAATTTAGGCATGTTTACAGCGACGATAACGTTTCTTCTTTTTTTCCCCCTATACCTAAAGTATTAAATTGCATGTACACGCAGAATTTCAGCAACAGCTGTCCGATTGACGGGTAATGTGATTTTTTTTTCGTCGAATCGTTCTTTTTTTTTCTCTCTCGACTGTAATATTTTAGTATCTCGGTTCGTCCGAAAAGCATAGGCGCTAAATAGATTTTTAATAAAAACTTAAGAAATCTTAAGTGATTCGAAAAATCCGCCTGAAATAAGTGCTGAGATTAATACGTGAGTGAAATACTTACAGTGTGTTTTTATTTTAAGGTAATGTTTGCCGAAGAAATTGCCTATGGCAGAGGAGAATACCAACGTTGGTGTTTACATGGTTAAAGATTAGAATTACCTACGTTGAGTTTTAGATTCGACTGTGTGTGTAAACAGAAACACCAAGACACGAACCGATTCGAATTGCCTAGCTTATGAAAAATATAAATGCGCGTATCTATTTTTATTATTATTGTTACGTTTTATTCTGATGGCCGTTTTGGAATCGTGAGCAGGATTTTCGCGTGATTGAGAATCTCGCTAGCGAAGAAATTTCGCACCGTAGTGCAAAGGTATTCCGAGAAATGTTTTTTTTCTTCCTCTTTATCTCAATAGTTTCCCAGAAATTAACTCGTATTAATATAATAATGTCGTCTCGATATTGGTACGATACGGCTAAGTGGCCTGGAAATCCGCCGAGAGTTTTTTCAAGCGGACGTGAGGATGTTGAACTGTTTGTAAACGGTCATAAAATTTGCCCATATGGAATTTCGAATAGGTTCATTTTTCAAAATATCAGAATAATATGTAGGAACCGACCTATTTCTCATTGTCAGGAAATGATTTTTTCTTGTGTTCAAGTTTATAAAATAATCTAGGATTGAAAACTGGATTAGAGGGTTGATAAAAATAAACAAAAATATGAAAAAAAATTACCAAATTTAGGTAGGTACCTGCCTAAGAATAGAAATTTTTTAAGAAATAGAAAATTTTTGAACAATAATTTGATTATTAGTATTCTGAGAAAATTTTATGAAATATTGGTTTCGAAAAAAATTTGAATTTTTTGGAAAAATTCAAGCATTTTTGGAAGATTTGAGATCGTGATGTTTTCGAAGAATACCATACCTACCGTATGTCGAAAAAATTGATTTCAATTTTTTGGCTCATTTTATCCCTAGTCGTTTTTTTTTTTTACTTTTTAAATAAGACAATTTAAGAAAACGGTTGCAAACTCATCGAATGAGTTAGTTTCAAAGCGTGAGCTTTTACTTGCCTGAAAAACGAAAATTTCAAGAAAATAAAAGCTTCTTGTGAAACGAGAAAAAAGAATGATCGATATCGACTTTTTTGGCTCATTGTATTGTTTTTTTTTTACCTTTTGAAAAAAAAATTGGAAAGTGGTAAAAACTCTTCTTGTAAATGAATTTAAAAGTTTGAGTCTTACTCACCTAAAAAATTAAAATTTTGAGTAAACGAGGATTCTGAAGCAAAATCTTTTCTGACATTTGGTATGGCATCATTCAAAAATTCACATACTTAATTATAAAGAATTCAGAAAAACTTCAAATATGTAGATAGGTACCTAGGTAAATACAGATCATTTGGGATCAGTACTTACTTATCTAAGTATTTGGGGATCGTGACATTTTTTAAAATATGTTTCCTAATCCCAAAGAAATCGAAAATTTTAAAATTTTGATTCTTTCAATACAAAAATTTGTGTTTTTTTTTTTTGCTTTTTTGTCGTTGAATGAACAATTGAACGTACCTATTAGAATCATTAAAGAGTAAAAAAATCATTGTAAAAAATGAATTAAAAATGTGTAAAAAAATTTATCAATACACTAAAAAGCTTTAAAATCGAACCAATTTTTTTCCGCCCAAGATAATTTTTAATGAATACATAAGTATTTTCAAAAAAAATTCACTAAGTAATGCGATACTGCAAACAACGTTTTGGCTTACCTATGCAATTTTCTTAAAATTTTAATTTGCAGAACTGCTGCAAAAAAATTTTGAAAAAAAAAACAATTTTAATTCATTTTAATAAGCAATGAAGCTAGTTTATTTTTCAAGTCACCAAATGAATATCTCGAATTTGATGAAAAATATGTGAACCAAAATGCAGCTGGTAGCGCTTCCATGAAAATTGTTTGGAAATTTTCATCAAAAATGAATTTTTCGACTAGATTTTGAGGTTTTTGTGTGAGTAAATTTTGGTTCGGTAAAAATTAGAAAAACTGTAAAATCTACGATCTGCAACTTTTCAAACACCTCGTAGAGTACAAATAGTGGGATTCAGTTTCGTGGGCAATGGTTCGAAGAGGTCTGGAAACTTGAATAACACCTTTTTAGAGAGTGACCGAAGTCTCCAGTCCTAACAGGTGGTAGCACTCAAAAATGGAGAAAATATAAGGTAAAAAAAATCAAAAAAATGAACTTATAGTAAAATAAATATAAATGAAAAAATAAAAATTTAATAAATTAAATATTATTTAAAAAAACATTATTTTTAAATAAAAGCTTTAAAAAATCTCTAATAAATTAAATAAAACCTAAAATTATGTGTTTTCTTCTTTTTTTTCAAAAATTACTTCATTTTGAGGTCCCTAGTCCATAGCTCTATTTTGGAAGGCCCTCTCTTCAAAGTAAAATAAATCACTCATTTTCGTCGAAACCCAGGATATTGTTTTTTTTTTGATTCACTCAAATAGAAAAAAAAAATGTGTAAGATCATCTTTTGACTAATATATGGATCAAACCTTTGGTAATCATTGGTGTTTTTTTTTCACTCATCGAAAATATCTAGAATAAAATTCTTGGTCATATCAATAAAAAAAATCAAGTGTACAATACCACCGACGCCTCCTCCACCCCCCCTCCCCCAAATAAACATGAAAATTTACAATTTTTACTGTATAGTGGTCAAAATGCAACTATATGTTAGAAAAAAATTATCCTTTACAAATGAACTAAAAGAATATGTACTTAGACTTTGTTTGAACCAAAAAATGGGCTTATGTATTTCACAGAACACAACACTGAAAAAAAAAGAAATTAAAAAAAAAATTAAAATTGTGAAATTTTAGGCAATTTGTTGAGAAATGGGAGAAAAAAGGGTCAAACAGCGAGTAAATTTTTCTCAAATTTTTACCATGTAGTTTTTTACACTTAGGTACCTAATAATCCAAGAAATTTTAATATTATGTATATTTTTAGAGAATATTTCAATAATACGAGTATTTTGACTGATTTGAGCCATGAAAATTATTTTTAGAGAGTATGAAATAAAAATTTCCGAATTTAGAATTACTAAATGTGACCCTGCCGGAAAGAAGGAACCTTGTATAAAAAAAAGAAATGTCATTCATTTTCATATTGTGTTTCGTCCAGATTTGATATCATTTTGATCAAAAACGTGAAAAAAGAGACATCGATTTGTTTTACACAAGGTCCCTTCTTTCCAGCAGGGTCACAAATACGCATTTTCTCAAGCAAAAAATACTAGGGTAGGTACACAAATTTTGAAACTTTGTGCAAAATTCCAGCAGTTTTTTGAGAGGGTCAAAATCAATGCAAAATCATCTTTGTAACCATATTTTACTAAATTTTTGTTTTTATTTTTTTATGAAAATAATTCTTCAAACACTACCAATTTAATGAATTTCATTTCCATTTTCTGCATAAAATGACTTTTTAATATCCACAACCGTTCTAAAATTATAGTCCCAAAAAATTTCTATCTCAAAATTCACGATTTTTAAATTGTTTGAAAACAACTTCACTAAATTTTTTTTACTGCATTGAGAAAAATCATTCAAAAAAAAAATCAACAAAAATCCAATTCAATACTCGCCATTGAAAAATATTTATTAATCAAGCACATTAAAAAATCAGTACGAAATGATCGCACTTTTCGTAATGATTCTTCCGAAGGCCAAATTTTCTCAACATAAACTCCCCGATTCCCATTTTATTATTATTCGATATACTTACATGGGATGAAAATTTTCAGAACGTTTCGAATCGAGGAAAAAACATCGAAATTTATACCATTTAAAGATATAGAATGAGCTAAAATGTATGTCACGATAAAGCACGAAGAAAATTACAAGCCCAAGTAATCTTGCGAAAGAAATGTCCGTCGTTTTTTATATTTACGGCTATTTCTTTGGGAAGCTTCTTTAAAGCACCTCAAGTACCATTATGTAAATCGTAGCTTGTAAATTTTGATGATATTTGGTCAAATTCTAAATACACTCTATCAAAGGGTTAGTTCGTTTCCACGCAGGGATTCTCAACCGACTCGAGAATCGAACCAAAGTGGAAAATATATGTACGCCGGTATGTATACGTAAAAATAACGCCGCCATACGTGAAAAACCTTAACCGCATTTTGTATTTTAAGCATACTCTCTTTTAACATTCACGCCTCCAACATATTCGCGCGCGAAAAGGGTGAAAATTTTAGAAACAATCTTAATTCCACAAAATGCCGAGATCTTCTTTAACATTAATTTCGATGTATTCGAGCTCTTTCGGTGAAGCTAAGCCGCTTAAATGATTTTCTAAAGTTGCGAATGCGAAATGTTTTCCTTGATGAAATAACTTCTCTTTCGCTTTCTAGCGTCTGGGTCTGGGCCCAGCCATCATAGGTACTTTTGTCAGTACCGTAAAGCCTTCGAAATGAATTTTCCACTTCATTCTTTTCATCCAGGTTACTTCCAACCGATAATTACAACTTCATAATGGCTTTTTCGCCATTTCGCTTATTGATGAATTAATTAAAAAATATTACTTTCACACGAGCCTGTGTTTCTTCGTGTAACAATTTTTTCGCACCCATTTTTACGAGTACACGATTTTAGAAAAAATTAATCTTGAATTTCTATACGGTCTGGAGAAAATGCCTACTCCGTGCCCGGATCTAGGCTCTATATAGACTTTGGTCGGATTATTATACGCTCGTATACATCGTTTCGGCTCGAAATGAAATTATGCCCGACGCGTATTCCAACTGTAGAAATAACCGTATCGTATTACCATTGTATCGTTTCGATATTGAAATACTATTATTGCTTTTGCTCCTCGCCCTCGTGCCGCTGATACCTCGATAATATTGCCACAATGTTGCGGTTATATTGTCACCGATGCTGTCAATTTCGCAGACCGAAGTTTAACGCATTTTTTCGGCGAATTTTCATTCTTCCCTTCCGTGTTGATCGGTTCGAGTTGACTTTGCGTTGATGTAGGTGCCGAATGCGTGAAATTTTCGAAAATAATATTATACGTATTTGAGGATATTAAAAAATTACACGATGCTCTCTCCCATTCTATGAATTTTTGATAAGAAATAAAAACAAAATCGACGTTTGAGGAATTGAAATTATTTCCTGGGGATTTTCAAGCTTCAAAATTCATCATTCGTAAATAATCATGAGCATTGAGCATGTCTATAATTCAAAGTAGATAAGTTGAAGTTTTTTTCAATTTGTAAGTTCCAAAATTTATTAGAAATATGATTATGAACACGTTTGTAATCCCAATCTAATTGATAATGTACCCAGAAAAAATTTAAAATTGCTAAAATTTGTAATTAAAATGTCATTAATGATAATAAGTAAACAGAGGCGTGACGAAGTGATTTGTTCTGGGGAGGGGGGGGGGGTACCTCGAATTCACACACAATTTTTTTTCGAAAAATTCAAGGTTTTGTCAAAAAATATCCAAATAGAGTAAAAAACAAAAAAATTCAAATTTTTGAAAATTTTAGTGAAAAAGTAGAAAATTAAGATGCACAAGATTCAATTAAAAAAATTGAAAAACAAAAACGACCTCAAGAAGTAATTTAAAAATACACATTTCTTCAAATTTCAATTTTTTTTATTGAATAATTATTCAGGATTCAGGAAGTCAGAACCAGGAGTCTTAAAATTTCAAAAAAAAATTATTTCCCAGTTTTTTTTTTCAGAAATATTTTTGTGTTGAGCTTGAATACATGAAAAATGAAAAAGTTGTACTTAAAAAAAAAAAAGAAAAACAACAAAGGTCAATTTGTACTGGATTTTTTTTCATCTCTCAAAAATAAAAAAAAAGATGGAATTTTGGAACTGGTACTTGGAACTGGAATTGGAAATTTAAAATTTTGAGAACTGGAACTGAAACTAACACCTTTTCACTTTTCTGTTTTCCATCACTGGTCACAGTTCAGGTGGCTATGTGAGTTTAGTCATGCGTGACATTTTTTTTCTCGTCAATTTTTACCAAATATGTAAGTAAGGGATTTGTGGACACGAATTCATAAATCCACGCATTGATTCAAGTCAGATTCAAAAATCATAAAAAGACAAAATAGGTATATTCGGATCCGAATTTGAATTTCAAAAAAAAAATTGATTTCTGGATTCGGATTCAAATACCTACAATTTCAGATGGATTCGTTTCAACTTCGCCAAAAATGAGAGTACCTATCCATTTTGACAAAACATTTGAATGAATGGAAAAATTGTTAGATAAAAGCCACCTTATTATCAGAAACAGATATTGGCCTTTTTATCGAGTCAAAGAAATAAAATTTTCGATATCTGGATCAATATCTTCATTCACTTCGGAAGCTTGCTTGCTTTGAGGAATAGTCGAGTTAACCATACATTGAATTTTTTCTCCTTTAAATTTTGATTATAAGAGCCTCGCTTGAAAAATTTTAAGAGACATTTAGTGAATGAAAAATACCGAAGAGAAAAATGACAGTGGTTTAAAAGATTCTGCAACCGAATCGAGATTTAATTTTCCGGAATGTTCATCAATTTGCACAATAATCGAGCAGGAGGATTGGAATCTGTGACAACGTACAGTGAAAATATTTGTTGCAGTATAAATGGCTTCGTCTGTGTGAATATGTCGGGCGAGAGAAAATCTGATACCTCTTTGGTGAAAATATCCTCTGCCAATGGATCGACATTAAATTCCTGGTTAGATGAAGTGGAAACATGAGTTGACGAGTCTGGCTTCTTGGGAGATTCGCTTTAGATTTTTGGAATCGAATTCGCTGTTACGCAAATAAGCAGATTTGTCTGAAATTTCAATCGAAGCCATTTCAATAACATTACATTTGGAAATATCCAAGTGCCGTCGTATGTGTACAACAGTCAATTACTCCGAAAAAATATTGTTAATATGGCCTTTGCGAGCTTTGGAATGATACTCATTGTCACAGATTTCTAGTGTGTTTTGCAAAATTTTAATTTGTTCACTAAGAGAATAAATGAGATAATGGAAATTTAAAGTTTCCTTTTCATATTGTTATTTTTTTAAAATAATGATTTGCCGACTTGAAAGTGTATGGTTTTTTATTGCTGTATTTTTGCGTTACTGTGCAATAATTTTGATGAATTAGTGAACTGCGAATGTGTAATGAAATCACTCTACAAAACAGTTGTCGATGTCGGTTTTATGAAAGTGTTTTTTCGTCAAATCCGACGAGTGATATATCGTAATTAATATGCTCGCATACGTAACATACGAATTTGGCAACGTATTTTTCTTAGAAATGAAGGTTTGGGTAAGGAGTGGGAGATAGCACTTGTAAGATTTAAATTTGTCCATTTTTTGAGTGATATTCCGAAATCTGTGTTTCCAAGGGCGTAAAATAAAAATGCTGCAATATTATTCTTCTAAGGATAAAAGGTTGGAGTGAGAAGGCCTTGCAATTTTTTAATTTCATAATCATTTTTTGCAACAAAACGAAATCAATGTTTTAACAATCAAAAACTGCAAAATTAAAATTTTTCAAGAGGGGGGCTCAGAGAAGTCGGATGAAAAAACTGAATACATATTCGAACTCAGCGCCTTCGAATCAGTAGAAATCGACATGTTTTTTGAGTTTTTACATTTTTTTGAATTTTGGTCAAAATTGGGGACCCCCGGTACCCCCAGGGGTCTTGAGATCCCATTTTGAAAATTCGTAGGTTGAAAAGGGCATAAAAAGTACTACTCATGGTACTTTTTTCAGATTTTTAAATGGTGGTCTGCGCATGTTGTATTCATCACGAAAGTTGAACTTTCATTTCAAAAGTTCAACTTTGAACTTTTCGAAATGTGATTATCAAATTTGAATCTCCTTTTAATTCTCTACAAAACTGCGTAAAAAAATCTGTTCTACGCCAAACCCACTCTGAGCTATACGCCTTCAAAGTTGAGCCGTTTCACAAAAAATCCCAAAGATACAAAAATTACAAGGGACACCCCCCCTCCCACCTCGTGATTAGTTAGGATCAAAATAATGGTGATTCCTTCATTAGGTCTTAGAGTGGAACTCGTAAAAAAATTTTGAGCAAAATCTGTGGACCTAACGTCAAAAAGTGGTCGAGTTGACATGGAATGAGCCATCTGATCACATCTAATTAGATCTATTCAGATCAAAGCACTGCTACTCTCAATTCCAACGAAATATCTTCATTCACAAAAACCTACATCTGATTATAGCTGTTGAGTATTGAGATATAAAATCATTAGGGTGGGCCGAAAAAACAATTTTTTCAATTTTCAAAAACATACCCCGCAAAAGTTGTTTCGCTGATGAGATTTGATGAATAAAAAAAAAAATCCAAAATCGATTCATATCTTTCGATCGCGCATTGTCATTAAAATTTTCAAAAATTGGCAAAAATTCAATATTTTTAAAAATTTTAGCAAATTTTGAAATTTATTTAAATTGATTTTAGAGTTTATCTAGTGTCTATTTAAACCAAAAAGCAGAATTTTTTGAAAATAATTCATGTTTTACAACTTTTTTAAATTTCTGCCATTTCTTCACTTATGAAGAAAAATCAAAAAATTTATATTTCTAATTTTTTCAAAATTTTTAAAATTTTGAATTTTTACTGATTTTTGAAAATTTTAACGCCAATGCGCAATCGAAAGATATGAATCGATTTCGATTTTTTAAAATATTCTTCGAGTCTTATCAGCCAGGCAAATTTTGCGGGGGTATATGTTTTTGAAATCGAAAATATTGTTTTTTCTGTCCACCCTAGTAATCCTAATAATTATGTAATCATATATGGTTATTCATATATGATTACATAAAATTAAATCTAATCAGATCTTTTTTTTTCATAGGGTAGTTTGACCCGAGATTGACTTGCGTTGAGCTTCAATGGACAGGCGTTGAATTTCGGCGATATTGTCTTTCAAACGTTGAAGAAGGTAGTCACGTTGGAGAAATCTCCACAAATAGTCACCATAACCCCGGTATACAGATTTTTCTTCAGAATTCTTGTTTTGAACGAAATTTTGTAATCCAATCTTTACTTTTGAGATTTGATCTTCCGACATATTGACTAATATGTCCAAAATACGAGACCGTGGCCGAGCATCATGAAATATGTCTTTGGAAAAGAACTTCAATGTTTCTGGATCGAATTTATTTGTTTGACTACTTTGTTCAGATTTACGATAAATTATTCTTAAACAGGGTTCCATATTTTCAAGTTCTGAAAGACATGATAAAATCGACGTCAACAGTTCTGCGTATGGAATGTAACGTTGTGGAATGTCCTCGTCGCGGTCCAAGTGATGTATAAGTCGGTTATTCAACCGTCGTAGGTCATATTCAGGAAATTTATCCAATTTGATGACAAAATAAGCATACGGATCAGTTTGCAAAAACATAGCAGGCGAGAGAAAGTCGAATATTTTACTTCTGCGTAGGTCTACCGGTAGGGAATTAACATCTAAAATCTTGGTAGGTGTCGACAAATCAATTTTTTGTAAATTTTCAGCTATAGTGATAAGTTGATTCAAAGAAATAATGTTTTCGAAGTCTGGATCAAGATCTTCATACACTTCAAAAGCTTGTTCTCTTTGAGGAATGGATGAACGAGCCACGTCTTGAATATTTACCAATTTTTTCTTTAAATTTGTTAGAAAATCTGCCTCCAAAAACTTCAGGAGACATTTAGTAAACAGAGAATAGTGGCGAGAAAAACGACGCTGGATTAATACATTTTTCAACCGAATGGAGATTTCCTTTTCTGGAATTTCCATCAATTTGAGCAATAATCGAGCAGGAGGATTGAAATCTGAGAAAACGTACGGTGAAAATATTTTTTGTAGTATGGGATCTTGTGCAAATAGTTCCAGCCCCTTGGACAAATGAGTTGATCCCATGAAACGTTGAATATTTACGGTACTTTTTTTAATATCTTTGAGATAGTTGATATATGCTAGAAGCGCCAAAGTGAATTCCGCGTATGGAATATAACATTTTGGAAATTGTTTTCTTGATAAATTATTCGCTATAGCTAAGATTATATTTTGGCTTGTGAGATTCGATAAATTTTCTGTTTTATTCAGGAAATAAAGAAGTGGATCCGTCTGCGTGAATATGTCGGGTGAGAGAAAATCTGATAGCTCTTTGGTGAAAATGTCTGCTGGTAATGGATCGATGTTAAAATCTTCGTTTGATAAAGTGGAAATGAGCGTTGGTGAGGCTGGCCTCTTCGGAGATTCTGTTTCCATTGCTTGAATTGAATTTGCTGTTACGCAAATTATCAGATTTGTCTAAAAGTTCAATCGAAGTCATTTCAAAAACATGGTCTTTGAAAATATCACGATGTCGTTGTACGTGGATAGCAGTCAACTTACTCCGATAAATATCCTCAATATTGTTTTTACGAGCTTTGGAATCTTGATATCCATTGTCATAGATTGTTTGTACCTACGTTTCACAAAATTTTTAATTTTTACAATAAAAAATATGGGAATGGGAATTGAAGGTTTGGTTTTTATACTCCTGTTGATTTTCTTTTCAATCATAATTTGCCGACTTGAAAGTGTGTGGTATTTTATTGCTCTACTTTTTGTGTTACTGAGCAATAATTGTGATGAATTGGTAAACTGCGACTGTGTAATGAACCGCGCTTAAGTACATAGTAATTGTCGGTTTTATGGAAGTATTTTTGTCGAATCCGTCTGGCTGATTAACACTTTCATTAACGGTGCTCAATCTCCCCATTAATTCTTTGTACACAGGTGCGTGTAAATACACAGTACACATTTTTTAAAAACTAGCTCAACGTAACAAAAAAATATGAGAAATTAAAACAGAAAAATATTTAAAAAGTGACCAAAAAAACTTTAATCATGGCTAAAAATGGATACTTCCTACTCAAAAATTTGAAATAAAATATTTGAAAAAATTAAATATAATTTGCAATATTTACAATATTTGATAATGAGGTAGAGTTAATTTCATGATTATTGATTGATGTTTGATTGAATTGATCATCAACTGGAAATGTAGGTACCTAGGTATTCAAAAAATGATAACTCTCCTTGGAATTTGAATTGAATAAAATTGTTCAAATCAGGGAATTGGGAAAAAATGGATTCTAGCAGAGGTATTTTAGAAAACAAATGATACGATTTATGCAACTTTGAAAAAAATCATTAATTGATTCATTGATTTCAATTATTACGAGAGGATATTTAGAAAAAAAAATTATTCAACCTGGCGTATTTCAAAGAAAAGTTGATTTATTTTTGAAAAAAAAATTATTAACATATTTTTCACAAGTAAAATTTTTCATAGGTGAAATCAATTACTTAATAGGAGAGAATATAAAAAATTGATTTAACCTGGTGTTAAAATTAGAACTTTTTTTTAAAAATAAAAATAAAATTTGGTTCATATTGAATACAAAATGCTAAAACATGATTGAAAAAACATGATAAACATATTTTAATAATTATCTTAACATTGACCTGTGTAATTTTAAACAAAAATTAAAATGAATTAAAACATAATCCACTTGATCTAAAAAAAATTCAAATAGATGTAAAAAGATAATTTAGCTAGGCAATCTAAATGGATTTTTTAAAATCTCAGGACAAATAATTATATATTTTGAACATGAAAATAATTTTCTTTTGAAATAAAAACTTTTCCCATAACTTCGAATCAAAAGAAAATAATTATATAAGTTTGAATTACGATTTTTCTCCAAGACAGATAAACATCTCTATTTTCCAAAAATTGAAATGATTTAGTTTTGAAATAAATTTTTTTCCAAGATAGTAAACTTATTGAAAAAAAAAGTCGGCAAAAAATTGCACACTTTCAGCTTAGGCGATGAAAATCATTGTTAGGGTACCTCCGCAGCCCTTTTTTGAATTCTGTGAGGGTAGGTACCCCTACGACAATTTTTGAAAATTGTGAAGTTATTGTGAAGACACCTCAATGACGATTTTTGAAAGTTGCGAGGGGAATGTGAGGGTAACTATAAAATTTATGAAAATTGTAGGGCCCATGGAAATTTTCAAAAATTATGGGAGAGATATTTAAAAAAAAACAATCTGGGATTCAAATTGAAAACAGTAATTTTTGAAATTATTTGTAGTTATAATGAGGGGAATTTAAAAAAATAAACGATTCCACTGAGAATACTCTTTAATAAAAATTTATTTGGCTTATTGATTCGACCTGGGTTATTAAGAATAAATTGTTTTCATTTCTGCAATCTAGGAAAAAATACTCGTCCTTTAGACGGGTACAAAGTCTAGTTGAAAATAAAATCAACCCCTCCGAATTAGTCAGAATCATCATCCGAAAATATTAAAAAATAAATTCTAATTCTTGAGAAAGAATTTCTTGTAACGTTGAAAATCCGATTCCATCGAAAAATATTTTTACAATGTCCTGCTTACAGTTCAAAAGTTGTCCAAAATTTATCTAACACATGAAAATAGGAAATAGCCATAAAAAAATCGGTACCCAATAAATTTCTCTTTTTACAACACAAAATAAGCTTGAAATCAGTCACGAAAAAGCAAGTAAGTAGGTACTTAAGTAAATAATAATGTTCAAATATCTACAAAATTAGCGTCAAATACCTATTTTTAAAGTTTAGAATGCTCGTGTGTGAAACCCCTTATGCCAATACTTCAAAACACTTCAAGATCCACCTACATAAACACAGGTATCGAAGTTCAAATTGTGGTTATTCTAACTACATAGCTTGAAAACTCATTTAACTACCTAATTCGTGGAAATTTCCCATGGATACGATGTAGGAAATTTCCTCAACGAAAAGTAATTTTAGAAAAAAATAAGAGGTATGATTGCTTAACTTGCCCTGTTGATATTTTATCAACCGCGTTGGAAAACTTTGCTGAACGAAGTTTCGGACACTTGACTTCTAAATAGTTAAATTTAGTTCGTAATTGGGGTGTCGACTTATTTAATTCGTTTGAATGATCAAAAGTAAGTATCCTTTTGCATAAATTAAGTTCATCCAGCATTCCCAAAACTTTTTATATTTTGGCTGAGGAAAAAATTCACTGAACTTGTATTTTTTTTTTTTTTCAATTCGGGAGTTTTTTTCAACCCGATGATTTTTTTGTTCTGAATTCAATCGAAATTTTTTTTGGAAAATATGAATTAGTAATTTCCATTTGTAAAACCAGCCAGACTCGTCTGTTCGGGGCCTTTGCAACAAAATCGAATTCCGAATAAACTTCAGTTCATCTTACGAAACCCTGGCCGAAGTCGTAGATAGAGAAAGCCAGAAAAGAATGATTCTTCACTTCGATTTCGACCCCGACCTTACATCTGTATGCCTTTGTTTTGGCGTTAAGAAAAGCACACTGGGATACATACCCTTCTTCGGGCCATTTATCTAACGGGTTTAAATTTTTCTTGGCACGTCTTCAAGTGAGACGTAGAGGAAATGGGAAAAAGTGGTGCAAACTTTGCGAAATGCTAACCCCTTTGGTAACCGCCATACAGAAGGAGGCGCCTTTAAATTAATTACGGAAAATTCGCAATTTAATCCGATCAAATTCGACATCTTTTTTCGTATTTTTTTTCATCGCTCCCCTCCCTGATCTCGTACCCTCTTTTTTTATTTTCAACGCTTCTACCCAATATAGGTGTAATAAATTAAAGCCTTTTTATATCTATTAACGTCGAAGCGTTAACGTTAATCTGACGATTACCTGCGAAGGGATTTTTTTTGGCATGACGACTTATCACATTTCAAAGATTGTGCTTCGCTTTTTGCGACACTTCCTTTACCCTGCTCTTGGTATTTCGCACACCTTCGACAACACCGTGTGCTACACTTCGACGCGGATAGAAAAATTAACGTATCAAATTGACACATACTTTAAAATTGACTTATACAAGGAAATTCTTTTTATGTAGCTGTTTTACAATGACGAGAAACATTTTGAATTTTATGCGATATTTTAAAGAGAACACTATTATTCCATTATTGGCTCTTTGTTCGTTGAAATCGGATTTAAAAGACAGCCAGTCGGTATTATCGTTTATTTGCCAGCCATGTTCCGTATAATCGTTCACTTACTGCTGCGAGATATTTTTCGAAAATTATAGTATATCTTCCTTCTCTATTATATATACACGGTATCTGCCGATGTACGCGCCCTCCGCCTGGCTCGTCTTCTATTTTCGTTGAAACCTTCTGTTCGTATTTCTCACAGCAGCGTATTCCACGCTATAAAATATTCTACCGATAGATTTATCATCATATGCGAAAAATCCTCAATTTTCTATAAGCCGCTGACGCAATCTATTCCTTTTACGGTGAAATGTGTTTGAATTTATCGTTAAATTCGTTCGAAGCTGCAAGCAGCGATGTACGAGCCCGAACCAAGACGGTTTGGTAAGATCTGACTTTATCCGAATTGAAAATTTGGGCAAATTTTAATTTCGGATTAGGGGGTATTCTGATTTTGGCGAAATTTGGAATAATTTACATCGTTTGTTGCCTATGAAATTCCTGAATGGTTTATTCGCTCACAAACGGCGCATTCTCCATTATTTTGTTACTGCCGAATTCATTCTTGTACATTTCGTGTAATTATCCGTTTTTTTCAAAATTATTTTCAATTTGAAGAGTTTTTCTAGGTTTGTTTTTTCAGAATTTTTTTTATCTCTTTTTTTGATGAAATTTTTTCACAACTTTCTCAAGATTTTTTCGAGGCACAATTTTCTTAAAAAATTTTCAATTCATCATGTTCCACTATTTTTTCATGTTCAAATTTTCACAACGTTCTCCAGAATTGCCGTTATTAAAAGACCCGGAGCCAGAGTAGGATGTACTTTGATCAAAAATCTCAAAGCTGGACTCGCAAAGGCCTTACAAACATATTTTCTGACCTCTCCGCCATCCGTGAGAGCCGTAGAAATATTTTTTTCAACCTTTTCGACCGGCCATGAGGACCGAAAAAATATTTTTTCTGGGCACAAGGCGAGGGCTGTTGAAATGATATTTTTGATCTTTTTGGCCAGCCGTGAGGGCCGCGGAAATAATTTTTTTGGACTATCCGACTGGCCGAAAGGGGCGTAGAAAATTTTATTCCGGCCTTTTCATCCATCCAAAAGGGCTGTAGACTAGGGTGGGCCAAATTTGTACAAAAAAAAAAAAATTTTGAAAGTTGAAAGTCTTACCCCTTAATTTTTTTCCTTTTACTATAAAAATGAGTTACACAAAATTTCATCAAAAAATATTGAGGTTTAGAGGTGGCGCAACACGCTCAAAGTATTCACTCACAAAATATTCCGCATGTAATGATTCGCGCCACGCGTTTCCGCGGAACGACTCGTTGTGTCGGGAGTACTAAGGATGTTGATTTGACTTTTGACAATGGTCGACAGGATGACCAAAATTTTTTTTTTTTTGGCCCACCCTAATGTAGGTGCTACGTTAATATCGACCTTTTTTATAAACTTTTCCTGCAACTCTGGAAAATTCCAAAATTTTCTGGAGGATCCGAGTCGTCTTGAAACCGTATCCAATCGATTCGGGAGGTTGAAAATAAGGTATATACCAAATTTTAGGGGGTTTCGTCAATTTGATCAGATTTTCATATTTTTCTTGACAAAACGATCATTTTAAAATTTCAAAAATTCGCCAAAATTTGTGAAATGAACTTCAAAGCCTGAAATTTTGGATATTGGGTTCTCTTATGAAGTTATGATGTACAGTCGATGTATTTTTGTTTGGGCTTAAAATATAACTTTGAGTTGGGTTACCTCCTTCGTAAAGAAAAATTGATTCGACTTCACAGAAAATAAATTTTACGCTTTACTTGCTGAAAAAATTAACTCAAATGGCCAACAGTTGTATCTAATAATATAAAATAAATTCTCAAACAAAAATTCAAATTAAGTATAAAAAATGCTGTTTTAATGGAATAAAACTGAAATCATATTTAAACTGAGCACAAAAATTAGTTCAGAATCACCAATCAGAATCAAATACCCAGAAAAAATTATTGATTTTTAGGCTATTACCATTGTTACAACTTACAAATAAGAAATATTGAATGGGTGGCTCATTACAAAAAATTAATTTTCTGGAGAAATTGAGTTTCCACAGAAAAAAAAAAGAATATCACATTGGTTGTAGAGCGGAAAAATTTCCTTTCTAGTAGGCTTAGTTTTTGAGAAATTCTCGGTTTAAAAAAAAAATCAAATTTTAAGCCAAGCCTCTAAGAAAAAATTTAGAGCGTAAAATTTCCTTCCTAGAATGCTCAATTTTTGAGATATTTTCAATAAAAAAATTCAAATTTCAAGACAAGCCTTCAAGAAAAAATTAATTAGACAATACAGAAAGAGAATTTTTCATTTTTTATTCATTCCCATCATCGAACCTTTCCTTTGCTCAGAAAATTGACTAAAAAATAAATGTCAAAAGTCACAAAAAAGTGGAAAATTAAAAAAAAACTGTCCAAACGAAGAATTCAAATCGTAAAAAAATCCTTGGGCGATGGAATTTTCCCACTAGGTACTTTTTTCACGATCAGCGTGAAAAATACTACAGAAATCACCCACTCACCTTCAAAAAACATTTCAAAAGCTTAAAAACGTCGACCTGTGTAATCGATTAGTTGAAAATTAGATTAAATTCAGCATGTGTACAAAGCATAGGTTGTATTAAAAAGACTGTGTTTCCACCTTTATCTAATAATGCGATAAAGGATCTCAATTAAAGTACAAATGAGGGGGGAAAAAGAGGCGAAAAAGTTCCGAAGAAGAGGTAGGAGGGTGAAAAGACCTCATTTAGGGCATTCGGGTGCGTTCTTCAAAACACAATGAATCGAGATCGACGATAAAGACGAATAAAAATATTTTAAATACAAAAGTCATTCGAATACCACACGCCACGTAAAATTCACCGCATAAATAGACGAATTGGCCGGTCGAAATTCGAAAACGTCCAATAGTATCTTGAAATTGCGATACCACAATTCATCGTTAACAAAGATTAAACTAATTGCATACTGGGTCTCCTTCGTAAAGAAAAATTGATTCGACTTCACAGAAAATAAATTTTACGCTTTACTTGCTGAAAAAATTAACTCAAATGGCCAACAGTTGTATCTAATAATATAAAATAAATTCTCAAACAAAAATTCAAATTATAAAAAATGCTGTTTTAATGGAATAAAACTGAAATCATATTTAAACTGAGCACAAAAATTAGTTCAGAATCACCAATCAGAATCAAATACCCAGAAAAAATTATTGATTTTTAGGCTATTACCATTGTTACAACTTACAAATAAGAAATATTGAATGGGTGGCTCATTACAAAAAATTAATTTTCTGGAGAAATTGAGTTTCCACAGAAAAAAAAAAGAATATCACATTGGTTGTAGAGCGGAAAAATTTCTTGCTTGTATCATTCAGTTTATTTGATTTCCCGATGGTCCCGACACGTCGCGTCGTTCCGCGGAAACGCGTGGCGCAAATCATTACATGCGGACTATTTTGTGAGTGAATACTTTGAGCGTGTTGCGCCACCTCTAAACCTCAATATTTTTTGATGAAATTTTTTGTAGCTCATTTTTATAGTAAAAGGAAAAAAATTATGGGGTAAGACTTTCAACTTTCAAAATTTTTTTTTTTTGGCCCACCCTACTGTAGACTGTAGAAATAATTTTTATGCTCGTTGGGGCCATAAAATTGATTTTTTTGGCTATTTTGAACGAAGGCGAAAGTGAGAGTTGGAGAAATGGCCTCTCCATCTGGACATGAGAGCTTTAAGGATAATTCTTCTGGCCGTGAGACCCGTAAAAGTTGGTTTTATGGTCGTGAAGGCCGTAGAAACGGTTTTTCTGGTCATAAGGGCCGTAGGAATAAGTTTTCTGGCCTCTTCGGCCAGTCGTGAGGGCCGTATGAATGATTGTTCCGCCCTACCCAGCTGGCGGTGAGGGCCATAGGAATGGCCTCTCATCCACCTATCAGGGTCGAAAAAATAATTTTTTCTGGTCTCTCCGGTCGGACATTAGGGCCATAGAAATAGTTTTTCTGGACATGAGGGACGTTAGAATGATTTTTCTGACTGCTAGGGCCATAGATAGAAATGTTTTTTCTGGCCACGAAGGCTGTAGGAATAAGTTCTCCAGCCTCTCTGGGCCATAGAAATGGTTTTTCTGGCCATGAGGGTCATGGTAATGATTTTTCTGACTATGAGGGCTGTAGAAATGATTTTTGTGGTCGCCAATGCCATAGAAATAGTTTTTCTGGCCATGAAAGACGTAGAAATGGTTTTTCTGATCATGAAAGTCATGGGAATAATTTTTCTGGTCGCAAAGACCATAGAAATGGTTTTTCTGGTCGCGAGAGCTGTAGAAATGGTTTTTCTGGTCATGAGGACCATAGGAATAATTTTTCTGGCCACGAGGGCCATGGAAATAGTTTATCCAGCTTGAATGTGTTTTATTACTTTGATTTTATTACCATGCTTTGCATTTTACATGTTGCCGCCATACAATTTTTATAAGAAAAAATCTCTGGGTTGAGCAAAAACTTCTCGGGCACCCAGTAGGCGGTTAAGTATTGAATTTTTCCAACAGAATTTTCTTTAAAACATTGTTTGAATTTGCTTTCAACCGAAATGAAATATTTAACATTTTCAATTCCAAATTTTTGCAAACACATCGATCAACTAAAAACATTTGACAATTGAAATAAAATTTTGTATTTGAGTTTGAGTAAATGCATTTGTTCAATTTTAAAGAAAATAAAATTTCGAAATCGGTCGAAATCAGGCCGAACGAAAATACACGCCGAATATTCGACGATACGTGCTAAAATTCTGAAAAAAATCTCTACTCGAACACAAATCCGAATACAATTTGACAACCTCCCTCTTTGCCGATATTTCCCCAATGAAATAAATCTTTTCGCTCTGCAAAAAAAAAAGGAAGAAAAAAGCACACCGAAACGCATTATCTGGAAAGATACGGCGATGGCGGCTTGCTTAATTTTTTTATTTCGCTTCTCGATTAAAATGAAAATTTTTTGAATTTATCACGACAGCAAGCTGGATTGTATCTTTTCCGCTTCATAGACGCATCTGTTTCAATGCCGCTAAAATAAGCTTTTTCGTTATACCGCGGCGCTCGGTTCACGGGCGCTCTTCTCTCCCGACGATACATTTTTCCTTTACTCGTCCCTTGGTGTTGCAAAGTTACCCTTTCGTGTTCACTCTCTACCCTTATAATCTAAGGAAAATGGAATTGTAATTAAGGTTAATTCATCATTTTTCTCGACAACGGTAAATTACCGCATTTTTTTACGTTCGCGCGCCGCACCGTGCCATTCCACATCGCGCAGCCCGGCCCGACCGTGTCGTCTCGCGGCGTACGCGAATTTTACGTATTACTCTTCAAAGGCCGCATTTCGCTGGCCTTAAACGTAACAAAAGGCAGCGATGTTTGTCGAGTTTTGTCATTTCTTTTCGGCGCTGCGACGCGTTTGCGGAGAGCATAAAACAAACAGTCGTAAATACACGAATATTTTATGTTTCTGCGTAGGTCGGCTCCAAATGTGATGGGTAAGGTATGAAATGGTTGGATATGAATATAGCTGCGATCCCAGCTCGCCCCAACGTTTCGCTTTTTTCATTGTTACTATATTATTGGAAATACGAAAAATGTATTGTAAAAAATTTAATGACGAATATTTCTTCTTTCTCTTCTTCTTACTTTACCATCTCACTTTATCAGCGAAGTAGGTATAACGGAAGTAATAATGGCTGGAAAGATATTAAAAAGGTCTCAACTTGGGAAACTAAAAATAAAATTGACTTTGTTTAGTTCAAGATTAACAAATGAAAGGAAAATTTGAAGGAAAACAGATTTTTTTAAAAAAAAAATCATCAACCTGGACTAGGGGTGCAATAAGCTTTTTGGGAAACGCTGAACTTGAAATTAACGGATCGATAATCTTCAAAAATGTGATAGAAAATGGACATTATTTAAATGGTCCACATAGCCAGAATAACCTTTTCAACGATGGTAAGCCGGAGAGGTCGGAAAAATAATTCTTACAACCCTCGTGGCTGGATGGAGAGGCTGTAATAGTGATTCCTAATAGGTACAGCCCTCATAACCATGTGAAAAGGCTGAGAAAATAATTTCTACGGTCCAAAAGGCCGGAGAGGCTAGAATACTTATTTCTGCAGCTCTCATGGCCAGAAAACCCATTTCTACGGCTCTCGTGGCCATGAAAGGCTGAGAAAATCTTTTCTACGATCCACAAGGCTGGCCGGAGAGGCTAGAATACTTATTTTTGCAGCTCTCATGGCCAGAAAACCCATTTCTACGGCTCTCGTGGCCGACCGAAAAGGGAAAAACTATTCCTGCTGAAGGCCGGAAAAATTAAGTATACGGCCCTCGCCTCCATGACCAGCCGAGAAGGCCGGAAAATAATTGCTTTGGCTCTCACGGCCAGAAAAATTATTTCTACGGCCTTCATGACGGGACAGAGAGGCCAGAAAAAGTATTTTTACGACCCTCATGACCGGATGGAGCGGCCACACAGTGATCCCAAAAAAAATGCAGGTGGGAAAAATCTGAAATTTGGTGTACAGAGGTTTTAGAAGGTGCTGAATCCACTTTTTGGTTCATTTTGACCCCAACCTCAAACGGGACCTCGGAAGAGAGGGTGAAATTTCCTGGTTTTCCAAATCGTCATGTAGGGTATTAAAATATATGTTTTGGAACCTCTTGAACACGTTTCTGCCACCCATTCCACCCAAAACTCAAAAAACCCTCCAGGAGGAGGGGTGCAATTTTTAAAATTTTCAAAATTGCTTCGTAGGGCATCAAAATATAAGTGACTTTCCAGGAAGAAACCGACCTTCGGTCCGAAAAAAAATTGAAAAAAAAGTTTCGCAATCAGTCCGAAACATATGAAAATCATTGTTTCGGACTGATTGCGAAACTTTTTTTTCAATTTTTTTTCAGACCGAAGGCCGGTTTCTTCCTGGAAGGTCACTGTATTATGTTTTGCGACATCCAGAGCACGTTTCTGCAACCCATTCTACCCAAAACCCAAAGTGGATCTACGGGAAGGAAGGAGTTTCAATATTTTGATACTCTGCAAAATTATTTTAAAATTTTAAAAATTGCACCCCTTTCCGAAAGCTCTTTTTGGGGTTTAGGTAAAATGGGCTACAGAAAAGTGTTCAGGAGGTTCCAAAACCTATATTTTGATACCCTACACGGTGATTTTGCAATTTTTAGAATTTCATCCCCCTCCACAGGAGCCTTTTTCAAATTTTGGGTAAAATGAATGGCAGAAAATGTGTTCAGGAGGTTCTAAAACATATTTTTTTATACCTCGCACGGTGACGTTGAACTCGATAACCTATTTAATCGATTACAGCGCAATTTTCAAAAATATGTAATTTCCAGTTCAAATTTGCATTTTTGGACGGAATTTTTCCCTGGAAAAAATTCAAAAGTATGCCCAAGGCCCACGTTACTCGCTAAAAGCTGAACTTCGGTAGATACCCTATTTTCAACCTGCAAAATCGATTGGAAGCAGTTTCAAGACGTTTCGGAGCCACCAGAAAATTTTGGAATTTTCCAGCGCTGAAAAAATGCCCATAAAAATGGCCTATATGCACTTCAGCTCCTGTAATTGCCGATTTATGGGTATTTTCTCAGCGCTGGAAAATTCCAAAATTTTCTGGCGGCTCCGAAACGTCTCGAAACTGCTTCCAATCGATTTGGCAGGTCGAAAATAGGGTATATTCCAAATGTGTTTTATTGCACCTTAAATTTGAGTGATTCAAAAATTTTCGCCCTCGCTTCGCTCGGGTCAAATTCAATTTCTCTCATATTCACATTGAAAGAAACACAATATTTTTGAAATTAATTCCTAATTTGTATCAAAATTCTCTGATTTAGCTTCATTCAAAGCAAACATTGGCGTTAGAAAGTGGGATACAAGGGGTATATTGGTCCCCCAAATCCCATCAGATGGGAATTTTCAAAGCATTAAAACATGAAAAAAAAAATGGTTTTTAGGAAACTCAATTTTTTCAATGTTACGCCTTCGCTTTGTTTGAGCATAAACAAAATCACAATTATATGAATTAGAGCTATTTACCTCCCTCCCCCCTTACTCCATTTCGTTTCGGAGAGTAGAGGTGGAAAAATGTGCTTACATTCGAAGTTCCAAATTTTCCTTGAAAAATAGGCTCTGCAACCAAATCACACAAATATCACAATTTTCACTCTTCTCAAAGGATAACTCGGTTTACAAAGGTTTCCAAATCGGTATCTGATCTCGTTATAAAATAATTTCAATACGTCGACCTTCAAAGCGCTCCAGGCAATTCATACAATAATATGATCTATCATCTGAAAATATTTATACGCTTTGCATACAAAGCGGCATGAAGATTAAACGAATAAAGAGACGAGAAAAGAAAAGAAAAACGAAAAGTACACGCGCTACATCGTCAATGTAATCAGTAACCGATAACATTCGAAAATACGAATATACTACGAATACTCTATCTCACCCAGTAGGCTGGTAATTGACGCGATAAAAAATGTTATCAGAAGTTGAATTGAATTTTTATGAATCGTTTAGTTGTAATATACAAAAAGGCATCGAACGAAACGGAAAATATAACGGGTAATTTAATACGTTTCCAATATTCGTTCTCCTTTTCATCCTCTCTCTCCATCCCCCCCCCCACAAATTCGAACAATTTTTTCCACTCAATATTATCACTTTGGAAAGTTGTTTAAGTAAGTTTTTCGTATCGAAGAATATGCGGTGCTCGATGAATTTGTATTTTTATTAGCCATTTTTTATTAGCTTTTTTCACCATTAGTTGGGATAAATTTCACGGTGTTTTAGTTTCGTTATATTTTACGATAACGAATAGATCATGATTTACTATCTCGGTACAGTTCGAGTACTTTTGTTGATAATTTCGACGCGATTTCGATTCGCGGCACCGGCGATGAAATTCTAGCACGCGAATACAAAAGGCATCGGTATCACCGGCGACCAAATCGTTTTATATTTCAAAGGTATTCGTCGAGTTAATGGTATCAATTAAAAATTTAATTCCAATCATATCGACGGCCCGAGTATTTAATAAAATCGTATCGTACGCGTCGGAATAGCACAATTCGCCGTCCAAATATTAGCGAATAATTCGCCAGCTTTGGTGTTTTAATTGAATACGACTCTGCAATGAAATTCGTTCCTGGTTCGTTGAATTTCTCTCCTGCCAGCCGAGAATATGCTATCGGCGAAGCAGAAGGGTGAAAGGGGGAGAAGGGAGTCACGAATTTCTCTTCGACTCGCACTGACATCGGAATGTTTTCGGGGAAGTCCAAGTCGGCGCAGCAAACTACTAACGACAGGTTCCATAGATTCAACTTTCATAAAAGTTTCGAATTGCAAATGTGACTCGGTCGTGTTTTATTTCTTCTTTCCTGTCTCTTTGTACAGTTAGCGAATAAATGCCAAGTATATTTTAAACCGTGTTTGTTTCTACGGTTAGATTTTCGTCGAGATTTATTTTCCTTGATCGTGTCCGCGCGAAAATCGTAATGTGGTTAGGTTCGTTTTACCCCCCACCCCCACACCATCATCCGGTCGTATTTCGTACTTCGCTTCTTGGCCGGTGCCCGCAACGCCAACGCTACGTTCGCCCTTTTCGTTCTCGTTCCCATATAAATTATCTTGTACAAGTAACGGCCTCTTGATTAACCGCCAAGTCGACACATCTGCTGATATAATCATCCCTGTGTGTGCTGCATCAACGGTTAATACACTCGTTTCAACGTTTCGCGTCGCTGACCGAAGTCGCAAGGCTGTGAGTAGGCAACCAAATGTACAGCGCGTGTTGAAATAAATGCCTAACGGGTATTTAGGTGGAATTCGCGGAGGTGTTAATAAAATTGCCTAAGCGGTTTGCCGTAAATGTGTGGAATACTAGACTTGAAGGAATAATAATGTAGAAATGGATGAGTGATATTCGTGCTATGATTTTTATTCCGGAAATCTTTTCAGCCTCAACGGTTAGAAAAATCGCGAGATACTTTTTGAATGATTTCCAATTTATCCAAAAAATCATTTTAACCTCAAAACCTCAGGAAAATACGTGCGGTGATTTTGGGGTTAGAAATTCATCAAAAAAATCATTGCAGCCTCGAAAGCTCGAAAAAGTCGAGGGACGATTCTTATAATAATAATTTTCACCGCAAAGTTCACCGCAGTTGAAAAAAAAAACAGGGTATTTTGTGAGATCGATTTCAATCCCGAAAATCATCCTGTCTCAAAAACTTGCAAAAAAATTAAGCTGATTTTTGGGATGAAAATTCATTCCGAATGACGAATCACTTTTAAAAATCCCGAAAAAGGTGGGACGATTTTTTTGGGTGAAATTTCATCTTAAAAATCATCCTAACCTAAAAAGCACGAAAGAATCGCATCTCAGCTTTCAAAGGAAAGAAAAATTATCCCAACCTCAAAAGTTCGTGAAAATCGTAGATTTTTAAAATTTATTCTCTTTATAAAAGTCATTTAAATCCACGAAAAAGCACATCATCGTTCGTTCCTGAAGGCGGATTATGTTTGAAAAAATCTGTTGGAGAGTTTCTAATAATTTTGCAGGGAATCCCCGCATTTGTATAAAATTCCTATTCCAACCTTTTAGAAAATCGTCTAAAATGAAACATATTTATAATTTACCATGGTGATTTTATTCTAGAATAGAAATCCCCTAAAAATAAAAAAATGTGGGATGGAGTATGGGATGAATTTTCATCTTAAAAATCATTCGACGGTTTTTCCGAATTCTCGAGGTTGGTATGATTTCTGGAATGTACAAAAATTTTCATCAATTATCCTACAACTTATCCGAGTTTTTCAGACTGGGACGACTTTTGGGATGAAAATCAATCTCAATAATCAATCTAAGCTTTTTTCGAGCTTTTGAAGCCGGGATGATTCTTGGGACGAATTTTCGCAAGATTTTGAAGCGGGATGATTTTTAGGATGAAAATTAATCTCACAAATCATGCTACAATTTTCACGAGCTTTTCAGGTGATTTTCCCCAAGTTTTGAGGTGGGAATTATTTTTGGGATGAATTGTTATTCCAGAAATCATTCCAAGATTTTTCCGAGGTTTTGAAGCTGGGATAATTTTTGTGATAAATTTTATCTCAAATATTATTTCACAATTTTCTCGAGCTTTCGGGACAGGGGTTATTTTTGGAATAGACTTTGCTTTACCTTATTTTCCAAGGTAGATACTTGAGAATTATCATTTAAGTATGCTTGTTGTTTATTCAATGATCAGTAAAATATTTGAACTCATCACCCCGTTTCTTGGTTCATACCATTTTCATTCCATTTCTTCAAAATGAATAAAAATGCATCAAACGAACAGAAATTTTTTGAAAATGAATGAAAACGTGAGAAATCGGTGTTCAAGATTTTCTTAGATTAAAAATGATTTCATTGGCACTTTTTTTTTGAAAAATGTTTCTCTCTCCAAACTTTTTTCCAGTAAATATTTAAAAAAAGTGTGGAATGAGATAAAATTATAAACAAATTTAATCAATATTTTTGGGTCAAAACATCAATACCAGAATTATTTTTAAAGAAATCTGATGTGAAACGCTAAATGTGAACCCGAGAAGAAAGAGGGTAAACATTTTTACCTCATCTCAATGCCATTCGAAAACGTCCAATTGATCCAACTACGAGCTTATCGTTGAACACAAATGAATACAATACCTCAATTGCTTTTTTCATCAACGTCAAGGCCTTTTCAACTTTTGCTAGAATGAGTCAAAATTAAGGGAAAAAAGTTCCAATCGATCCAACTTCAAACTGACTCATATGCCATCTTCGTAAAGAATAAGTACAAGTCGGGCAACTCAACGCATTTGAATTGAAATCTCTCCAACTGGAAAATTTAAGCCACTTGCAGTCGTTAAAATTTTAATTTTGAATACGCGAACCTCTGTTGAGAAAAATTTGAAAATTTTTGGAAATTTTTTTTTATTGAAAATCAAAATTTTTGAAATTTTGAGGACCACTTACATTGATGACATTTTCCTTCCCTGTTTCATTTGGTCAAAATTTTCATTTACTTAGTTCCATGCACTGAAATTTTCTCATTTTGTTCTGTTTGGAACCATTTTCCCATTTGGTTACATTCATAGTTGTTTGGTTTCATTTGATTTCGTGTGGAATAGTTTTTCCATTTGATTTCAAATGGTGCCATAATTTTATGCAAAAATGCATAATTGTAAAAAATCATCTGAATATTAAAATATTGAACTTGGAAAACTGTAAAATGTCGTGTTAATACATTTTACAAAATTCCTACTGGGGAAACTTCACCAGCAATTTTTATTTGAATTTTAATCAAAATTTCAGAGCATTATAGTGACAATGACCTTTAGTATCATTTGAAGTCTTCACCTTGAAATCATTCCAGGCAATCACATCAGAAAAAATATTATTATTTTTTATATTCTTGTCAGATTTTTAATTCAATTGAAAAATTGAGCTTTTTATTAAAAAGTTGATTTTTTCTCTACGATGAAAAAATTTAAACAAAACTTGAAAAGTTAAAACCCCAATCTCTCAAGGTGGTCTAACCGAATTAATTTGTTTTACAAGCAAACAAGTATTTAAAAATCATGTTAATAAAATTACGCAAGCGATTTGTCGTAAATTCGAAACCCAGCATCATCGATTTCCAGCATTTTTCAACGAATAAATCGAAAAAATTGGAACAAAATTCCAACAAAAAATGAACAGCCTTCAAGCCTTCATCGAGGAACCATCCATTACAACCGATCCAAAATAACCGTCCCCGTTTCGGGATAAAATTGACTCAAACAATTAGATAAAACGTCACTTAGGGCATAAATCAAAACACGCATTCCTTCTTTATTCAATATTGTCAAAACCGTTGGCGAACGCAAAAAAAAGAAAAAAACTCCCCTCCCCCTCTGAACCACGAAAAAACTCCTAGGCGAGGAGCGAACGTTGATATATATGAAGTGGTATCCACCGCGTGATAAATTCTCGAGTCGAGCCAACGTTTTTAGCAACATTTGAATAATGAGAAAAAGTTTAAAAACTTTTACGAACCCCTCGCTCGGTGAATAGGTTTTAATATAATGGCAAATCTACTCTCGAGGGAATATTTCGTCGTTATTCTGTCAGTGTTAAATGAATTAAGGAAGTGTATTAAAAATTGTTTTGTTTACATTTGGTTTTAGGCAAAAATCCTGGCGGCTCAATTTACGCGGTTAATTCTCACCTCGCGATAAATTTTAAACTCATATTTCGCTGTCGTAAAGATTACGCCAACCGGTATTTCTTTTCACGTACGTACGATTTTCGAAGCGAAAAAGAAAAAAGCTCGCCATTTTTCCTTTCCACCTTCGCCTCGCTCTCGTCAGCGAGTCAATTTTCATAATCGATTAGCCTGCTTCCCCGAAAAATCCGCCTTACAAATTGTTACCAGTAAAACAAATACAAATACATACACGAGAAATCGCATCGAGGAAATGATGGATTCGAAATAGTAAATAAGACGCAGTTACCTGTGTTGATAGAATTTCCTTGACATTTGAAAAAGAATTGTCAGCTTGGTGGAAAAAAATACCGCCGGTGGTCGTGCTTATCCATCATTGGGTCGTTTCTACCGTGTTCGAATCCATTTCACTCTCTGTCTGAATTTTTTTCTCTACCTTTTATTTCTTCGGTGTATTCGAATTCGTCGTCGTTGTTTTTATTCTACTTTCGCTCGTGGTGTGGCCGTATCCAGCCGACGTGACGTGAAACAACCGAACGAGGAATTTATTCATCCGAAAATGAACGCCGACGGTGAGCCGGTGTCGCAGGCAATTAATTAATTTACACCGCTAAAAGCTAATCAAGCACTTGAAATAAACACCAAATTGGTGTAAAATTCAATCTAACATTTGGCTCGGGTACCTATATCTACCTATAAAGAACGGTATTGCTACAATTATTAATATGGACCCTACATCGTTACGTTACAGCCATGTCAAAATATTCGGTCGTGTCGTTTTAAATTAAACATCTGTCGCTGATGTAGACTTTTCAATTGAAAATTTCGGCTACGAGCATTTTTAATTTACATTGTAAATAAGTTCGAAAATATTGAAAACCCACGTATACCCGGCAACGAGAGGTGTTTTCAATAGAAACATTCATACAATGAACTCTGGGTGTTTGGGATTTTACGTCGAGGGGGAGAAAACCAACGATTAGAGGTACGTCGTACTACGACTACGAGTTTGTTTTTTTTTTCATATTAACTCGTAGAATTAAAAAATTGATTCTTGAAATTTTATCGATATAAAATTTGGAAATTAGAAAAAGGTCGATATAAAGTGTAGATAAAGGTCACTGGTTGGATTTTTCCAAAAAAATATCAGTTTGATTGACAAATTAATTTGCTCATTTTTGCACGTACCTGGATGTTGGAATAATTCATCTGTGACCGTTGAGACGAAAACAGTTTCTTGGCATACAATCCTTCGATAAGGAATTGGTATAACATGGAAATCGATCGCACAAAATAACTTTGGTAATACCTCAGTTTGGGAATTCGTTTCGTATTACAAAGTTGGAGTACCAATCAACGAATTCTCATAGAGTTTTGATTTTAAAGATGGACCTTGACGACGTTGTAATTATTTTATATTCTGTTTGGGTGCAGATTACAGACGCAATCCGATTTTCTCAGATTATTTATGAGAAACGAAGAGATGTTGATGGAGGAAGAGAAAGGAAAATTTTATCAATAATTCATGAGAAGCTACAATAGTAATTTTCTGGTGGAAAATTTTCAGTCAATTTCAAAAAAAAATCCAGAAAATTTTTTATTCTACCAGTTAACCCAAAGTTTAAGTCTGAAAAAAAAATCGAAAGTACATCATGAAAGAACCCCGTATACAAAATTTCAGATGTTGAAATTTATTTCTCGAATTTCGGTGATTTTTCAACATTTCAAAATTACCCCATCGTCTTGTAAAATATGAAAGATTTAATCAACAAAAAAGGTTGAAATTTAGTATTCGCCTCATTTTCAACCTCACGATTCGATTGGAAGCGAATTTAAGACGTTTCAAAAACCCCAGAAAATTTTTGAATTTTCCTGCCCCGAAGAAAAGTCCATAAAAAAGATTCATATGAAATTAGGAATCTAAAATGGTGAATAATCAATATTTGTGTCTTAAGTATTTGAGTTTTCCGAAATTTTCAACTTTGAGTTTAAATCAATATTTTTTTGATTACTATTTGCCTAGAATTGAGTTTCTGTCAAAAGTATTAATTTGAAATCGAAAGTTACAGATTCCAGATGATTCTGCTTCAGAATCGATCGAATGGGTCATGAAAATTGTTAAACCGCACTTATTATAGGTGCTGAATTTTATTATGGACTATTTTTATGAGATTTTCTTCAGCACTGGAAAATTTCAAATTTTTCAGGAGGTTGCGAAATGTCTTTAAATCACGTCCAATCGATTTGGGAGGTCGAAAATAGGGTTCGTATGTACCAAATTTCTACTTTTTTCGTTGATTAGAAATTCATATTTTGCAGATCAAAAAAGTGATTCGGTATGAAATTTCCGAAACTTCGCCAAAATTTGAAAATTGAACTCAGGCACCCGATAATTTGGAAATGAGTTTTTTAAATGATTTTCTTAGGATGTATTTTTGTTTATGAGCTTAAAATTTCACATTGAGTTTAAATACCTCTCTTGTGATTAAAAAAAAACGTACAAAATTTTAACAGAATAAATAAATTTCACAGGGAAAAATATTGAAATTTCGTTGCTGGAAAATTGGGGAATTTTTTCGTAGGAAACATGAAAAATTTGGAACGAAAATTTTATTTGATTTAAAACATTTGACCCAATTTTAGAATCTCAAGATGATAGAAAGTTGAAAATTCTGTGCGACTTTGGTATCATTATTATTTATTAAAATAATATAGTCAACAGCACTGCCAGAAAAAAAATATTTTGATGATCAAAAATAGTTTTTGATTCAATTTTTTTAATCATTGAGCGAATGAATTTTTTAATTCAAAATTCATTTAGCAATATTCATCTATAGTCATGAAAATATTTTGAAAAATTCCATCAAAAATTATAGATTTCAGGCGATTAAAATTAGTAAATTTTGAGCTTGATTTTCGGATACCTGCAAAAATGATGAGCGATTTGAATTTGGTCAAAAATAATTCAAAAAATCGAATCTACGACTATCTGGTGGGGAGCAAAAATGTTGAAACACAAATTATAATTTTTTCATGAGCTGCTCGTGGTTCATAGAAACAAAAAAATCACGTTTTTCAATCTGAAAGAAAATTGAAATGGAAATATTTTTTAAAACGTTGCATTTTGATGAAAAATTCAAAATAATTTTTGAAGAACATGTAAAAATTTTTAAATCCAATTTAGAAAAAATTACTTACCTAATTCATTTATTCGTAAAAGTTTTCAAATAAAAAAATATTTCACAATCTGGCATTTAAAATAAATGAAGGCATTATTAAAATTTCAATAAAAATACTTCACAAAATACATCAAACATTCTGTAAAAAAAAAAATTAATCGCTTCGATTTCAACAGATCTGTCGTATGTACTTGGAAATAATTTACTTAGGTATCTCAATTTACCGTAAGTATTTTTTACTCTCATTTAAATCGAAAGTTAATAAGCTCGTTATCTCGTTCGAAATTACGTGAAAAAATATTCGCCTCCGCTGGAAAAGTTTCATTCGCGTGAAAACTTCACCATACGTACGAGTCGGGTAATAAAGACGCGAGCTAGGGAAGGTAAAAGTGCTGTTACGTACGTACGAATTTCAACGAATTTCATTCGACGCTTAATTGAATCACCTCGTAGTGAATTTTTTCCACTCGGTTGACAATTTGATCTTTAATCTAATAAGCATTTGGCATCTGTAACGTACTCGAAACGTGGTTTTTCTTTATTTTGCTGACAAGTATTTAAGTTAATTTACTTAGACGTGACGTTTAAACAAGCTATGGTTTAATTTTTCGTATCATTCGTACGAAAAAAGAGTTTCAATTTGCGGAATGTCGATTTAGAGGTTTTTTGTTGTACGAAAAACGTTTCGACAAAGTAGTCTTATTAAGCTTGTATATTTTTTTTCAACTTCTTATTCTTAATAAAAACCCAGCCAAGGAAATTTTGCATTCTACAACGAACACAAAGCAGAAAGCGAGATAATAAAATAATTATACTTTTTTGTTCGTTTATAGAAGAATAGCAAGGACTAGTGTTATTCAACTTGGTGAAAATGAATTTACTTCGTTTCACTTAATTAAATCTTAATTAAAGGAAGAAACTGTACACCAACTTCCTGTGACTTTAAAACAAACTTTTTCTAATGACTTGGTTCAGCTAATTTTTAGATACGAGTGTCGATGCTACGTACATTTTCGCGTATTCCTCCCGCACTTTACGCCCCGACCCGCGGGACAATTTCGCGCCACGTTTATAAATGGCAACTCGAGTTGATAATTTTTGTCATCAGCGTGAGTCTGTAGTTTGTTCGAGTATCGAATACTTTTCGGGCGAGACGCGAGGCAAGAAACTTTTGATAAATCTTCATAATTTGATGTTAAATAGCCATTCGTCTTTGAAATTATTATTTTTTTTTTTTAACAGCGTCGAAACGATAATCCTGATTTATTAGTAATTTCGCGAGTGCAAATTTTAAAATAACTCCGACTAACGAGCATCAAGGAAGTGGGATAGTTCGCAAGTTATGAAATATGGGCTATATTTTATAGCACGCAACGGAATGCATCAAAATTCGTAACTTTAAATCTTGCTCGTGTATGGGGTTCGTCTTGTTTTGCCAGAATTCCAACCCCGGCCCAGGACTGGCTTATAGTGATAAACGAAAATAATGTTTATCAAACTTGACTAAATGTTTTAATCGAAATGCCTCGAAGAGGGGTTGGTGCCATGTGAAAAACTTGGTTTCACAATAATCACGATTTTGATGAAAAATTATAAGTGATTGTGATTAAGTTGAATATGCCAGTTAAGCAAGATATGAAAATCCCAACAGAGGAAGATGGAACCAGAGCCCAATTTTTTTAATGTTGGTCGTTCCTTTTTCTTTCAACTAAATGTAAACATTGTACAAGATTTTGAGACGTTTCACCTATTAAGAAAATCTGTATCATCAATTTTTCTGTCGATTTTTCTGTCAGAAAAAATCACTGATTTTTAGTTATTGATCTATTGATTCAAAAAGGCAACAGTTTACAAAATTTGACTGATTCATATTTAGATAATAATGTGTTGATTAGGGTGGACCGCAAAATCAAAATTTTCGATTTTCAAAAACATGTTGGCTGATGAGACATGAAGAATAAAAAAAAAATCAAAATCGATTCATATCTTCCCTTCTTCCGATCGCACATTGACATTAAAGTTATCAAAAATTAGCAAAAATTAAAAATTTTAAAAGTTTTGAAAAAATTAAAATTGATTAAAATCAATTTTAGAGCTTATTTAGTGACCACATAGACCAAAAAACACATTCTTTTTGAAAAAATCAAAGTTATTTATTTATTTTTTGATTTTTCTTCATAAGTGAAGAAATAGCAGAAATTTAAAAAAGGTGTAAGAGATGAATTTTTTTCAAAAAATTCTGCTTTTTGGTTTGAATAGTCCCCAGATGAGCTCTAAAACCAATTTAAATAAATTTCAATTTTTTTCAAAATTTTCTAAAATTTTTGAAAATATATTGAGTTTTTGCCAATTTTTGAAAATTTGAATACCAATGCACAAACGAAAGATACGAATCGATTTTTGAAATTTTTTTATCATTCTTCAAGTCTCGTCAGCCAACATTTTTTGCGGGGGTATGTTTTTGAAAATCGAAAAAATCATTTTTTTGGCCCACACTAGTGTTGATTGCTGATTGCTGATTTTTTATCATTTATAACATCCAGACAACGATCACTTGATTTTGTTATTGGATTTTGACTACCCCCTCCCTTTCATCCTGTCAATTGCATAATTTCTAAGTACAATTTTGTACTGTTTGATTCCGATCTCATCAATTTTAGTGTCGAAAATTTTCTAAAGAGGCATTCATGTTCCATTAAAATGTTATTAAATGGCGTAAAATTCACACTAGTTTTATAAAAAAATTGAATGTTTTATTTTTGGTGAAATAAATACTAAATCTACTCAAAGGGACGATTCAAAGCAAAAACGATTTTTTGAACCCTGTCCAGCAGTTTTGAACGGATTGACAATTATCTTGGTAAAAATTTGATTTATCAAAAAAAATATAAATAAAAAAAATTGAAACAAATTTTGTACCTACTACCTACACAGATAGAGAATTAAAAAACAATCATACTTTTTCCTCTGGAAATGAGTTTTGGTACCTACATAAAATTTAAGTTGATAGAAATAGTTTTTTCGTTGTTAGTAACTACTTAAACCATAACTTATCTTTATTGCTAGATGAGAAAAAAAGTTATTGAAAAGAATGTTCAGTTTTCAATTTTCATCAACTTTTGTTTCAAACTATTTCTTTGGTATACCTATCCACTTTTTTGAAACCATTCAAGACATGTAGGTACAATTTTTTCGTGCTTCTCAAGTGAATTTCTTTCCAAATTTGATGGCTGATAATCAAAATGTGGAGGTATCGAAAAAAGCTTGAAACAAAAATTGTCGCGAATAGAAATCTGAGAATTTTTTTCCTAACCAAGCGACGAAGAGGAATCTTACAAATTTTTTCCACTTGCGAGAAGGAAAATAATTATAGGACAGAAGAAAATTATCATTAGTTCTCTGCAACTTTTATTTCAAACTATTTTTGATTATTTCAACTATTTCTGATATTATTGACATCCGATTTCGAATCGCTGAACTTCATCCAAAAATTTGTATTTTTTTTCAATTCTTGGTGTTGTGAGTACATATGGATTAAAATTATGAACGACGGTATTAGAAGCCCTCATCATGGACTATTTAACTCCATTCCATTCATTTTGATAGCTTCATATTTTTATATATTTACACCAAACAGAACTTTTCACTACCTAACACTGAATTAACTTTCAAATTTATAGGTCAAATTTACCAACATTGAAAACTTGAAATTTTTTATTTCATGTCAATTTATTAATTTTAATCCGAGATTCTAAAATTTTCAAACTTTAAAGTTCTGAACATTTTTTATTTTAGATATCGATTTAAAAGTAAAAATATTTTTACGCACTTACAAATATGTATACTTACATATTTTTTTTAGATGTTGAAATGATGTACTCAAACTGTTTAAAATTTAATAAAATTTTCAAAATATAAAATTCTGAAAAGTTGAAATTTTTGAAGATACCTGCTTATAAAACACCTCAATTTATCAAAACCGCAAAAAATTACTTTTTTGAATAAAATTTTGAAAATTTTACTTGATTTATCAATTTAAAATGCTTAATAAAATTTTGGTAAATTTCAATTCTACCCACATCTGACTGGATTCGAACCGGTTTTCATCATCCCAAAAATTTACAATATTTCTTTCACCGGTAAAAATTTTTCACACCTCTGACATTGCAAATACGATTACGTTAGGTATATTTTTATCAAATGATTTAAAAGATGTTAAACGATGGCGAGAGATGCAGCGTAATATAACAACATAGGTAATGCTGGGATATTATAGGCCAATATTATATAATGCGTAAGACTCATCAATCTTAAACTGAAGAAAATGAAAAACCGAGATTATCGAGAACGGAACATTTTTCACCATAGGTAGCACGAATGTAAGTAGACATTGTGTTGAGTAAGAATGGGCTTTAGAAAATAAAAATACACGTTCCCTGTGCCGTGCCGAAGGTGTAATGAAATAAGGGGTTATCAAAATATACCCCGTTGCTTTCAAGGTGTCTGCCCACGAACTCACCTATATCTTCGCGAATTCTCTACTAAGAAAATTTCCATCTCGCCAAGGTACACAGAACACAGTGACGAATAAGTAATCTACTTTTATTAATAAAGCAGCCTTCTAAAACCGCCAGTACCTTCGAGCTAATCTAAAACTCCAAAACTAGGGTGGAAAAAATCCACCCATTTTGTACACCTCGACCACGAAATACGAACTTCTCCTGCTATAAATATAGTAGTAATAAAAATACGCACACCAGAAAACAGATTTTTCACGAAATCCAGCCCATACCATTTAATTTTAAAATATAAAGCTACCTTCTCAGGTTTCCATTATTTATTTTGAAAATTTTCTCCTCGTTTTGAATTTCTTCGTTCGATACGCGAATACGTCGAGCGGGCGAGTATTTTTAGCCGAGGCTTTTAAAAAAATTAAAATAAACGCCAACGGCGTTCTCGCGAATTGAATCAATTTACTGACACGAGTTTATATAAAATATAGCTCGAAAACCCCAAATTCAAATTGAAATAATTTTACACATTTTATGCGAATTTTTTTTCCTCGCCAAATTATAACACCAACCGACCTAGTTTACCTTCCACTGGTACAAGCGAGATGAAAAACCCCGGTAACTGATGGCGATAGGCAAGGCAATAGGACATGTATAAGCTATATAAAAGAAAAATGCCCAGACTTCCTTATTACCACGTTGAACTCTTCGCTTGGCTACGTTTTTACCTCTTCATACTCGTACATCTGCGACGAACCATTCAACATCCAACAGCGAGAACCAAGAACCTTAAAAATTTCAACAATTTCCTATCTGATTATTTCGTTTTATCGAATTTTCGAGATTAGGTGTTAAAATTTACAAATCTCCATCTTTTTTCACAAAAATTCGAAAAATTCTCAAAAGCTAAATACCAACGAAGAAAAATCCGTTTCAGTGATAAAAACCAGACGATGGAAAAATCCAGCTATCTCGCTTCGTTTCTCCCTCCGCCCTCTTCACCTCCGAAGGCAAATTGGGAAAAAATATTTTGATATTCAAATTCCACGTGAAAACAATGACTAAATTATAAATTTTTAAACTGAACAAAGACGGAGGGGAAAAATGTAAATGAAACAAGTTCTCTCGCTAACAGTGAAATTCTTCCAGCCTGTTTTTTTAAATGGTAAATTCATTAAAAAGTTTTTGCTTTTCTTTTTCATGAAAAAAAAAAAGAAAACTTCGAGATTGTGATTGCTTCGAATTATAAAAGGTAGTCTTAGATTAGTAATTTTTGACGTAATTTCTCCCTTTACCTCTTTTCACTCGATTTCTTAATCAAAACAGGAAAGAAATTTCAACTTTTTGTCGGTATTATATTTGTAAATAACCAATTATCCAGGTAGAAAATTTTAAAATAGTCGAGTTTTGTATCGAAAAATTTTCGCCCCAAGAAACTGAAATTTTGATTGCTTTCGAAGATTTCCAAAATGGTGGATAATTTTCATTAACCCTAAATGTAGCACTGTCCGGTATGGCGGACATAACTTTTAAAAATTTCTGGAAAGTTTTTGGAGGTAGCTGGAAAAAAATTTTTTGTTCTGCTATTTAAAATGATGCTTTGTGAATATCCTATCCAAATTTCAAAACGATAAATCAATTTTTGGCGATTTCGCACACTTTAAAAAATTAGCATTTTTACAAATTTCATCAAGTACCAGAAATACGTTTTTGTTAATTTTTTTAAAAATAGGGAAAGTTTGTTTGGCAAAATGTTTTGAATGGATTCGATAGATGAAAAGGATGTCTATCAGATAAAAATTTCATATTTTGCAAAAGTTGCCTCACGAACTCCTGAGAGCTGCTGTCCGCCATAGCGGACATTGCGAAGGTGTCCACAATATTCCATGCAACATGTATGTCCGCTATAGCGAACGTTGCGAACGATGACGTGTATTTCATCACCGAATGTTTTTACGACTTCCGCGAAAAACGATAAAGAATATAGATGAAAGAAAGATTTTTAACTGATATTTAGTGTCTTGAATGAAACATGAGTGGATTTATAGCTTACTTTCGTGTGTTATGAAAAGCAGAGTTCAAAATTTTTCAGTAATTTGATAAATTACACATGTGTAAGTCCGATACAATCAACCTTGCAAACTAATAGTCAACCAAAAATGGAGTTCTAGGGTTTTCGTGGGCTCTGAACTCGAGTTTTATCATAATTTGGTCCCTGCACCCAAATTGGGCACCAAAAAAGGGGGTTCAAAATTCGAATTTTTCAACACTGATAAGGAAGGTATCCAAACTCAAATTAAAATTTCGAGCCCAAACAAAAATTAATCGAAAGTACACTATGAGAGGACAGCGTAACCAAAATTTAAGGGGCTGAAGTGCACTTTTCAAATTTTGGCGAATTTTTGAAATTTCAAAATTAAGTTACCTATAGCTTGCAAAACATCAAAATTTGATCTCATCAACACAAAAACCCTGAAATTTAGAGTATACCCTATTTTTGACCCCCACCCCCTGATTGGAAGTGGTTTCAAGGCGTTTCAGAGCCACCAGAAAATTTTGGAATTTTCCAGCTCTGGAGGAAAGTCCATAAAAATAGCCCATATTCATTTCAGCACCTATTATCGCGGATTATGCATATTGGTAATCTATGTATTTAATCGATTAGAGCCCAATTTTCCAAAATTTGTAACTTTGAGATTAAATTCACATTTTTGAGCAGAAAATTCATTTTCAAAATTGAATTTTTCTGAAAATTCCAGCTCTCTTTAGAAATGTTTTAGAGAAAATTGTAATTATTAAAATTGCTCTTTTTTATGTTCTACAATTTTTGTTTCAACTTTTTTTTGCAGATGCACATTTTCAAAAGTTAAAGCCAAAAACTCAAAACTTAAATCCCCTCGTCCTCCAAAAGCGGGGACCAAATACCTGACAAATCGGAAAATTTTGGGCATATAAATACCTATTACCTACCCTACTAGACAAATACACAAAATTTCCGCTTTGTGATAATATTTTTGGGATTAGGGGCTTTTTAGCTAAAATATCTATGCTAAAATGTAAAGACTTGAAGGAATAAATTCGTGGTTCTGGATGTTGTACAATAACTGATGTCAAAAATCCCATTAAATTATTACTTATGTCGTAAACTAGGTAATAAAATCAAGTTGACACCACCAACAGTTGCCGCGACAACCTTCGCGATGTCCGTTATACCGGACAAAACTCATTCTTACAAAGTATTGGTGCAGTTCGCAATGTCCGCTCTGGCGGACATCTCATAATTCCGCCCCTATGGCTTCAAAAATTTTGGAAAAAATTTTTTCGTCATATTTAGGCCCTATGTACACCAAATATATCAAAAAAAATTATCTGACACAGTTTCCGCGACTTGGCGACATTTAGGGTTAAAAATTTAACTAAAATTTTGCTACTTTCGAGTATATTTCTCAAGTATTTAGAAATATTATGAAATTAATGGCGACGATGTACAATGAGCGTTGAAGAAATTATACAAAACAAGGTGCCATTATTTTCATCTACGTCCAACTTGATTTTCATTTTTCCTTCTTCGCAGAAACCACGAATCTGTACCCACAAATTTCGAACCAGGCACTATTTATTATTCAACCAATATAATAACTACAGAAATACCTACCTAGATACCTATCTAATAAAAATCCATAACAATGGAAAAATAAATTAGATTCTTCTATTCTCGATTTTCTTTCGCAGGTTCGATGGTTGAAAAAAAAACATAGACTCGACTAATTTAAAAATAAATTAATAAACTTAATATTACAAGAGAAAAAACTCAACTTGGCGAGTTTTTTTTTACCCTTACCTTTTTTTTCTTATTGATTTAGAAAGTTAAATTAAATGCATGAAGTTGTGCTCGAGATGAACACAGCGTTGCATTATTCAACTTAAATCAATCTGCGAACTTGATTACCTATATTTGTTGGAAAGTTGAACCCGGCGCGAAAAAAATTTCCAAGAAATATTTTATCTAAAATATGAATCTGCGGAAATAATTCACCACCGAAGAGGTTTTTTTTTGTGCAAAGGTACTTGGGCGAATTTTGGTACGTTCTTTTACGAGAAAATATTCTTTCTCGAGTTTTCAGCGTAAACTTTAGGTAAAATTTTAATTAATTTTATTGTTTAAATGAAGCATCCGAGTTATAGATGTTCTTGAGTAATGAATAATAAAAGATTATCAAATGGGAAGAGGGGGAGGGGGTTTGCGAAAGTTTGTCAATACAAAGGATACAGCCAACTTGAACGAAAAAGGTGAGAAAATTTAAAGTAAGTATTACGTTGAGTGGAAAAATTATATTACGTAATCGATTACGCTTACGTAAGTACAAAAGCCTCAGTATACTAATCTTTTTGTAAAATATCATTAATAAGTTTCTGATAATCTTTCGTAAACCGAACAACGTAAAATTTATTTCACCGAATAAGTATTTTCGTTACGAGCAGTACGTTCTATCGATACAAAAAATATTCGAATAAATCGTCTAAGCATATAAATTTTCAAAATGAAAAAAAAAGAGTAACAAGCTTCATGCAATATTAAAAAGACTAGAAAAAAAAAGTCAATGATATCAGCAGCTTATATTACACGAATTCCAACCTATCAAGAAGATTCTCCGTGCTTCGAGTATCTGTTCGATTGCGAAAGAATATTCGTGACAATATCACAATAGAAAGAAAAATACCGTAGGAAACACGACGTCAGCGATGTCAAAGGAAAGTAAAAATTTTCCAATTTCGTTTCCGATAACTGTTCCAATGCGGCGTTAACGTTTTGCCACCGCCATTGCCACTTGTACACATTTAAACATCAAAAAGCAGAATCTCCAATGATTCTGGTAGTTTGTAACTTAAAAGGTTGGAAAGAGGAAGAAGAGGAGAGAAAAAACGCGATACACAACTGTCACAGGATGGTAGACGTAGTACAAAATACCGTACCTTTGGCTCTATACCCAAAAGCCCGGTAATTAGGCAATCGGAAGCTTATGCTGGCAATCATTCCGGCAGAAGGCAATGTATAACATGACGCATTCAAAGTAGCATTAGTGGTATATCTATATACGTAAGTAAAGTAAGCGTACGTGAACAGAACGTATAAATACCTTTAATCGAGTGCAACGTTTGAGAATAGATGGATGGTGTGGTGGAGATGAGAGGCAGAAGGAATGAAGGCCTTTGATTTGAAAATAAGTTTATAAGTTGGATAATTATTCGATTGACATATTGTATTGGCAATTTTTTTTCTTGATTAACTTATTTTTCAGGATTCTGTTAATATTTGGAGAAAAAATATTTTGGCGCATTGGTTTTTGGTGAACGCAATTAAATTTTCAAAGGAACGCTTCGTGGATTCGATAAAAAATAAGTAAAATGTCATTGAGAAATCACTGTTTTTTTAGATGAAAAATTTTCAGATTTTTTCGAAGGAAAATTTCAAGAAGAGGGGAGGGGATGCCAAGAAAATTTTTTTGAACAAGGCACTTTCACATCTAAGAATAAGCTGGAATTTTTTAGGTGGAAAATTTAATGTATTTTTTAAAACAAGAAACGTATTTCTTCAAATTAAAAATATTAGGAAATGAGGAGGGAATTGTCGAGTCAAAACAAACTAAAAACTTCCAAATTTTTCATGTAGAAAATCAAGATGTGTTTTTGAAAAAAATATTCTCGAATAAGTTACAAAAAGTATCGATTTTTTTTACTCTTTGAGAAAATTCTTCGTTTTTCTTTTCAGTATAATTCTCAGATTTTTGCAAAGATTTTTTTATACTGAAAAATCGCTAAAGATTTTCCATTAGAAGTTCTCCTATTTTAATCAGAGATTTGTTTTTTTTTTCAAATTGAAAAATGTCTTATTTCGATTGAAAACCCTTCAGGGTTTCAAGTGAAATATCTTGAGGATTTTTCAAATCAAATTTCGACCATCTTCCAAGGTAATCCAAAATTTTTAAGACGCTATTTTGCGTCACCAAAAGTCAAAAACTTATAAATTTTTATATTTTCGAAATTAACTTTTATTATGAAGGTATCAGAATGTCAGAAGCTGAAATTTCTCTTGGATGGGAGGGGTGGCTATTCCCAAATTTTTAAGACCCTTTTTTTGCGACACCAAATTTTGCGTGACAAAAATCAAAAAATTGAGACATTTTATATTTTCGAAATTAACTTAATGCCTGTATATAAAATGTCAGAAGCTGAAAATTTATTTAATAGAAAGTCAGAATAACAGGAAAAATATCAGAAGGCTGAAAGCCAATTTTTAAATATTAAAAAAAAATATTAAATTTTTTTGAAATTAATTTGACATTAGAAATCAGGATGAGAGGAAAAAACATATCCATGTTATCAACATTTCCTTTCAAAGGAAACTTTACTTCATTTTATCATTCAATTTCCAGCATTTGGACAAAACATAGCTTCTTGCTGCGTGGATGGTAGATGAAGTAAAATGCCTGTAAATTGGACGAAAATTGTTCAAAATGCAAAATCAAATACATTTTTGGAATCGCCTCGTCATGAACAATTGAATGGTTTTTATGAAATTCAATTTCGAGCATTTGGATGAAAAATGACTTTTTGCCCCGAAGTCGAAAGTTTAAAGGAGAAAAACGCGGCCGAAAATTGCTCAAAAGGCAGAAAGTAATACATTTTTGGAATCCTCTCTTCAAGCACTGTGGAATGGTTTTTTCATCATTCAATTTCGAGCATTAGGTGGGAAGTTGGTTTTCGGCTGTAAAGGGTAGATTTTTGGGAGAGACCTGGCGCTGAAAAATTCTGGCAACTTTTTCGAAAATCACCCAAATTGCAAAAACTAATACATTTTTGGAATCCTCACGTCGAGACGAATCGAATGGTTTTTTTACGAATAAATTTGGAGCATTTGGACGAATGTTGACTTTTTTTCCGGCGCGGCTGATTGATGGATGGTCGTCGCCGCAGAAAAATGCCCGTAACTCGGCCAAAAATTGCCCAAAATACAAAAACTAATACATTTTTGGAATCTTCTCGTCATGAACAAACGAATGGTTTTTTTACCACCCCATTTCGAGCATTTGGACGTGAGATAGCTTTTTTGCTGCCTGGATAGTTGAAAGTTGATGAAGAAAAACGTCCGTAACTCGGCCAAAAATTGCTCAAAATGCAAAAACTAATACATTTTTGGAATCTTCTCGTCGTGAACAAACGAATGGTTTTTTTACCATCCCATCTCGAGCATTTGTGTGGAAGTTGATTTTCTGCTGTGAAGGGTAGATTTTTGGGAGAGACCTGGCGCTGAAAAATTCTGGCAACTTTTTCGAAAATTACCCAAACTGCAAAAACTAATACATTTTCGGAATCCCCTCGTCAAGCACTGTGGAATGGTTTTTTCATCACTTAGATTCGAGCATTTGGGTGAGAGATATTATAGATTTGCGCGAAATGGAGATTGAGAAAAATGCTGGTTATTCGGTCGAGAATTGCTCAAATTGCAAAAAGTAATACATTTTTGGAATCCTCTCTTCAAGCACTGTGGAATGGTTTTTTCATCATTCAATTTCGAGCATTAGGGGGGAAGTTGGTTTTAGGCTGTGAAGGGTAGATTTTTGGGGGAGACCTAGCGCTGAAAAATTCTGGCAACTTTTTCGAAAATCACCCAAAATGCAAAAACTAATACATTTTTGGAATCCTCACGTCGAGACGAATCGAATGGTTTTTTTACGAATAAATTTGGAGCATTTGGACGAAAGTTGACTTTTTTTCCGGCGAGGCTGATTGATGGATGGTCGTCGCCGCAGAAAAATGCCCGTAACTCGGCCAAAAATTGCCCAAAATACAAAAACTAATACATTTTTGGAATCTTCTCGTCGTGAACAAACGAATGGTTTTTTTACCATCCCATTTCGAGCATTTGGACGGGAGATAGCTTTTTTGCTGCCTGGATAGTTGATGAAGAAAAATGTCCGTAACTCGGCCAAAAATTGCTCAAAATGCAAAAACTAATACATTTTTGGAATCCTCACGTCATGAACAAACGATTGGTTTTTCTGTCATTCAATTTCGAGCGTTTGGATGGAAAATCACTTTTTGCCCAGTGGTTTTCAGAAACAACTTTTGTGTGGCATCTTCATTTTTTTTAGATCGATAATGTGCTCATCTCAAGTTTTTTCTAGCGGTTCACACGAGTAGCCTTTTGAGATTTTTCATCACTTTCAACAAAAATTAAGCTATCTAACTTCTTTGGAGGTAGATAACAATCGAAACTCGAAACTTTTGGCAAAAAATCTTCAATAATGATAATTTTAGCATTATTTTCATTCCAAATGTAAAACTATGATTCTCCGGGAAAAAATCTATAGCATTTCGAAGAAGAAAGCTCAAAAATGTTGTATTAATTAAACCCCCCACATCTCCGAAAATTTTCGCTTTCCGCCGGAATTAATTTCACCACAGCTTGCCACAATACCTTACAATTCGACCGATCCTGATTTAGATAGCACATTCGTGTAATAATCTGGCAAATAGGTAACCGTGTTCAAATTATCCACGCCACCACCGATCCAATGAAGCGTACAAGATTCAACACGGATTTTTGCCACTTGTACAATCAAAACGGAATTGCTTCGGTTACGCTGTCAATGGGTAAATCGGGTGAAACGTAACAAAGCTAAATGTCACTCACACGATACCCTTTGGACAGTTGGTCTGGAAATTTTCGCCTATAAACCGAGCGTTCGTACATTGGCCAACGTATTCAATACACTCCGCTACATCTACCAGAGTCGAGACGCAACGAAATGAAATAACTGCATAGCCGGAGAAAAAAACCATCAAAAGCGTAAAAAAAAACCCACCACCAGCCAACATGTGAATTCCCACGACTATTGATCAAATTGTCCGTACATTTGGGCGCCAAATTATCAACGGACCAAGTGAAATTTTATTCTAGTCGCAAAAGGGAAATTTTTTCTACTATCGTATCATTTGTTATTGAACTAATACGTCCGGCAAAATACGCGGATTTTGTGCGGAGCCACAGCCACCGTCGCCGTCACCTCGCGTCCGAAATATTAGGGGCTCTCGCGAAGAGTGTCAGATTACGCTGGAGTGCTTGTGTCTGTACCCCGGAGTGTATGGTATGGCGAAAGTCGCATGGTTTTAGCGGCTACATCTCTACGTAGTATAATACGTAGACGTACTACACGCGGCAGTGCTGCGAAACTCTTTTTCTTATGATAAATGACATCAACGTTGCCAACTGAACTATAACAAACGATGATAAATATTTTTTTGTACGTTCTGAGTTGTACGAAAGTAGTTGTATAACACTGGTCTTGTATCTGCGGTACTCGTTGATAAATGTTTGTAAATTAAGGAGGCCTCGGTTTTTTTATACCCGGACTAATACCATAATTTCACGTCATATTTGCGACCGGAGACGTGTACATGAGTGAAACGGACGCAGCTTTTTAAATAAAGCTCGACGATTCGAAAAAGTTTATTTTAATTCGTTAACGCCATCGTTCCCCTTTCTATACATCTGACTCGAGTACACAGCGACCGGAAATTTCGCTACATTTTGATGACCCCGTTATAAGATAAGACTTCTGGTTTTTCTTCCTTTCTTTCTGTATATTTTTTATACCTCATTTTTGACTAACCTTGTTGGAAGATTATTATATTACGATGAAGGCGAGAATCGAAGAGACCCAGTTTTTTTGAGGGAAAAAATGCAATTCACTGTACGAAAAATACCATTTAACTTTGTTGGCGGATCGCCGACGACAACGACCATACTTGGTCATTTTAACGTCTCAATTCTACCCTAGCTAACTTTTTCGATCACACGTACCACTAAAGTTTTACCCCGTCGAATATGTTTTGCGGGTGGAAAAAAAAGTTTAAATTGTTACATCGAATAACATGTTTGGGAACTCCAAAACCAGCACATGTTTTGAATTCGTAGATGTGTAGTACTTTGTGGTTGTTTCGGCCAAATTATGCCATGCTGGAAATTTTTTCATTGTTTTATTCTCTTGATCATGGTTTGATTTTACGAAGGTATTTTTAATTTGAAATGCAGGAGATTTGTATGTGGGTGATTCAGATGGATGGTGAAATGGTCAGAAAGGAAAGAAGTGGGTTAAAAATTTGTCAAATGAAGTGAAAAATTCTATTTCAGGCGAATTGTGAAGAGAAACAGTCTCAATTTTTCTTTAAAAAAAATATATGTACATGGACAATTGGACAGGTAATTTTTTTAAATGGAAAACATGCTGTTTGGAGGGAGGGAGAGGTCAACAGAAATTTGGGGTTAAAAAAAATATTGAATTTTTTCAAGTAATAAAATTTTTGAAAGTTTTCCAACGAAAAATCATCGATTTCCAAACCAGTAAAATCTGTAAGAATTTGATTTTTTTCTCAAGTGAAAAATTTCGTAAGTACCTACTTTGATATCTGAAAGTTGAAAAATAAAAAATTTGAGAAGTTTCAAGTAACATTTTTTAGAGGACTTTTGAATGGAAAATGCGTGTTTTTTGGGGAGGAGGAGTTTTAAAAACTTGGAGTGAAAATTTTTAAATTTTTTCAAGTAGAAAATCTCTGAGAATTTTCCACTGAAAAATCAACGCTTTTCTAATAAGTAAAATCTGTAGGAATCTAATTTTTTTCAAGCGAAAAATTATTCAGAAATTTCGGAAAATAAACTTCATAAATTTTTTTAGAAGGGTTCAAGAGAGAAATCCTGATCTGAAATCCAAAAAATCAGAATTTTGCAGAATTCCTGCAGAAAGTCCAAGATTCTGCAAAATGAAGTTCACTAGAAGTCTGGCAGAATTCTGCCAAGGTCTGCATCGATTTTGCAATAATTCAGCATCCTTGATGTCCTGCAGTTCTAACAGAATCCATGTAAAATTTTTGCAGACTCTTGCAAGCTAGGAAATTTCTTCCAAATATAATGCAAGATTTTTTCCAATATGAAAAAATTTGGATTATATATTTTTTTTTTCAAGCAAAAAATCTCAGATTTTCATTTGAAAGGCATTCCAACCAGAAATATCATTTTTGGCTGAAACAAAAATATATTGAATGTGCGCTCCTTTTTAAAAGTTTTGAAACTAGAGAGACTTCAATAAATATTCCGGTACCCGGGGAGAAAAAGGGTCTCTTCAGGAGAGGACTGAGATCCAGAGAGAAGCCAGTGGGAGAAGGGTCCCCACCGGACGATTTTTTGGAGCGGAAGCTGGAGCAGCCGAAGACATTTTTTTTGAAAATCTTGGGGCTGGAAGAACTTGAATCAAAAATGGAAGAACTTGAATCAAAAATCTCAGAACTAGAGCCGGAGGGATCGGACCTCCTCCCTCCTGATCCTAATAAAATCGAGAGGAAGTTTTTTACCAGATATTTTGGAGGTCTACATGGAACTATCATAAGAGAATCATACTAATTGAAGTTCATTTCTTAAATTTTCAACAAATTTTTGAAAATTCAAAATTACCTCAGGACATGATCCAGCAAAATGTCGAAGTATGCAGTTGAGAAATGTTGAGTTTTCAGTTCAAAATTTTAATTTTCTCCCGAGTGAAAAATGTTTAATTTTTTCAGGAAAATATGCAGGTCCCAGAATTCTTAAATTCCAAATAAGTAATATGCTTTGGAGTAGGAGTCTGTTGGAAAAATTTTTAAATAAAAAAAATGGGTTTCATTTTTTTTTTGAAAATTTTACGGTGGAATAGTGTTGAAAATCGAGGTATAGAAAATTTTTCAAGACAAAATATTTTGATCCATTCCTCTCATTTCTTTCATTCGTTCTTTTGCAAAAGTAGAAATATTGCGTCATAAATTTCGATTTGTTCCTCCCTCTTCCTGCTCTTCATTCAACGTTGAATATCAGCTGTACAACAAGAAGGGGGACGATCATTACTTAAAAAAGTAGTGCACCAATCGGGCAAACGAATGATTCCACTTTCCCCTCCCTATCAACTGAGCATCAGGGATTGAAAAATCAACCTCGTTAATACCTACAATTATCACCAGAATGTACGTACCTTTGAATCGTTTCAATATTAACGGCCGCCCAAAATTACCCTATAAATACCTTTCCACGTTTATACCTAAAGTACCCATCCGATAACCGTAACATTTGGCGTACGATTTTATATACCTGCATAGATATTTACAATTCGAAGGGTACGAGGCGTATGTGAGAGAATATTACGCTTTAACGATCTTGTACTTCTAACCTTGACAGTAATATTCAGCGGTATCACGAACCCAGTCAGAGTTTTATAACATCATTCAAATACCCACGCGATACCGCCGAAATGGAAATTTTCAATTGAAATGGTGTATTGTTGTTTGTCGAAAGTTGTGCGCTCTTTTTGGCTGAAGATTACCAATGACTTTGAAACACCTAATACCCTTCCATTGTACGGAGACACGTTTTCTCGATCGTCACCTTTCTTAAATTCTGTTCGCTCTTTTACATTTCAATAAAGGTGTAATAATTGTGTATGAAAGCGTAAATTTCACGAATTTTTTCGCGTCAAAGTTTTCTAAAGAGATGAATAACTTTGCGGAAAATAAAATAAGGAAGTATTTATGCGTCAGTCGAAGTTTTGGGTTTTGCTTGTTTGAGCCAAAATCAGGTGAGAATAAAAGAAGGTTACGAGAATATGGAGGCGTAACTAGGCCAAAACTAAGCGGATGTGGAATGAAAAAATTGTCAAATGGGATCGCTGCGAAATTAGAAAATCTTTCAATAACGAAATGGAAAAAATAGAAATTATTCAAATAACCACTGAATTAAGGATAAACTGGAAATCATCATCCAATTCAATGAAGAAAAAAACAGAGGAAAATAAATATTTTGTATCAAGGTTTGTGATGAATAAAATTGTAATAAAACCCAAAAATTAATATTGCTCGACTGAACTGAAAGTGAAAATTCAGGAAAAATTTTGGTAATTTACTTAATGCTACCTTTACGGTAGAATTTTGTAAAATCAAATTCTTTTTGAACCCCCTTTCCCCACTAAGGCATATTTTAGTAATTCAAAAAATTCAGTTTTCTACAAGAAACAATTTTGGCTTTTTAAAAATTTTTCACTCAGGCCCTATTATAGGATAAGCTGAAAGGTACCAAAATTTTAACTTGTCAAGTAAATAAATTTTTAAAAATATTTTTCTGCAGAAAAAAAATATTTTTTGGCATATTTGATGAAATTCAGGTTCATGTTTTTCATCCCCCCCCCTCCAGGGGGTAAGTATTGATGAATTTATAGAATATTTTTGTGAGTATATTCGACATAGCTAATTGAGAAATTTTCCAAAAAACTGAAAGATTGCAATAATTCTAGGGGAAAATATTATACACACATGAAAATATCTCATTTGGATTAAAATGTTCAATCGTAGCTACCTAGTACCTACTTAAATTAATTTTTTTAGATGGGAATTTAAAATTTTTGATTTTTCTTAAATAAGATCGCAGAACTACCTTGGGAGCGAAATTGAGAATAAAATATCATAATTTTTCAAGGAATAAGTAAATTCAAAGATTAAATTAAATTTCATTTCGCTTCCAACTTGGTCGACTATACCGCAATAAAATTCATTAAATAACTTAAAATTCCCATTTACGTCTCACTTATCAAAAAACCTCGATAGCTTGAACCGCCATAAGGCCATAATGTATATTTACCTTATTTTCCTACTCCAGACGACCAAAAAAGTTAATTTTCATTGGCGGAGCGTTCTCGAGCCGGAGTAAAATTTCGTTTAATTGCACAAAAGTAAAGAAATCGTTTCCGCAAAATAGCGTTTTAAAGTCGCGAGCAATACTTAAAGAAAAGTTTGTAATTACAAGTTAATTACCCAGTTTGTCAGAATCTTAATCTTTAACCTCGTATGTGAGTTTTCTCCGCAATGTAAAGTTAGACTTGGGCGTTGTTAAATGCAATATTCGAACCAATTAAACTACTTGTCTGCGCATAAATTCGTAGGTATAAATATACCACCTATTTTAGTACCTAGTATGTGGAATGTTTGCATTTCAAACTTTCTGCATATTGATTTCGTTTTGAGTACGAAGGTAATTAATTCGTGGATTTCTACGTTAGGTCTACGTTTTAGTTGAAGTTAATAGGTGTTGTTTATGGAGTTCAAAGTGCATTTATTTAGAATCAGGTCGTGTCTGTAGTTTTAACTCTAGAAAATTCAGATAGGAGGAGACGAGGTTGAAATTCCTCCCTGGAAGCAAAAAAGAAAGAAAGAAAGAAAAGTGAAAAGTCTAACCACGTAAAAATTATAGAAGAGGGCAGTTCTGTATAAATTCAATTACTTTTTGATCATAGATGTTCACATTTTGTTCGAAATTTTTTTATAAGGCTCTTCCACTCCGAAGTTTGAAAAACCTTCATTACTTTGGTTTCATTTCTTGAACAAAAAATAGTCACCTTGAATACCAATTACCAATCATGGTTCAGAGTAGTCATAAAAAAAGGTAAATTTTGGAGAATGGTCAAGAAATTCGTAAAATTTTCATAAAATGACCAAAATTTTCAAAATAATATCTATTGTTGAAAAGTCTTTGGTGGTACAGCACTGAAACTTTAAGGAATTTCATGGCAAAAATAATGAAAAATATCAAAATTTGGATCATTATCTACCCAGATTTACATTTTTTAAATCAAATTTTCATGATGGAATTTTGAAAAAAAAAAATAAGATACAGGTCAACTGAATTACTACCACTTTCAACGCTGAATTCGAGTTTTGGCCACCCTCTTCCCTTTTCCTTAAAACGACAGTTCAGCAATAAAATATTATAAATTTCGAAAAAAAATCGATTCAAGTAGGTATGTACCTACCTACCTATCAGAAAATTGATGATTTTTACATAAAATTACATTTTCATTCCTTATTAATTTTTTCTCTGCTTTTCGAGAAAAAGGGACAAAAAGGTTGCTGTTTATACCTAATGACATTTCGAGAAAAAAAAGAACAGAAGAAATTGAAACAGATAATTGAAGTCTGAAAGTTTAAATTTTTTAATAAAACGATACAAGTCTGAAAATTTTCAAACCCTTATCACTAAAAATAAATCAGGTATCTAGAACCAATTCCTTATCATCACCTTTTTTAAAAGCCTTAAACGAAACAGTCTAGTTTCAATTAGAGGTACGCTATACGTAAATGGTGGAAATCAGTGAGTAGGTAGTACTTTGAAAGATAATTTGAAAATTTTCAAAATTTTAAATGTAGACGTATTTTCTGGACCCTTTTCCAATTTTTTAAAAATTAAATGGCATCAATAACGGTTGCGAGAAGATTCAATGAAGTTTGAACATTTTTCAAATTTGATCTTTCGCACTCCAAAAGTCAACTTTTGGTTTCAAGGTCGAAATTCCAAAAAAAAAAAAAGGGGTACTTGAAAGATTAAAAAACACGCAGATTTCGATACCTCATTTCATCAAGTTGAAATTTTTCAATTTCAGTTCCATCACATCTCCAAAATTCGCCTCCAAATGAGAGGCAAATGAATCGGAGATTGATTCAGATACATCAAAAATCCTCTCACATACATTTTTAAAAATTCCCCAATTTCTTTTTACCCGCTTACCTTATTTCTTGTACAACTTCGAAATTTCAATAGTGAGTTAAAAGATTTTTTGGAACGAAAAATTGTCGAATAAAAAATACTCATTTGTCAAATTCCAAAATATTATTCAACTTCTTCACCCCACCCCTCCCTTTCGTTAATTTTACCCCAAAATATTCATCTTCTTCCGATAAATTTACAATCACGAAGTATCCAAGTTGAAAATCACCTCAACATCAAACCATTCCATTAATTCAGAGCCCGACGACGGGTTCATTTCGTACATAAAAGTCATTCTCAAACCCTTCGATACAAACCCATCGATCGTTTCGAACTCCGAAAACGTTGTTGATTTTTCACAAGCTCATCTCCTCTTTATTTTTTTAATTTATAAACGAGTCTCGTTTTACCAATTTACCTTTCGAATTTGCCAATTAAGACGACAAACCTTTGATAATACGAAAATCACTCTGCTGTAATAGAAGGGTAAATGCAATTTATGTACCTTTTTGTAAATATTTAGCTGCACGGAAATTACGTGAAAATAGACGAGTCGCGTCGCACAAGATAATCAATTGTAATTTGCTATTTGTGAAATAATCAGCTTCGCAAATTACCGTACAGATGGAAATTATGCAAAGAGACCGGAATACTTAAGGAACGAGGAAGAGATGGGGGGGGGGCGTGTCGGGCTAATTAAAAACACGATAATAAAAAAACTTTGATTACGAGTGAAGAGAAGAAAAAAAAATAACAATAAAGTTTTTTTCTTCTTCATTTTTAATGGGTAAAATTTTCTCGGGGCGAAAAATATTTATATACGAAAGTTACATAAAAATTTGATGTAAATATTGTCATCGTTCGGAGAAAGTATTCGAAGAAGGGAGGAGAGATCTCGATGAGGGGGGTAGGGGGTAAACCACTCGAACGTTACAGAAAGACGAAATTACCGGGTAAAAATAAATTAAAAATACGAAATGCAGAATTAAATAGCTTTCAAATCGAGCACCATTCAATTCGGGTGCTGGACGTGAAAATACTCGGCGATTTGGCGAATTCTTTGGAGTCTGGTGCGCCTGCGTCACATAAGCCGGCAGACGATGATACACCCCGATATCTGTTTAGTGTGTAAATTGTAACCATACTGTATCAACGAACCGCCGCAATTACCTATTATTATTGGTGCGCGTATTTTCAACGTGAACTTTTGCGATCGTGACGTGATTTTTTTCTCGTTCTTTAACTTCGATTTCGTATAACGTGCGTTTGATAATTTTTCGTGTAATTTTTTTCTCGATATCGTTCGCGATTTATTCGTCTCCGATCGAAATGTACATTTTATGTGATTTTCGTTCTCGTCGCAGCTCTCGTCGTAATTCTCCGGTCAAATATTTTCGTCGCCGTTGATCGAACTCGGAAACGAAAGTGATTAATTGCTGTAATCAACAGTAGGCTACCCAAATTCACCGGTAAGATTTTACCACTGTGGTTTGATTTATCGACGCTATTTCGCTAAATATTCCACCTGGTGTCCTACGAGTTGCTTTTTATTAATTTTAATGGCTTCGTCGATCATTGGTAGACCGGTAAAAGCGAAAGGTTTCGTTTAATTAATAAACGAGGGAGAAAATTTGACGGAAAAATTTTACCATATTTTGCCAATTTTTTCCTCTCCTTTCAGACTCCTGATATTTTGGCAGTTAGGCAACTTCCAACGCTTTCACGTTCGATATGACAAATGCCTGGTTCCGGTTACACGTGAAACTAATTAGGCAACTTATATTACCCGCCGGTTGAAATATTTGCCCGAGTTAATAATTTTAAGAAGGATTAAGACGCGATGTATACTTGATATTCTCGAGTCGACTGCGTACTCGAATATTTCCAAAACTGCGAATATTTCAGCTTTTGTAATCGAGAAGTTCGCGAAACCGTTTCCGTTAAATTAATAGACGTGAAGAAAATTCCGAGCTTAATGGTGACATTTAATATCATCTCGAGTTATATTCATCGACGAAAGAAAATTTACCCAATTAATTCCTTTTTAATGACTGATGAATTCGAATAGAAATTAATTTTTTTTTTATCGAATCATCCTACGATAAAAATCCGAGTTTCAGTTTTCAAATTGCATTAGGCGAATTTTTCTTCAGTTTGGAAATTTTCGTAGTTTATTTTTCTTTCAACCATTTCCAGGTAGTAAATCAACCAAACGTAGGAGATTTTTTCTTTTTGATTCGGTGCCAGAATCTAGTCACGACTTAAATTTCAAATACGTTTCTGCTCGTAGCTTTTGCCATCGTACTTTTGCAATTATTTACAAAACATCGCGTTTTTGCATTAATGTAGTCGCATCACGTTTCACTTTTACTTTACCGTTGAGAGAAAAAAAATTGTCGACAGTATCCAACTGTTCGAAATTTCTTTCGCAATTTCAAGCTCAGCTTTTTACAAACGTCGAGTTTACAGGCGCTGTAAATTGGACACATTTTTCGAATACCTCACACGTGAGATTCGCAAACGATAAAATTTTCTCAATTCGAAGCAAAATTCCAAATTTTCCATTTTTTTGACAAAAAGGGCCGAAAATTGAAGGGAAAATTCCAAAATCTCTAAACGTTCAGATTTTTACGAGAGATAGAAAAAAATTTGAAATCCATTTTCGTGGAAAACTGGGTCAAAAATTGAAGTAAAAATTTCGAAATCTCTTTTACGAGGAATGATAAAAAATTCGAAACATCCATTTTCGTAGCAATCTGGGTCAAAAAATTGAAGAAAAAATTTAGAAATTTTCAAACCACGTAATTTTTTATGAGCAATCATAAAAAAGAGACAATGTTACTTTAGGTTAGGCTCGATTAAATAAAAAAAAATTGAAAGCATCAAAATGATAAAAAATTTCCCAACTGGAAAGCTACGAGTATTTTTTCTCCTTGAAAATCAGTGTTGCTCAATTTTGAGATTTTTTGTCCCTACACCTGATTTATTTTAATCGCAGAACTGGCGAAAATGAGGAAATATTCCCCCGAACCAAAAATTATTCCAAGATATCATCCAATTTTATTAAAATTTCCATTCGATTAAAATCTCAAGCCATTCAAGTGAAAAAATTTCCCCACCTTCGTTCCTTCGTTAATTAATGTAAATAAAGTCGTAAAGTCAAAGTCACGCCCTGGAAACGCGAAAAAAACCTCGCGGCTAAGGCGACAAACTGTAATATTAAAATTTATCCTTCGACGCTCGAGATGGAAAAATTTTCTATATTAAAACAAACGCTTAATACGCCTTAAAAAGTATTAAAGAATAAAGGTTAAAATACGCAGAAAAAATAATAAAAATAAGATTACGTGTAAACGTATACACAAAAAATTCGAACCAGGAAGCGGATAACTTCTTATGAAAAATAAGATTGAATTTTGCGACGGAGCCGCGAGAAACGTTGGAAATTCGTGTATATCTACGTACGAAAAAAACAGCTCCAAGTTTGACGTAAAAATAGTCGTGAAATCTTACATCTAAATTGATTCCAATTGTTTCGCTTTTTTTCCACTGAGTAGTCGGGTTAGCCGAAGACACAACAGGGAATTTTTAACGCTGTGTTTTCTTCGCTTTCGATGAATATTAAATAATCTCGAGCTGGTGGTGTTTTCGTGTTGCTTTTTTTTGTGTATTTTGCTATTTTTTCGAAATAATATATGTTTGGATTCTTTGCGAATTTGGGGAGGATGGAGAGAGATAGAGGGGTTGTTTTGTTTTGTAAATTGTTTCTCTCTCGCGATTGGTGGATGAATAAGCTATTTTGGGATGTGTAATACGGTACACATAAAAAGTTTATTCTTTTCACGGAGTGGGAAAAAAATGCACATATTAAGCTTCAATAAAATACATAATAAAAGAATTTTTAGCTGGTTTTAAAAGATAGCCATTTGACGACAATGATGGCGTTATGTGATACTATTTTTATTATTACTTATTGTAGTGATATTTTTATGGCTATTTATACGAGTACGAGAAAAGCGTATAAAGTAGATACATCCGATACAAAGAACTGGAATTTTATGATTTAAATTATACATATCGTATTCATTTCAACATGAGGAGGTGCTTGTAGGAAATCTCGGAGAAGTTGAGGAGGGAGGAAGGTTCAATAATCTTGTAAAATTTTCAAAACATTCATTCGTTATAAAATGCAAACTTGGAACCACACGAGATACTGAGATGGAATTTCTGAGGATAAAATTTTTGAAGAAAAATTACTCCAATTGCTACTGAATTTTTTTGAATGAAAAATCGTTTTCCAGAATTTGTACCACGAATAAGATATAATGTAGTTACTATTGTGTGCAATATACCTTTCCAAAATACTCTGAAACCACAGCATTACATATCAAAACCCTAAACTAGCGTTAGATTACCAAACAACGTGTAAAATTCTTTGCCCACTCGAGAATTCAAAAGAACCACATTTTTTTATCATTGGTGAAAGAGTTCAAAGAGAATTTGACTCCTTCGAAGAAACATGAGTAACCTTTAATACTTACTATTAAGAGGAAAGAAATCATGTTTTATGGGAAAAAGTTGAAGGGTGATTTGAAATTGAAACACAATTATTCGTCATGCTGCTTAATAGTATATTATGCAATGAGGGAGATAAAGTGATTTTCGACGAATTTTGAGGTTTATTGCCCGAGCGAAGCGAGGGAAATAATTCAAAATCGTCGAAAATCATTTATCTCACGAGTTCCATACGATATTTTTTGTTGTAGTGTGAGTAAAAGGCGAGTTTGAGCACTCGAGCGATTCGCGAGTGTGAGTAAAAGTGCACTTTTACTCACACTACGATGAAAAAACTATTACAGAGATGAAAAAATTTCGACATTCTTTAATGGTATTGAATTTTTCTTTTTTTGAAAAAACTGTAGGTACAAAAATCAAGATTATTTCCTGCTTTACCTCAAATTTTGCAATTTCTGGTGACAAACCGTCATCAATGAGCACGACTGAAACACCGGCCACAATTGACCAAAAACTAGGCCAACAACTTATTACTTAGCGATAGTCGCAAACAAAATAAAACTTCGCACCCACGTATTGTTCTCAACTAACCAAAGTTCCATGCACATAGTAAGATTAATTATGAACGCAGCTGAATTAATTTATAAAACTCCTCCGCTTTCTCCAGTTTACATGTAAACTGAAAAGTTTCATAGTGAAATCCCCTCCCAGAAATTTGCAGGCATCGTATCGGGAAGAGTTTTAAATAATGATTAAATGACGGTTATGATCAAACTCACAATTCATGATTCAAGTTCACTGGCCAGTTTTTGGTGCTATACCCTATTTTGGGTCAATGACAAAAATACCTGGAACAGAAAATATGAAATGAAGCAATAAGATAGGGGGATCTGGGGAAGAAAAAATTGTACCTTGAAGAACGAAAATTGGCGAGATGGAAAATCAATTTCAAGTGAAAGACCTTTTGCAAAAATTTGAGCCCTTCAGCCAAAAAGAAAGCGAAGAAGAAGACTTAAACATTTTAATATTTGTGGCATTCTATAAGAAAAGGGTCCAAGTTGTCGGGGGGGGTGTCAAATTCCCCTCCCCCCATATTCTGAAACTAAATGAAATTACTTTTCAAATCAGCTATTAATGACCTTATTTCGTGCAAAATTCGCAGATTTATGACAGTTTAAAAATTGAAGTTGAAAAAACATAGTTTCGAGAAAAACGCACTCAAAAAAAAAGTCGAAATTGGGGGAGAGATATACCTATTACTATATTCTAAAACTACATACAATTGCCTTTCAAATGAGATATTAGTGATAGTGACCTTTTTTCATGAAAAATTTCCGATTTTACGACAATTTGAAACTGAAAAAACGTACCTAGGTAGTTTTGGAAAAAATTGCGTTTTCTCGAAATCAACTTTGCGACAACTTGAACCCCTTTTTTATAGAATGCCACATTTATTGTGATTTTTGAGTAATTTTTTTTCGTTAGTTTTGTATTGTCTCACATGCAAGAGATTTGGTCAGAATTAAAAAAAAAAAAAGATATTTTGAGTTTCAAAATCTTTCTGACCCACAGACCTTGAAATTTTACATTCTTTGCCAGTAATCAGGTGAGGATTATAAGGCAGAAGATTTCTTCATTTTAATTTTAAAAATCGTTTGTTTTTAAGATATCATAAGTAGGTAATTAATTTTTTAGACTGTCATGGAGAAATTAATTTTGAAAAATTGATTAAAAAATCAATTAGAAAAATTTCTATTGCTTAGGTATTTAATTGCGAGAAAAGCAAGTCATAAATAATGTAGTTGGCAGACCTGTCTTGATTTTTTCAAAAAAAAAAAAATCGTCTACAGAAATTATTTTATGGAAGCTAAAAAAAATTCAAAGTTATTTTAAGATTCTGAATTTGGTAAAAATCAAAAAATTTTAATCTATGCATTATATTTTTATTGAATATATAAATGGGTCACCGAGGATTTAAAATTCAAATACCGATTTTCAGAGGACAACGCAGGTACCACACAGATAGAATTATATTTTTAACGAATTGAAGTTTTCTATTTTCAAGACTACGAGAAGCTTAAATTTTTAGTAAAAGTAATCCATCTGACAATTCTTGGTCAATTACTGAAGAATATCTTTCCAAAGTATTCTAAAATTACCTTTTTGGCCTGTCATAAAATCATTTTTCAACCCCAATCTATCCCTCCCTCCCTCCCTCCCTCCCCATCACTGAAAAATAACTGAATATTTTTAAATATTTCACATGCCACTTGTTTCGAGACAGCTTAATCTTTAATTCTAATTCCTTCATTTTATTTAATTTGTCAATATCTACATAGGTGTTTCAAATCTGAATCAAAAATATTCTATTTAATTTTTTTAAAATCAATTTTCAATCCAAAGAATTTCAATTAGTGGATTAAAAAATTAATTTTATGGCAAAATTTTTTTTTTAAATAGGAAGATTAAAGGAAAAAAATTTACCAACATGTAAAAATATAAAACTGATGAAGATCGTATGTGCTCAAAAAACACATCTACATCAAACCGTATCATAATTTTTTCAACCTAAAAATGACACTCAACCGCACGCAAAATACAAATCGACACATCCTAAAAATTTCTGTAAAAAATTCCAGCAACACCATGTCTACGCTCAATCAGCAAAAAATAAGCAGTCATTGTAAAACACTCGCTCGTCTCCTTGAGAAAAAATCGCACCCAGCACATGAAGCTCAGGCCCAAATACACTCGCAAAACGTGTTTTTGACTTGTTTTATTCAATTTGTAAGTTGCCGCGAGTGTTTTCGCACTTACTTAGTTGTTACGAAGCATTTTACGTATGTTTTTATGCTGCGGCGAATTCATTTTAAATTTTCAAATTTATTCGCTCGATTCCAAACATTAATCTCGGTTTGCTATTTTTATCGCGTAATTGGCGCTGGAAAATACGTTTCGTCGGAATGATGATGAAAGTTGCAGCAAGTTTTAAAGCTACACTACGAATTTCGCGGGCAAACATTTATCAAATTTTCAACGCGGTTAAATTAGCTCGGTAATGTCGAAAATACTGAGCTATAGGTGATTGTTTAATGGCACGAAGTTATTAAATTTACCCGCAGAATGGAGAGAAAAAATTACAAGCTGGGTTTAGCAATAAACCTGGTGAAATATACTTTGAGACGTTAATATCTCTGAACAGGTCGAATCGAGTGAAGGGATTCCAAAAATTTTCCATTGTTCAACATTTATGAAATACTTATTTATATTCAGGAGTTGGAGAATTACGAAATCAGAAACGAAACTCGATGAAAAAATGAAGAAGGTAATTAAAAATTTGTCGACTCATTTTCTCGAAGAAACTCCCACTCATTTTTTTGCTGAATCACCTTTGGCCATACCTATGGGAGAAAATCAGAAAAATACCAGTTTTGATCATTTAATGCAACAATTTTGGTCAATTTTGACCATGACTCATCAAAGGTAAAATTTTGAAAAAATTTGTTATTCTGGTACCTGAAAATTATTTTTCGGAACTTTTTACGTTGAGCCTGTTTTACGGATCTCCGTAGGTTGGTGAGCGGGTTTTTTTTTCAAAGTCCACATTCCGACGTTTTTTTTTCTATCTTCAAAATTTTTCTTGACGAGGTCTAAATTTTTTATGAATTTTTTTCAACTTCAAAATTTTTCTTGACGTGGTCGAAATTTTTTACGATATTTTTTTTGAACTTCGAAATTTTTCTCAACAATTTCTAATTTTTTACAATTTTTTTTTCAACTTCAAAATTTGTCTTGACGAGGTCTAAAACCTCTAAATTTTTTAATTTTTTACAAATTTCGTCTCAACTTCAATTTTTTTGACGTGAATTTTTTAACGAAATGTTTTCAACGTCACTGCAAATTTGTAAAACAAGCCCAGGAGTCAGGTCAATTCTTCAAATCAAAAATTTTTCTCAGACAATTTTAAAAATTGCAATTTTGACAAAAAAATTGAAGTTTGGAAAAGTATTTAGAACACGTCAAAAGTTGATAAGAAATTCTGGAAAAAATTTAGACCTCGTTAAGAAAAATTTTGAAGTTGAAAAAAATTGTAAAAAAATTAGACATCATTAAAAAAATTTCGAAGCTGAAAAAATTAGAAAAAAATTAAAAAATTTTGACCTATTCAAGAAAAATTTCGAAGTTCAAAAAAAAATTCGTAAAAAATTTGGACCTCGTCAAGGAAAATTTTGCAGTTGAAAAGAAATTTCGACCTCGTTGAGAAAAATTTTAAAGTAGAAAAAAAAACGTCGGAAACGTGGACTTTGAAAAAAAAAAATCGCTCACCAACCTACGGAGATCCGTAAAACAGGCTCACGTAAACTTTTTTCTCAAGTCCTTGATGGATAAGGAGGAATTCAAAATATCGAGTCAAATTTTTAGAGAAGAAAAAGTGAAGAAGAAGAAGCTGCAAATAATGTTTTTAAAAGATCGTGCTTTGTTCATGTTTCTATGCTAAATTGTAAAAATTCATATTTATTATTTTTTTTTTTTCATATTTTTCATACTTTTTTTGATCCAATTTGAAACAACCTCCCTCCCCCTCCTGTACCGTCACTTTTGCTAATGCAATTCAACTTTGAATTTTGCTATCAAATAATTCATACCTATTCGGGTTACTAATCTCGTTTACATGCGGAACCTAACAAAATATGTAAGTCGAGCTTGAGAACCCCTAAGACATCGATTTAAAAATGTAAAGCTATTTTCAACCATATGCATACCCAGAAGTTCAAAGTTCTTCGTACTGTTTAACTTTCATTATCAATATTTACAACACGAGAACGTATGTTATTCCGGGGAACCTCTATCTATATTTTCTATGTGTAAATACGAGGGTACCTACGTTTTCATTTAAACGAATCTGACGATTAAATAATATCGTAATTGCGGTGTATTCGGATTACGATATTACCCAAAGTATGTGTTACTGGTCATGTGCGTTTAATAGGTCTATTAATATTTGAACGTTCAAGAGTATCTCTTCAGTATACTTAATGGTGATTAAACTGGATAATTTGAACAAATTAAACGGATAAGCTCTCCAACCTATCGAAGCATTTCTGTTTTTAGATGCGTTTGAAATATATCAAACGAATAGAATTTTTGAAACAAGTGACTTCGAGATCGCAATTTATGGATGGGAGAATTATTATGACACGAGTCAAATTTTAATACATGTTTTCAAAGGTGAATAAAATCCAAGTCCAAAATTGCAAGTGAAAACAAATTATTAATATTTTTGCAAATACGGCTTGAAAAATTTTAACAACCTTATTTTGTAGGTTAGAACGCAAGGAGAAAATTTTGCCAAAATTCATTTTTCGATGAATTGATAATCAAACCAAACTATAAAACTAAGTATAAAACTTATTCATTGCCAACATTATTCAAAGTAATACTTATTGCAAAAGATGTGTTTACTGGTCGCTGCGGACTTGAGTCATTGAAGCACATAAAAAAAATCATTGAGGACATCAAAAAATATAAAGTCAAAATCAAAAATGTGATTTCTGACAATGGATCTCAATTTATATGGGCTGAATGGGCATGGCCCAAATTAAGTCTCATGATAAGTATCAAAAAATCACCTGCTACTATCCAATGAGCAGGTTCATAGAAAGAACGATGAGAATTACATTTGATAAGTTTGGAATAATAAGCTCAACACTTTCAGAGAGGCCAAGAAAGTGCAAAATCGCCGAGAAAATCATCTAAATTGTGGCGATATTTTATCCAGCAGCATGCAAAAAATGTAAAGTTTTGTTGAATTTCGGCAGAAAACCTCACGATTCTGCAAAAATGAATCCTGCCATGATTCTGATTGGATCCTGCAGATCACACGTGTTTTGTAAGTTGCCTAATTCAGAGTGCAATGTAATTTGTAGTAAATCGAGGCTGCATGTGCAGAATTATTACAAAATCATAGCAGAATTGTAGCCAAACTTCTCAGCAGAATTTTTGTAGACGAAGGCATGCAAATTGAATGAAATAGTCACATTATTCTCACCAATTGTATTACTTTCAATCAATACAGGTTTTCTAGCATTTAAATCTGAGTAAATTAAAATAAAAGTTACACTAAAATATCTTTAATATCTCTTACATTACAATAATAAACCACTCAATATTCCTCCGTCACTTCACAGCTGCTTTTTTTCAAGTTGCTTGATTTTTTCTCTGATTTCTGGTCTGGCATCATAACTTGTAATAATATCTTTTTTGATGCCGTACTTAGGAAAATGATCTAATCTCAAAACTTCTTTATTGAATTTGCAAACGTACGTTAGACCAGTTATTGGATCCTCATTTTCAATATCTTCCCATCCTGGAGCTCTCTTGTCTCCTTCACAAAGTCTTATTTTCCCCGAATTTGGTGTCGGATCATTATGAATCACAATGAATGCAAAATAACGATCAAACATCCGAGAAAATGGAGATTTCAGCGTGTATTCGACAACTTTATAAAGAATCAGAGGAACTGGAATATTGTTATTTCGTCGATCAAGGTAAAACCCTCGTCCTGGGAATGGAATTTTCTTAAAATATTGTGAAGAGGGTTTGAATACATCATAAAATTGATTTTTAAGGTCAATGTTTGGTTGCCAGAGCTACAACAATAATATGTTTTAAAATCATTTCGACGAAATATAAAAATTAGGCAGGAAAATAAACATATTACCTGAATCATGGCGTATAAATATTTATCCACTAAATTTATCCTTTCCACAATACTTTTCCAAACTGGCACAGTATTCATAAAAGTGCAAGTTGCCAGACCTCCGTAATAGGAATGGAAATAATATGATGGAATAATTTGGTGTTGAACTAAACATCCAAACTCTTGCCCACATTCTAATTCTTCCTCCAAAGTTACAGATTGTATTTTAGAAGATTTAGTTGACTGCTTTTTAATACCAGTGAATAGCTGGATTTGGGTTTCCTTCAATACAAACAAAGGGTAACCTTAAGTATTACCTGCTTTTTTGTGCTTGTTGTGTGGACCCACACGAATAATTTAAACAGAAAAATGGTAGGTAATTGAATTAACTTACAGGAGAATAGAGAAATGCAAGAGAATTTTCGGGGTAAAATTCTTTACCCAGATCAAATCTGTTGCAATTCTCTCTCCACCAATGAGCACCCGAATCAGGTTTATACTCCACCTGTGTCGGGTTCAATGTTTCGATATCAAAAGAAATTGATAAAACTGGTAACCAAATTGAACTCTGCAATAAAATTGAGCTTGGATTATGATGAAATTTCTCCGGAAAAATTTGAAATAACCCAAAAACTGTGCACCTGTGCATTTCGTTGCGATCGAGGAATTTCATACGACTTTAAATATTTGGAAATGATATTCTTCGGGTTAGGTTTCTTTTTGGGGTCAGACGGATAAAGCTGTTGAAAAATAACAAAATTATTCATCAATCGTTATTTTTATGAAGTAGGTAAACTCTCATTCTTTGAAGTTCATTTTTAAAAAAAAAATATACAGACAATAATATGCTGTGTTTGCTGCTCGATGGATTAGATTTGATGATATTTTGCTCATCCTGAATCTATAAAAAAAAATCTGGAAAGTGAAATAGGTACCTATTTTTCCCATTTAAAATACTCACTTGGTAACCTGTTTCAATTCGTTTATTATCAATATTGAAAACAATCGAAGGTTGAATCAGTCCATCACATTCGGGTAATTCGTTTTCATTTTCGCTATCAGATTTGTTAATAATGTTCATGAGTAAGACTTTTTTGCTAACTGATTTTCCAGATTTGTTCTTCAATTCTTCGGTGGTAGACGCAGGGCAGGCAAAGGCGCAATTTTTCAAAATCGTTTTTGTTTCATCTTTCATCATCAATGATTCTCCGACAAGTACATTATCTTTTCTGTTGAATGCTAGAGCTGAAAAAATTAATTGCAATCAGTACCAAAAATTGAATTTTTGACAAAATCATCAGAAAATTTAAAACTTACCGTAATCTGATCTAATTGAAACAAAATTTATGGTGAAAACTAACGCAGAAAAATACCAAGGATATATAACTGAAATATTTAGAATCATTCTTCAAATAAATTTTACGATAGGTACGTGGAATCATTCGAAAAAATACTTCTCAACATAGGTACGAACTATATGATTAAATGGGACCCACGAAATATTAGGAAAAAAAATAGCTCATGCGTCATTCAAACATCTTTAAAAGTTCTTTGTGCAATCTGTATAAATAAAAAACAGACAACAACGAGTGGTAAGACGTTGAAAAAAAATTAATAGCAACAGCGTGACATTCGAAAATCAATATTTCAAAGTAAAAATTGGCATAGTAGGTAACAAAGTGACGTGACGTAATCTAAAAATTTTTGAATTACTGTATGGCCGAGAGCAACCGAGTAGAATTCTAAATCGTTTTGAAATTTTACTGAAAATTCAATGGAAGAGGAGGAAGGAAATCAGAAAGTACGAAGTGTAAAATTCAAAAATTTTTAATCTATCTTTATAATTTTTGAAAATTAATGTCAAAGCTTAGAGATTTTTTACTAGAATGATTGAAAAGTACACGGACGTTTTTAAAGTTTTAAAATGCTGTTAGAAGTTCAATGAATGATTTTCATTATATTTTTTACACTGATCACGATAAAACAAAAGTACCTAAGAAAATCCATTTTTCAAGAATTTTTCAAATGACTTTTATGACACTTCAAGTCAAATTTCTCAGATAAAAAAGAGTTTTATGAAAAAAAATAATAAATGACGCATGAATTGTTTGTAGGTACCTATGTAAAGTTTCCTTTTCGTTGAATTCAATAAGTTTTTCCTTTGGAGGCGTAGTTTTCGAAATATTTTGGTTCCAAGTTCTACTTTTTAAAAAAAAATTGAAAATAGTATCTCAAAAACTAACGTAAGCATCCCAAGGAAAAACTAATTGAACTCTACAGAAAGGAAATTCTACGTTATACATCAATTTATGTTCCTTTTATTTTATTTGTAAAATGGACTAAAGTCAAAATTAACGTTTAAAAATGTAATTTAATTTTCTGTAGAGTCCAATCAGTTTTCTGTTAGAAGGATTACTTTTTAAGATTATTGAAATGAAAAAATTATTCTAGAGTAAGTATAATTGCCGTTGATAAATAATTTACAATCTCAAAATTAACACCGAAAATTACCGATAAAAAATTATCTCGGTTACTTATCATTTGAAGAGATTCGACCTTATTATTTTCATCTTGAATCTGAAGAATCTGGACAAAAAATAAATATGTACGTAGTCAATGAAAATCGAACTAAATTTTAAAGAAAAGAAATTATATTCATACTAACTTCGTAACCTATTTCTACCAGTCCTGAAGTTTTATTATAAAGATATGACTTCTGTATGGTTCCATCACAACGGGGCAGTTCAATTTGATTCATATCTATGGATCTTTCATAAATTTCTCGCAATACCAACCCCCTTTTACCAACGGATTCTCCATTATTATACTGAATTTCTGCCGAAGTAAACGCAGGACAGGCTACGGCACAATGATGGCACAAGGTTTCAGTTTTACTGCTCCATCTCCCTGCTTCCACTTGAACGAGCGAGTATTTTTTCAAGTCAAACAATAGACCTTGAAAAATTATCAAAATTCTGTAAGTACATATCAATCTTTTCACACATGTAAGTAGGCAATGATTTTTTTTAAGGGTATATTTTTTCAACTTACCTGGGTCGGATTTAATGAAAACGATGTTAGCAAAAAAAATTAATACAGTAAAATAGAGAATATTCAACATATTGGAAATTATCCTTCGTTTTGAAAACTTCACTTACAAAATACTGATGATTCCAACGCACATACAGGTATATAAGAACAAAATTTACAGAAAAACAATTCATGCGTCATTTGAACGCAGTTCAGTGTTTTTCTCAACAAGCTGGTTAAATAACTAGCAAGGTAGAGGGAATGTCAAAGCTGCACAATGGAAACACGGTGGAACGGTTCGAAATTTTTTTTGTATACTTATCAACTGTTTCATACTTATTCAAAAATTTATACCGCGCTGAAAAAATTTTCAACAAAGTTGCTTTCTGAAAAACCGAATGATCATTCAGTTCAATATCAATACTCACAGACACCAGCAAAATGTGTAATTGACGATTTTGAATGGCGCCTAAACTATTGCACAGCCGGTTTCTCAGTAATCTAGAATATGGCATGAGAAGCTTAAATCGTCTTTCTGAAGAGCTATTGAGGATTGAAAGATGAAAAGCTTAAATCAAATTTTCAAAGATTTCTAGAAACATAGGTGAACTCAAGGGGAGTTCAGGGGGCTTGAGCTCCCTTTTGAGTTCGGAAAAAAGATTTCTTTTATCACAAAAATATTAAAAGAAGACCTTTTTTTTTTGCTTTTCAAACAAATTTTCGCCATTTTTTCCGAAAAGTTGATAAGTTTTGACTAATTTTTCAGTCAAAAATCACAAATTCCTCAATAAACTCCCAGTTTGTCCAGAAAAAATTAATGATTTTTGACTGAAGGATCAGTGAAAAATGAATAATTTGGAATTTGACCCCCTCCCCTATTTTCTTCAAATTTTAAGTCCCTCCCTTAATTTATTTCTGGGTGCACCTATTTCTAGAAAGGATAACAATGAATAAAGATCTTCACCAATATCTTACAAGCTTTGAAAACGTTCATATCTAGTTTATCAAAGAAACAATTCTAAATATGTAATCACAAAAATAGTTAGATGAGCGAGTGGCGATTTTACTCGGTACACTAACTTCACGCCACTCCACGTCCACCAATCAGAAGCGCCGTTTGCGAAGATTCTCAACGTGAGCCTGTTTGACGTAGGTTGGTGAGCGATTTTTTTTTTCAAAGTCCACATTCCGAAGGTTTTTTACTTCAAAAATTTTCTCGAAGTGGCCGGTCTAAATTTTTTACGAATTTTTTTTTCAACTTCAAAATTTTTTTCAACGAGGTCTAAATTTTTTACGAAATTTCTTTTCAACTTCAATTTTTTTTTGACGTGTTTTAAATAGTACTTTTACAAACTTCAAATTTTTTGTCAAGGTTACAATTTTTTAAAAGTCAATTCTTCAAGTCAAAACTTTTTCCCAGACAATTTAAAAAATTGTAATTGACAAAAAAATTAGAAGTTTGGAAAAGTATTTAGAACACGTCAAAAAAATTGAAATTTCGTAAAAAATTTAGATCTCATCAAGAAAATTTTTTAAAAAATTTTGTAAAAAATTTAGATCTCGCCAAGAAAAATTTTGAAGTTGAAAAAAATTTCGTAAAAAATGAGATGCGATAAACAGAACGGATTTGCGCGGTCTTATCCATGATTCAGTACTCGGATGGCGCAAAGTTAGTGTATCGAGTAAAATTGCGATGGGGCGAGGTGTATGGAAGCTCAAATCAGCGTCAAAGGATATCGGGGAATAGATAAAGAAAACGACAGAGAATACTATTGACTTAGGTACATTCTTTAAAACCGTTCATACCTAGTTCATTAAAGAAATGATTTTAAATGATAAGAAAAATAGTTTGAAAATAATTTTAAAAATTTTGAAAACTTGACTTGGACTTGGAGAATTTCTTCCAAAAAAATGATTTTTTTGACTTTTTATTCAAAAGTCCGTCTTTTATTAACATGATTGTTTCATGTTTTTAAAAAAGAATGAAAAATATCTATTAAAATCCGAGGTTAGAGATGAGACAGCGGGGAACGTTAAGAAGGCGAGGGTGGTCTATCTTTCCACGCAAATCAAAAATTACGATGTACATGAATCAATGATATTTTATTTTCGGCATAGGTACTAAAATAAAGTAGGTATAAATTTAATTAGATCAACACAACAAATGAAACTTTTTAGGTAGGTGCCTAATTGATATCTAAAATTTCTACATAGAAACCTGAATATGAAAGATGAGGAGTAAAAAAAAAACGCATCAGTTTCATTTCAAATATAGGTGCCTACTTGATTTGTTGTTGCTTTTTTTTCAATTTTCCATTTCTACACAAATAATAAAATTAAAAAATAATTTTTAATAATAGGCATGCGCAATTTTTAACGCATTAAAAAATTTTAGACCTAAAATTATAATTTTTTTTTACAAAACGAATGAAATTTTCCAACTTAATGCAAAGATAGGAATTTCAAATTTTCTTAATATCTATCTGTCCCTCTATTTTAAAAATAATTCCTTCACTTTTTCGCTAATTTCAAATTTTTTATTTTCTAACAAATATTTCCTTTTTTGGGAATCGTAAATAGGAAAATCATCCAATTTTAAAGGCTTTCGATCTTTCACAACGTCTCCTATGAACAAGCCTAATTTTTCAGCAATATCTTCGGTAACAGCACAAACGTAAGTCAAACCAAATTCGGATTCAGTTTTTTGTATGTCTTCCCATCCACTAACAGTATTCTTTTCTTTGCAAAGTCTTTGTTTTCTGGCATCAGAAGTGGGATTATTATGAATAACCACAATCGTCGAGTAAGGGTAATAGTCCGTACGTTCTTGAGGAGCAGGATTATCAACTCTATATTCAACCATTTTATAGAAAATCATTGGTACCGGAATTTTCTTATTGGGTTTATCTAGATATAGTTCTTCTCTTGAAATAGGAATTTTTTTAAAGTGTGTTTTACGTGGCTTGAGTATTTCAAAAACCCCATTTTTGAGACGCATATTTGATTTCCAAATCTAAAGTGATGCATTTAAATGGAAGAATAGATAAAAAAAAAGTAAATTTTAAGTAAATCTAACGTACCTAAGTGAAAAATGTCAGTTTTTTGGTGATTTACCTGGATCATAGCGTATAAATATCTGTCTACAACATTTACTTGTTCCGTAATACTATCCCAAATTGGTACCGTATTCATGGGAGTGCAAGTTGCAAGTGCTCCGGCATACGAATGCATATAGTATGATGGAATGACTTGGTGTTTGATTAAACATCCGTACTTTTGCCCACATTGGGATTCTCCTTTAGGAAGAGGATCCGGTAGATCTTTTTTACCTGTGAATATCAGCCGTTGGTTTTCCTATACCGAGAAGAATAATTGATGTTATGTTATTTGTGTCTTTCACTTTCAATTTGAATAAAAGTATGCTTTTCGGAGATTTTCGAAATGAAAATATCAAAAAAACCCGCGTAAACGAAATTTCGGATTCTACAGCTGATCTTTCATTTTTTGGCGAATCTTCGAAGAATTCAAAAAACGTAATTTCTCATCTAAAATATGATGTTTAACCAAAGTTTTTGGCTCGATCCCCCTCACTCCAATCTTAGTAAAATGGCTGTAAATGTCCAAAATTGAAAAATTCGTATCTTAAAAGGAGGTGGCCCAAAAATTTTGAAATTTTCACAAAAAATTGTGTATTGAGTAGGTGTATATGTGAGAATTTTTTCAATTTTTTCGCACATGGGGGGTGGGGGGTTGGAAAATTTCAAAAATTCACAGAAAAAAAATCGAGGGGACCCACGGCTGGATTTTTTTTAAAAGTTGGTATTACCCTTGGGTAGAACATATATTTTTTTCAGACTCCAAGGGAGGGGAGTGCACATGGTCCAAAAAAATAAAAACTGAGAAAAAACGGGGTTTTGATGTTTTTTTCGCTATATTTACACTTTAAAAATCAATATTTTGGGAAAAAATTTCAATTTGGATCAAAAAGGGTCAAAATATACCGAAATTACATTTTTTGGATTATTGGACCTCAAACAGATGATGATAGAGCATCAATTTTCTCAGGCGCTGCAACATTTTTAGACTGATCGATGAAAGGGGGCCCTCATCTCTTGCCTTTCCCCAATTTTTTAAATTTCGACAAAAATCGCAACAATTTGCCGAATTTGAAGTACTCCCTTCTTGGATAGAAGCTACCTGTATGTAAGTTGTATTAATTTATATGAATTTTACAAGTAAGAATTTTGAACTTACATGAAAATAGGGAATGGAATCGGAATTATTTTCGTAATATTCTTTACCCACATCAAATGTGTGGCAATCACCTCTCGGCTGATGAATTCCGGAATCGGTATGGTATTCTATTTGTTTTGGACTCATGGTTTTCATGTTGAAATTAATTGATAATACAGGTATCCAAATGAAACTCTAAAATGATGAAGTTGTATCCAATTTGTATACTGAATTTTGTTGTGAACTTTCATAATATACTTCAATACAATTAGGCATAAAAATTACAAAAAAAAAAAAAAAAAATAGTAAGTACCAACTATTCAAATGACTTGAATTACCTAACTAAATCAGGTACCTACCTCAGCATTTTCATCTGATGGGGGGATATTTTCATCCGGATTAACAATTTCGGAAACTTCGGATGGATACATCTGGTTGAGGGGAAAAAATGGAGTACAAATTTTAATGAATTATTTGTAAAAATGCGGTGTATAAAAAAGTAACATTACGGATGAAAAATCCTTGTTTTCAGATTTCAATTGCGACGGCTCAATTATATTGTTCAGATCATAAATCTAAGCAGAAAAATAAGATACAACATTTCGAAAAAAAACTGATACCTATACCTAAAATGAAATTGAATAAAATACTACTCCAACCTTATAACCAGTTTCCACAAAATCCAATTTATTATTAATAAAGAATGCAGCTTCTATAGTTTTGTCACATTCGGGCAATACGATTTCATCCATTTTTGCAGACCCGCCATAAACTTTCTGCACAACCATAGCTCTTCTGCCAACGATAATTTCCTCTGAAGTGTTGGCGGGACAGGCGGCAGCACATTTCTGGCATACAGCTTTGTTTATACCTTTGAATATACTTTTTTCTTTTTCGACGAGTAAATTTTCTTCCACGTCGAACAATAAAGCTGAAAAAAATGGGTAATTACAGTAGGTACCTATCTTAAAAAGTAAGTAAAAAATGCCCGTTTTTCAATTTACCTTTCTCAGAATTAATCAAAATGAAGTTAATAACGACGAAAATCAACACCACAGGAAAACAAATGCTTGACATATTGAAAATCCTTATTCTATCCCTGAACTTTACCTTGGAACAAAATGATTGAGAAATGAATCGCACGTCAGTGTCATATGATCATCGTCATGCGTTCTCATTTTCGATGCAAACTGAATAAATACATTATGTTGAAATTTATGTGGCAAGACTGAAAAAAAATATACCTATGTATCGATTTCAGTTAGGTATTTCGTGCACCTGTTAAATATCTACGCAGGGATAAAATTTGATATTTTTTTCTACAAAAAAATTCAATAGTTTTTTACATGAAAATTAATGAATTTTTGCATGAAAATTCAATAAGTAGGTAACTACTTAATTCTTTTACAAGAAAATTGAATAGTTAATTTTTACAAAAAAAATCGAGTATAAATTCTATAGGTAATTTTTTTCCGAAAAACATCAATCTCTGTCCTACAAGACTAATTTTTCAGAAATGAACCTCAACTATTTCTAGTCATTTTGAAGCCTTCGATTAATACCTACTGTAATTTGCATTTTTTTTTTTCAATTTCACCAACAGCTCATGGAGCCGAAAAAATTTCCTTGTTAAAATTTAGGAAATAAAGCAAAACTTGTTTTTCAGCCATCCAAATTGATTTGGGAGCCCGCTGGAAAAATTTGAAAGTACCTACTTACTATAGGAAATAAAAACTGCCCTTGAGAGTCCAGAATGACGGGAAATTATCTACCTAATTTTGGTCTGGAAGATCGATATTTTGTTGGGATTTGAATTTCATCGAGTTTGATTTTTTTTTTCTTTTTTTAAAAAATATTTACACAAAAACACCACATTTTTCCCGCGATTCGTCGGCGATTTCTGAAATCCTTGCACACCGGGTTGATTTAAGTGGATTTAGAGGTTTGAATCAGTTTTTAAAGATTTGATGCAACTCAGATGCTTCGAAGTTTGATGCCTTAATAATTCTAAATGACTAACAAAATAGTAGGTTTGATAATCATTTTTTTTTTTGAAAAATTTTGGTAACTTCCTTTCGTCATTTTTTCTAAGAAGACTATGGTATGACTCTTTTTCAAAACACGTTTCCAACTAACATTATTGATGTAAATTTAAAAATAAAAGGTATCAAAATTCAAAGCAGAGGCAAAACTAGGTACAGGGGGCGTAAATAGAGCACAAGTGGTGAGATTTTATTGACCTTCCAGTGCATTTCTACTTACTTTTTGCTTTTAGTGACATTTTTTCCAATTATTTATTACAATTTTCACTTATAATTTATGAAATGAGATAATGGGTGACAATTTATTGAATTTTGTCCATAATAAAACAAACTTAACTTACCGATAAGTACCGAAGTAAATTAATTAGGGAATATTTTTTTTTTGAAATGTAATTATATGTAGAAGTAGATTCCTTTTTCAAATTTTGAAAAATCCTAAGTATACCTACCTACCCGTTTTTGAAACATTTTGTTATTTTACAGTGTTAATTACCTACTTATATCTTATTTTAAAATAATTCTTCAATTTTCTGTTCAATTTCTGATTTTTTATCTTGAAAAAAATATTGTTTTTTAGAGATATTATAAACTGGAAAGCCATCTGGTTTCAAATCATAACCATCTTCCACATCCTCGGGCATCATGAAATTTAAATTTTGAGCAACAGTTTCGTTTAATGAACACACATATGTGAACCCTGATTCCACATCATTATTTTCAATATCTTCCCATCCTTTGAGCATATCTTTTTCACTGCACAACTTTTCTTTATCAGCATCTGGAGTAGGATCATTATGAATAACTATGACTGCATAGTTATGCTCAAAACCATCCTCATAAAGTGGAATTTTCATTCTGTAGTCGACAATTTTATAGATGATCATGGGAACTGGAAAATTTCCGTTAACTTTATCAAGATATAGTTCTTGATCCGAGACAGGAATTTTCTCAAAGTATTTTCTAGATGGTTTAAGTATTTTAAAGAATCCAGTTGTAAGGTGTATTTGCGATGTCCAAATCTATACAGATATATTGAAATAGAACTGGGGTAAATTTTGGAATAAAATTATTGAAAAATCTATTCTGTTTGAATCGTCTACCTGACTCATGGCGTAAATATATTTATTTACAATGTTTATTCTCTCCACAATACCGTCCCATACCGGTACTGTATTCATGCGTGTGCAAGTTGCAGTTTTTCCGTTAAGTGAATGCATATAATAAGTTGGAATAATTTGATGTTGAATTAGGCATCTGTAATTTTGACCGCATGGCGATTCTCCTTCAGGGATTAGAAATTGTTGTTTTTTATCGCCAGTGAATAACAACCTTTGGTTTTCCTACGATAAAAACCATACATAATCAGGGACTTCTACCTAATTATCAGAGAAACATACACATTTTCATAATGAGTAGTTGAACTTACTTCAGAATAAAAAGATTGATGAATGTTTTCACCATAAAATTCTTCATCCTTTTTAAATTGGCTACAGTTATTTCTGAATTTGAACTCATGAATGCCTAAATCGGGTTTGTATTGTATTCGTGTAGGACTCATGGTACGAATGTCTAAATTAATCAGTAGAATCGGTATCCAAATAAATTTGACTGGCTGGGTTGGTGTACTCTGGAACATGGTAAATACATACTGTAGATTTACCCAATTTTAAAGTTAGATATCGAAAAACGCAAGAATAAAATTTTTTGTTTACTTAATTGAATTTTGTTGACGATTTATTTAATTGAGCACTGTCCCTACTCCCTCTTCCCTCTTTTCTCCTCTCGAGAAAAATATAGAGTGAAAACAGAAGTTGCTTTTTCAAATGTTTTTCTTTTTCTGTCGCTTTTGCGTAATAATTTTTCAGATATTCATTTCAAAAATGGTACTTACTATAACTGAAATGCTTTTGAAAGCATAGGCACACCCAAGAAGGGGGGCTCGGGAGGGGTTGAGCCCCCCTTAAGCTCGAAAAAAATATTTTTAATGGCAAAAATGTGGAAAAAGAGCATTTTTTCGCTCTTTAAACAATATATTTTCAAAAAATTTACGCCCTCGCCTCGCTCGGGGCAGTATTTCAGTCATTTTATCTTAAAAATTGATAATTTTAGACTGATTTTTCAGCCAAAACTTACCAATTCTTTAATAAATTCTCCGTTTGCCAGAAAAAATTGATGATTTTTGACTGAAGACCAGTGAAAAATGGCTAATTTGAAATTTAACCTCTCCCCCATTTTTTTCAGAAATTCTGAGCTCCTCCCTTAATTAATTTTTGGGTGCGCCGAGTTCCCTCAATGGGAATCATTATCGTTGTTTTCATTATGTCATTAGGCAAAAATGTTCAAAGTTTTGAAAATATTTTACAAATTTTCATTCAGTAGGAATTGAAGTCATAATGTTGCAGATTGACAATGTTTGAAGCATGCCCCCTCCCGAAAAATGAAATTCATTGCCTACTTATTTATGAAGACACTTTTAGGAAAAATTTCATATTAAACGTCCTAAAAAATAAACCTGATATTTCGCCCCCCCCCCACCCACAAAAATGAAAGAATGAAATTCAAGGAATTTATTTTTTTGAATTCTGTTTGTCCTAAAACTCTTAATACATATTTGATCACTATTCAGTAAGTAAATACATCCTTTCTGTTGATTTTATAATGGTTAAAATTTATTTTCGTGGGAAAGATTTCATATCGAACGCCCATTTTTTTTTTTTTTGAAAAATCACTTCATCGTTATATCAAATAATTTATAAGGATTCAGTTTCCTGGAGGACGAATGAAGTCACTCTGGACTCTGGAGCTAAAAATTAAGATCGGTAACCTTACCTTATATTTATTTGACTCGATATATTCAAGAAGATCTTGTTTAGGAATAGGAGTTTTAGTGAAATGAGACGGATCAAGCTGTTAATGAAATGAAAAAAAAAAAACTAGTATAAAATAATCTGTCTTGCTGACGATGTAGAATAATTGCAATTAGGTATCAAAATTAACCCTGAACATTACCGATAAATAATCATCTTTGTTACTTTCCATTTGAAAAGATTCAACCTCATCATTTTCACCATGAATCTGGATACAATAAATTTAATTAGTAGGTACAAATAACACATTTAGTGAAAATTAGACGAAGGAAATTAAAATCGGGACAAACTATCGATAAGAAAGAGAATTTATAGGTATAGGTACTAACTTCGTAACCAATTTCAATCAGGCCTGAAAGTTTATTATAAAGATACGACGTCTGAATAATTCCATTACATCGTGGCAGTTCAATTTGATTGATATCTACAGATCTTTCATAGATTTTTTTTATTACCAAGGCATTTTTACCAACGGATTCTCCATTGTTATCTGCAGAAGTGAACACAGGGCAAGCTATGGCACAATTGTGACAGAAGGTCCTACTTTTACTGCTCAATCGACCTGCTTCCACTTGAACAAGCGAGTTTTCTCTTAGGTCTAACAATAAACCTGGAAAAATCATCAATTTTTGTAAAAGTAGGTATAGACTAGACAATGAAAAACGATATTTTTTTAGGAAAATAATTTTTTCTTCAACTCACCCTTGTCGGATTCAATGAAAACGAAGTTGATAGAAGAAACCAATAAAAAAAATGTAATATTAAACGTATTGAAAATCATCGCTCGTTTCAATAATCTCATTCACGTAATACTGATTCCAGCACAGGTACCTATACCTACATACGTGTAAGAAAGAAATAATGTATAGTAAAATAGCTCGTGCGTCATTGGAACATACAGTCAAGTGTAAAGCTGAATAAATACCTGGGTGCTTGTAAGATATGTCAAAAATTGTACAATAGTAAGACATAATTTTCAACAAATATCCGGATAATCCGAGTGCTATCCAAGTACTCGGATATTTGGCAAACATTCGGATAATCGAAAAGAAGGAATTTCATTGGATATTCTCTTAGTCAAAAAAAAATCCGTCAGGAATGCCAAATAAAATTACAAAAATTGAAATTTGGCAACGCCTTCTGCAGGAGGTGGACGAAATGACGAAAATTCAAAATTTGCAAAAAATGGGTTGCAGAGGACTGTCGGGAGCTGTCGGAAAAGTTCAATCGTTTTCGGAAACAGTTTGGCAATTTTCGTGATATTCGGATATTTGGATATTTATCCAAATAGTATTTGGTATTTGGATATCCGGTTAGGTATTTGTTGAACACTAGTAAGACATGAAACTATAGAAGAATGTCGGTTCAATAAATTTATCGTAGAAACAACTGTCAAATTCAAAAGGTTATACTTCACTAAAAGAAATTAGCCAGCAACAAAACAACTTTTTGGAAAAATTTTATGATTGTCTATTTTAATCACAGAATCAGTTGGTACCCACGCACCATCTACGCCCAAACATACATATGAAAGTGTGCAATTTCAATGACGATCATGAATGGTATTATTGGTGGTTGGCTCCAGAACAATCGTCGCCATTTTTGAAGTGTCATAGAATCCTATGTAGGATTTTGGCATTTTTCCCCCTTTTCCTGGGTTAGGCTAAGACAAGTGTTATAAAATGCCTTTTTTGTGACTGTCCTAAGGAATTGGCTTTTTTTTTTTTAGAATTTGCGTAGTAGTTTTCTGTTTCTTTCCACGCTATCTACAGGACAACACCCTCATCACTGGGCAGATCATTATGATCCTGATTTTTCCAATCAACGCAAGCGACAAAAAAAATTTCGCCAAATGGTAATTGTCAAAAGGTGAACTTTTGGCAAAATAATGTCAATAAAATGGCAATTCGCCATATATTTGCCACCATAGAAAATGTTTGGCAAAATGAAAAAATGTTGCCAACATATCGCCGGTTGGTGGTTGGCAAAAAGGTATTAATATTGCAGAGTTAGAAAATTGCCACGCTTTTAAAATGCAAATAGTTTACCTACCTTCAACAAATTTTTAAAAAAATGTTGGAAAATGGTCCTTAGACTGTTCCACTTATCCCTGAATTTTTTTAAATCTAAAACTGTCTCTTGTATACCTAAGAAGAAAATTAATTTTTTTATCTGATTCTGAGCGTTTTTGCAATAATTTTAATCAGGTAAATGCCTACATTTTTTTCAGGTTCCAGCAATCAAAATTATATTTCCATACGTAGATCAGTATAAATAAATTTAAAACTTAGAAAAACGATACGAGTAAAATTACGTGCATCTACTTGAAATATTTAAATAATTTTTATGACAAATTTAAGAGGTATCTACTAAATTAGGTATGGGTACTTAACATCGCAAGTCTACATGTACAATGAATCATGCAATAAATTCACATCACACATGTATTAAAATCTAAAATAATAAAATGAATATCCAAATAAATGTAAGCTTAGGCATATAAAATGAAAATTGAAAATTGATAAGTACTTACAACAAACCAGTTATTGCGGTTGTTGTTCTTCTTCGGGGTTTTCCTCCGAGTCTTTCTTAATATTCTCAAGAAGTATTGTTAAATCATCTGTAAATCTTAAATTGAACTCAAATAAACGAAACGTTGAGAACAACGTGGTCGGATATTCATCATACACTCCTAATTTCTTAAGCATCGTATTATCCGGAGAACATGCATAACTGAGAATTCCATTTTCTTTTTTTTCATTCCATAAAACATCCAATTCAGACGTTTCAGATTTTGCACACAGTCTTTTGTCATCAGATACACCATTAGGCTCGTTATGAATAATTATGACTAGTTTTTTATGATTTTTCAAGCCATTCTCAATATAAGTGTATTCTACCACCCTGTATAATATTTCCGGCATCAATATATCGTTTTCTTCGGCTAGTTTCTTTTTTTTCTCGGGCGGTCCAGGGTTTCCTTCAATTAATTCATGTTTTTCTTCAGCTTGATCTTGGGTGATTTCATCATCGATGTTCTTTTCTTTCTTTGGTATTTCACTTACTCCAAAAAACATATTCAAGTCGGGATTGAAATGCTATTAAAAGGTGTGTGAAAGTATCAAATTGAATTATGTAATTGATGGATAATTGCAACACATATGAGCAAATAATTGAGGTTTAAATGTAAACATACTCGATATAACTTATACAGGTATAAATCAATGAGTTTCAACCTTTCTTCAACATGACTCCAGACTGGTATGAGGTTGAATTGCGTGCACAAAGCCTGTTTGCCTGCTATGGTGTGGAGATACTTCAACGGAATCAGAAGGGTTTTTACTATTGGTCCGGACACCTGCTCCAAATATTGTAGTTTGATAATTTTCCGAGGAAGATTTTATGATTCAATTAAATCAATTGAAGGATTAACGAAGAAGGTATCCCAACTCGAAGCAAAATTTTGAGCCATGAAAATAAATCGAATAATGTAGGTACTTAAATCATTAAAAAAAAAAATAGATACCAGAACTCCAGGTGCTGTGAAATTAATTTCTCGAATTTTGACAAATTGTTAAAATTCCAAAAGATCGAAATTTTATATTTTGAGGAGCAATAAAGTAGGTACCTACCAACAATTTTAAAATTCGACAAAATTCAAGAAACGAATTTCAGCATTTAAAATTTTAGGTAGAGAGTCCTTCTATAATGAATGTACTTTTGATTTAGGTAGGAAGGTATTTCTGTTTCTGCTCAAAATCGTGCTTAAGAGATGGAAAAGCTCTCTTAAGGGGTAACGAAAATTCTCACCTCAGACGAAAATGGGTATAACTTCTCTTCTGATTGGTACAAATTATTTCCTAAATCGTAACTGACACACTCTTTCTCTAAATTATAATCGTTGGCAATATCAGCATTCAAATACACGCTTATTTGATTCGCGGATGGGTGGAATCTGAAGGCTAATACGGATATCCAATAAAACACCTGTAAAATAATCTACAAATTATTCACTGTTGAGTCAGAATTTCCAAAATATAAACGAATTTTTGTGAAAAACTGTTTACAAAGCTCGTTTTATCATGAAACTCGAATTTGGTGCCAACATCAACCATAATTTCTATATCATCGTATCCTCTTTTGGATTTAATTTTTTTCTGGAGCGTACTTTTTGTTATGGAAAATTTTTCCAAAATTTTCAAGTACTCTTCAGTTATCTATGCATAAAAAAAAATAAAATACTACAAGCAGATGCAATCTCTTCATTAAGTATAAAGAAGCACATTCAAAGTCCTTACTTCTTTGAAGTCATCAAATCGGTTACACTCCATTTTATTCTCAAGTCCTTTGTGATAAAGCTATTAAAAAAAGATATCTATTGAAAGGATTTCTTCCTAGTTTCTGTGAATAAATTTTGAGGAAAAAATCGCAGAAAACGAACCTCGTAGCCAACCTCGTACGTGTTTTTTTTCACATCGTAAATTATCATCGGTCTGCTCAAGGGGTAGTCACATATGTTTGCCTCCATGTATAAGGCATGAGCTTTTTCACTATACAGGTTTTGCATGAAGACACTACTTCGAGTAACGGAAGCAAATTGGTTTATCAGAATTTCTTGTCCAGATAACGCTGGACAGGCGACCATACACGAAGGACATTCCTTACTACCGTCAAGTATGCTTATCTCGTCAAGTCTTTCAAATTTTGTATTGAAAATTAAACCTAGATACGTAAAGCAGTGAAGATAATTAAGAAATTTCAATTTGAAAAAATAGGTAATTTGGTTGAAAAATTTTAACTAACCTGTATTCGAATCAGCTTCAATTATGTGAATTGAAGCCCACAAAATTGCAATATAAAATATATAGGAAAAAATCGAATTCATCCTGAATTATTAAATTTTGTAATGATTTTGAATGACTGTGCGATACGAAATCGAGTTGAATTCCACATCGATCGCAAAATTTAATACATCGGTTTGATTTTTAAAAACTACGTAGAAGATATAGGTATTGATGTCATACGTACTTCTTTAATCACCTAAGTCAACAGAAAACATCTACCGTGCGGTAAAACCATAAAAAAATTTCATACGCTTGATTCGATATAAAATATCAACTACCCGTGAAAAGCGCTGACAGTGTCATCCAATATGAATAAACGTAAAGCAGAAAACAATAAGACGATGATTTAGTAAATTATAACACGACAAATTTCAACGTATGTAATCTGATTCAACGAAAAATTCCTACCCAATCTTAAGTATATCGAATGAAGCATCCTTTCATAGTTTATTCAATTAGGAAGGTACCTGGATCAAAACCTTGATATAATTTCAAGGGTTTACGGTTTCTTTATATGAATTGTGAAAAAAAAAATAATAAATTGATCGATCTTTTCTATTTTCATTTGACACCTAATTTTTTTTGATCTCTGAACTCAAAGTTTTGGTCGATTTTCAATTCGACCCCACTGAAGGCCTCAAAATGGGCCTAGAAATTCAAGAGGGACGTTTTTAATTAAATATCAATGCAACCAATATTAAAATTTGATTCTTTTGAGACCTCAAATGAGTTTCAAATTCGAGATTTAGTGATTTAAATGGAAAATCAGTTTTAACCAATCAAAATACATGTTTTAGAGGTCGCCGAACTCTTTCGTCATTTTTCAAATTTAATCCTCCTCGGGAATTTTAGACCCATTTTGTGGACCCTTTCGTCCATTTTGCTCATCTCAAAAAATTGGACCAAAAAAAGAATATAAAATGAACATGAACGGTTGGGTCAAAAAAAATCTACAATTTTTGAATTTGACTCTCCTCTGTTTTTCTTAAGCTCTTGGATGACTTGTTTGTCTAAAAGTAGGTAGGAAAGTCATTCAGTTTTGTGTACCTATTTTCAATGTGAAGTATGAAAAAATAGTTTTGAAAAGGGGTTAAAATTAGAGTATCAGGAAGAGATAACTTCAAGTGCGGATCTAAGAGAAGAATTGTTGAAATTTCGCCCCAAATGTTCGAAATTTGCTCATGTGAAATGTTTAAAAATTATACCGACGTTTTGAATTTCAAAAGCTATTTTTCAATAAATTTTTGCTCGAGTGAGATGATCTTACGCCAAGTGAAAAAATATAATTTTTGAGAGAGGGAGTCGGTTAGAGCATGGAGAGAGGCTCGAATAAGAAGTTAACTCGATATTCAAATTCTACGACCTCAAATGAATGAGAATCAATATGCCACACGCTATTTTTATTTCTTGACATATTTGTCTCCAAAAGGAGAGGATTGGGATCACTAAAGGGTCAAATCCAAAAAATTATCAAATATTCATAGGCAGTGCTTTTGAAAACTCAACAAACGACAGGTCACACGTTATTTTTCATTTTTTTTAATTTCGACTTTTGAAATAGTACTACTAATAGGGAGGTACAGAAGGGTCGGATGAGAAAACTCAGAACTTATTCAAACTCTGCGCCATGCCATTGATTTGAATTAATAGAAAGAGTTGTATTACTTTACCTACTTTTCCATTTTTTTTTTTTTTAATTTTGATCAAAATGGTGGATTCCTATACCCCTCAGGGGTGTGAGATCCCATCTTGAATATTTGTTAGGTAGGTGGTTGAAAAAAAAAGGTAAGCAAGAGGGACCATTAACTGCAACTTTTTTTGATTTTTAAATAATATCTTTCATCTTTTGTAGCTACTCTTCAGGAAAGTTGAGCTTTCACCACCAAAGTTCAACTTTGAGCTTTTTAGAATACAATTACTGTTTTTGAATCACTTATCAATTCTCTTTCAGACCCCATAATTTTTTTTTTCAAGAACAACCTATCTCAAGATATGAGCCCTTGAAGTTTGGTAATGTGGCAAAAAAAAATCATTACGAGGCTCACTCCCGCTCCTTTGAGAGCTAGGAGGAAATTGATCGCGGTTTTGTGAATAGATCATCAAGAAGAATTTGTGAAAGAAATTTTAGCAAAATCGGAAGACCCGACTTTATTTCTGGTTAGAGTTTGTACCGAATAACCCTGTGACAATTTCTTGAGAAAATCCAAACAAATGGCTTGAAAAATTTTATCGAATCACCGTCTGGATTTACACTTTGCCTCTATTTTGGAAAAATTTTCATTATTTAGGGACTTCGAGCACCAAAACAAGAAAATGATCTTCCAAAAAAAATAATGAAAAGTTCAAAGAAGAAAACATTTAAGTTACTTTTTCCTAATTAAAATCAATCATTGAACGGATCTGGATTGAAACGGTTTTGAAAATAATAAAATCAGACTTTTCGTGATTGATCAATGATCACTCACTTTCACAGGATGGTGTCAAAGGTGTTTAGCACCGGGTCCACGTTTTTATAAAATCGGCCACAAACCCTCCATCACAATCTTTAAAAAATGAACAATTTTACAAAAAAAAAAGATAAAATTTTTAGGTAAAATTATCTTTTTTTTAATCAGAAGATACATTTAAAAAATATCCATTATCTCGCGCAAGGTAATGAGACGATTAAAAATCTTCACCGGCTGTCCCATCGATAACCCAAAACCGATGATCTTCTGGGTACTTATAAATCGACTTGGGCTTCTTCGGGATTCCGTATTTAGATTCGAGTCGAGCTTCACACTTTCTTTTTTTTGTTTCCTCATCATCGGTCATTTTCACGTTTTCCAAAGGCATCTGCATATTTTCACCGAACAATAGCTTCATTTCTGATATAATGTTTCCTCTTTCATCGATTCCCTTCAGTTCTCCATTTACCATTATAGGATTCATATCGGATATCTGAAGGTTATTGATCTTCTTAGGCAGAGAGTCGTACACACCCAGTTGTTCAGCAATATCCTGAGTTAAGGGACACACGTAACTGATGCCTGTTTTAGAATCATCGTTATTTATATACGTCCAGTCGTCGTCGGTAGTTTCGCAAAGTTTATCATCTTTGGTCGCGGTGCGATCATTGTGGATAATTATGAGGGCATATGACTTTTCAGCAGGTGTGCCTGTTCCGTATTCTATAACTCGATATATAATTTCGGGATAGCTCACATCAAAAGGCTCCGGATCCTCCTTTACTTCAAATTTTTTTTCTGTCTTCACCCAGTTGTCTGGTACTTTTACTTTTGAAATTCCAGTAACACCAAAAATTATGTTGACTTTTGGCGGCCACATCTGCAGAAAAACGATAATTCAGAACACTAACACTTAATGGCTGAGAGGATTTCATGGATAGGTATATTTTTCATGAGCCCCTTCCTCGACAAAAATACGTTACGTACTCGATATATTGCGTACAAATATCTATCGATACGTTGCAAATGCCCTTCAAGAATACTGGTCCAGATGGGTACGGAGTTCATTGGAGTGCAAGAGGCATTTTTCGCTGCACCAGTATGGAGAAACATCACTGGTACCAATGGTGCTCTCTCAAGTCCTCCGTAGGAATGTAAGTAAGGTGATTCGTTACTCGCAGGGTTTGGGTTTATTTCGATCGGAACATATAGTTTGTCGAACATGCCGAATCGATCATTCTGGAATTCATGTCAAAATTACAGAGTGTATTGATTGATTATTCGAAAAATCAAATGAAACGAGAATAAAAAATCACACGAACATTGAAATTGAAAAAATTCACATTTTTGGCTGACTTTAAAGCATAATCGAAACATTTATCTATTGCAATATTACGATAATTGGTGATGGCGTCTTTTTTAAAACTGGCTCGTATTTGGTGGGCTGATGGATTGAATTTTAAAGATAAAACTGGTATCCAATAAAATACCTGCAGTGATAATGCTGGGTTAATATTTCTATTCGAGTAGGAAAAGATGCTAAAATTTTCATGCTCATTGGTCTTCATTTACATAAGTTTTCCCGTCTCCCATTTTGAACGTTTTTTTTGTACTTGAAGGTTTAAGTTTCCGTGAATTGGACGTCACTTTGGAAGCCTACACAATAAACACATCAAATGTGAATTGTGTGTAACAAAGGTACCTACCTACTTATTCATTTTATCATGATTTTAAAGTATAATATTAGGTACCGGTATCAAGTTATCGTAAAAATACTTGTTGGGTTTCAGGCCAAGATCATTGTCTTCCGAGTAGTAGAGCTTGAACACAAAAATAAGAACTGATTATTTATTAAGAAATTGATTTTTAAATCAGTGCACTAAAGCGATATGAACAGTTGCGCCAATTTTCTTTCAAAATGAGGGTGATTATTAGGACCTTTTTTTTGGGAATTTTTGTAACAATTTTGCAATAACTGGGAATTTTTTATAAAATTTTAGCGATTGCGTGAAAATTGAAGGTTTTTACAAAACATTGCTGACTTTTGAAATTGAGCCGACTTTTTTCAAAACTCGACAAGTTCTGCTTTGAATAGAAAATTTTTCAGAACTGCAACAATTTTTTCAAAATTTTGTGATTTTGAACGTATTGAATATCGAATTTGCAAAATGTTTGCAGAAAATGTCGGCAAAATTATTGCACAATCGTTGCAGACGTTGGCACGTCAGGACTGTATGCTCTAAAAATTTGAAGTAGGGACATTTAGACAACCATCCATCTCACATTCCAAGAATAATAAGTAATTGATGAATCAAAATTAGATTTAGATTTTTCAGAAAAGCGAAAAAATTAATTGATTATAGGATGAAATTTGAATAATTGAAGCAGAAGCAAAAAAAAGGATTTTTCTAGACTGGGGTAAATTTTGGATAAATTCCAAATAATTTTCAAAAATCGTACAGTTTCTGAAAAATTGAATGCCCGCCTCCACAACTCGTACGATTTTTCAAAATTTGAAGAATTTTCAAAAATTTGAAGAATTTTCAAAAATTTGAAGAATTTTCAAAAATTTGAAGAATTTTCAAAAATTTGAAGAATTTTCAAAAATTTGAAGAATTTTCAAAAATTTGAAGAATTTTCAAAAATTTGAAGAATTTTCAAAAATTTGAAGATTTTTCAAAAATTTGAAGATTTTTCAAAAATTTGAAGATTTTTCAAAAATTTGAAGATTTTTCAAAAATTTGAAGAATTTTCAAAAATTTAAAGAATATTTAAAAATTTGAAGAATTTTCCAAAATTTGAAGAATTTATTTTGTTCAAGTATTCAGAAAAAATTTTCAAAATTCGAATAAGAATTTTTCAACACATGCAGAAGTTCTAAAACTCAGAGGATTTTCCAAAACAAGGACAAAGTTTTCAAAACTTCTACGATTTTTCCAAAATTTGTATGTTGATTTATGACGTTTTAGTCATATTATTGAATTTAACATAAAAATATCTGTGTCTTAAAACTTTTTCGCCATTTTTCAGTCAGTTTTTACTTTGTTTTGGATCATTCAAATTTTTTTTCTAAATAACGGTATTCGACCATTGAAAACCTTTTGTCTGAAGTTCGAAACCATAAACCGCGCTACGGAACAGTGCACATGAACCAGTAGAGAAAAAAGTATACAACAAATAAAACTGAACCAACCTCGTAACCAGTCTCATATGTGGACGTTGATTTATCAAACAACATCGTAGGCTCAAAATCAGTTAGGCAGATTCCCGTTTGAACATCGCCAGGGGAAAATTCCTTATACGCGTATTTGAAGAATATGCTATTTTTACCAAGGGAATGGTCTTTGATAATCTGCCTATCCACGACGCCCTCTGCTGGGCAAGCTGTTATACAAGGTATACAATTTGTGTTGCCTTTTTCGTTAATTGCATCGTGTAGTTGCTCAGTTTTTGAGTTGTAAAGTAACGCTGCGCCGGAAAATTTATACAAAATTTAATAATCAAATGGAAGTTATAAAGTGATTGCTTGAATGATAACCAAACATAATTCGTTGATCGGAGAGGACACAAAAAAAAATTTAAAAAGGTGAGGGACCACGTTTAGGCATAAAATAAAAAAGAAATGCATCGAAAATTCAAAATCAGCAGAATTTTAATCAAGCGGTGGAAAATTAATACAACTTCAATCTGGCACCTAAACGTATACCGTATCCATTGGGTCATTTCGATTTAAACAATGCTAACCTTCATGCGATTTTGTCCACGGAAAGCGCCAAAATTTATAATCTGCTATCGATGTACTTATCGAATCAACAGGATGCCAAATTCCAATGATCATAAAAAACACGAACAACAATATTAAATTCATTGTAGTTTTGAAAAAATGTAACTATGAAACAGATAACGCTATTCACGTAGGTAGGTAGGTACCTACGTAGAGGTACGTGAAACACGAAAAAATATCAAAAACGAACAATCCATCATTAAAATTCACGTCTAGAAGGTAGCAATATGCATCGCGACACGTAAACTCGAGTTCACACACTTTAATAATCACTTGAATAAATATTGCTCATATTACTGATACGTCATCAACAGAATTCAAAACGTAGAAAATTATATTTTTATTTTTAATCATTACAATCGTTTTTGGTTTAGATTTAACGTTAATGACATTCAGCCGTTTAAGGACGACAAGGTAAGATTTTTTGCACATTTTTTGAAATTCAGCCCAATTTTCCAACAATTTTATCTTCAATAAAAATTTTAATGGATGAACTCACCAGACTTAAATTTCGAATCGAATCTTAAATTTAGAAAAATCAAATTTCTGGTATCTCTTGATCTGGGAATAACTTTTTCATAAGTTTTCTAATCTTTGGTCTCACATCAGTATAATCTTCGGCTGTCGCTCCGTTCAAATTTTTAGGAGGTATGTTACCCAACTGTAATGTGCCAAGAAATCCATCCGGAAAGTCGAATTTATCATATGCTCCTAATTTGTGATTTACAACTGGACTGAAGTGGCATGCGTAAGTCAATCCTTTTTCAGGTTCTTTATTCAATATGGCTTCCCAACCAGCTGTTGTGTACTTGCAAACCCTGTCTTTAACGGTGACAGTTTTACTGGGATGATTATGGATAACAATTACAACATAGTTCATTTCATAGGTGTCCATCTTTGGCATACGATATTCGACCAAACGATAGATTAGTTTTGGAATTTTAATTTTTTCTGGCTTATTTAGATCAGGTTGAAAAAAAGGCAGCGGGAATGTTGGTCCTTCTTTTACTTCTGGGTCTTGCAGTTTTACTTTCATAACGTCGCTCACTCCGAAAATTATGTTCACATTTGGATGCCAAAACTATTTTAAAAAAATAATAAGTTCAGAAGCTGCAATGCACTTTTCAAAAGAAAAAAGTTGATGGGTGAAAATTCCAAATTTTCGAAAATAAAAACTCGTTTTCATTCACTTTAAACAGTGAATGTAAAAATCTTGACGAAAGCTGGCGCGGTATCGATCTTATTTTAGGTAAGTAGGAAATCTCATATGAAAATTTAGGTCTAAAATGAAGCCACTTGGATCAAAAGTAGATACCTGAGTAAGTATCTTCTCTCTTAATTTGAATCAATCAAAATTGACTGATTTAAGTCGACAAAATTGAGCCACTGTAGGAATAAGCCAATTATCTTTCACTGATTCAATAATCAAAATTCACTCTTTGAATCAGTAATTTTTCTTCACTGATTGGCAGTAAAATGTTACTACATCACAGGAAAATCAGTGGAGTTTGACTGATAATCAGTGACTTGATTTTCTCTGTTTTCATCAGTCAATTTTGGACGGATTCAAATTTACGGAGATGGAGCATAGGTACCGCAGTCACTCCACTCCTGAAAAGGTGCAATTTAGTTTTTTTTTTGTCTTTTCAATTATCGACCTAGAAATTGAACGCCAATTATTGCTATCTACAAAGCAGTTGATGAATTCTAGATCACAAAATGGGAAATTTTTTGATAGGCAGGTAGGTATCTACCAAATTCAAATTGCTCAATCTAATACTTCAAAAAAGATAGGATTTATTATTATTATTATTATTGAAAAAATATAAAATCATGAAATATTCAATTTGCCGTTTCATAGATCAGAAAATTGGGATAGACAAATTTTCTGGCCATAGTTTAGTATTACAATTTCAATTATTTTTTTGATGATTCTTTTTTGGTACCTAGCAGTAGATACTTTCAACTCAATTTTTATAAAATTGTGAAAGTTGTATTGCAGTTGACAATACTTATTTCCATTTTTTTAAAAATTCACCAGGTTTTTTTTTGAATAGGTATGAAGTACATATTTTTTTGAAAATGTATCACTTATTGGATGGAGAATAACTGAGGAATTCTGCAGTACCAAGGTAATTTCCAAAAGTGGCATTTTTTGAAACAGGAGTTGAAAATCCAGTCGGAGCAGTTACAATGAAATATTGCCATTTTTTAAAAATTTATATCAAATTTCTTTTAAATATACTGTTTGAAAAGCAAAAAGATGCAATTTTTTTTTGAATTTGTGGGTGGGCTCTAGCCTCTTGAGCCCCCCCCCCCTTGGGTGTGCCTATGGTTTTCAGCCTTCGGTCAACTTCTAGTCTCGGTTTTGGAGGTCCTTACTTTGAAAATCCCCTACCTCTATCCCCCTCGTGATCCATATATTTTTCTTTTTGAAAGATTTCCGCTGAAATAAAACTAGGTATGGTACCGCGTCAATGTCAATTTTTGTCAAAACAATCGATCCCGGTGCCTCAATTTACATACGTACTTTATATATCGTGTACAAATATCGATCAACAAGTTTCAACCGTTCTTCAACAATGGTACTCCAAACTAACATGGTATTCATGTACGTGCAAGTGGCAAGCCTGGCTGCCTCAGTATGTAAAAACATCATTGGCATTATTTGAACTCTTTCCAGTGTCCCAACAGCCTGCGTCTCTGGATGTTTCAGCAATTGTCGCACTTGAATTTTCTCGAACATATTTTCAGGCTGATCAAGATCAGTATGAAAAATATTCCTGATTGAGTTCAATTCAATATCACAAAATGAAGATATACCCCTGATTTCAATTTACCTTTGAGTAATAGAAATTCACATCGTTTTCTGATTGAAACAATTCGCTTCCTAAACTATAATCATTGCATTCGCCAAATGTTTCGTATTCACTGCTCGAGTCATTTTTGAAATTAACTCTTGCACGTATTTGATGCATTGAACTATCGATTTTAAATGATAAGATTGGTATCCAGCAGAACATCTGTAAAAAAATTGCCAACATAGCATTTTTTTAAAGTCTAAAGGAAAAAAAAACATGAAACGAACTATACATATGAAAATAAAGATTTAGGTACTTACCAAAACTAACCCATCATCACCAATAATACCAAATGCTGTTTGGTTATCAATTTCATATTTGATTGCAATCGAACTGTCAAAGATTTTTTGCACAGGAGTGTGTTTTTTCTTTTTTTTAGTAAAATCTGTGCTAATCTATGCAAAGAGGAAAGCTCAGAATTGACCAATCTTTGAAATATTCTAGAAAAATTACCAAGTACTTCTTACCGATGTTAACTCATCGTATTTTCTGCACTCCATTTTTACTTCTCCCTCTTTGTAATACGAGTATAGCTGCGAAATAAAAACACGTAGATTTTTAAAACCCTAAAACAAATACGCGTAGAAAATCACCCTCTTCAGCATTCTTACCTCATACCCAGTTTCGTACGTATCCATCTTCTCATCACGAATCATCGATGGTCTGAAGGGCACTTCACAAACATTCGCGGATTCGATGATTTTGTTTTCTGCATATTCATGATTCTCGTTGACGATATTTTTCTCAAATATGCTTCTTTTACCAATCGACACTTCCTCGTTGAACTTTTCCAAAACCGGCTGGGAGACGGTATCGGCGGGGCAGCCGATCAAACATCGTTGGCATTTTTTATCGGCATCATCTGCGTTTAATTCTTTCAGCTGTTTGGTTTGTTGATTGAAAATTAAAGGCATGGAATACGCTGGTAGAAAACGAAGATCGAGTATGTTCAGTTTATCGAATGTTGAGCATTGTTCGAGTAGGTACGTTGTCGATTTTTCGTCAACTTATTCAAGTGGATTTGAATATTTATAAGGATCTGTATTTCGTTCTTGGTACCATACAGCAAAACCCTCATTTGTAAAATCATATCGAACTTACTTCTTTTTAGCGGGGTTTCCACCGATTTTGGGGTAACTTCCTCTAATAAAAAGGAATTTAAATCCGAATGAACCGAGTGTCGTGTTAAGACACTTAAAATACATAAAATAATTAAATACATTTGATTGGAATAAAAAAATTAACGATTTCGAAGGATTAAAAACTGGAAAGTTTATCTCTATCAAAGATAATGCAACACTGAAATCAAGATTATTGATACCATAGTTTACGTTTTGTTAGCCAACTGAACAAACACGTCTATTGAAATATTTTCAAGGACAATGTCATAAGTCATACGAATGCATAGGTTTTTGAAAAACAAAATTTTAGGAATGCATTAAATTCGTGGTTACCTACAATCGAAAAAAAAGTACAAACTGATCCCACGGGTACTTTTTCACAAAATTTTGCTCAATTGACTTCCAAATCTACTAACTTTGATTTCAATTCGAAAAATGTATTGAGACCGTGTCATTTTGAAACAGGACTTCACCATTTCTCAAATATGATCTCGTCTGTCGGTGTCTGAACTCCGATGAACAAAACGGAATCGAACGTAAATCGGTAAAAAAGTTCAGACAAAGGATTTTAGAAAACCACGCATTTCATGATACAATATTTTCAGCAAAAACTAAGGCATCGAGAATACCTTTAGCGAAGTACACAGGTGCACGGTATGTTTTGATGAGAGGCAAATAAGCTGAAAAGGAGTTAAGAAATAATACAAAATTTATGCGTCGCCTTTCAAGACAACCAGACGGTGCTTTTATTTTATTTCCAAAAGTTTTGAAAAAAATTAGAATGAAATTTTTTACACCGGGTTTTCCATTCTCCCCGGCGAGAAACTGTAATTGCATTAAAATTACAAAAATTGTTGAAATCTGTACCTAAAAAAATAACGAAATTTATCGAGGACGAGTTTTCAACTGAAATAATTTTCTCGTTATTTTTGTCCAAAGTTATTATGATTTAAGGGGCAATTTTACGGGAATAATTTCTTCATTTTAGCGTCGATTGCTTTTCTGGCATCAATATACTTCAATTCATTTTTAGACCTTTTAGTATAAAGCGGAAAATGCGATAAATATATCGGTATGTTGGAGTCAGGTGGTGATTCAAACGATCCCAATTTTTCAATCATGTTATGATTAAGAATGCAAGCGTAACTCAACCCTGTTTTCGCATCATCGTTATATATGGCTCCCCAATCGTCAGAGAGTGATTTGCGTTGCAGTGGGCAAAGAATATCCTTAGCAGACGCATTCGGATCATTATGGATAATAATTACAATATATTGAAATGAAGTGTTTTTGTCGTCGTTTTTTCCATCATTTTGGCCATCACTGTTTGAATTTTGGCCATTATTCCGGTCGATCTTTTTGGATAAAGTATATTCAATGATTCGATAAATTATCTTCGGGATTTTCATTTGATCTTCGTCGTTTTCATCTTTGGTAGATGAAGATTTCTTTGCGGTTTCTAAATTTTGAATGGGTTTCAATGTTAATTTGCCGCTGGCTCCGAAAACAATATCTATGTTTGGATACCATAGCTAAAAAAAAAATCAAAATAAATTAAAATTGTGGAGAAAATTCAGATGTGGAAAGATATAAGTATAACACCCTGAGTATCCTAATTTTTGGACCATTAAATTGATCAAATTCAATCACATGGTCAGAATCATGTCAAAATCAAAATAGATGATTTCAAGTTGAATTTTCCAAATGAAAGTTCCAAAAGAACTGCCCCTAAAAACTTTGGTTACTTTAATAAATCACAAGATTACAATTTTCCAATATAATTTTTCAACATCATTGATCATTTCCTACTTCTAAAATTCAATACAGACCAAAAATTTTTCTTTTCTTAACAAACTTGGTAAATCCTTATCCTTTTTAAAAAAAATTTATGATGATAATTATTCATGTACCTAAGTATAGGTACTTTGAAATTTTTCACCACACTGATAAACTCAATGATCTCTTTCGATCCATCTCAAGAAAAAAATCTTATAAATTTCAATTTCTGAGCTTCTAAGGCACTTCTCATACTCTCTCATTTTGGATCAGTGAAAAGTCTGAAAAAATTCAGAATTGTATCGCTTGAAAAATCACCAAGATTCTTTAATTTTCAGCAGGTTTTACTGATTTTTCAGCAAATTCAAGATATTTTACTGCCCTCTCAGTGAATTCTCACTGTTTTCCTTCAATTATTTTTTCACTGATTCATTATGCTACAATTCTGTGATTAATCTTTTTTTAAAAATGTATAGTCTTATACCCGAAAAATTGTGTACAAATATCGATCAACAATTTTCAATTGCCCATCAACAATACTGCTCCAGACGGGTATGGTGTTTAAATAAGTGCATGTGGCCAGTTTGGCTGCCTTGGTATGAAGAAACATCATTGGTATTAAATGTGTTCTTTCTAAGCATTCATCCGGTTCAGCACATGATGATGCCGTTTGACTATGTGGGGATTGTCTTGTTGAAAAATCGATTTTATTAAACATTTCTTCTAAATTTGGCTGGAATTGAACAACATCAAAATGTAATTGAAGAATCAAGTAATGGAGATGGAAACAAAACTGATAAATTAACAAGAAATCAAAAAATATTTACCGTGGAGTAAAAAAAATTCACATTTTCATTAGATTTGTATAAATCGTATCCCAATTGATAATCTTTACATTGGAGTATTGTCACATAATTATTAACGATATCGCTATAAAAAGTAACGCGAATTTGGTATTCATCCGGATCAAACTCGAAAGAAAGCACTGGTATCCAAAAAAATGACTAGAAAAATATGCATTCGATGTCAAAAATAAAATTAATATTTTTGATGGGTATATAAGGTAACATACCAGTTTTGGATCACTTTTTCTTAAATTCATGCCCTGACGTAATTTATGAACCAATTTTGGTGATTTTTTTTTTTAAAATAAACGTTGACCTCTCTTCTACAAACTAGCGCGGTTGAATTTCGAAAAAAACGATTTCAAGCAGGCTTGAAGGGACCCAGAAAAATACGCCTTTTTAGGGGGTTCTACCAATTACGGATCATCAAATAAAATTTAAGTTATGCAATTTTTTTTCACTCTGACTGTATTTTTAACATTACAAAGATGGCCTTCAAAGATTTTCATCAAAAAATTGTTAAAAAACCGAAGTTGAAAAACTACCAATTGTGGATCGATCCGTAATTGGTAGGAAAATTTTTGATCCGCAATTGAAAATTGAAAATTTTTCTACCAATTATGGATCAAACCAATTACGGATCACTTTCACTTTGGAATTTCATTGCGCGGATTTAATAATGTTAATCACCCAATATATAAAAACACGACGAAAATCTCGGAACAGACAATTTTGGTGAAGAAATCCAACTTTTTTGGTGCCAATTTACGTTTTCTTCGATGCTTGGCAAATGACACTCAAAATTCGCAAAACGGGTTGATCACGCGAAAAATGTGTCGATAGTACTTCCCTGAACATGAAATAATCAGCAACCGCATCAAAAACTAAATATCAATAACTCTAATTACACTTTTTAACAATCGCCATTGCAAAAAATACGAAATTTCAACTAAAAATGCGACTCACTTTTTTCAAATGAATCTACAAGCGGTTTGATAACACGAAAAATGCAAAGTTTACATATTTTCTGAAAGGTAAGACTTCAGACTACACGATTATGTTGGTATCAATCCTTGGTGACCATTTCGGAACGACGTAGAGCGACTCAAAAAAATGATCCGTAATTGGTAGCCTGATCCAAAACTGGTATGTTACCTTACATCTTTCCTAGAAGTTGGAGAAGGGTGAATGGAAAGCATTGTCCAGACATTAAACGGCCGGGAAAAAATGTCACTTCTTTTTATTCTATTATTACCCTCCCTCTCCGGACTTGAATATTCTAACTGCATTCGAAACAAAATTTCAAAAATTAAGTTGGTATAAAGAGGAATAAAAAATTCTAAAAAATGAAAAATTTGATAATTTCAAGTTGAACTATTACCTACATATTATCTAAGATGTTTAAATCAGAAAATACCATCGACACATTTTCCATTGGTATCGAACCCATTTTAAGGGGTTCTTAGAAACATTTCTCTTCTCAAATTTTTTGGAAATTGAAGAAAAAAAGATCGAAAAAAATTATCCGGTAGGTGAAATTGATACAAATATTTTCAATCCATGAAAATCATTGGTGGCAATTTAGATGTATGATAGGTGTGCAGATGCGTACCTACTTATGCAGTATGCAGATGCACTCATAAGCAGGCAACTAAGTACTCACAATGGCTTCAGTATGAAAATGTTGAAAAATCACCTTATTTATGAATCATTGAAAATTATCAAAAACCAATAGAAAACGGTCAGAATTTCAGCAAAGTAATAAATAAATGAAAAAAAATTACTGAAAAATCAGTAAAAAAAATAATAAAAATTCACTGAAAAATTGGTAAAATTTTTGAACTTTGCTGAAAAATCAAAAAATCAAATAAATTCTTTAAAAATCAACGAAAATACCTTGAAAATCAAAGAATTCATAGCTGATTTTTCCCAGGCTGCAATTCTGACTACTATTTCATCAGTAACTTTTCACTGATTCAAAAAAATTTCACTGATTCAAAAAAAAAAAAGAATAAGTTATAGCCTATAAACACCAGAGAGAATTTTTTTTATCAATTTTCCACTGAAATAAGTGCGTTTAAAAAATTCGAAAAAAAGGAGAATAGGTATAAAGGGCACCTAAAAAAATGAATTTTTATGGCGTTTTCGAGTGAAAAAATTAACAAATTTTTGAAAAAAAAAATTTATACCTTCGCGAGGCAGGATAAAATGGAGCAAGCAAGGGGAGTGAAATACCACGTCGTGTCGTTCTAATGTCTAGACACAACTTCTTAGCCACCCTTTTTTCAATTTTTGAAAAAAAAAAATAATAAAAATAATCCCTGGTCACAGTAGCTGACTCGAGTGCTATAATGATTAAAGTAGGTAAGCCTTACCATTATTCGTTCATCAGTATACTTGAATCTCGTTTTCTCATCTTTTTCTATTTTGCAGAAAGTTTTATATTTTTTGACTTTATTAGACTAGATTGAAACAAAAATGAACTGAATATGAAACAGGAAAATTATTGCATGGTGACAAAAATTATTGCGCGTGACTGTGACATACCACCACTGATTTGAAATCTTTATAATCGAACGCTTCACAAATACTTTCCATTTTGCAATCTTTTTCCTCGTAGTAAAGCTGCAAAATATGATATTAACTACACATCTGTGACTCAGCCCAATACAAAAAATTTGCAAATTATGACAGATATCCAACCTCATAACCAGTGTTATACGAATTCGAATCCTTATGAAAAAGTATCGATGGTTTAAACATTTTACGACATATTTCTATATCAATTTTTTTTGCCAACGTTACTGCATTGTAAACTTTCCGCAAAAATATGCTGTTTTGGCCAAACGATATTTTATTATTGAATTGTTTACCTCTGTCGGAGGTAGCTGGGCAAGCGGTTAGGCAAGAGAAACACTTTTTCTTCGAATCAAAACGATGTATCTCATCAAGTTGATTAGTCTTTCTGCTGAAAATTAGAGCTAGAAGAAGATAAACCGAAATCGAATAAAATAAATAAACAAATAAAATCAAAATTAAATGAGTCGAATCAACCTTTATGTGGTGTCTCAGCAACTATATAAATTGGCCAGAAAATCAAAACATGCAAGAATAACAAAAACAAAACTATAAAATTCATTTTAAAAGAGAAAAATACTGCTAACAAACTACTCAACAATTTAAAACTCGAAAACGATTCATAAATCTGCCCGTCTTACTCTTCATCGCGATTAGTACTTCGACGATAGATTTTTATGGATACCTATTACCTACATTGTATGTAAGACGTGTATAACACAATGTCTGCCCCGGCCGAATCACCTGAGTCAACATTACACCATCGTGAAAAAAAAATTAAACTCCAAAAAAAACGATTCGTGCGTATGCCATTAGTAAACAGCAAGTACGTCAGTTCAAGTATAGTTACAAATTTCATACCTACCTATTATTTCGATACACCAAGGAGTAGAAAAATAATTTTAGGGAGTCGAAATTACTCCACGGTTTCGTTTTTCGTGACAGTTTGCATAATTGAAAGTCTTTAGGGCATAATCAAGACCTGTAAAAACTCCAAATTTTATGAAAAAATTTCTCGAATTGAAAAAAATTTCGACGAAATTCATCTAGGCATTTGCATAACTATAATAGAAGGGAATTAACGATGCTGGTGAAAAACATGGACCGCGGATTAATAAAAACTTTTCAATAAAAAATTCAGATGAAGTTTTCGCCAGCCGAAATGATACGAAGCCAAGTTCGGTTGGAAAAATTTTAAATTATGGCATAGTTAAAAAAAAATTAATAAGAAACTACTGCCGTACTCGCTAAAATGACATTGAAAAAATTTTAAAATTGTAAAAAATCTCAAAATATGGCACGCAAAGTTGAAATGCCCTTCAAAAGTGGCTGATTTGAACGTCAAAAATTGTAGCAGATACTCGTACCTACCTTGTAGAAAAAATTCAAAATCAAAAATTAGGCAAACTGGCTGGTTTCGAATCAATTTCTTGGACAATTACTAATATGGATTAAGTGTAATACATAAATAATGTAGGTAGGTAGGTAAATACCAAGGTACTTATACCTATCGAATTACAACTTTTCATAAAATAGTGATAATGTTGACCTGCAACATTTCAATAGACGATAAAAAATAATTGAAATGTTAAAAAACATCTCAATAATGTTGCATTTCGAGCAGAAAAAATAAATTTGAAGTTCTGAAGAAGCAAAATGAAAAACTTTCATTCAAAAATAAAATCAATGCATTTTATTTTTGCAGTGCAAATAATTGAGCATTCATCAAAATACTTGATTACTTCTTAAAAAAAAAAAAAGTAGATATTCGTATTAGGTATACCTAAATGGAAATGGATTAGGAAACGGCCTCGCGCTGATAACGTTAATCGCACACGTTCGGTGACCGTAGTAACGCTCCCCTGCTGACGCGAAGTAGAGAGGTAAAGTTGTTACTCGTTTGGCATAGTTTACTTCTCTTAGGTGAATTGTGTAGCGAAAAAGTACATAAGGTTTCGACGGCATCATTATTATCAACTTTGCGCAGTGGCAGTATCGTAACCGATGAGGTTCTACCGAGGTGCGATTATTGCTAGTTGAAAACTTTTACCAATACCCCGCCCAGTGGACGTGAAATACCGTCCGCTGTGGCAATTTTTGGGAGCTCGAGAAGAGCCTATTAATGAATTGGAACAATTATCACGCAATACGGTCAATTACATGGTCAGTAAAAAACCATCAGACGTTATGCCCTCATCACACGGAATAATGGGTAATGGGCATAATTTACAATAATTACTAACAGGTCAGTTAAGATGTGAAGATAACAATATGAGGAGGGTAAGGAGTAGTAGGGTATATATTATTATTTTAATCAATGTGAGTATACCACATTTACCTCAAATTCAAAATTCAAACATTTTAGATTTTTTCAAAAAATAGGCATCTTTTTTGTGTGTGTGGAATGTAGTTAGGTGTAGGGACTCAAAATTTTTAAAATTTCAAATTTATGTATTTCTAAAATTGAATTTTTTTCAAAACTTTCAACTTTCTGAAAGAAGTTTTTCAATTTATTTGTTGGTAATTTTTGGTATCCACGAATTACTACCTATTCAAGCTAAGAAAATTTTCGAGTTTTCTTTGACTTCATTGGAGAATATTATAATGGATAAAAACGGATACTTTCACAGATTGTAAGTGTATTTTCGGAATCGAATAAAAATAAATGGGCATCCATTGGACAATGTATGAGGTTTTGAGGGATTGAAGGAGACCTATACTTTGCACTCTAGATGAATACAAGGCAACTTTAAGCACTATTTTCTTTTTCCATTAGGTTCTCAAATTTTAATGATTTAATTAAAATTGAAAAAAGGGATCAAAAATCTTTTCTTTTAAAAAAATATTTTTTTTAAATCCCCGTAACTAGGTTCATCTTTTTTGAGCTCGGTTCAAGCTCTAAACAAATAGGTAATCCGTATCTTCGTATGATATTAAATGATTAAAAATAGATCATTTTTTATTCCACATTTTTTAGCATCCCTTACATGAAGTTTTTTCAAGACAATTTGAGAGTCCTCGAAAAATCTGTGTATATGGTGAGAGGGGATCATTTTATGTCTATCTAGAGAGAAAATCAAACCCTAATAACAAGCATACTATATAGTATATACGAGTAATTTTATTCAATTTTAAAAATCTCCAAAACTAATATTTTTGTTCATTTACAAAAATTAAGTTGAAATTCCCCTAAAAACTTGAAAATTTGGAACTTACTCACAGTTGAGTGGAAGAGGAAAGGGGAGAGAAAAATATACCTACAGCAGCCAAAAATTCTGAAATTTTCACCAAATTTTTTGAAGTTGTTCAAGTTTTCAAATACGTCAATTTCTTTCTGGAAGTTCATCTCAAAAAAAAACTTCAGCAACAAGTGATAAAATTTTGGAAACAGTCTCATCATTCTACGCTTCCTCATTGTAATAAAAAATGTTGATAACATGAATATGTTTTTTCTCTCATCCTGACTTTTGATATTAAGTTAATTTCAAAAATATAAAATTTTGTTTTTAAAATTTAAAAATTGGCTTCCTGCGTTTCAGCTCTATGATATTTTTTCTGTTCTTCCGACTTTCTGATATTAAGTCAATTTTCACCTTCTTACTTTTTGATATGGTAAGAAGAAGTTCATTTCGAAAATATAAAAATTTCTAAAGTTAATTTAGAAAATAATTAAGTACATACTTATATTTTTAAAAGTAAGATGTTGACTTATTTCTGATACCAAGCTAATTAAAAAAAAAATTGTTTTTAAAATTTAAAAATAGGTTTTTAGTTCTCTGATATTTTTTTTGTCATTCTAACTTTCTGATATTAAGTCAATTTTCAGCTTTTGACTTTCTGATATACTTAGGTAGATATAATGAATTGATTTTGAAAATATGAAAATTTGTAAGTTTTCGAAATTCAGCTTCTGACTTTTTGACATTAGGTTAATTTCGAAAATATAAAATTCATGTTTTTGACTTTTGGTCGCGCAAAATAGTGTCAGGCAAGATAGGGTCTTGAAAATTTTGGAATGATCCTCTCCCCCCTACCAATAGGAAAAACATATCCATGTTGAAAATTATATATATTTTTTTTTTTAAAGAGAAAAGAAAAATATCTTAAATCTTGATATTTTTAAAAAATATCCAAGAACACTGTAGATTTTTAGACCATTTCATTTTCCAACCCATCAATAAATAATTTACCCATTTTGCCGCCAAAATTTCCAACCACTCTCGCCCATCATCCTCCCCACGTTAAAACCACCATCTCCATGTAAACTTCAACGGTACAAACAAGGACAAAATGAAACGTTAATGAAAAACACGACTTTGCCAGCAGCGATTCGACTCGTGCCATTTATTGTTGCCAATTAAAGTAGATATAGATCTAGCATGGCCTTTTCTTCGAATTCCCAAACAGCACTTAATTATATTCGATGAAGCGAATTTAAGAACTCCTGACAGCTAAGTAGGGTACATAGGTCTAATTTATGTAGATAACCGAATTCTAGTATAGCAGGGTATTATATCTCAATTCAACGCAGACCGTCGTACCTTAGCCGCGACTGAGCACCGGATACCGACTTGATAAAACATTTCGACGCGCCTATATTACTTCGTCGACCAAGAAGACGAACATTGGCAAGTGGCCTCCTATACAAATATTCGATTCGACGTTAATTTTCTCCTCTTTAATCATCGAAATTCAATTTATATTTGGGCATGAAAAAATAAACGTACCCTCTACGGTACCTCGGCAATATCGAAGACCAGAAATATTAAAAGTCAATACGAGCAGAGACCATCTGAACGCAACGTTCTCGTTCAACATTTCCGTCGTTCACTTTAAATACAAAAAGATGCTGATTTAGCCTTTTAAAGGCTTCGAAGTTGGCGGCCCATCCAGGGTACGATACGTTTTCCTCTCTCGGGTTTAGCGTGGAGGGAAAAAAAGGGTTAAAAATAATAGCTGTACTCGAGTTTTCAGCTTTTCCATCCGTCAAGGGGGTTTTTTCTCGTCGCATTTTTGGGCACACACGCCCGTAAACACGAGAACGATTTTTAATCCCGAGTTTTTTTTTCGCACTCTTCTACATCTTGGCTTTCAGCGAACTGTGAAAATACTATAAATATAAGGAATTTATATTTTAAAAACTTTACACAGCAGTCGGCAGCGACACGAAAGCGTTTCAAATGTATTTACGTTTCGGGCGACATTCTAAGCTCAATATCTCAATAAATAACTGCGATTCCGATCGGCGCTTTTTCACTATACGAACTTGTAGCAGAGTTGCAAACTTCTTTGAAGGATTTAGCCAAATTTCACTCGCATAGACCTACACGCTGATAAAGTTCATTCTGCAAAATACGCGTATATACTTTTTACATGAAATAGTACTCTTTTTTTCATTCCCCGCCCGCCTCACCCGGTCACGAAATTTACGACCTTTTTGTATTCCAAGATCCGGAAATGAAAACATAACGTCGAAAAAGACCCGAAGAGAAGGGGAGAATATTGCCAACGCGACAATTTTCAGCTTCATTTTGAGCCCTGCCCGTATTCAGAAGGCGAAAAATTTCCCTCGTATATTTTTCTATTGCTGTTTTGACGGGCGAAATCGCACGTATATAAAAGATGAAAATTACATAAGTACGTATAACTCGGGCGGAAAATTTTTTACTCCGAGCAAACAAATAAATTAATGATTCGCATTTAAAAGCACTCGAATTTTCGCAAAAGAAAAATTACCTCGAAGAAAATATACGTCTTGTAGACTAAGTAAAAATATACATTGAACCGGAAGATATTCTTGAAAGATACGTAGGTGGTAAGTGGAAAATGTATAACATATGAAAAGACTAAAATTGCATTTACGTTTTTCTACTTACAACTTTTTTTTTTCAGACATGATTTTTTATACACTTTTACCCCTATATTTACACGGCGCTCTTATTCGACGTATGTTCTCAAATATGACGAAATCTGCTGCTTGAACATTACTGACACGAAAATGATCTTTTTTTGTCCAACTCTCAACATCAAAGAATTTAGGAGAAAATTTTTCAACGCCAAAAAAGTATAGGTACTGGAAGAAGTACAAACAGTAACGAATTTTTATTAACTTTTCGACGCGGCGAATGCGAGCAGAATGAAATTTAAATTCAATTTATTGCTTACTTAGTTCATATTTCCAACCGTCAGTCAGTGTATTATTGAATTTTTTTCCAGAAAGGTGGTAATCTTTCGAGTTTGGAATAAGGTGAAAAAAATACCTATCTATAGAATTTTGCAATATATTTTGCTATCTTGTGCATTTGCAGCTTCGGTAACTATTTTATTAAATTTTTTTTACCCAAAATTTGATAAGTAAATTTGAAAGAAAGAAAATAAAATTGATGAAAATTTTGAAAGTGAAAAAATCCATGTAATAAATTTTTACTCTCAACAGAGAATTTGAAAATTGAGCTTTACTGAATTGGGTAAAAACTCGAGAGAGAAAATTTTATCAAAATTATTGGCCTACGATAACCTATTTTACGAAATATACGTAAACGTTTTAACTGAAATTATCTCGCACCAAACAACTACCAAAGTTACATTAGAAAATAAGAAACGAACGATAAAACCATATTTATTCTCGGTATTAAATATAGTAAGTATGAACAACGATGAACTTGGATGAAAGTAGGCCTGCTGCGTTACAGTAGATACTTTTAAACTGGTATGATTTAAATTTGTATCATAAAGCGATGTAATATTCGTATATCTGGAGAGTACAAGTGGAGGTATTTTTAAACACCATTTTCTAGTTTCTAGAATGAGGAAAATGTTGAAATAGTTATCTAGCGAGATAAAAGGTGCAGATTTTTCTCTCTATTTTTTGATTTTTTTTTTTTTCATCGAGTGAATATAAAAAGTATCTATATTGTGTTGATAATTCGCTCGTAAGCATTGAATTTTTAATCAAAAATGGCTAAAAAAAATCACGAATTTTTTCTTTCCCGGGTGTTTCGGGGGTAAAGGGATTATCTTCGTGGACATTAAATGAGATAGGTAGCAAGAAAGGTATTTTTTGTCAAATTTTTAAAAATCCGAATCAAAATGCTTTCATAAAATTATAAAAATTTATACCTAAGGGCATTCAGAAATTACTTGAGAGATGGGCTGAAAAATTTAAGAAAACGCTGATAACACATTACATAACAGATTTGAGGACAGAAAAATTGAAAAATTTCACAATTTTCTGGAACGATCAATCAATGGGTAACCTTACACTTAAATCTGAAATAGTAAAATTTATCTGTTTGAATCAATGAAATAAATTTGACTGAAAATCAGTGATTTTTCGCTGATCAATCATCCAACATTATTGATTTATTCTGACAAATTGAGAATTGATTAGAGAAATTGGTGGTTTTTGAGTGAAAAGACCAGTAAAAAATCATTAAAGTTCAATGAAAATCGTTTCACTGCCCTGGTTCACAAAGGCAGAATTTCATCGACCAAATTTTTCTGAAAAATAATGTTTGAAAGAAAAAAATACACTTTTTTACATTTTCCCCGAGAAAACAACTCTTTTTCGAGTTTGGGCGAAGAAAGCAAGCCCCTTCCCCCCCAAGTATGCTCATGAACAACTACTCCTAAAATTACCTTTTTTGGTAAAACTCAACTATTCACAAGCCTTTTGGGATTCTCAAAGAGGGGAATAAAAATAGAATTTGGAAAGAAAGTTCATGAAATTTCTGAATTAATCAATTTTTCAAAGATTAAAATTTAAATTGAAATCGTTATGAGCAATTTCAAAATTAAATATAAAAATTTTCAAAGACATATTTTAAACCATATTTTTGGGTCATGTCATAATGTTTGAAATGAATACCTCTTCAATGTTTGGTAAATTTTGTAAATTTCGAAAAATTTTCTCCAATCAACTCGGAATTTCTCAACTAAAAAGCAAAATTTTTAAATCTATTTTTCCATAGGAAAAAGTTTAAAAAATTCTCCACCAAAAATTTCTCAAACATTTTCATTCGACTAGAAGAAGATCCAAACTAGGAGAATTTTTTCGAAATATTCTTCTAGAGCCTGTAGATGAATCAAAAATTCGTTCAGAGAAAAAATTTCAATAAGAGAAGACTAGAGTACTCAAATTTTTGGAAAATTTCGAAGAAGATCAAAATGCGGTTTTTGAAAATTTCTCATCAGCAATCCAAAATGATCTCTCAAAATAAAGTACAAAATAAAAGTTGAAGAAAAAATTGACAGCAATACATATGGAAAAATTTAACTGATAAAAAGCCAAAACAGTAAGACATCAGATTTACAATGTTCGACCAAAATTCTATACCTCCAGAAAAAATAATTTCAAATCTAATACCAAATTTTTCGAAATTTTCTAGTTAGACAATAAAATAAATTTTTCAAAATTCTATGGTTAGACAGTAAAATAAATTTTTCGTTAGTTTTTTCAACCTACTCGAATCGAATCCGTACAGCCTTCTTTTCAAAACGATTACCGACTTGATGAATCACATTACAACCAATTCAGAGAACTCCAATATAGTCCTAAGAAAAAAGAGCAAGATTGATTCTTCATTCATTTGAGAAATTTCCCCAATTACAAAATGAGCACGTTACAATCCATCTTTGAAATACCCAATTTAGAGGGTTATTAAATAAATAAATGGGAAAAAAGTCGTAACACGTGCAAAGTATACCCGAACGAGTATTTTTCCTTCAGAAAAATAATTCAGATACATTTTTCGAAAATTAAAGAAATATGCTCGGATCGAGACACCGCGTGCCTACACTCTGAAAAATCGTACTTGGAAATGATAGGTACATCACCAACACGCGTTTATTCATCTACCTACATTAAAGCGTATCATTTTTGCACAAAAAATTACTCCCTTTGGCAAAAAGCATATTTTAAATGTTGTACCTACCCTTGAGGTAGCTAAAAACAAAACAAAAATTCTTCGCACAAATATTCGATTTTCGTTTATGAAAATCGCGACCAACCATTTGAAAAAAAAAAAAACCTTGGTTATAAAATATTCCAACTTTTGAGGCGAAGAAACTGATATTTTTGCAACGTGAAAAAAAAGCTCCTCCTCCCCTCACAATTTAATTGCAATGATGGAAAATTTCGTTTTTCGGGATATCGAATTGATAAAGAACTGCGACTGTCAAATATTTACTGAAGAACATACAATTCAATTTTGTTTCTTTTCAAGTGGTATAACATAGCGTGGGATATGCTTTTGATCAATCTTTCATCCACTTTTGACAAAATGTAACAATAGAAATAGACACTTCACTGAAACAAAAAGCACTATTTCATTATGAAATGAAAAAATTTTCCAATAAGGTTTCCAATATAGAATCTTACCAAAACTCGAAAAATCTTTCGTAAAAATAACAGTCAACAAACGAATGCCAGAAAAAAATCAGTCGTCAGATGACATCGAATTTTTCACCTCAATTTGCTGTAACAATTATACCGCCACAACCCTTCGTCAAAATCACCCTCGACAACTTCAAACTTTCACCACTCTGCGTTTAAATTAACATTTGAAAAAAAATTGACCTTTAAAAGTTACGCAGACCTACGGTTGGTAAAATCTTCGATGTGAAAGTCTCACCAGTCGAATCGCTTCACTTGTCAATTACTCAAACTTATAAGTCGGTTCGATAAGCTGAATACCAAACACCACTTCACGACCTGTCAATTGCCAAAATTTCGCACAGGTACTTGGGCTTACTTAGCACGACTATACCAAGACACCCGACCGTGTTAAATTCAACCTTTATAACTTTATAATTTATAAAAAAAGTTAGCCATTTTAAAAATGAAAAATGTCTTTTATCGAGCACCACTTTTCCAGCACATTAGATAACCGTAGGGAGAATTTTTTCACCAATTTGTGCTAGCAAAAAATGTTAGAACGCGGCGTTGAAAAAAAATTTACCTTGGTGGTTTTTTCTTCCGCTGTGCCTGGTATTTTCAATACAAAACGTACGTGTCGTTTTAGAAATTAAAGAACGCTTTTTTTTTTTTTTGAGAAGGGTGTGACCGAAGTATGTCGATTAAAAAGGTAAAGCACGTTGAGCTTGTGGGTCCCTTATTCGTAATACCTTATGTAAGCGTTCGACCAAACGGTATTTTAAAATTTATTCGTATTATTTTATGCACATTTTACAACATTATTTATCCACCGTATCTACATCGTGTTATCCATAGGTACATTTTGAAAGATAAATAATCGTTTCGAAAACGTGATATTATTTCGATGAATTCGAACCATTGGAAAACAATCCAGGTACCGATATTTTTTCTTGATTCACACCTTTTATTATCCGAATGATGTAGGATATAAAATATCCTACGAGAAAAACCATGCAGACAACACAAAAGGAGAAATCACTTCGAGGAAATCCACGAGAATCAGTTTAACTCTACAGATTCAATTCGATATTTCGATTACGACTCCATCAATCTCCAGCAAACAACTCTCGTTCGAGTTAATTTCGCGAATAAATAAAAAACTGAAAGTTTTTTGACGCTAGGAAAGGAAAAAAAATCTGCGACCTAACCCGAAAATACGAATCGTTTTACGGTAAGCCCACTTAAAGCAAACAATTCCAACTAAAATGAAACTCATTTTATCTCAGTTAAAAATACGCGACAAAAGTGATTCTTTTTTTAAATTTCGGGAGCTTTACGTAACTTGGTTAGAAAATAGATTTTTATCGTTTGATTTATTGCGTAGCCTTTTCAAAGTCATATATACCGCGTACTACGTACGAGTATAAGGAACACTCGGAAAAATATTTCTCTCGGTATATAAAACAAAAAAGATGTTCGATTAGGAACCGAGAGTTAAGTTGATCGAAATGGATTTATATTGGCGATGGTGGATTCGAAAAAGGTTTCCGTTCCAATTGCGATTTCTTGGCGGAGACGAAATTTCAAATAAATAAAGCCGAAGCAGTTAATAAAGTTGATGGAAAGCAAATGTTTGGAGAAAATATAGGTTTATTTTTTTTAAAGCCGGGAAGAAAATATGAGGAGAAAAATTTTCGAATTTTTAACGATAATTTTTTAGAGCGAAATTTTTTCAGAGGAGATTTGAGATAATTTTAATAACTTGTGACCGTCGATTTTTTTACGTTAGCGCCTATAGTTTTCCATTAAACTTTTTTTTTTCAATTTTTGTGCCTCAAATGAGAAAAATAATTTTTTCTGATGATTTAAATGACGAATTAATTTTTTTCGAATGTATCTACTATTTTTACAAATGGATTTGAGAGCAAAAATTTTGCCTTGAAAATCCATTTCATTTTTGTAAAAACATTTTTTATTTCCTTTCGTTTCGTACTCATAAGAAAATATTAAAGTAGAGAAAAAATAAGGACAGGTAAGTAAAGAAAATAAATATTTAAATGGGAATTTGATAATTTTAATTATAGGTTCTTAGGCCTTTAGCCTGTAGAAATAATTGAAAAATTGCATTTTCACATTTTCAGATAAAATTTTGATTTTTATTCAATTTTTCAAAGTTACCCACTGCACTTTTATTTGAATTTTTTTATTTCTCAACCAGAGATTTTTCTTATGCTCTCCTCTCTCAAATAAAAACGATTTCAAAAAAATTGGAACATTTTCAAAATTGAAAAATCTTTAAAATATTGAAACGTTATGTTTTGTTGCTTCTTCAGGCTTTCAATACGAAAGTAGTTTCGATATCGTTCAGTTCAATAAGACAGTTGAAAATTGAAAACAATTCAAAAAAAATGAAGAAATGCAATGATTTTCCCAAATACTTGGATCTTTCAGTTTATAAGTAAACTTGATTCGAAAAATTGAATTTATTAGTTCCCAAAATTCATAAAAATTTCGATATCCTCTTCAATTCGTTACCCACAATTAGAAAACAAACCAAAAAATCATGGCTTAAAAAAAAGTATTTTTTCGAGCCATGATTTTTTGGAAACGTTCACCTACATCTCTTTACTGAAAGGATTTTCTCAATTTCAATTTTTCCAAGACGAAATGAAGAAAAATCGTCATTTTTAGAAATGAGAAAATTTTGACCCCTCTTGTATTTTTAAGGAGGGGGAAGGAAGAGAAGCATATTTTCATTGTAATTTTTTGTTGAGTTATTTTTAATTTTTTTTCATCCAATGTGAGGAGACATAAGCACACTCAGGGTGGCTCATAGAAATCATCCCCTCCCCCTTGAGCTAAAAAAGAAGATTTTTTATTGCAAAAATGTGACAAGTACATTTTTTGCTCGTCAAACAGTATTATAAAAAAATGTCCTCAATTTACTAGGGCAGTATTTATTCCAGTCATTTTATTTCTCGAATATAGTCCTCTCTAAATCAGCATCAGTCTTTAATGAAATTCCGCGTTTGAGAATTAATATGATATAATTTGAATTGAAAATGAAATCTGTTAGTCAAAAAGCACTGATTTCAAAATCAATTCCCATTTCATCAAAAAATCAACATTTTTGATTGAAAGATTAGTGAAAAATCACTCATTTGAAAATTGACTCATTCACCCAATTTTTCCGGAATTCTCAGCTCTTTTCATAATTAATTTCTGGGGACGCTTATGAGAGAAGATCAAATTCTTCCAGTACCTAGACCTACCATAGCAAAAATATATCGAAATAACATTTAAAAAAGACCTGATATCCAAAATCTCAACCGTTGGGTGATATTGAATTTTTTTAAAAATCTCTTCTCAAACTTTACTTATTCATTTTTTTTTTACATTTGAAATCCCTTTTTTTCCAAATACCTACCAATTGATAAATTGTAAATCCAATGCCTACATACCTACCTAGCTATGTAGATAGATAAAAGAAAAAGAATGAAAAATTATACTTCGACGTATAATTGAAAAATTATGACTTGGATTTTTTAAAAGGTTGACAAAATGAAATCATTTCCAGAACTTTTGCAAAACCTTCGTAACTTCTCTAATCGAAATTTAATCGAATTGTTCGATAGGAAAATTCGATCATTTCAATGAACTTTCACGAACCTTACTTTTTGAAAAACTAAATTCTCTGAAAATTCCTTTTTAACCTTCATAAAAAAATCTCGAAACGATCAAGAGAACTTTTTCAAATTATAACAACCTTGGAAAAATCCAATTACATCGAGAAAAAAATCCTCACCTCCATAATAGAACCCCCAAAAGCGAAAACGAAAAATTTCGAATCAAAGCTACTACCAAAATATAGAAAGAGAGAAAATCTAAATAATTCCACAAACATCTCTTTAGGAAAAAAAAAACATTCCCTCGTCTGAAAAATCCACTTACGCAATTTATTTTCACTCACTTAACCCATATCCGTACTTCGCTCGAAGGTAATTCAGAATTATACAGATTTGAGGTGTAAATTCGTCAGAATTTTTACTCGTCTAACGCGAATCGACTTCTACGAGGAGAAAAAAAACATCGTCAAACTATTACCTCTTCTTCACTCAGGTTCGCCAGTCAAAAGCACCTAAACGGGCGAACAGGATCAACGACACGGAATAAATTTAGCGGAATCTGCGTTTTTCTCCCACTACCCAACTATGGCAATACCGAGAGGCAAGTTTATGGTATGCTGCGAACGAGACAGTGCGATTATATGGACTTTTTCGCACTCGTTTTTAAACACTATTTACCGAAAAATTTGTCGCCTAATGCGCCAAAGCTTTTTAGGTCATAAATTTCAGCACCTCCGTCGCCTTCCAACATCCTACGTAATTTGAAAAAGCAAAAGGGATCGCTTATTATGTGAAAGACAGAGAAATACCACGTGAAAAATGACAACGAACAAAAAAGAGGAAGAAAAAAAAAGAGCTCTATAATTAAGTTCTTTGTTTCCGAAACCTTTAGTTATAATGAACTTAATAATATCGTGGCTTTTTTTTTTTAATTTCACCTTCTAAAATAAAGCATCTGCAAAGGTCGCGGATTCAGCCATGTCAAATAATCTACGTAAACTGTAATGAATCTTATTTCTTTTACCGTCATTTGACATCAGGCCTTTTTTTTTTACCGAGACAAACGACGAAATTTCACACTGGATGTAAAAAACGAACCATATTCGACTATTTTTCAGTCATTTCTGTTCAAATAAACCGCCATCCAACGAAGCCACTTAGATTTCGTGGCGAGCTTTCCAAAAGATTTCGCCGCAATCCGACTCGTATTCTTTTTATTGAATACGGAAATAAACGACTACGTTTCACTTGTTGATTACCGCAGCTTTTGTCAGACTCGACCGACGTTTCAAGTGCTGTTGTTTTTTTCCATCCCTGCTCCCTACCTTCGGTCGACGTTCGCAATCGAACTCGACTACACAGAGGTAGAAAAAAAAACGAGAATGGAATTTAATAGCTTTATCTTAAATACACATCGAACCACGTTGTTAAGTATCTTTTGAAAAATTGTCGTCATCTGTTTTATCGGCGCAATTTTTTTATATTTTTCAAAGCAAACATTAATTTCCTATTTAACACGACCCAACGCGAACGTACGTATTAAAACTACGCCTATAACTTATTCATGTTTGTCATTTTTCAATATAACTCGGGGGTAAAAAAATATGTCCTACGTTATGGCAATATGAAAAAAAAGAGGGTTGCGCACACGACCAAACACCAGCCAACCGCACGGACTCGAAACTCGCCCCTCTCCGGCTATCGAACGAAGAGAGAGAAAAAAAACATAAAATTTTACGAGATTGTACCAAAATTAAAACTTAATTACATGCAACCCTTAGTTTTTCATATTTTTCAATGATAAACAATACGAGACGATCATTTCCCCCAGTTTAGTAATGACTTGCTGGTCGCTGATACCCCCTGCATCGAATTTTTTTTTAAAAAAATATTTGCATGTATTTGTTCTCTTTGCATATTACATGCGGTTAGGTCGAGGGCATGGCTGTAAAAATCATTTCAAATAATTTTGTTTATAAAGTACCAATGTACGTTCTTTTCTGAATTGAGTTGTGTATTTTGCACATATTTGACCAGGCTCGAGCAAAAAGCCAATTTTATAATTACCCCAGGTGTGTTGTCGAATAACCAAAAGGGCGCCAGTGATGTGGAATTTCTATTGTAGAATGTAGATACATTAGTCTATCTAAATTTATGGTTCCTTTGATAATGCATCACTCATATAAAGGAATAGAAATATGCATAAAGGTTTCGATTAATTACAACGGGTTATTTTGTGAAATGTTTTAACAGGTATGGCGATAGTGTGATGTACTTTATGGTGGAAAATATTCGTTGGAATGGGTATACAATCGGAAGTAATTGCAAGCATCGTTACAACTGTTGCCTTTTTGCAAATTTCGTTAGTGGTCAATTTCGGTAAGTGAAATGATACGTTATTTACAAATTATTCCATTGTAATATGTACTTTTTAGGGTACAGGTACCTATTCCTGCCAAACATATCAATTGGAGTTAGGTACATGAAAATTTTTACGTAATTATTTAATTGGCTGCTGAAATGGTGTGACACAACCATGACATTTTTATATTCAATTTTGAAAAAAAAAAAATAATAATACAATTAAAGTATTAAAATTCGAGTTGTTCTATCAGTGACTTGAAAAGTGAACCAAAGATTTTTTTTGTTAAAATTGATTGAAAGTTACTTTCAAAAAAAAAATTGTAGCAGTTCTGCCAGCAGAAATTTTGAGGAAAATGCGTAAACCAAAAGAAAATTTTATCAAAAATTCAAGATTATCTCGATAGTATTTTAAACAAAAATCATGTTTGAAACATTTTTGTTCAAAACATGTTTTTTTCTCGACCTTGTTTTTTTCGTTTTTTTTTTTTTTTTTTTTTTTTTTGATAAATTTGAATGAAAAATTGATACCTATATTTAAATTGAGAATTCATTGAAAACGTTAATGGAATTGAAGAACAGCAGACCTCTCGAAATATGGATAAAACTTGACTCATTTTTCCCCATAATTAAAAAAAATATATAATATGGAAAGTGCCATCTAAAAATCACAATCAAGAGTCCATTTTTACCCTTTTTCCAACCAACAAATTTTTGGAATTGGTTCTGGATACCTACCTCTGTAGGCACAGAGGTGCTCGATTTTGATCAGCCCCTCTGAACCTTCCATCAGTCTCCTTATGGTAAAATAAAAATCCAAAAATTGCATGAAGTATCGTTTGTTACGTTGTTAGGTTTTTAAAATCATTGAATTCGAAAGTTTACCTTTTTGTTTTTCAAAAATGATCCCACTCAACTCACAGTTTTAAGCATAAGTATTGTAAAAGTGGCTTCAGTATAGGCAGATGTTTTGATCAAGAATTTATTTCACGAAGATTGCGCTAAAAAATTTCTGAGCCATCGACAGGAAAGATGCAACTGGTTTCAATAAAAAAAAATTAATGGTAGGTATTTATAATTCCCAAAAAAGTTTGTTTTTTTGGGGAGCGGGGCAAACATTTACATTGATAGAGTTATGGCTGGAGGGAAGTATCGAGTCCACTTGAAATCATGCAAAGAAAGCAGGAAATTGGCAGGAAAAAGCAGACATTCCCACTTTTTGCTTATTTCACTCCTGCTTTGCTCTCTGGAATTTGTAACGCGTAATGGGAGCAGAAAAAAGCAAAATTTGGCAGAATTCGGCAGAAAAAAGAGCAGAAATAAGCAGAAAACCCAGAATAATTCTGCTTTTTTTGCACGCTGGGTGTGATTATGGATTTTCTGGAAGTGCTAAATTCATCTTGATACCATCTATAATTTTATAAAATTTGAGGAAACCGTGGTGTTATTGTTTAAAAATATCTTGAAGTGTTGAGCTCATTTTGAAGCGTTCGAGTGAAAGATTTGAATTTCATAAAAAGGCATTAAATAAACCTCCCATTAGAGTACAAAAATTGTAACCAATATTTCAAAGTCAACGAGTCAGAGAAAAAATGTAGAAACTCAAATTACCTATAAACTTTCTCAAAGCAATGGAAAAGGTGCCACACAAGTAGCATCACTCAGAAGAGGCAAACAACTGAGATTTTTTCAAAAATTGCACTACTTTAAGAACACTGAGCTAGCTGCGCCTTTGATATGGCTTGACTACGGAGCTCAAATTCATTGGATGACATTCTTCGCTCAAAAAAAGTCTTCTTCTTTTTTTAAAAAAACTTGATGCTGAACTTTCTGTTTTTACTCTCCAACTATTTTTTGGTTACTATCTGCAAAAAAAAAAAAAAAAAAAAAAAGACAGAAATATTGAAGATCACAAGAGATTAGAATTCTTTCAACAAAAAAATTTGATCAAGAGCAACTATTCATCTACATTTTAAAGTATTCTTTAAATCATCCCTTATTTTTGCAATGAATGAGAAATTATTTTGAAAATATTGAAAAAAGTCTTTTTTTAATCCATTCGGTTTTGAAATTTTTAGGAGATGCAGTGGAAGGTAATTGGGTCTTAGGTACATTAGAAATGTCAGCTCAATTGGTCAAGAAAATGACGAATTTTCAATTTTTTGTCCTTCGTTATTGTGTTCTACAATATTCAATATTAGACCTAAATCATGGACCTAAACCCCAAAAATTCTAATATTACGTAAAAAAGGACCTCAAGGACATAGAGCTGTTATTCGGTGGTGGGGAGAAGGTCCTTTATCTTTATGTGATATTGGTATTTGATGAAATAATTTTGTTTTCCAATATGTGACCCTACCGGAAAGAAAGGACCTAGTGTAAAAAAAAATCAATGTCTCATTTTTCAAGTTTTTGGTCCAAATGACATCAAATCTGGACCAAATACATAAAAATGAAGACATCGATTTTTTCACACAAGGTCCCTTCTTTACGGCAGGGTCACATATCTACCTGCAAAAATATCAAAATGTTATAGAAATTCCAAATACTGAAACCGCTCAGAAAAATAAATCTCTGCTGAAATTTTCACATCCCTGAGAACCAGTACAAAACCCAAGACAACTAAAATTCCCTAAACTACCCCTTCCCCCCGAATCCAGAGGCATCCAAATTAAACACTGTAAGCGCATCGTTCTCCATACCAAACGCTATCCACGACTTTACAATGTAAATTCGACGTTGATTAAAAGCTGCGGTCAAAGCTTTAATTTTTTCGCTGCAGCTCGCGGCTCGAATATGTGACATACTCCATACACCAGACTCACAGACTGCGCTACATTTCTGGTAACAATGTAAACAAGAACCGTACAAGCGTTGAAGGTTAATTTATGCAAATATTGTACCATTCGTTTCAAATTATAGGGGCGAAAAAAAATAATCAACCGTATATGAGCTGGTGTTTTATTACAGCCTAGATGAAAATCATTTCGAGATATCGTTGACAATCCTATGCCTTTTTTTTTTGTTAGTTGACGATGAATTATACACCAGACGAGATTTTTATGGTAAATGCTCGAATTACATGTTCGTGATATGGCTTTATACCCTTGTGAAGAAATTATACACTTTTTTCTCACAAATATTCGGTTTTCATAATTTACGATTTCGTTATTTGATTATCTTTTAATTTGATTTTTTAACCTTGAACACATATTTTCATCTTGCGAATTAAAAATCAGTAAAATCAATTGAAATCTCTCCCTTGGTGCCCCTCAAGAATGAAAAATTATCCGAATTTTATTCCTAAATTAAGAAAAATCAATGAATTAGAAACAAAAAAGAAACAATTTCGCGGTCTCCGTAATAACAGACTCGAATTATAAATCTGTGGAAAAATTTACAAAGCTGTAGTTCATCCCTTTACAAAGGCAATAAAGATGACTGATAAAGCGACCCGAATATCACGATAGTGTCACAAATAATACCCGAACCCGAATTCAGAGCAATTAAGATGAAACATAAGGCCATAAAAATTCTCGCAATGTCGAACAAGGGAATTTAATTTTCGGATTGGAATTTCGACTTATGAAAAATTACTGCTGATTTAGTCTTACGTATACCAGCCGCCTATACAACGACCCAGCTTAATTCTGTTTATTGTAAAGACTACGGGACTACCATTTTCGATAAAATAATGCCATCAAAATTCGCAAAATTCAACAAACTAAAACCTTGGCGTTTTCGAACTTTCAGTTCCAGAAAATTTTAAATTCTACCAAAAAATTGTAGATTTTTAAAATTCTTCGTAATCTGCGTTTGAGAAATTCATCCCATGAACTCGTGGGTACAAAAATTTATGGCATTTTCGAAATTTACCAACTCGTGGGTTACAGTATGTTCGGCATAAGGCTGATTAATGATCATGATACCGAGCTGAAATAAAAAAAAATACCAGCAGATAAAGGCGAGGAGTAAAATAAAAAATAAAATCGATATTTTTAAACATTTATGGAGGCTTGTTTTCGCGATAAGGCTATTAAAAGCGAGAATTCAAGATCGAATAAAATTATTCTCAAAGATGAAAAATTCCACGTCCTCGGCATGAGGACATCGACATCTAAATCATAAAAACACTTTGCTGCGCGAAACTTTAATAAAAGTCTACGTAGGCTTTCGCAGCACACACGAATCACCGAAATATTTTCAAAACTGCTCGACATCGTACTCGAAGTATTAAAAAAAAAAAACGCAAACGATTGGATAACATCTACTCGACTCCATATGAGAAGCGAACATATAAAAAAAAACCTAAATAACGTCCCTTTAAATGTTTTTCATTTCGATTGGGGGACTCGTGGAGTATGCAGACTCTTATGATAAAACGAAAGCAGAGATTTCATTTGGCAGAATCCACATTCTACGAATGTTATTTTGCGCTCCCCGCGCTCTCGTTATTTATATGTATATAATTTCCATTCACCGTCGAGCTCCACCTTAATCGTAGCCGAGTTTTTAGATATTTGAAAAGAGCCCCGATTGTTAGATTTTACGAGCCCTTTATCACATACAAATATCTCGCTTTACTTCGTATTAAAATCATCGATATATTTATTCGAATGTGTGCTCTAGCGTGTGTATTGGTTTCCATGATGCTATAAGTTCGAAGGTTTCTAATATTATTGCAATGGTTGTGTACGTCGAAACTTGGAAAAAAACTAGAGCCATTTTGCACAGATGAAGGAAAAAAACATCTGATATTCTATATACATTTACCGTAGAATTGTTTCCAAATAATTCCGCCATGTTTTTTTTTCTTCTTTATTTTTTTTCTCACCGACGGTTTTACCAATATGCACATTTCGTTTCGATATTTCAATAAAGGTGCGTAAAATACAATACGCGAACATCTCCGAAACAATCTAACCAATTTCTCTAACTCAATATATTCGTATATAAAATGGATTTTTCAATTTTCCAAATATTTTTTATCCAAGGTAAGTATTTGCAAATGATTATTTATCATTCGGAGGTGGAATTCCAACAGAACACATGTACGCGTTAGAACCGAGATGTAAAATGATTATTTACCAGAACAGAAGCATTGTAGATAATCCCCTAGTACAGCTCCTGGAGATCCCTGGAAACATCAAAAATTCAAATTAAATAAAATCAAAAAATTAGATAGGTACTTACCATACTTATAAAAATCACAAAGTCATGATTAAAAGACCAATAGGTAATATTCTTTCAAGTTCCAGCAAACTTATGATAAATCTGACGAGAGAAACTGAGTTTATATCGAGAGAGTTCCACTGCAAAATTGAAATTTTTTGCATAACCATACTCAACTTTAAAAGAGAAAACATTCAAGCAGAAATTTGCAAATTTTCTCCTCAATTTCTTTTCAAAATTGAAAATTTATTTTGAAAAGGGTTCAGATAGGTAATCGAGTGTTTATATTTTCGACCTATCAGTTTCTCAAATGACTCAAAAATTGAAAAATTTTCTATTCATATTAATTTTTGAAAAAAGATTCCGATGTGAACGAATTTTTCATTATCGCCATCATTTTTATCATCAATTCCTATGTCAAAATTGACAAACGGGTTGGAATTTTCAAATTGTTCTTCTTAAATAAAAAATTTTCGTCTTCAAGTGTTTCAATTTCAACACAAATATTGTGATTCTTCGATGGGGGGGGGGGGATGAAATAATTATAGATGTCTTTGGCAGCATGATTTTCATTGACAATTTTTAGGTTAAATAAAAATCCTTCTAGAGGTTCCTTAATTTTTTTTTTTGATGAAAATTACACAAATTTCAATTTTAGTTCACTTAATGATTGACTGATGCAAAAAAATGAAAAAGAATAAATTGAAAATTTTTAATAAACTCAGTTTTTTGATCAAAATTGAGTGGCTCCGTAAAAAAAAAACAAAACAAAACAAAAAACAAAAAACAAAAAAAACATAAAAACAAATAAGTAACAGAAACAATGATAATAATAATAATAATAATAATTTGGGTTCAAATGTACTAGAAAGTTTAAAAGTGTGTTTCAAAGGTGATATTCGGCTTTCAAACCAAATAAACCCACCAAACCGGTTTTATTGTACGTTTTCAAAGTCAAACAAAAGTTTCAAACCCAATAAACCCACCAAACCGGTTTTATTGTTCGTTTTCAAGGTCAAATTAAAGTTTCAAACCAAATGAACCCACCAAACCGGTTTTATCATACGTTTTCAAAGTCAAACAAAAGTTTCAAACCCAATAAACCCACCAAACCGGTTTTATTGTGCGTTTTCAAGGTCAAATTAGAGTTTCACACCAAATAAACCCACCAAACCGGTTTTCTAATTTAATAAGCTAGTCAAACTGGTTTCATTGTGTTTTCACATTTGAATGCAGTTTTCAAAAATCCTTACCTAACTGATTTGACTAGTGGGTGATTTAATGTTTCAGTCCAGGTTGTGCATACCTACTCAATACCTTATGTTTCATATTAAATCCAATCAATGATTGCAAGAATTCTTAAATTTTAATTATCATAGAATGAGTTTTGGTTCTAATAGGACTTTTTTTTCTTTTTTTTTTTTTTAGAAAAATCATTTTATTTCTACCAAATTTTCAGAACTTTCTCAACTAAACCTCTCTCTCTGCCAAAAAATCAACAAATCAAATTTATTACCCGCCGAAAAAATTTCAAATTGAAAGAAAATCTGGATTTTAAATTGAAATTCTAAAAAAACGAACACATTATAAACTTACGAAAAAAGGTAGGTACCTACCAACAATTTTCAAACATATTTCGCGTCTTCGAATTTTTAATTTTTTTAAATACCTGCTCACTTTTCATCAAATTTTGACTGAATTCACTACTTTTTCTCCGCTTTCACGGCCTGTTAGGTATGTATCTTGTCAAAATCAAAATCGGTTGGTCACATAAAATTAAGAAATAAGTATAATAAAAATCTGCTTAGCGAAATCATTTGGCCAATGTAATCAAAATACCTAAAAAGAAAAAGGTATTCTCGTACACTTGAGATTTTACTTTGGCAATCCAATTATCCAGACCACCATCGATTTTCCCCTCTATTTACATTTTTCAATAAAATCAAGCGCAATTCACTCCATTTATCCATTGAAGATAAATGGAAGTTGTAAGTATATGCAACTGTCATTTCAAAATCTGATAATCTCTGTACTCTGATAAGTATTCAAACTTATGCAAAAAAAAACAAGAAAACATTGTACGACGTATATTACATTTACTCCAACAGTTACATTTCCATCTCTTCACATCATTTAAAAAGTAAAGAAATATCAAACCAGCGGAAGAGTAAAAGCGTTTCATAAGCAAAGTGTCACATCGATATGTTACTCGCCATACCTCCCGTACAAGAGTAATTTTTTATCGTCTGCATATTTTCATATTTCACAAACTTCAATTATTCTAATTGCTTATAAAGCGAGCGATGCTCTTCGCTCTTCCACATGACCTTATCGTACACAAGATGAATACTTTTATTATGAGTTCAGCTTAAAGGAAATTTTCCTTTTCACGAATCAGATAATAGCTATCCAGCGAGGATTAAACTAAAATTTTAATAAAATAGTGAAAATATTAAAACACATATTTTTACAAAGGAAGAAGCCAAGATTAAAGAAGACGCTGCACATATAAAATTAATTCTCATTTTTTCTTCCTCGGAAACTCATAAAAACGTGTTATTTTCTTTACACAAATTTCGAACTATTTTTCATAAAAATAAAATTTATGGAAAACTCTTCCATATATAAACGACAATCAAACTTGATAGTTATTTCGAATTTAAAAAAAAAAGAGAAATACGTTAAATACAATTAAATAGAAAACCATAAAAGAGCAGAAGCTCAAAAGGAAATTCTTAAATCTGTCTTAAAAAGAAAGTTTTCAAATAGAAAACCCCAGATAAGAGAATTGATATCGTCTATGAAAACAAATAAATAACGATCTAAGTTCTAATTTTTTGCCCAGAAATTTTCTTCCATTTGAAGTTTAAATTAGATATCGTTTTAACGATACCTTTTTAAATATAACGAGTATTTTTCCTCTTTTCTACTTTCATTTTATGAAGAAATGATACCTAGTTTGAAAATGAAAACGGCGCGAATTGCTGGTCACCAGTTTTAGTTTTTCCATTTCCATTTCCAGTGCAGCAATTTGAACAAGTTTTATACTTTTTATAACAGTTTCCTATAAACGCTTATTTATGTAGGTGAAGGTTTGGCATATAATGACGTGGCCATAACCGCAAAACCATTTAATTTCGAAGCAATTTCAAATCGACAGATCTCGTTATATTTCGCTTATTAGTATATCAAAACGCAGCTGCTTGAATTAATTGGTTTACTGAATGGATAATGGATCTCGTTGATTAGTAAAGCTTCCTGCAGTTAATGTAACAGCATTGGTGATTGATGTTGTACCTTTTTATAAAATTATTTTCATTATTTTTTCTCTATTTTTCGCTGTTGTTGATTTTTCGAGTCAAGGTGATGGTGTTTATATTTATTTTAGATTAGATATGGTTTCACTTTATTGATTTTATTGCGTCAAATTTTTCGAAAATGTGAAAATTGTTTCATTTTTTTGGGAGGGAAAGGAGGGAAGAGCTGATCAAAATTTTGAAAATATTTATTATATGTTGTGTAGGGTTCTGGAGGGAAGGAGGGAGGGAGTCTGAGTCCTCTGGCTCTAGTTCCAAGATTTTTAATCAAAGTCCCCCAAGCTCCATCTTCAAAACTTTTGAAAAAGTGGATCTGGAATTATCATAAAAGTGTCTCTACGGCTTCAAAAAAAATTCTCCGAAACGGACCCACTGTGTCAGGGATTAGAAGGGACCTTCCTCTCATGTGCTTCGGCTTCAGCTCCAAAATTTTTGATTTCGGTCCCTCCAACTCTAGTGTTGAGATTTTCTGTAATTCTCTGGCTCCAGCTCTAAAAAAATGCTCGGATGAGGGCTCTCCTGCCTCTGTGTCTGATTTTCATGAATTTTTGAAAAAATTTAACCAAAAATACGGTTTGTTTTAATTTTTTTCCAAAAGTTTCACCAGGAAAAACATCAACTCTGGCGAATTACGTTAAAATGATGACATCGGCGGAAAAACAATTAAAAATATTTTTTAATATCTCTTTTCAAATTTTACTACCTCGATGAAAAATCCAACAAAACACGAATTCCGACCCCCTCCACCACCCTCCAAAAAACATAGATCCTTTCACACAGACCTACCATCCGAACCATTCCAAACGAGAGTATTTTTCTTTTGAAAACGAGGAAATGGGCGACACCGGCGAACGAGTTAGTCCGCATTATTGTGCTGAAAAGTGAAAGTATTAAAGTGGCTTGTTTTCCATATCAAAAAACTCGTCGTCAAAGGAGAGAATCTACCGTTGCCGGTTTCAAGGGTAAAAGTGATTAAAAACCGCATGCTCTTGGAAATGGGGTAAAAGCCCCGAGCGAAAATTGGTTTCTACATAAATCTTAACTCGGGGTACCATTTAAGTTCTCATAAATTTAGAATTTCGTTCATTTTGAGTCTAGTTTTAAAAAAAAAAGTCGGTAAAAGAGGGAAGAGAGAGACCGAAAGGAGAAAAAAAAAGAGGAAAGAACAAAATAGAGAGGAAAAAAAAAAGTAAAGTAAAATGAGTATATGGTAATGGATACGTTTTAAAGTGTACGTATAGCCGTATACAGCTTATAATGGAACATTGTATGGGTTTTGAAAGAATGTAGACTACGTTTTACGCTTAGTGTTTCTTATTGTTTGGATACATTGTATGTTTTGCTTTTATGTGCAACTTTTAACTAACCTTTTTCGGTTTTCGTTTTGTTTAACGACATTGTAAATAGTAAATATTTGAATGCGAAATAAATAGTACGCTAGTTTTGCCGTGCTGCACTGCAAAAAAAAACCTAACCTTAAATTACGATTTTACACCGTCGAATGTACGATACTGTGAAAACGGTACCCCAGTGCAACGACGCCCGAACATGGCGCAATTTTCAAACCAAAAATGTATTGTTTAGGAGAAGGAGAAGGAAAAAACATTCGCGGAACGTTGTTTTCAATTTTCGAGCTGCTGCTTGGATGCCTTGAAATACAAAATACAACGATGTTTTTGAAAAAACAGCGAAACCTTTGTATAAATTAGGAAATAGAGTCTTGATAAAATCAATTTCCTTCGATAGAAATCTGATTAATTAACCAGCTATGGAAAGTGCAATCCGTAAAAACCGTATTTAGGTATTTTATTTTGTTCAAAAAAAAAAATCATTAATGAAGTTTGTACATAGGCAACCAATTTTACTAGATAATGTGAAATGTTAAATTGATTGCTGTTAAATAAAACCGAAGGGATGGGAGTGGTGGATATTTGCATTTTGAAACCCATCAGCTGTACAACTGACCATATCATTACACGAGGTCTCTTTTGCTCCATTAAACCGTGATAATTGTTATAGAAGAAGCATCGGTTGCCTGTTTCCTTCGTGAAAGGAGTTAGAAATTTTGTTTGAATTGCCCTATAAATATAATAAAATATCCCAGAGTCATGTAGCTGTACAGAAATCTTGTAATTTTACAAAGAGTAATTTTTGTTTGGCGGAATTTTTCAAAAGCTTTGAACTTGGTTAATTTTTCAGATTTTTTTTTTTGTAATTCTTAAGCAACTTTGGTGTAAAACTTGGTCTTTGATGATACAAAAAGCTACGTAAATCGACTTCAAAACCACAAATTTATTTTCAAGCAATGTAAATTTAAATATACCCTACATTTAAAATTTACAAATAAAAAAATTATTTTGAAAAAATCTTTTGAAAATTTGATACCTACTTATAATTTTATTGGAACGAGCTTTGTACGAACTTTCAAACAGATTATTTTCACATCAACATAAACTACCCACAAAAAGGAAAATTTTCATTTTTAAAACTTGGATGTTCTGAGCTAACGATTAATGATTTTTAGGAAAACATAAGAGTATAGTAAATATTGAAAAATGAGGGGGAATTTTTTAAACAAGAATGAAGAAAATTACCAAACACCAAGCATTTAATAATTTTTTGTTTCAGTATTCAGGAAATGAAAATTGTAAGAGCAAACGGGCTATCTGTCCCCACCTTATGAGGCCCAATGTCTTTTCAAATGCTCAATAAACAACTTTTTTGGGGTTAATAATATGAGTTTCTATAAATTTTTTGTTCGGATGACTTCACAGTTTACATACTTCCATATAAAATTTTTTTGTTTTTACTTTTAATCTGTAATAATTTTTCGATTTTTCTTCTGTTGAACCTTTTTTTTTCTGGCATGGGCACTGATGCCACTGACATGTATTGCCCCTTTCTTAAAAAAATACATTGAAAACTTGAAAAAAAAAGAAAAAGGAGATAGATATGTGAAAATTATCTCCACCTGAAAATACCATAAGAATAAAATTTTTACCAACAGGTATCCCAATTACCAGTAAAAAATAATAAAAACTTTTGAAACATTTCGTCCCTAATAATATTAATACGAGCAATCCTATCCATAAAAATCATCAGAGATAATTCCTCAGTGTTTTTCCATTTTAAAAAAAGGAACACCAGATAAAATTTTGAAAAATGGCCAGGAAAGGAGAAATTTATGGTGTTGAATGAAACTTCATGTTATTTTATTGACTTCATAAAAATGTAAGATGAAATTACCCCCAAAAAAATACAGAATTGAGAGACTACAAATAAGGATTTTTGAGGAAAATTCATCTCAAAATCAACCTCTCTCATCGAAAGCTCAAAAAAAAGTTAGGGATGATTGAAAAAACTATCTTCATCTCGAAGGTCATCTTATCCTCATAAGTTCAGAAAGAGCTTGAAATTATTTGTGAAAATTATTTTCACCTCAAAGGTTATCTTACCATTAGAAGCTCGAAAAAGGTATATTATGATAATCTGTAAAAATTATTTTGTCTCAAAGGTCATCATACACTGGATGATTTGTAAAAAAAAAAAATCATCTCCAAAGGTTACCGGTCGCCACCCATCAAAAACTCAAAAAAAGTAGGGATTACTTTAAAAAAAATTATTTTCATCTCAAAGGTCATCCCCATCCTCAAAGGTTTAGAAAATGTAAAAATGCTATTATCCGAGTGAGGGTTCAAAAAAAAGGTCATCCCACCCTCAAAAGCTCGAAAAAAGCATTGGATAATATTCGTAAAAAGGTTGTTGGTCTCAAAGGTCATATTACTTACAAAAAGAAAAATCATGGGATGATTTGTAAAAATGATTTTCATCTCAAAGATCATTTCATTTTCATAGGTTCGGAAAATCATGCAATGAACTGATTTGTGAAAATGATTTTAATCTCCGATTGGGGTCCAAAATAAGGTCATCTCACCTTTAGAAGCTGAAAAAAAGAATTTGATGATTCATACGAATGTTTTAATGATGGGCTGATTTTTGAAAATGATGCTCATCTCATCCTTGAAAGCACAAAAAAATCATAGGGTAGGTAGTCAATATTCAAAATATTGCTTTAGATTTTTGTATTTCTGTTCTATCAGTTCCTAATGCGCTTTAAACCAATATTGATGCAATTTCTCAAATCTTTGGTGCAATTCTATGCACTTTTTTTTATTATTATTAGATTTTTTCCCTCGCCCCTTGAATAAGTTTCAAGCAAACAAATAATTTAAACAAGTCAAGGCCAATAAAATAAATAAGTATCACTGCTTATATTACTGCTAAAAAATGTTGGATTACAAATATCGAGGTATTATAAGTCCTTTTTGAAAAAGATTTTTTGAAAACGTGTTTTTTCAATTTTTTAAAATTTCAGGGTGATTTTAATTTTTGACAGGATTTTTTACCGATGATTTTAGACCAGCAACCAGAATTCAATTTCGTAAAAAACTCGTTTTCTCGTATTTTTAATTTTAATCCACCATTTTTTTTTGCCAAAATCAATCATAATCATTTTTAAACCTACATTTATTCCTCGAAATCTGCAATTAGGTATACCCTACTTTCATCACATTTACTCATGTAAAGACCTTCATCTTTCGTGACCCGTCATTAATTCGTATTCAAATTCACCATTTCACCCTGTTCACACCTCACCAAATAGGCACCTTCGCTTCCACTGAGAAAATTCCAAAATACCCGTCTTAAAACTAAAACTTCTCTATAAGTATAGTCCACCATAAAACGAACTCTAGCATTGATAATATCACCCAAAGTGCGACATTCTTCACGAAAAATATCTCCAACCGAACTCCCTACTCCCTACCTATGTAATCCTCTTAGCAACCGGTAAAACTTGTCCCCGAGACGACTGGCCTTCTCTTCTGTACAACTTTAATTAAGAAGATTACTCAACTACAGGATAATTGTTTCGAAAATTTCTCGCCCTCTCATCCCCCACCCTTCGTGGAAAACACCCCTCACAAACAGTCAAGGTCGCCTCATCAACCTCCAAACTCCCTCAATCAGTTCGGGCCAATCTGTAAAAATTTCCTTTTGTACGCGACCGAGAGTGAAAAAAGTTATCACGATTTGGGCCAAAAACACTCGTACTTAACAAATTACTTCACGGTGGTGTATTTTGAAACATTGCTTTTAGGTCGTAACTGTCCAACGGAGGCATTAATTAAAGGACGAGAAAAAAAAACACGCGTACACACCAAGGAGCCATTTGTTTTTGCAAAAGTCCTGATATGAGTCACGATGGTATAGCCATAGTAATCAATTTTGTTGCTGCGAGTTTTAGCAATTTACCGTCCCTACACTATGGCGACTGTTGTACGTTCACGATTCGCCTCGGCCAGAAACGTTTTCCTTGTGAACTTTTGATTTGCGAAGGATGCTTCGGTATTGTGTTTTTCGTTTGATTAATTCGACGACGCGACGTATATTTAGCTCGCTAACGTTGTTGCGTGTATACGAGGCGGCATAGAATTGTGTTTTTCGATATAGGGGATGGCACGATGATACTCAAAGACAAAGCAAAGGCTGCCAAAAAAATACCACGAAGGGGAGGCTTTTATATGTACCCCATTTTACGAATATTATTCGACGATTCGGTCAAAAAGCAACAAGTAAACATCATACTGTCTATTCGAATTATTATCGATACGAGGTAATATTATTTTAAACCTTAACGACTTTTCGAAGGGGCTTTGAGTATTCGGGATGAAGGCCTCGATGGCGCGATGATAACTCCAGACCAACATTCCAAAGCTCTTTTCAATTGTTGCGAATTAATCTCGCAATAAATAACGGGCGACGGTAAATATTTGAGTTTGCAAATGCGAATAATCCGAATAAACGAATCGATACTTAATAAGCGAACTTATTAACGGATTGTGTATCTTTGGCAAATGTTTCGCCGCGTTACCCGCCATAAATTCCGCCCTATCGTTTGAAATATTTAACCCGGGCCAAATTACCACTCACAGGCCTGTGCTTTATATTCGGCACGAAAATGAATTTCCAACGTGTACCAAACTTTCTGCCCGCGTTGCCTATGGTGATAGCTGGGCGATCTCTTTTAAGGCGCTGGTGCTCTCAGATTCCCCAGCTATCTTTCTTAACACAGTTTAACATTCGATTCGGAAATTCTGCGGTTACTCGGGAGCATCTCGTAAGTAATAAAATGAAATATACACGCCCGCGTAACGTAGCTGGTACATCGAAATGAGCGCCATAAACGCGAGTCGACTTCTTAAAAACTTATTCGAGGGTGAAAATATGAGATTTGTTGGTAATCGACCCAAGATCGCGAATGCCTTCGGAGTTCAAGAATCTGCGAGAGAATTTCGTTTCACATAGCCAGGCGTCGTCTTACTGCTATAAATTTATTACGGAGTTAGACATTCAGGGCCATCGGGTCAAATTTCAGTGACACTTGGAAAGGTATGAAAAAGTTGACTGCATATACGCGCCCTCTGCCAGAATCCGACTCCTCGAAAGGTGGTAAATTTATACTGGTGTAAAATTTTTGTGCGAGCCTTATCTGCGTATATTTTATTTTAGATAATGCGAAAGAGTACGAGACGCGCGACCCGAGCTTTAAACAGGAAATTTATGCGCAACGTTGTAGTTTAGTAGGTTTTACGGGTATAATTTATTGTACCCGGTAACGTGGCGGTGATCTTCGAGTAGGTACATGAGTATATGGTATGGATTCGCCGCCGCCTTTGCTGCATCCCGCTGCGTCGACAAAGCCAGTCGGGCTTTTTTGCAGCTCGTTTTATAATATACTCCTTAATTAAAATCTCTATTCATCTTCCGCCTGGCAGGGTATACCTTATTATGGCGTTTAATTCAGGATGCATCGTATCGGTTTCGGGGCGAGGGGGGAAATTTAGGTTGTGTAGGTATCGGGTATTTTACGATTGATATGGATAGCTGATGTGATGAGGAGACGGAGAGGAGGGCTTAGGATGGTCCAAGAGGAATCTTTTTTTTTGAAAAATAAATTAAGGAGGTACATAAAAGTTGCATATAGAATTTGAAATAATCTGGAGAAATTTTCACCTCACTTTCCTCGTCCAATCCAAGAGAGAAAATTTGGTGAAAAATTTGAGAATTGCATCAAAATTTGTTAATTTTTGAAGAGAATTTTCCAAATTACAAAAAAAGTTTTGACTTGAGAGACATTCTTCTACAATTTTCTTTGTCTCTGTTCAATCCTTTGCGTTCTAAATTCACGCTTGTCTAAATTTAAATTTTATATAAATTTGACCATTTTTAGAAAATTTGACAATAATTCTTTAGAAAAAAATTAAGAAAATTTTCCAGGGAACATTTGACAGAAATTTGGAACAGGTAGGTAAAAAGTAGAAATTTTGCATTAAAGCGAGAAGTGAGTTTTAAACTCCTATCCCAAAGATGAAAAGTATGAGATTTAAAGCTTGAAGCTCAAATTATGAATGAAATCCGGCCGCCATGTTTTCAAAATATCGAAGCATAAAAATGCTATGCATAAGTATATCGCGAATATTCTATTCAATAGGTATATGTACTGAGCCACGCATGTATGAAAACGAGTGTCTTAGGAGGAACAAAATCTGTTTCACATGAAGGAACAAACAAAATTACGAAAGTTGGGGAAAATTGAATGCTGGAACAGTGGAAGGCACCACAAGATGATCAAGGTTTCCCGCTGCAAATTTTCAAGAAAAAATTGACAGATCAGAAAAAAATTGACTGAAAATTTCAGAAGAAATTGACCAAAAAATTGGGAAAAAATTGACTAAAATTTTCAGAAAAAATTGACTAAAATTTTCAGAAAAAATTGACTAAAATTTTCAGAAAAAATTGACTAAAATTTTCAGAAAAAATTGACTACAGTTTTCAGAAAAATTGACTACAGTTTTCAGAAAAATCTGAGTAAAATTTTCAGAAAAAAAATGGACCAAAAATTTCACAATGAATTGGCCGAAATTTTCAGAAAAAATTGACTAAAATTTTTAGAAAAAATTGCTCAAAACTTTCAGAAAAAATTGAATGTAGTTTTCAGAAAAAATTGACTAAAATTTTCAGGAAAAATTGACTAAAATTTTCAGGAAAAATTGACTAAAATTTTCAGAAAAAAATGACTAAAATCTTCAGAAAAAATTGTTCAAAACTTTCAGAAAAAATTGACTACAGTTTTCAGAAAAATCTGAATAGAATTATCAGGGAAAAAAATGGACCGAAAATTTCACAATGAATTGGCCGAAATTTTCAGAAAAAATTGACTACAATTTTCAGAAAAAATTGCTCAAAACTTTCAGAAAAAATTGATGAAGTTTTCAGAAAAAATTGACCAAAATTTTCAGAAAAAAATGACCAAAATCTTCAGAAAAAATTGTTCAAAACTTTCAGAAAAAATTGACAACAGTTTTCAGAAAAATCTGAGTAAAATTTTCAGGAAAAAAATGGACCAAAAATTTCACAATGAATTGGCCGAAATTTTCAGAAAAAATTGACTAGAATTTTTAGAAAAAATTGCTCAAAACTTTCGGAGAAAATTGAATGAATATTGACTAAAATTTTCCGAAAAAAATTGAATGAAAATTGACTCAAATTTTCAGAAAAAATTGAATGAAAATTGACTAAAATTTTCAGAAAAAATGCCCACAATTTTCGAAAAAATTGACCAACAATTTCACAATAAATTTACCAAAATTTTCGAAAAAAATTGACCAAAAATTTTACAATGAATTGACCGAAATTTTCAGAATATAATTAACCAATAATGTCAGAAAAAATTGACCAAAGTTTTCAGAAAAAAATTTTAAAGGGGGTTACAAACATCATTTCTGTCATTTTTTTTCAAACGAAGAAAAATATTTTAAGAAAGTTGTGCTCAAAGTGGTACTAAAATATGAACTCTCAATGAAAAAATTCTATATCAAACATCTGCTTCAGTGCAAATTACATCAAAATTTATCTGGTTTAATAAATTTACATTAAAAACTGTTTTAATAGAATTATTGGTTTTTCCAGTTGCAAATTTTATTAAATCAGATTACATAATTTCAATCAGGTACCGTCCAAACTTTTATCATTTTCTTATAGGTACCTACCTAATATTAATTTAATGCAATGAGATTAGGATATTTTACTAATTTGATCTCAAATGACATAAATTCATTGGGTACTTTCACCCAAAAACCGTAGTTGGAGATTTTGCCCCCTCCCCCTTCATCTTGGCAATCTTAAATTAAGAAAAAAAAACTCGAAAATTTTTTCCCCTTCAATTAAAAAAATATAATAGAAATTCAACGTCGATGATTTTTTGGTTTAATTTGATTAATTTTTTTTAACATGGCCTTTGAAGTTTATACCTAGGTACTTACCTACCAATGAAAAATTGGGTGAGAGGGTGAAAAATTGTATCAATTTATTGTATTTGAGTACTTTCGAGTAAAAATATCTGAGTACATCAAGACAAGTTGTAAAATCTAGGCACACAAAACTTTTAAGGTCCCTTGCTCCGCCATTCAACTAGAAAATGTAGCCAAAAGTTCAAGATTTATTTTGAAGTAAGTAGTAAGGTTAGGTAAAAATATTTAGATGACTTAAAAAAATTGGATACCTAAATTGAATAAGGTACCTACATCAAAATATAAAAAGGTTTTGTTAATTTGAAAAATTTTCAAAAATGATACTTCAACAGAAAAAAATGTTATGTGTCTAAAAATCTTGTTCTCCACTTGAGATAAAATTTGAAAAAAAAATCAATGACTTGGACAAAAAAATTTAAGACAAATTCTTGATACTTGATCATTTCTTGGACAAATATTCAACAAGTTTAGTATCAATTTCAAATAATATAGCCACTGTGGTTTCAGCACCTCCCTCTTTTATACAACCATCGCACTGAAAAAAAACAACAAAATGGCTGCCTCTCGGTCCACCCAGACTTATGCACAAGCAATCTACTCGTATCCTGAATACAGAAGTGGTATGTTTTCCTTAATTTTTCAAAATTTTCATATTTTTCACTAGTTCGATACTTGAGGATTTTCTGATAGTGTAACTTTGATCAAGAATTTTTGTAGGAGGGTGTCGATCAGTCAAAAATTTGCAATCATTCTTCAACATCGACTGAGAAAAAAGTGCCGATAAAAAAATGCCACCCGAATAACATTTTTTCCAAGACAGTATCCAATCCAAATTTAGTATAACATGCGTTAATCTGGAGACGAATCATTCATTCCATAAAAACTTTTCGCATCGATAACTCAAAGTCAAGAAAAACGACAATTTTACGAGAAACAAATTTCCAACTCCGATCATCATTTTCCCATAAATTTTTCAAAACGCCGGACCAAATGCAGAAAAAAATTAAGGATTAAATGGATAGAACATCCACCATCGTTTGACTTTTTGTTTAAAGTTAAGTGGCAAAAATTCGTACTGATCCTCTCTCCAAAAAAAAACCTGACCAAACCACTGAAAATTTACCAGACTCTTTTTTGCAATTTTCGTTAAATAGAATTCTCCTTGAAGGTCTTCCATCTATACCCAGGCGAGTCGAAAATCCGCATTCGACTCGTGTTCGACCCGCAAATCACCTTACCTCACCTTTCGGGCAATTTAGATTCGTCGCTTAGCTTCGAATTTAAATCGAATTAAAATTACACGGCTCATAAAAACGTCTAATTTCATCACCGCTGCGTCACAATATCGTCTACTAATTAGTAAGTCGTAGTCGTCGGAGTCGCACGGTGCGCGAAAATAATCGCAATTTAAATGTGGCACTTGAGATTAAATTTCGTTCGCTACGTACCCCCGGACGAGGAGTTAATTTAAAATTAATTATTTTCTCCAAAACACAGTTACCGAAAACAGATTAAGTATTGTAAAAGGGTTAACATGTATACCAAGTTTCAGTCGTCTCTAAATTCATCGCTATTATCAAGATGGAAAGTGAGCGCAGAAATTTTCAAAATAATATTTTAAATTTAACCACTCACCCAGAATCTCCGTCTGGTGTGCAACTTCAAACAATGGACTTTAATTACGAACACTATCAACTTAAATACAATTATATTTGCGGTATAATGACGTCGTAAAACGTACCTAAATTCATCGGCGACGTGTTCTTTTCCAACTTCTCGGGGCATTGATAAGCGTGTATTTTGAATATCGACCGATATCCATATTACGACGGTAGTTGTAGCAGACGCGGATGCTGAGAAAAAACAGTCCGACGCGACGTGGCTGGAAAATTATGTCACTAGGTTTTCATTTAGGTAGCTTTTCCTTTAATGTAGAACATGGTAACGTTCGATGGTTGATACCGAAAATCGAAGAAAATATTTTTCTTTACTTTTCATTTCGAAAACTGCGTAATTTAAACTTTGTTGAGATTTTCGTCAATTCGGGGTGGCTGCTCAAAACTATCTAAAAAATTTAAGTGGAATCAAAATTGTTATTCTTTAATTTGTAAGGGAAATTTCCATAAAAAACTTTTTTCCAGAATTCTTCTCGCGTAGATTTAATCTCTGATAAAAATTATGGCCTCGGAGATTTTGAATTTTTTGCATTGTTTGGTAGGTAATCTTAATGGTACCTACCTACGTCAAAATTTCAAACCAGAGTTTTTTTCTCAAACGTGTCTTTTTGATCATAAAAGAAAAAAGAACATGCTCAGCATTTTTTAGAAGAAATGTAGATGCGGACGCACGAAAAGAAAGAATATCAATGTAATAACAATTCATAATAGAGGCAGGTGAATGTTTTTATAATTCAACCCCCTTCCCCTCTTTCAAATACAACTTAAAATTTTAAAAGAGCATGAAATATTTTTTCCTCAAATATTTATGTATCAAAGTGTACTTTTTAATACAGACATTTTTATAAATTTCATGAATCTAGACCATTCTCAAACACTTGAGTGAAAGTCTAAGGTATGAAAAAAAAATTTGAAGCTTGCATTTAAGAATGAGCTAAAAATAGTCGACGGACTTTTCTTTAAAAAAAATCAAAACGTTTTATTGTTATTTTTTCAATTTTTTGTCAGATTTCAGTCCAAACATCTTTTAAAGTCGAGTTTTTTGGAAAATAATTCAATTTTTTTCAATTTTGATTCTAAAATTTTCAAGTTACCGGTATTAGAGAAGTGGTTTTCTTTAAGTTGGAGACCTCCTGAAAAATTTTGAATCCCGACCTTGTAACAAAAGTAATCTAAGCAAAAGGTCCTCAAAATGGGACCAATTTTGGAAAAAAAAAGATTTTCTTCCACATCTTGAATATTTTCTTATGAGATTTTAAAAGACACTCAAAATAAGCGATTTGAGTTTTTACACATTACTAACACAAGGTTAGCTTGATCAGTAACTTTCTTTTCAGAATACCATTGAGGAGGGGAGGATTTCTGATTGGTGTTATTATCGTTGTATTGAAAAATTGTATTAATAAATTTTTTTTTGTTGTAGAGAAATTTTTGAATAATACAATTTGAAAATTTTGTAAGCGATATACGTTTTTTTAAAAATTATTGGTAGTTTGAAAAAAGGTCAGGTACAGCTTTATTCTACTTTGGTATGAGCCAAGTATTCTTCAACTTCTCGTACATATCAATTTTCATCAACTTCTTCCTTTCTCCCTACTTTTTTGACCATCTCTCTCACTTCCTTAAAAAAATATAATTTTTCGATTTAAAAAAAAAAACACGCATGAACCAAGGGGAAAACAAAACCTGTTTTTTAGAGTCCACCCGAGAGAAAAATATTTCTCCACAGTCCACATCCAGCCATTCTGAAATCCATCAAGATAAATTTCACGATTAAAATCACCAACTGTGTATTTTTTTCCATACAAATAAAAAAACCTGGGGTCAGATTTAGATACCCTCGAGTTCATCGTACGACCCATGCCACATGTAAAAACCCTACCCTTATTTTTCTTACCTTCAAAACCTACACAGCAGTACAGCACACGTGTCTTAGCATATAGACCCCCCAAAAAAGCAGCAATTTTAAATTACCTCGTCGTTAATTCCTTCATTATAATTCATTCGAAACACGACGCTGAAAAAAGACGGTAATTCTTGCCCACTTGGCTTTTAAAAGTTGACAAAATGCGGCAGCTTTTTTCCTTCCATTATACTAAAGAAAAGGGTTGCAATTTCAAAAGAAACGATTCGCCATTATTTTCAATCGCAGAAGAGGTAAAATGGGAGGGCACTTTCGTAACATATTTCGCTCTTTACCTGGGTATATTTTTTTAATCTTTTTAAATTTTTCAACTCTTTGAGTACCTCGAGTTGGGATTTTTTTCACGCATCATCACAAGTACCTAAGTATTTACTCGAATCTATCTGAGATGCATTGCACTTATTAGCTGATCAAAAACTACATACTAAAATATTTATCCATTTCGGATGACTACGCATATCGTATACGAGCAAGAAACGTCAAAAATACTATAATTTTAAATGAATGATCGAAAACGTCGACTAATCGACCGAGTTAATTAGGTACGCTTCCAGCAAATGGCGTAAAACGCGACGGGATATTTTTAATTAATCATATATAAAACATAGGTCGGAGGAGGGGAAACGTCGAAGTGAAAACTTTTCTGTAATTATTTCCTTTACTCATATCGAGGTTAACTTCGCAGCTAATAATTTTTATAAAACAAAGAAATTCGATTATTAAGGTTCGACGAACTTTTCTCTCACAGCTAACCCTTCAAAATCGTACAAAGGGTACCGGTTGTTAAGATAGGCGAATCTGCCCCAGGGCTGAAATTTGAAACTAACCCACGGAATTGGGTTCTTAGGGTCTGAAAACAACCTGGTAAAATTTTTGGCCTCCTACCCCTTCCCTAGTTCGAGTTATGGGACAAAACGTTACTTTTTTCAGCCTTCCCATTAAAAATTTTTTCATCGTAGTGTGAGTAAAAGTGCACTTTTACTCACACTCGCGAATCGCTCGAGTGCTCAAACTCGCCTTTTACTCACACTACAACAAAAAATATCGTATGGAACTCGGGAGATAATTGATTTTCGACGATTTTGAATTATTTCCCTCGCTTCGCTCGGGCAATAAACCTCAAAATTCGTCGAAAATCACTTTATCTCCCTCATTGCATAATATACTATTATCTCCTAGACTTTTCAATCAAATTTTTACAAATTTACATGAGTTATATACTATATTGAGGGGTATTGGTGGGTGGTTTAAAAAAAATTTTGATGATTTTTTTTTCTAGCCCAAAATCGCATTTTAAAACCTGAAATCGAGTTTTCTACTTGATGTTTCAGAGGTGCAATTTTTAAAAAAATATATTTCATGTATCTAGTCTCTATCTACAACGTAATATTTTTTTCAGACTTTTTTAGGTGGGTAAAAGACCTTGAAAAATACGAAAACCACCTTTTCGGCACGTTTTTCACACATAAAAATGGTCATTTTTGGCCGAAAAAATTTTTCGAATAATAATATCCCAAAATACGTATTTATACACCACTTTTCTGATTTTCGTTTCATTTCATCTCTTTTTCGTGATTTTTGTAATTTCGAGTCCAAATACGAGTAAGTACAGCACAAGGCTCAAAATTGATTACTTACTTCATCAATTTTTTTGCCCAAAAAATTGTCGTAAGAAAAAAAATTGCAACATATTCGTGTTCAACCGCTCAAACTGTTTCAATAAACCTCGTCATTACAATCATAGAACTCAAATGTTGAAAATTCAGTTTCGAATGAACGAGTTTTTTTTTTTTTTAAATAACGAATGTCTCGCACATTAAAAAGGTAAAAATTACGATCAACTTATTTTTTAATTTTTTGGAATATGTTGCAATTTTTTTTCTTATGAGTATGACAATTTTTTGGGGAAAGTGAGGTAATTAATTTTGAGCCTTGTACTGTACTTATTTGGACTCGAAATTACAAAAATCACGAGAAAGAGATGAAATGAAACGAAAATCAGAAACGTGGTGTATAAATACGTATTTTGAGATATTACTACCCGAAAAAATTTTTCGGCCAAAAATGACCATTTTTATGTGTAAAAAACGTGCCGAAAGGTGGTTTTTCGCATTTTTCAAGGTCTTCCACCCACCTAAAAAATTATGAAAAAAATATTAGGTTGTAGATAGGGACTAGATACATGAAATACATTTTTTTTTAAATTGCACCTCTGAAACATCAAAGAGAAAACTCAGTTTCAAGTTTTAAAATGCGATTTTGGGCTAGAAAAAATCATCAAAATTTTTTTCAAACCACCCACCAATGCCCCTCAATATAGTGTATAACTCACGTAAATTTAAAAAAAAATTGATTAAAAATTCTGGGAGATGAAAATTTTAAATGGAAAGGCTGAAAAAAGTAACGTTTTGCCCCATAAATCGAACTAGTGGAGGGGTAGGGGGCCAATAATTTTACCAGGTGGTTTTCAGACCCTAAAAACCAAATTCCGTGGGTTAGTTTCAAATTTCAGCTCTGGGGCAGATTCGCCTATCTTAACCACCAGTACCCTTTCGACGTTTAAAAATCTATTTGACCTGATTCCTCGTCGACGAGGTTTCAACCATTAGAGAAATTAAGGATACGATATTCGAATAAGAATTCCATTAAAATTCGCCCACACGTATGAGCCAGCGAAGAAACAAGCATTATTAAAACATCTACAGGGTGCAGGGTTGTCGATGCAGAAACCAGCGATATATGCTTTCTTAATATGAATCCACTAAACATACACAACAGACCGACATTTTCCTCAGCTTAAAAGCCAAAAATGTAAACAGCGAGAATACATCTCTGGAAAACAGGCATCAGCGAATCAATTAAATCTCGCGCGAGGAAAATGCATCCTCGAGCACTTGTGCAAACCTACAAGGCGGATATATTTGGGAAACGGGGATCAGATCAGACAAACGTTGCTTGTTTACACCGCGTTCTATGATTAAATGCTCGACGTGAACAAAACCATTGAAAAGGGTTACTCTTAAATCTCAACAATTTACGTTAAAGATTTCCACCAGCTCGCGTTATACACACAAACAATACGTTCGATGGTGAGCGAATGTAAAAGGCGAACCGTCGAAGCGGAGGGGACCGGGGAAATCGAAAGGATACGCGAGGCGAATTATAAACCTTCGAGTTACTTATTTCGGTCACATACTGCCAGACAAAAAGTATGAATTGCCGCGAAGAATAATGGTCGGATTGATCGAGAGAGTTATTGGAAAAAAGCTCCTAACCGACCACGCTGCGAAAACTTTCTCGTATATCGAGAGAAAGGCGATCTGGCAGAATATCTATAATGACACACCATCTTAGTAATTGGAAATGCTAGTTGGCAATTTTCCCCCTCCACCTGATCCTACCCTCCTTTCAAATTCTTATTCGGCGAATTCAACTTTCGACTGGCTCAAACTCCGCTTCACATTGGAAATATCTCCGAAGCTCGATTTCTATACGCTTTTTATTTCACTCGATTCGTAAAGTCCGAGTATAAGAAAATATACGACAGCAGAGCATCGCAGGGAGACGTTGGAAATTTTTTTTAATAAGCATGAAAATACCATTTTCCACAGTAATTTATATCTCGTCGAACATATTTTTCCTAAAATTTCAAAATGTTGAAAAGAAAACATCTCGTGGAGCTTTTTTTCCCCCAAATCTCGCCGTTTTCTTTTACATTCATTAAAAAATTATATTCCTTTAAAGCTAAACGCAAAGATGAAATAAATTTCATAGCGAGGTCGCCCCCGGCTCGTGTTCCAAGGTCGATGTTGCGTAAGTAATTTCCACTTTCGGCGCGATGTCTTGCATTACAAAAAGAATTTCTCGTTTGAGTGAACTCGACGCGAAGCAACGAAACTCGTGCCAAAAATTTCATACCGCACGGTTTATTGCTGCAAATCAATGTGCATTCGAGTAGTTATAAATCGTATTATTTGCACAATGACCTTGAAACCAGATTCGCCTGTGTATATCATAGACACATACAGTGCTTTATTTCTCTTTTTGAACTTTTACCAGAAAAATTTTCACACGTTATCGAGCATTTGCGAAGAGTATGAAATTTTTTCGGTAAATATTGGAATGGAAAACAATATTAAGTAACAGAGCAGCCCTGAGCTATAAATTTTTATCAGGCACGGGAAAAAAATAAATAAAGGAGAAAGAAAAAGAAGTCTCAAATATTTATCGTCCTTGTTGAATCAAGTGTCTTTTTTATTAGGTTATGATGTTTTTTTTCTTTATTTTTTTCTTTACGAGACTATTGAATGAAATTTCATATATTCGGGAAGGTTGTTGAATTCTGATCAAAGAATATTAGCCCACGATATCGACACATCAAAGCTAATATCTGCCTACATGATTTTAAGGTGAAGGTCAGAGGGAAAATACCTATTTTACTAGTCGTCAGTGTAACATTTCGGTCAATCTATACTTCATTTTCACATCAAATAAATTTAAGGCCAAGGTTAAATAGTATCAAATATTTCCCAGCTGGTTTTAAAAATGCTAAGGTTAGTCTATCTTTTTTTTTTTTGTCAAAAAAAATGTTCCAGGGACTTTAATTTTAATCTCTTCCGAAATCCTCGCGACTACAAAAAAATGAAAAAAAAAATTAGATTACGGTACAAAAAATTACGCGGTGGTAGGTAATTTAAAGAGTCCTGATAAATAAAATTTAGTCACAAAATTCAACTGAAGTTATTTCATACAACTTTTTAAATTTTTTAAAAACTACTTTCAAGGTTTTGATGGAAGGTTGAAAAAGAGAGAGAGAGAAATAAAAATCGATCTACAAACATGGGCCAATCTAAAAAAAATTAGGAGTCTGAAGTATGAGTAAAAATTTTTACCTTCGATTCGAGGAACGAGCCGAAGAAGTTTTCAATATTGGAGAGACCTCGGATTGATCAGAAAGAGTAAGTTTTCGACTGAGGTGAATTTTTTCATTTTTTTTTCCATTTCAAGTTTCTTTTTTGAAAAAAATCAATTTTTCCTAGCATTATCCGACTCAAACGAAACATTTTTTCTGTAAAAAAAAAAAAAAGGCATTTTGCAGTTCACATATTGAAGTGCTAAACTAAACCTGTTAGTTTCTCCTTAATTTTTTATCTTGAAAATTGAATAAAAAATCATTTAAAACGGTGAAAATTTAAGATTTTGATAATTTGAAGCTGATATTTCAACTTGGCGCACAACCTGAAATAAGTACCTATCGAAACAGACGAAAAAAAAACTACCTTAAATTTTTTCATCAAAGTTCATTAAAATATTCGAGAATTGCTATCCTTCTCTTCGACCACAACAAAAAAATCATTTTAGGACAGAAAATTTGAAGTTAAATTCCCGCATCCATTCAACCTCTCGAGAATTCCTGAAGTTGATTTTCGTTTGCTGCAATTAGGTAAGTAATTGGAATTATTGAATTTTATATGGGTGCATTTAAAATTTAGAAATCTTGCATTGGCCCTCATTGGCCCACTTTTACCGTAATTACCACACATTTACTGCGATTACTTTACATTTACCTTAATTACCGCTCGTTCACCGTAATTACCGCCTATCAACAGCAATTACCATAAGTTACCGTAATTACCACTCCATAAAATTATTCACCCAGTATTTACCGCAATTACTACGTAATTACCGTAATCATTTCGTATTTACTGTAATTATTTCGTATTTACCGTAATTACCGAGATGATTACCGTAATTACTGAGATGATTACCGTAATTACTGAGATGATTACCGTAATTACTAAGGGATTACCGTAATTACTGAGATGATTACCGTAATTACTAAGGGATTACCGTAATTACTGAGATGATTACCGTAATTACTTCGGTATTTACCGTAATTACCCAGTGATTACCTAAACTTCCTGGTATTATCCGTAATTTTTAAGTTTCAATCGTAATTACTTCATATTTACGGTAATTTTTCCATACTTAGGTACCTCACTACCAACTACTTATCTGTGGTGATTTTTTGGAAATTATCATAATTATTACCTTAGGTATATTTAACGTGATTCTCCGTTTTCACCACGATTAACAAGTTATTCATCGGTTTTTTTGTTTTGTTTTTTTCGATCAATTCATCTCGAACTCCCAGATGCTGTTATTTTTCAATATTTATCGTCATATGCACAACTGCATTACCGATTCTCTTTCCTTTTCAAGAGGGAATAATTTCCACTGAAGATGAGATCGTGGGAGAAGCAAAATGTAACAAAAATATCCTTATCCTTGAAACTGCATTCACCCTTGAAATTTTTCAAAAACAAAATGACAAGTTCTAAAGTCATGGTCGAAGAACAAAACGAAAATCAGCTCTATCATAAAACTATCTACCCACAAAATTCCATTCATTCAACTCGAAAAACTCGAACAAATCAATAAAAACTACAACTCAAAGTCAAACATAAATTCCCTATTATTAAATTAGCTCGAGGAAAACCTGGGTACAAAATCCAACTTCCACTTCACGAAAAAATCACTTCCTCAATACTACCTTACTTTTCATCCAACTCTACCCCCTACCTACCCCCCCCCCCCCCAATAAATCATCGTAACTAACGAAAACAAGTTCCATGTCACCGTTTACCTCGTTAACTAAATCTAATCGCGACAACAGTATTAGTAATTTCGACAAACAAATTCTGTTTACAAACGTTACATTTCACGTTTGTTCGCCTGCGCGACAAAATATCTGAAATACCTATACAGGTACGATCCTACAACGCAAAAGTAAAGTACGACTAAATCTATTGTTTTTTACGCTAAAAATAAACCCCTGCGTTATTTTCTTTTATTATTCTCTTCTCTGGAAAGCGCGAATAAAAGAAGCGTATGTTTTGGTGAAGGAGAAAAAAAAAACTTGGCACAATAACAAAAGCCAATAAATCGCAAATGAGAATAAGAAAGAAAAAGGAAAAAAATAATAGTACCGGAAGAATATAGATCGATATCTTTGGAGGCAAAAATATAAAATTCGAAAACATTGTACCTATTGAAAAATTCAGGCTGCGTAAAAAATAAACCGTACCGAGTATTAAGCTAACAACAAAAAAAATAATCCGATCAAATTCAGAAAAAAAGACCTTATGCTGTACGCTTTCGATACACAAAAAGCTCTTCGAGGGATTACGTTTTCTAAAAAGCACCTTGCCTTGCGCCAATTAAGCATATTATTTTCACACGTTCGAGTCTTATTTATCGAATTGACCGCGTATCTAAATATGTATTTCACAGCTGGCCCCAATACATCGCATCTTTAACTCGCTAATGTACCTGCCTTTTAATATGACGACCGCGAGCCCTTTATCAGTAAAACGTGAAACGCCAGGGAACATTTGCGCGTTTTAAAATTGATCGGAAGCCGTCGTCGAGTACAATTTAACCTCAATTAATGACAATATATGAGCTATTCAAAATAATTTACAAGTAAGTTATGGTACGGTTTATTTTGCGACGGCCTCTCGCTCTGGTTTTACAAGTTGTAAGTTGTAAGGGAATCCATTAACGCAATATGACGCGTAAATGGGCACCATTAGGCAAACCGACGTTAAAGGAAACAAATACTATTCAAATGTTATCAGAATGTGAGCGTTTTACATTACGTCGTTAAATGACCATCATCATTATTAAAAAAGCAATTGAAAATTTTAACTCGTGTATAGAAACGGTGTCGACAACGTACGCCCAACGTTTCGCCGTCTATTTGCCTGTGCGTCTCGTAAAACGACGAATTGTTGGAATTGTCGAACGTGTGGTGTTGATGGTTTACGCCATAAGTACGTATAATATCTGGGGTTCTGTGCTTTGCCAAGTTATACGACACCAGATACATTTGTATACTCTTGAACGTATAGAGTATGAATTTTCTGGTACCATTGCAACGCGATAATCTAAAACCTCAGAGTAACTCCTTCCGTCTACGTAAAGGTAGCACAGTATATTGTATAAATTTAGAGAATTTGAATTACCCTCGTATAAATTTCGGCGCACTACGAGTCGTAAAATTTGTATCAACCGTGCGTCGATTTCGTTTTAATCTTATCCAATGCGACGCTTAAAATTGTTGTTCGTCATTTTTTACTGCCAAAGTTTTAATAGGTGCTGTACTTGGTTAGTCACATATCAAGGTATGCAAGTTGTACAATTACAACTCGCGTAGCACTATATATTTTCAACTTTATACAACTTCGCTGGCGTGTAACTGCTGCGAAAATTTTACCATTCGGAACCTCCCTCGAACCCTGGCAACCGTTCTATTTAGTCGTATAATTCGAACGGAGACGATAAATATTCAGAAAGAAGAGACATTTAGTTCTCGTCAAATTTTTGGCTCGATGGAATTGTAATAAAATTTTCCATTGATTGGCGCGTTTTTCGTTTCGTTTTACGTGCTATTGTCAGCGTTAGCGAGTTGAAATTACGACGGTTCGGTGTCGTAAAAGTAACGATTGTCTGGTAGAAAAAAAAGAAAATTTTGCAATTACTTACGAAGAAAAAGGCCACGGTGGGATTTTGGCACCTGAAAAATCAACAAAAATATACGTATTCTACGTGAAGGTGTGTACTGTGTAGTGTACCTATCATAAAGGATTATCTGTGATTAATGCATTTAATGTCAGGTAGCCAGTCAGATAACTATTCCACCAAATTAATGAAAAAATTCATCTTCTTGAGTGTTATCCAATAAGCCAGGTATACCGATGATGAAAAATTTTGAATGTCGGATCACCTAATTGAAAATTTTGTTGAAATCCAACAAATCTAAAATTTATAAATTTAAAACAATTTGGAACAATGATTTTTTGAAAAAAAAAATGAAGGGAAATATGAAGTTGAAATTTGAAATGTTCATGGAATTTTGAAATTTCAAAGTTGAATATATTGCAAATTTTCTAGGAAATTGATTTTTTGAAAAATTCAATTCTCTTTGAAAATCCTACCTACGTTCAAAATTTATATTTTTTCAGTAAAACTGAAATGTTTTAAAACCGAGAGCCCTGTTTCCTACCTAGGTACTCAAAGAATAAAATCAAACAATTTTTAAAAAATGATAATTTTCTCGAAAAAAATAAAATAAATAAATTCATAAAAATAAATCAGTCTGTAGACAAAAAGTTGGAGTAAATTTTTTGAAAATTTTCGGGAAAATGAAAATAAATTACTGAAAGATTTAATTATGATGCTCGTATTTTAGTGTTTCGAGCACAAAAATTGAACTTGACCACAAAATGATAAATACCTATTAGTCTTAGAATACCATCGATTGATTTTTTTCACTGAAATGTGGGGTTTATGCTCAGAGAATGGCAATATTGAAAAATTATCAAAATTAAAAAAAAAATGGGTTACAAAATTTTTGAGAAATCGACCAAACATGAATTACCTATATTTGAAGAGGAAAGTGCTAGAAGGAGGGGGAGTTGAATGGGAAATATTTCACTCAAATTGAATTTTCTACTCAACTTTAGATTCTGATTTCAATTTTTCATTTCAAAAATCATCAATGACAGTATAGGTTTTTTTTTTACTAAAAAATAATTTAAAAAATTACGTTAAAAATAAATCGAGCACCCATTCCTTCTCGGTCTTTCAATCATGGCTTTAACGAATTTTCGGTTCAAAAAATCTAAAGGGTAAGTACTTCGGTGAAAAGTTGAAGAGGTAACGGTTTTCTCCCTATCAATAAAAAATTTAATAGATCTCGATCTTAAAAATATTCAAGTACCTAGGTACATTTCAAATTGGAAAAATAAAATTTAAGAAGTATTCTAAAGATGAATTTTCAGTATACTTACATATAAAACAGAGACTTTTTTTTTGAAAAGCAACTACTTTTTTATTAATTTTTTTTAAACCAGATTTACAGAAACTTCTCAAGTTGCGCCCCTCCTTCTCCCCCCCCCCCCCCGCTAAAAAACTAACGAGACGAAATTCATTACAGAAAAGGTTTCGAATTGAAAGAAAAACGGAATTTTAAATCAATAAGATTATAAAATGTGAACACATTATCTACCAATGTACTTAAGACAGTGCTGCCAATTTATTTTAAAAAATCTAGTTTTTTATGCTACGCAATTTTTAAAAAAAATATTTCGTCTGTTTAGATTTTTTTTTACTAGGTACCTTTTCACTACTTTCCCTACTTTTAGGTACCTAACCTACCTAACTTGATTTTTTGGCTGTATGTCCTTCTTCCTGAAAGCTCAAGATGATACATACTTATTACTCTTTTTTGTTAAAATTCTTGAGGAAGTATTGCTGAAATAAATTTTCAAAATAGAAAAATTGAATTATTCGGAACTTCTCGTTACATCTCATGGAATGATTTGTAGATTTCAGCTCATATCTAAATACCTAAGTATAAATCATTTCTGCGGCGACTTGATCATATTAAAAAATCAGCGGCAATTGATCTAAAATCTTGAATATTTGCACGATTGATCACACGAATTCAGATCTGTTGATGTTTTTCAGGGATTGATCAGCTCACACCTAATGAAATCTGCTCAGATTTGATCAATCTTCATTGGTATCCGATTCTTTTCCCTGAGGGTCTCACCTCATAATCTTCGGAGAATGATCTCAAAGGAAATTCAAGAGGTTTCAAATGACTTAAAATTGTGCAAAGGATGGAAATTTTTTCTTTCCTCAGTCCCTGGACCGTACCGAATTGAGTGTGTAGGAAGAGGTCCAAGGGGCATGAGCAGAGAATACGGCTTTCTCCTACAATGGCAAATTAATATTTTTAGTTCAAAAAGTCAAGTTTCGCTCAACAAAAATTTCGAAAATTACGAATTTTTTGGAAAATTTTCGTTTCAAGTTGAAAATATGTAGTGCGAAAATCGTACTTTTTCATTCGACAAAAATTAAAAATTTTGCGCATGGATTTACAAACTACCTTTTAGGGTCAAAAATTAGTTTCAAAGTTGAGATTTTCTCTTGATTCTACCCTTTCTAAAAGACCTAAAATCAGTGTCAATTCGAAACAAATTCCAAGCACATAAGAATAATTTCTATGTATATCCAGGCTCAATTATTATTATTATTATTATTATTACAGTCAATTTTTTTGCTTTTCCAAATGCCAACTCAGGGTCTTCCAAGCTAATTTGCTTTTATAATTCTAACCTTTTCTGCCAATCTGCCAAAAAAATGGCTGTATCCTTTTTCCTTTCTCCCTTCCTTGCGAAAAGACGTTGGAAAGTGAGGTAGGTACAATTGGTACATTGCAGCCCTCCTCGCTCCTCCTCCTCACACAATCATCAGACATGAATTTCCAAAGTATGAATATATTTTTAAAAATGTTTTTTTTGGGGGGGGGGGGCAAAAAATCCAATTTTTTCAATAATATGGATGATTTGAACCTCCTCCTCTCCCACCACCTAGTATAATTCTTCTGGGATTCCATGGTTTTTACATCAGAATTTTTCATCCTTCAAAAAAAAAATGTCCCCGACGCCCCTGTCTCTATGCTTTTCATATCGAATGAACTTCCTCAATTATTTTTTTAGATTGTGAACACGCTTTTTTCTAGCTATTCAATCAATTTTTATCAAAAATTCGACATCTTTTACTCCCAAAATGATTGTAAACCTAACCCCCATCAAACTTAATGGTTCAATTTTCGTCCACGATGCTGGATAATTTCGCACGTTATGTTTTCCAAACGAGGTTAACTCGGTAGTTATACTTATTGTTACTAGCACCCTGGACAACATTCTACCCCAACTTGGAAACTTATTGGTTTATCGGTCTCGCTATAAGTATAAGTTTCTATAACGTTGCGATTATTTTATCGAATGCAAAATACATCGAGCTGTGGTGCAGTACTTAGCGTGGATATCGGATCAACAGTTCATTAAGCGTGTGTGAGCCAACGAGGGTAATTTGCGCCAAGATTGGTCTTCGGTGTTACACACAAACACACATCAAATAACCCAACCCTAGATAACGATAGCGATGAAGAGGACAATGGACAAGGGGATGGTGAAACTGGGGGGTATTCCTAAACGCAATCTGGCTCGGTTTTGGGTAGACGTGGACATTTGTGTCTCCTCGGTATACGGTAACAACGTACGT